>CM035427.1:111100879-111450879 GCA_020310875.1 Ceratopteris richardii
CTACTTGATGTGAAACTTTCACTTGATGTTACACTTCCACCATTTAAAAGGGTATCCCATATTCATTTCTCTTTGAAGTAAGTGAAGATGAGCTCCATCTTTTAAGTAGATGCCTAGGCATCAACTTCCTCTAATCACCTTGATAGAATTCCAAATTCGTTGTTTTCAGTTGATCGTTTCCTCATGAGTGATGTACATGGCTTAGAATGTTTTGATTCTATGTTCTTGGTTGAGTCATTTAAGTTAGATTCTCAATGCAATGTTGCTCAACTAAATGCACCTCTTGATCTCCCTTCTGATCCACCCATTGATCTCCCTTCTGATTCAAGTTCATGTGGAGCAAAGGATGTTAGCAAAGAGAAAGAAAGACAAAGCATGCGCAATCTACATTTTAAGAGAAGGCCTCGTGAAGTAAGTCAAAAAAGATTTCGATTTCTTACTTCAGATAGACAAATTGCATTGGATATTGTGAAGCATTGTTGTGGTTTGAAATGTTTGTATAACTTAGGAATGAAGAAACTAAAGCACCGAAGAGAGAAATTCCTCCATTTAGATAGTGAGAGGCAAGATATATACCTTGTTTCTCACATGCACATGATTGAATGGAGATCTCGTTTTGGATAAATATCATGTTGGGACCAAAGGATCTATTGGACTTCATGCAATGAATTGGATGATGAACTATTTTAGCTTGCATTGTGAGGTTATGCCTACAATTGGAAGGTTACACTTGTCAGAGAACGTTACTCGTCCAGAAGTATTTCAAGTATATAAAGAAGATACGGAAAGTAGAAACGAGAAGTATGTGTGTATCGATTATGGAAGGAGGAGCTTAATAATGTGACGATTCCTCATAAAGTTAGAATGGGTGAGTGTTCAGTTTGCGCCACTTTGAAGAACATGGCAAAGGGGGCTACAACACAAGAAAAAGATCATTTTAAAAGCCTTCTTAGGAACCATCATGAGAGTCAAGCTTTAGAAAGAAAGAAAGCAATTCATCATCGAAGTAAAGCACTCAGAAATCCGGAGTGTTATATGTGCTTGTTGATTGATGGTATGGATATAAAAAAAACATGTTCACCCCATTTTTATCATGCCCCTAAGGACATTGGAGATGAAGTCCTTGTGCAAATGCATTTACTTGGTGCTTTGGTATACAATGGAACTATAAAGTCCAAGGTTTTC
Source organism: Ceratopteris richardii (assembly GCA_020310875.1). Classification (NCBI taxonomy): domain Eukaryota; kingdom Viridiplantae; phylum Streptophyta; class Polypodiopsida; order Polypodiales; family Pteridaceae; genus Ceratopteris; species Ceratopteris richardii. Next base: position 111,102,065 of record CM035427.1, read on the forward strand.
ATCACATATCCGAAAGTGCATAATGATCCAAACCTTACGATTACTATCATTCATCGGGTTTTGCAATCATGGAAGGGTCTTTTCCACCAACTCTGTATTTTCAACTTGATAATACTACAAGAGAGAATAAAAATTCTATAGTTTTTGGATATTTATGCATGCTTGTTAATAGACAAGTGTTTCAGAAGGTTAAGGTAAATTTACTTTTGGTCGGGCACACTCATGATCACATTGATCAAATGTTCTCTAAGAGATTGGCACGTAATAATGATTTTACTCTTCCAATATTATCTGAGTTGATTTCAAAAGCATTTACTCCAAAACCTGAAGTTCAACACCTTACACGGATTTATGACTTTAAGCACTTTTGCTCAGTAGGCATTGATAACAGTGCTAAGGTTTTGGCTCCATTGCACAATATTAGTTTCAACCATGTATTCTTGATGAGAAGGGTTGATGACATAACCCTTTTATTTGCAAAGCAGTATTCGTCTTCTCCTGGGTGGGAGCCTAAAGATGGATGCAGATTCTTGTTGGAAGTGCCTAATTTGTCTGTGTATGGTGCAAAACAATCACCATATGAAGATAAAAACAATATGGAAAGATGTGGAAATGTGGTTGATCAAAATAAAAGGTGGATGCATGTACTTATTGAAAAGAAGAGACATATTGAGCATGCAAAAAAAAATATGATGGAGATCAACATGTAGCTTGGTGGGATGACTTTTTCAATCATCAAGAAGAGATTATAAAGAATATGATTGCAGGTCATTGGCCAGTTGATGTTCCATTCACATGGGATTTTTGTACACAAAAGTCAGTGAATGTGGATGAAAAGTGTAATGTAGATTCACTTCAAAGTTTTATCAATCCACCAAAAAGGAATATTTATGTAGGCCCAAGGATGACAAAAGAGGCCGAAGCAAGATGGCAAGGAAATTTAAAAGAAATAAATTTTGAAACAGTTATTGCAGTACTTGCTAATGGTGATGAGGCTACTAGACCGTTTTGGATCGCAAAAGTTTTAGAGGTCAGTAAAGATATTGATCAAAGAAGAATAGAGGCTTTGATAGTGCATTCATATTATACTAAAAGTAGTAATGCATTCACAGGTAAATATAACTTAGAAATGGTATGTGACACCAAACGAATAGGCTCAAAAAAAGAAAAAGAATATTCGAAGCACATCCACTCTTAAAATGGATGATGTAGATATTCTTGTTTATGATTTTGCCTTGACAAAAATAGGGCACTTGAGGAAAGCAACCATCAATATGATAAATCAAAAGCTTATAGATGTATGTGGTACAACTAATCATAGGCAAACAAGAAGATTTGTGCATGATCCTGTAGAATTTGGTATGTACTTGGATGAAGATAGAGCTCTTGTGCATATAGAAGAAGAAGAAGAGAGCTCTCAATAGTCTCAGATTAAATCAAGTGCATTAGATGATGGGGGTGTAGACATAGATCAGCAAAGTTGTGAGTTGAGTTAAAAATCCATAACATTTTAAGTGCTTATATAAATGCTTTGAAGTATTTTGCTTAATGAAACCATGTTCTATAGCAATTTTGAATAACTATCTGATATCCACCATTGAAAACATGTTCAATGTTTAATTTTTGTATAAGCTTTTTTATCACTTTTATATTTTTTATGTAGATTTTGGACATGTCAATGTTAAATCGAGCGAAATTTTGGCCACATTTTGAGCTCTTTTTTTTTTTAAGAAATGACAAAAAATGTCAAAAAATCACATGTTTTCACTTGATTTTTGAAATATGTGTATACTGGTATAAAAGGTTTTCAAACATAAGATGCAATTTGCTTGATTTTTGACGAGGTTGTTCTCTTTTTATGACATAGTTCTCGTTTGTTACGACTCGCTGTTATGAATTAAGTGAATTGGTCACATGGATATCTTCAAAAGAGATACATGAAGAATCCATAGAAAGTGATCAACTCAATTCCAATCAAAATGTATGTCTCATGGGGAAGTCTTTGCCTACCAAAGATCTTAAGCTAAATGTAGTATGAAAAAAGTTTGGTTAGTACATGAATCATTTGTGCTAGCAAATGAATTCCATAAAACTTAGTGGCTTTGCCCAAATTTCCAACAAGAGATTGGCTTCAAGGAACAATGGAAGAAGGTCAACAAAATAGAGTTGTTGAGTATGGAAGAACATGAGTCTATAATTGGATGTGATTGGAGATATCACAAATACACAACATTATGGGCATATGGTAAATATTTCTACATTGAAGAGACCGAAAAATGTTGAAGCACTTTTGATAGTGGGATCATCATAAGCTTTACACAAAGCAGGGGAGAAAGTGCAAGAGATTCAAATGATATCTCAGCCAATTTGGATTATTTTGGGAAATTCCAAGATAAATTAAAGATACTTTTTTGGAATTTTCATTTGTTTCTACTTGATGTGAAATGGTTTAAGTCATCACCTTAGGATGAAATGCAACTATAAGAAAAGATGCACGCAGTTTTACCCAAATCGGTTCCACAAAGCTATGGAATGTAAGGATGATAGTTTTGAATTACTAGAGCATTGTAATTTTTGGTATGTTGTACCTATTGATCCAAGAAAGAAATCCATTTTTGAAGGACAAGAAAAAATTGTAGCTCCAAAGTAGAAGATCGTCCATGAATTAATAATACCAATGATATGATTGAAATATATCTTATCTCGTGTAGGGAAAATGAATTAGAAGAGGATGACTTAGAAGATGAGAACTTGCAACAAGAAGCTATAGAATTTGAACCATTTATGTCAATTGGAATAGATATTGATGAGCAAGCACAAAGGCACTTGATTGCCGATTCACTCACGTAACATAATTGCATATATTCTTCTTAATCTTCTTTTTTCTTTATGTTATATTATCTCTTATGCGTTTGAAGTTTTTTTATTTGTTTTTTTCATAGATGGTTGATGGACAGTTCAATTGAAAGCTCTATTTTTGAGGGGCTGATGAATCGCATAAAAAACAATATATGATTGATGGATAGTTCAATTGAAACCTCTATTGCTGAGTGCCATATAAATCGGTCCTAGGTTTCATCCATATTTCTATGCAATTTGCTATTTTGAATTTTTGCAAAACCTACACAAGAAAATTGCAACTTTTTTCTTTTTAATTTATCTATTGGGCCACCTATTGGTCCACTAATTGGGCTACTGTTGGTCTACTAGCTAGGCTTTGGATCAAGCTATTGGTGAATATTGGACTAGGCTACTAACAAAGATTTGGACTCGGCTACCAATTGCTTTGGATTGAGATATTTGTTGGATGTTTGAGAAAGTAAGGAAGCACGAATAGAAGTACACACAAGAGAAAAAAAAGAGATCAACATGCCAAGACACGTGATGACTTGAAAAGCTCTTTATTTATAGATGATGAACAATGGCCAATAATATGAGAATGAGTGTAGTGAGATATATAAGTGAATCCCTTAGTACTATGTACCACCACATATGAGTATATCATGTATGTGTGGTTACATGCTGAAAAAACCTTTATTCGACACTAGAGTAAAAAGTGTCCATGTATAGGGAAATTGTTCACATCAAAGCTACTTGTGGGACACATAAATGTAACAAGCCCCCTTGGAGAATATGATGTGAACACAACGGAGTGGTAGATTAGCCACCATAAGGTGATAAGCCTAAAGCCTTGCAAAAAGCTTCAAACTTTTCCCATGCAAGAGAGATTTTGGTGAATATGTTGACTACATTATCTCGTGTAGTTGCGTATACCAAATCAATATCTTTGGCATGAAGGCACTCTGTCATATACTGATAGTGAACCTCAACGTGCTTTGTACATGCATGAAACACTGGATTTCTTGCAACCACTAATGCACTCTAACTATCCATGAGAATATGTGTAGGTGCATCAATATCCATGCATAGATCCATCAATAGGCTTTTCAACCATATACATTCCATTGTAATTGTGAATATTATCATGTACTTAGCTTCACAACTCGATGTGGCCATAGTAAGTTGCTTCTTATTCAACTAAGATATGCACGATCCTCCTTTTGATATATTTTGGTAGTGATGTGTGTGAACACTCTAGGACCACCAGGGCTTTTTTTCCCTCTGTAGGAGGTTTTTTTCCCCTAGCTTGTAAATACGCTTATTGCCCTAACAGGCTACTTATCTTTGTACATTCTAGTGGTAATACACTCAGTATTGTGTGTTGTGCTCCAAGCTTCTTCTTCTTCCTTGTGTTGTTCGCGTGCTTCCGCAGACATCTAATTCCAACAATTGGTATCAAACTAGGCCGCCGCTTCATCTAGCGCATCGTGGACACCTCTCCGGTTGCAATCTCAAAATCACATAGAATTTGGTGAGCATATTGAGGGTGTTTTAGGGAAAAAAACGGCTTGGCTTTGTGGTACCGAAATCGTGATTTGAGCTCGTTTTGGCCTCCGAACACATTATCGTGGTGCTTGTGCAAGCTATTTCATCTTTTTGTGCCAAAGATATATACCAGTTTTGGTTCGCTTGTATAAATTTTCTTTTATATCCAATTGATGCACTTTCCAAACCTGATATGAAGCCAATGCAATCGCAATATGAATGGTAGTCATGCATGAAGTAGGTGCTAAATTCTCCTCATAATCAATGCCATATTTTTGTGCATAATCTTTTGCAACTAATCTAACTTTGTGATGATCAATGCTACCATTTGACTTTGTTTTGAAATCATAGTCCCACTTAATACCAATGACATTATTACCTTTTGTCGATTAACATAACTCCCAGGTACATTTTTTGTGAATAGAATCCAATTTTAATTGCATTGTACTCATCGAATTTGAATTGTCAAATTCATCTTCAAAAGTGAGTGACTCATCATTACATGTTGTTGCAATAAGAGATACATCCACAAAATCATTTGATGCATAGAAAGAGCTTGCTCTTGTTCTATTAAGTAAAGGAGTACTCAATTTGCTATCTTGTAATGTCTTTTGTAGCCTTAGATTGTTCATCTTTGATAGTGATGTGTTCCTCATGTAATACATCATCAGAATGTACATCATAGGTTTATTTTCAATCATATGTGGCTATAAATTTTTAGAAATTTTCACCATGTTTGGTTGAAATTTTCTAGCCATGTTTTACTAAAAGTTCTTAGCTCTTTGAACCTCATTTGGATGGTGTACATGGCCATTGTCAAGTGCACTAGTTTGAGACAAAGGCATGAGTGTATCAAGCATGTCTTTTGAACTAATTTTTGGCTGAAATTTGTATTCAGGTAAAGAATAAGTATAATTTTTTGCAGACTTGTAATAATTTTATCTATCAATGGATACTATAATTGATAACCTTTATCTCACTACTATATCCAATAGTTATACATTTGTTTGATTTGTCATCAAGTTTGTGATGTTTTGTGATGGCACAAGAGTATATGCCAAACAATCAAATATGCACATATGAATAATCGTTGGCCTCCCCCCCATTTTGAAGCTCATAAGGTGTAATGAATCTCAATGTTTTTTAGGACAATGATTCAATACATAGTTTTCACACATGACCCCTTCCATCCAAAACTTTTTTGGAAGATGCTTTTCGTTAACAATACATCTTGCCATTTCAAGAATTATTATATTCTTGCACTCCACAACACCATTTTTTTGGTGTACATGGCACTATACATTGGTGAAAAATACCTCTTCTACAAAGAAAAACTTTAAATTCATGTGACATGTATTCACCTCCATGATTTGCAAAGAGTCAAAAGCTTATTGCCACAAACATTTTTAGCCATAACTAGAAATATTTCTTAAAGTAAGAGAATGCCTCATTATTTGATTTCATAGGATACACCAAAGTATGGCATGTTGAATCATCAATGAAGGTAACAAAGTATACATGCTTGCCAAAAGATGGAATCTTGATCGGACCACATACATCATTATGAACAAGTTGCATTTGTTTTCTAGCATGTGTAGCACCATCTTTAGGAAAAGAAGCACAATGAATTTTCCCAAGTATAAAACCTTCACGTGCGTACTTTTGAATGGACTCAAGTGTCGACAAACCAATAACCATATCATTCTTTTACAAGTAAAAAGAACTATTGAAGTTTAAATGACCAAAACAAGCATGCCAACTCCATTTTGTCCATAGAAGAAGTATGAATAAGAAATCGAATTTGGGGCAACTTTTTTACCCCTAGAAGAAGTATGAGTAAGCAATGGCATTAGGATTAACTTTTTACACATATTCAAGTTCTAAAAACCATTGCATAATGTCCTTGACATCACAATAATATCACCATTGTTGAAATCATGAACCATAAATTTGTTATCAACAAAGTATACATGAAGTCTCACATGAGCGATAGTAGAAATTAAGATCAAGGTTTTCTTAATGCTGGGTACACCCAATGCATTCTTGAAAGTAATAACCTACATTTGTAGTTGTATGCTCAATTTCTCCAACTCTAATAATATGATAAAAAGTATTGTTTTCACATGCAACATGTCCTCCCTTGGGTGCAAATTTGAAAGATGCAAAAATTCTTTTGTGTGACGTGATATGCTTTGACGCACTACTATAAAAAAAATGAATGTGAATCAACCTCATTCACAATCATACATGTAGAATGTAGTAATGAATAATAATGACATGTAACAACACATTCCCAAACATCTTGAGGAACATTAACTTCATCATTCTTTGCATTTAAACATGTATTCTTAACAATAGACATGTCCTCTCTTCTTTTCATTACGCTTGGAAAGCTTTCTACGTTCATCAATGGTATGTCTAGCCTTTCAACATTACTTGAATCTCTTCTTCTTTGATATCACCATCAAGAGAGAAAGAGGTGGAAGAGGAATATTGAGGCTTTAGTTTTGATGAATCCAAAGTTGAACAATACTTTCATTTACCCTTTTTTGTAATGGCAAGAGCTTGTGTTTCCTCAAGCAAATCACTTGTATTCACTCTTGATTCCTCTTCTTGCAAAGGACGAGGCATAACTTCATCAAAAGTGTATGTATTTGGATTTCTTTTTGAAACCAAATGAAGTCTAATAGCAAATCTTTGAAAAGATTATGACAATTCTTTGAGTAGTGTAGAAATGAATGATGCATTCGGAATGATTTGATCAATGTTTACAAATTTTTCTTTTAAATTGTTGATGCATATAACATAAGCATACATTTATGAATTTTCAGCCATACATACATCTTCAAGCTGCTTTCGCAAGTAAGAAACACATGCTTCATTATGCACGGGATACAAAGAAGCAAGTGTTTCCCAAGATTGCCTTGAATTAGTCCATGGCCAAATATGTGTAACAATATGTTTCTTCACATAAAGAGAAATCAATCCATGAGCTTGAGGATCCTTTCCATTTCATCTAAGTTTCTCTTGCATAGCTACCATACTTGAAGAAGAACCTGAATCTATGACAATAGATGGCAGTGTAGAAGAAATGTCAAGTCCCTTGTCAACATCTACCACTATGTTCCATAGTTGATTTGCAACAAGAAAATGCTTCATCATGTAAGAGCACATTTGATAGTTGTTCCCATAAAGCTTATCTTCAACCTATATCATGCCAAACGATTCATTGTTTTTTTCCATTACACCAAAGAACTCAAAATGGCAAGGTATGAAATACAAGAAGCTGAAATATAAGCTAAAACATAGCTCACAATTTGTAACTTTGGTGGAAATTTTGACTGCACAAATGGCCCCAAAAATGCGATAAAGCTCCAATATATCTGATGGAAATGTCCTCGAGTGTTGAACTTTATTTCTATGCTCCAAAACCAATCACTTTGTTAAAAGTGTATGCAAAGATGGATGCAAAAAAAAAGGTTGAGAAGGAGCTGAACCTTCTCTACTACCACTGTTGGGTGTGTGAGAGAGTGATGAAGCATGAATAGAAGTGCACACAAGAGCAAAGAAGGAGAGTGATGCACTAAGAAATGTGATGGTTGGAGGAGCTCTCTATTGATGGATGATGAACAATGATGAGTAATATGAGAATGAGTGTGGTGAGAAACATAAGTGAATCCCTAAGTACTATGTACCAAAACATATCAATGTATCATGTATTTGTGGTTACATGGGGAAGAAATTTTTTACTAGTGCTAGAGGATAAAGTGCACATGTATAGGGAAATGTTTCACATGAAAGCTACTCGAGGGACACATAAGTCTAACACTATCAGTGCTATACTTTGGATGGGATATCGATTGGCCTTTGGACTAGGATATAGATTGGGATTTGGACTTTTCTATTGATTGGGATTTGGATTGGGCTACTGATAGCCATACTGACTACTTCCTGCCAATTTTTCTACTAACATTGACACTGAATGGCTTAGTCAATAGACCAGTAATAAAAAAACCCTATCTATTGTAGTGACTTCTTATTCTTTCTTTTTTCTTGTAATATTTTTTCCCAAGGCTTTCATTCTCTTTTCTATGCAAGCTAGACTATATTGAAGTCTATACAACTCTAGAGCTCTATACCTTTAGACCTTTGTGTAGAGAGTACGCATGCGGAAGCAAAATGAAAAGTAAAGTACTCTCACAAAACAAAGAATGTGTGAGACACAAAATGAGTAGACCATGAAGTGGGTAAACTCATGTGGATTAGAAATGAGCTTGCCAAGAGCATGGAGTAGGCTCCTCAAGATTCTAACCAAATACAAATGGGGGAGAGGCCCTCCTTATATAGATTTGTGAGGGTCTCTCCAAAATACATCTCATGTGGGATAATTCCCCTGAAAGGAGAATGAATACAATTGGTAGAAGCAAATGGCAAGGTACCCAAATACAAAGGAAATACAAGGAAATGTAATGGAAATGAAATGGAAATGGACTCCAAGATACAAAAGGGAGATGCACTCTCATATTCTCAACACCCCCTCTACAACTCCATTTTGTAGTGTATGGAGGCTGCTAGGATATGTGAGAAAGGTCCACCACGAATGTATCAGCAGCAGCAGCATGAGCATAAAATAGGAAGTCATTGTCTAGGAATCCATAGCTGCCAAGTGGTATCGACCATGCGGGATCTACAGGTACTCCATAATATGTCCACCAGATGGATCAAGCGGATGCTCCAGAGGTATGCCACCAATGAGGTACAGGAACGGAACAAGATCTCACTGGACGAGATCACGTCCATGTGAGAGGGGTAGGATGACTCCATGTGGTACATAGGAATCTTCAAAGCTTTGACAATATCCACCATGAGATGTGTATCGCCAAAAAGTAGTTCCTGCAAGAGTGAAACATAAAGCATGAAGCATAAAATCATAGTCACATGGTAGTACATCTGTATGCTGTAAGCCTCCATGGAGTGTTCAAAGTCCTGATGTGTGTCAGTAGAACCATGGAAGCCCCCTCTGAACCGAGAAGCTGGCTCAGAATAGGATCCAACTGAGTGATGAATCCAAGTAGATGCAGGAGTGTCCTGTGGTAAGGGACCAGATGCTGGACTCCATGAATGGAAAAGTACATGCTCAGAATGTTGTTGTAGATGAGGTAAGTGGACTCTCGAAGATGGAATGGAAAATGACGAGTCACTGATCCTGGAGTAATGCCCAACTGAAGCTGAGGTGAAATACAAACCTTCGATGATATGATAGGTATATCCATCTGAGGTATAAGCTGAGATGATATCTCTGATTCCTCCTGCTCCAAAATTGTATCATGATCGGGAAAGTCATGTACAAAGAGAGCATGCTCCACATAGTGTGACTGTTCAAAACTGGAATGATCCCCCTCTGAAGCGAAAATGGGAGGATCCAAAAGGGATGAATACTTAGAGTATTCATCAAAGGTGTAGTCTTTGGTTATTGTAACGGAGTGACGCTTTGGGTCGTAGAGTTTGTATGCCTTTTGTCGCTCACTGTACCCGATGAAAATGTACTGCTTAGGCCGATCATCATTATGGCCTTGGACGTAGGCATCACTACCAAAGACGCAGAAATAGCTTACACTTGGCTTCTTTTGAAAGTAAGCCTCAAATGGTGTTTGGGTTTTCAAAACATCTGAGAAACCTCTATTCTGAATGTGTACTGTTGTCTGTACTGCTTCACCCCAATACTTTAGTGGAAGTTGCTTTTGTCTAAGCATAACTTTAGCCATTTGGATCACACTTCGACTCTTTTGTAATGCAATACCTGGTTGAGTATCGTGCTTGGCTTGATACTTGATTCCTTGTTGCTTCAAGTACTTGGAGAAGTTTTGGTTGACAAAGTTAGTATCTCCATCAGATCGGATGATCTTCAAAGAACTTGGAAAGTCTTCTTCAATTGTTGTTGTCCACTCCTTAGACTTGGAAATGGCATCTTCTTTATGCTTGAGTGAATAAACCCATGTGTATCTAGTGAAGTCATCTAAAATCAGGAAGAAGTAAATTGACCCACTTAGAGAAGGTATACTCATTGGTCCACAAATGTCAATATGGACTAATGCTAAGGGTTTATTTGCAGAAATGAATGCTTCTTTAGGCAAAGAGAAAGTTGTTTGCTTGTCACATGCTTTGCAATTCAATTCCACTTGTGTGATCCTTAGTAGACCTTTGACAAGATGATTGGAAGAGATTTTAGCTAAGCAAGAGCTATGGCCAAATCTATAATGCCACAAGTTGATACTTGAATCCTTGGCCATAAAACTTGAAAGCTTGTAGAGACCCTTTTCTTCATATCCTTTAGCTATCACTTCATTAGATTCGCGATCAATGACTTGAACTTGGTTGTGATCGAACTGAACTATCATGTTGCACTTTGTGATGGCTTTGATTGAAAGAAGATTCTTACAGAGGCTTGGTACATACAGAACATCTTTTAATGACTTGGTCTCGCCTTCAGAGTTGATGACTTGAACTTTTCCTCTTCCTTGGATTTCAATGCACTTGTTGTCTCCAAGGTAAACTTGTCCTTGATGCTCTTCAAACTCATGAAAACCATCTTTGTCATGGCACATGTGGGATGAAGCACTGCTATCAAAAATCCATTCTTTCTTGGGAGTGGTTGCCACAAGTGCTTTGTGTTCACTTGTGAAAAATAGGTCTTCACTTGTGCAGTGAGAATGATGTTCACTCTTGGAATTAGACTTAGACTTGTCTTGGTTCTTTTTCTTGAAGCAATATTTTTCAATGTGCCCAGGTTTGCCACAAAAATTACAAGTGAACTTCTTTGATGAATTATGCGATCCTTGCTTAGATCCATTGCTAGCCTGATGACTTGTGTTTTTGCCCTTATTGAATGGGCCTTTGGCCTTCATGGCAGATTCCTGGGAGGAAGTCGATTTGGCTCGCGAGTCGTGAAGGAGCAATAGTCGACGAACCTCTTCCCAAGATAAGACTTGGCCGCGATTATACAAAGTTGTGTCAAATGTCTCGTACGACTTAGGTAACTTGTTGAGAAGTCGAATGGCCATGTCTTCACTAGACATCTGCCTACCACATAGTGCTAATTTACGTTGGTAATCCTCAAATTGGGCTATGACCTTGGTAATTGTGTCGTGTGGCCTAATGGTCAAATTATGAAACTCGGCCTCTAATGCATATATCTTCGAAGGGGTCTTGTCTTCATACAAAGCGGCCAACGTGTCCCAAGCATCCTTGGACGTCTTGCAGGCCGTGATATGACCTTTCATCAGTTCGTCGCAGTCGCAATTGTCTACAACGGAATTTTCAATGACATGTAATGATCAAAATCATTGTTTTACAAGACCCAATCACAAACCTGTTTCCATAGAAGTGGCAATAGGTTTGCAATCTTCAAGGCCAAAATGCTACTTCTTCCTTGTGTTGTTTGCATGCTTCCACAAACTTCAAACTCCAATAATTGGTATTAGATAAGGTCGACCCTTCATCTAGGGCATCGTTGACACCCCTCCGATCATAGTCTCAGAATCACATGAAATTTGGTGAGCATACTCAGTGTGATTAGGAGTTCAAAACAACTTCTCTATGTGGTGTTGAAATTTTATTATGAGATGGTTTCGATCTCCGAAAGCACTATCATAGTGCCTATGCAGATGATTCTGTCTTTTTGTGCCAAACATATATATAGGTTTTGGTTTGCTAGTAAAGGCACCTCAAAGTTTACTATAGGCTTAGCATAACTCAACATGGTAATTTTGTTCAGCTTTTTGAGATAGAATCATTTTTTGCATCAGGGTATTCTAGTTGTTGGTGCATTTTACCCAAGCCTACATGCTTGATATGCTTGATATGCTTGATATTATTCTCATTTGTAAGTCACATGTGTAGTCATGTGAACATCTCTTGTAAAAGAGTTCATTTTTATCTCTTGTAATTGAAAAAGGGAAAAAGGAAAAAGATGGCTTACCTCATCCATGATGTAAAAGAAAATTCATGGGTCTAACTACCTAAAACCACGAATTTTTGAGCTAAGGGAATATCTCCTAACTTTGGGGATCACTTTTAGGTGGAGCCATTCGAATTTGAATTCAAAACTCCCTCCAAGAATAGCTATAAAAGGAGCAAGAAGGAAGAGGCGATTAGCAAGCTTTGTACGTGACCACTTCATGTCATTTTGTAGAGATTGAAGAGCTTACTCCATAGCTCTATCATTATGCTCCCATTTTGCAAACATTCATTGCCAATGTGGTTGTAATCATATGTGAATCTATACATTTATCATCAACTACTTCTCTGTTTTGTTCTCTGCTATACTCACTCAGAGCAGTAAATTCAGAAAGTCATATCTCGAGTTCTACGCAACCTTTTTCAGTGTTTTAACATGCGCTGGATAGCTCTTACTTTATAGTTTTTTCCTATAAATTTTCATTGTCATTGAATTTACAGTTTTGGAGATATCTACATTTTACTGCTCACTGGTCTATCTCTACAAAGCCCCGAGAATGGTGGGCATGTTCCAGAAATTGATAAATCTTCTTCTCAGTGCTCAGTCCATCATTTGAAGTGTTTTAACTTGGATTGGGAATCTTGCTAAGTCTATTTTCTATGCCCAAAAGGAATTTATCTAATTCCTACCAGGTTGAGAGCACTGTTCATTTTTTCCAGCAGGTGTATGTCCAAAAATAGCAAGTTTTGGGAGCTAGTCATTTCGCAACTAGTCTGTCTTGACTTAAACTTTTGGGATACATGTTCCAAAGTACTTGGCTGATATTTTGGTGGATTTAGGAAGCTCAAAGGATCTAATAATCAACTCTGAAGTCTCAGTTGGCTGGTGTGAAGCTGGTTGTAGCAGCACCTACTCATCTTTGGATTGTATCCACCATCTCTCTTCACAGTGGTATCAGAGCATAGTCAAGCAACATGAGAGATGGATTTCCATCAACAATTGACAAATTGGATCAAAACAACTACCCGGCATGGTCTCTAAGGATGGAGGCTTACCTTCAAGGGAGGAATCTATATGGATTCATATCCGGAGATGAAGCAATGCCAACCATGAGGAACAAAGGGCAACCATCACATGAAGAAGTGGAAGGACTTTCAAATTGGTGTTCAAAGGATGCACTTGCAAGGTCCTATATTCTAAACTCAATCTCTGATTTTCTTTTACCTCATGTCAAGGGATGCAAGACATCAAGAGAGACCTGGAATGCACTTGCTTCTTTCTTCTCTTCCAACACTCGAGCAAGGAAGAACCAATTGTGGATGGAGTTCACAACAATGAAGAAAAGCCCGAAGCAAAATGTGACTGATTATGTCACAAAGATGAAGGAGATTTCCTACCAACTTGGAAGCATTGGAGAGGTAATTGAAGAGGAGCAAATCATTAGACAAATCATAAATGGAATCAAAGCAGACGACAAGTGGGAGTCATTCACAACAGCCATGGATTTATACATGGATATGCATGTACCCGACCTCAACACACTCATGGGCTAACTCTTCACTCATGAAGCAAAGATTAGCAAAGGTGGTGAGTCCTCAAGAGGTAATCAAACTTCTGCCTTATATTCTGATAAAGCTAAGGTCAAGGACGAGTCAAAGAATAGGAAGAATGAAGATGAAGGTAGCTCTTTCCAAGCAAACTTTGCAGGTAGAGGAAGAGCTAGAGGAAGAGGCAGAGGTGGAAAGCAAGGCAAGGGGAGATTCCAATCATCTCAACCTTGCAATATATGTGGCTTATCTAATCATACTAATGAAGAATGTTTCAAGAATCCAAGGAACTCAAGAGGAAGAGGATTCAATAGAGGTGGCTATGGATCAAATAGAGGCAGGTACAATGGAGGCTACAACAACAACTACTACAACAACAATTACAACAACAACAACTATCAAAGTGGCCATAGAGGAAGAAGAGACTACAATAACTATGCAGAGGACCAAAGTCAAGAAGATTCATTATTGATTATGAATCTATCAGTGAAGAAGGGTAAGGATGATGATCACATATTTTACATTGATTCGGGATGCTCAAACCATGTAGCAGGAAATGTGGCTTTACTTTCTGATTTGCAAGATCCTCATAACAAGCAGGAAGTGTAGACAAGAGATGACACAAAGCACTCAGTGGAGAAGATAGGTAATGTGAAGACATCAGATGGGAATATGAACCTCTTAAGCAAAGTCCTGTATGTCCCTACAATTACCAAAAATTTAATAAGTGTTGGACAGATTGTTGAAAAAGGATTGCAGGTTAGATTCAATCGATTTGGAGCATATGTTGAAGACCCAAGGCAAGGCTTTAGAAGGATTGCCAAAGGAGAAAAGACAGGAAGGCTTTTCACTTTTGAAGTGGAAGATACAAAGAACATAGCTTTGTTTAGCTATGGATCTCAAACTCTAACAGAGTTGGAGATATGGCACAAACAGCTTGCTCACATTGGTGAGAGGACACTCAAACAAATTTGCAAGGACCAAAGTGTACTTGGTTTGCCTAATATCACAAGGCAACACATGATTTATAAGTGTGAAGCTTGTCAACTCAGCAAGGCTCATAGACAACCTTTCAATAAGAAAGGATATATGTATCAAAATCCTTTGGATCTAGTGCACACGGATGTGTGGGGTCCAAGTAAGGAGCCATCTATATCAGGCTCAAGATATTATGTGTCTTTCATAGATGATTGTAGCAGGTGGACCATTCTGTTTTTCATGAAGCACAAGGATGAAGTGTTTAATTGCTTTAAGAAGTATATTGCTCTTGTTGAAAACCAAACAGGTAGGACTTTGAAAAGACTCAGATCAGATGGTGGAGGAGAATACTTCTCTTCTGAATTTGATGCCTTCTTGCATGAAAGAGGCATTAAAAGGGAAGTCACTACAAGGTATACACCCGAACTCAATGGTGTAGCAGAGAGGAGGAACATAGCTATTGTCGAAGCTCCAAGGTCCATGCTCAACGAAAAGGGATTGCCAAACTACCTATGGGCAGAGGCTGTGTCTACAACCACATATCTCATAAATAGACTTCCATCTAAGTCACTAGATGGAACCACTCCATATGAAGTGTGGAATGGAAGAAGACCTAGTCTAGAGCATTGTAAAATCTTTGGATGCTTAGCCTATGCTCACATTCCTTCTCAAGTAAGAGGGAAATTGGATCCCACGGCAGAGAAGTGTGTATTCATTGGTTATGATTAAAACCAAAAAGGATATAGATTGTACAATCCAACCAATAAAGGATTTTTTGTGAGTAGAGATGTAATTTTTTATGAAAACAAATCATGGTTTGATGATGACAGGAAAGTGAAGCTGCCTTATGACTTGGATGAAGATTTTCCATCACTTCAACCAAAGGAGCCAAAGCAGATTGAAGAAAGTGATTCAGAGATTGACCTAGAAGACTTGGAAAGACTAAAGCTATGGAAGAACAAAGGTAAAGCAAAAATGCAGGATGCTACATATGGACCTGAGAGCTCACATCAACCACTTAGAAGGTCTTCAAGGGAGAAGAAGAAACCTGAGAGGTTTGGTTATGATACTTCTTTGGTCACCAAGCACTCAATCTACATTGCAAAGGATTCAACCAATGAAGAACCTACCACATTCGAAGAAGCACAAAGCAACAAAGCTTGGAGAGATGCAATGGATGAAGAAATGGAAGCCTTGAAGGAGAATGACACTTGGGAGCTTGTACCTAACAAGCCATCTATGAAGGTAATTGGATCTCGATGGATATACAAAATCAAGAGGAATCCAGATGGAAGTATAAATAGACACAAAGCAAGGTTAGTTGCGAAAGGGTTTGCTCAAACCCATGGTATTGATTATGAGGAGACTTTCTCTCCTGTTGCAAAAATGCCCACAATTAGGGTTCTCATTAGTCTTGCTGCATCTAGAAATTGGAATCTTTATCAACTTGATGTAAAGAATGCTTTCTTGAATGGATGGATTTTTGAGGAAGTGTATATGGCACAACCTCCTGGATATGAGGATGCACATCATCCTAACTATATATGCAAATTAAAGAAAGCTTTGTATGGATTGAAGCAAGCTCCAAGAGCTTGGAATTTCAGATTGATGACTTATTTGCAGGACCAAGGATTCAAAGCTAGCAAGGCGGATACCTCTTTGTTCATAAAGAGGAATGGATATGAAGTGATCTATTTATGTGTGTATGTTGATGATATTATTATCACAGGCAATGATCTTGAAGGAATCAAACAGGTAAAGACTCAAATGAAGGAGGAGTTCAAAATAAGTGACCTCGGACCACTCACTTATTTTCTTGGATTGGAGTTGATCTACACAGATTCAGGTATATACATCACACAAAGGAAGTCTGTCCATGACATGCTCGTCAAGTTCAAGATGGAAAATACCAAGTGTGCAGGTACACCTATGGAGCAAAATCATAAGCTTAGTGCTTATGAAGGAGAGCCAATTGAAGACATCACAAGCTATCAAAGCTTGGTTGGAAGTTTGAACTATGCAACACTCACAAGAGTGGATATATGCTATAGTGTTAGCATATTGAGTCAGTTTATGCATAAGCGGAGAAGACCACATATGGAAGCGGCCAAGAGAGTCCTCAAGTACCTAAAGGGGACCATGAATGAAGGTTTGTTCTATTCATTTACTTCAGATATTGAGCTAAAGGTCTACTCAGATGCAGATTGGGCCGGATCTAGAGATGATAGAAGAAGCACATCCGGGTATATATCATTTGCAGGTTCAAAAATCATTTCTTGGTCATCAAAGAAGCAACCAACCGTGGCATTATCTTCTACTGAAGCCGAATATAGAGGTTTGGCTAATGCAACTCAAGAAATCATGTGGTTAAAGTCTTTGTACACAGATCTTGGACTTCATTCTTCAACACCTCACATTTTTGGTGACAACACAAGCTCACTACATCTAGCAGCTAATCCGGTATACCATGCTAGAACCAAGCATATTGAAGTCCACTACCATTATGTAAGGGAGAAGCTAATGAGCAAGGATATTCAACTATCCTATGTCTCTACAGATATGCAATGTGCAGACATGTTGACTAAAGCTCTTGATGGTACAAAGTTAAGTAGATTCAAGTTGATGATTGGCTTGCAGGAAATCAAGGACAATTGAAGACTTATTTGGAGGCCAAGCATGTTAGGCTTGAGGGGGAGCTGTTGGTGCATTTTACCCAAGCCTACATGCTTGATATGCTTGATATTATTCTCATTTGTAAGTCACATGTGTAGTCATGTGAACACCTCTTGTAAAAGAGTTCATTTTTATCTCTTGTAATTGAAAACGGGAAAAAGGAAAAAGATGGCTTACCTCATTCATGATGTCAAAGCAAATTCATGGGTCTAACTACCTAAAACCACGAATTTTTGAGCTGAGGGAATATCTCCTAACTTTGGGGATCACTTTTAGGTGGAGCCATTCGAGTTTGAATTCAAAACTCCCTCCAAGAATAGCTATAAAAGGAGCAAGAAGGAAGAGGTGATTAGCAATCCTTGTATGTGACCACTTCATGTCATTTTGTAGAGATTGAAGAGCTTACTCCATAGCTCTATCATTCTACTCCCATTGTGCAAACATTCATTGCCAATGTGGTTGTAATCGTATGTGAATCTATACATTTATCATCAACTACTTCTCTATTTTGTTCTCTGCTATACTCACTCAGAGTAGTAACTTCAGAAAGTCATATCTCGAGTTGTACGCAACCTTTTTCAGTGTTTTAACGTGCGTTGGATAGCTCTTACTGTCTAGTTTCTTCCTATAAATTTGCATGGTCATTGAATTTACAGTTTTGGAGATATATGCATTTTACTGCTCACTGGTTTATCTCTGCAGAGCCCCGAGAATGGTGGGCATGTTCCAGAAATTGATAAATCTTCTTCTCAGTGCTCAGTCCATCATTTGAAGTGTTTTAACTTGGATTGGGAAGCTTGCTAAGTCTATTTGCTATGCCCAAAAGTAATTTATCTAATTCCCTACCAGGTTGAGAGCACTGTTCATTTTTTCCAGCAGGTGTATGTCCAAAAATAGCAAGTTTTGGGAGCTAGTCATTTCGCAACTAGTCTGACTTGACTTAAACTTTTGGGATACATGTTCCAAAGTACTTGGCTGATATTTTGGTGGATTTAGGAAGCTCAAAGGGTCTAATAATCAACTCTGAAGTCTCAGTTGGTTGGTGTGAAGCTGGTTGTAGCAGCACCTACTCATCTTTGGATTGTATCCACCATCTCTCTTCACACTAGTCAGTGGCCATGGCTGAAAACAATGATGTATTTCGTATGTTGGGTGTTGAGGATAAGTTGGATGGTACCAATTACACATTATGGGCAATATGTGATGCATCATGTATTGTTCGCAAAAGGATTATGGAATATTGTGCAAGGTGTTGAAAAAAGAACTACTCACTTGCAAATATAGTAATTGAAGGTGATGCAAATGGTGTTGAAGATTACGATCTTCAGGTTCCTACTTGTGTTGCAGTTCTTGCTGCAGCTACTATTAGCAACTTCATTGGGATGGCAGAGATGCTCAAGCACATACATTGATAGCCTTGTCTATCAAACGTGCCATTATCTCTCATATTTGCCCTTGCAAATCAACAAAGGATGCTTGGGATACACTTACCACTTTGTACCAAGCAAGAAATGGGGCTTGTGTTTCTTAACACTAGAAATAGTTGGAGAGTGAGAATATAAATGATAGAGATTTGGGCAAGTTGTTGAACCATGTATTGTAGTGTTAAAAAAAAAATTCCCCCCTAGTTTTTGCATTTCAAAATGCACAATTTTCTGACAAAGATCAAAGATTTGATGGAGTAGTTGATTTTTGTTGATGAAGTCTTCCGAGATAGTTCACTTGTGCAAACAGTTATGAATGGTCTTCTAGATTCATATTAGAGTTTGGCTTCTACTCTTTGGTTGATGATGAAAGGAAATCCAAATGCCTTAACATTTGAGGAGTTAGTCCTTGTTTTATTGTAGGAGGATCAGTCCAAGAAGAATAGGTCCATCATGTGTGTAGCAGATCAAGCTTTCTTAGCTAGTCAGAAGGGAAAAGGTAAATGGAGCTCATCTACTAGTAAGCATAAATCTATTAATTTTGCACAATCGAAAAAGGAAGACAAAGAGAGAAGAAAATAGAAAAGAATAATTTTTTTTGCAAATACTATAAAGGAAATGATCATGTCATAAAGATTTGTTCAAAACTAGCTACAAAAGAGGCAAAGAAATGTTGATATGTTTAGGTAGTGATGTGTGTGAACACACTAGGACCGCTGGGGCACTTTTTCCCTCTTTAGGAGGTTTTTTTCCCTCGGCTTGTATATATGCCTATTGCCCTAATGGGATACTTATCTTTGTACATTCTCTAGTAATACATTCAGTATTATGTGTTGAGCTCCAAGCTTCTTCTTCTTTCTTGTGCTGTTCACGTGCTTCCGCAGATGTCTAACTCCAACAATTGGTAGCAGAGCAGGTCACCGCTTCATCTAGGGCATCGTCGACACTCCTCCGTTTGCAGTCTTAGATTCACACAAAATTTGGTGAGCATACTCAAGGTGTTTCAAAGATCAAAACAGCTTTGTTGTGTGGTGCCGAAATCGCGATCTGAGCTCGTTTCGGCCTCCAAACACACTATCATAACACTTGTGCAGGCTATTTCATCCTTTTGTGCCAAAGGTATATACTTGTTTCGGTTTGCCAGTATAAGCATCTCAAAGTCTGCTACAGGTTTAGTAGAACTCATCTGGGCAGTTCCGTTCAACATTTTGAGATACAATCAATTTTCTGCATCAAGGTATTTTAATCACCGGCCATGGCTGAAAGCAGTGATGTATTCCGTATGTTGGCTATTGAGGATAAGTTGGATGGTACCAACTACCCGTTATGGGCTTATATGATGTGACATGTATTGGTTGCAAAAGGATTGTGGAACATTGTGCAGGATGTTAAAAAATGTCCTATCACACCTGCAATACAAACTGCAGGTATTGAAGCTGATGCAGAAGGTGTTGAAGATGATGATATTCTGCATATTCCTGTTCGTACTGCGATTTTTGTTGCACCTACTGCAGAGCAGATTCCTTGGGATGGCAGAGATGCCCAAGCACATGCATTGATAGATTTGTCTGTCAAACATGCCATTATTCCTCACATACGCTCTTGCAAAATAGCTAAGGATGCTTGGGATACTCTTACCATGTTGTACCAAGCTAGGAATGAGGCTCGTGTTGATTACCTCCGAAAACAGTTGGAGAGTGAGCACATGAATGAAGGTGATTCCATGGATAATTTTCTAAAGATCAAAGACTTGAAGGAACAATTGATTTCTGTTGATGAGGTTATACCAGATAGCTCACTTGTGCAGACCGTTCTGAATTTTCTTCCTGATTCATATCAGAGTTTTGCTTCTACTCTTCGGTTGATGATGAAAGGCAATCCAAATGCCTTGTCATTTGAGGAGTTAGTCTATGTTCTGTTGCAGGAAGATCATTCCAGGCAGAACAGGTCCATTATGCATGTTGTAGATCAAGCTTTCTTGGCTAGTCAGAAGGGCAAAGGAAAATGGAGCTCTTCTACTAGTAATCAGAAATCTGCAAATGTTGCACATTCGAAGAACCAAGATAAAGATGAGAAAAAATAAAAAAAGTAGAAATTCTTTTGCAAGTACTGTAAAGGGAATGATCATATCATAGAGAACTGTCCAAACTAGCTGCTAAAGAGGCAAAGAAGAAAGAGGCTGGAATGGTTGTTGCTGAAGCCTCTACACCAAAAACGGAGTCTGCTAATCTTGTGCAGGAAGAAGAATGGGCGTTTACTATTGTTTGCAGTTTTGACCCATCTTCTCATGAGCAGTGCATGTCTGCAATAGACTCAGATGTTTGGTACTTTGATAGTGGGGCGACCAAACATATTACCTCAAGCGCATTTCTTCTCTTCACTCGAGTCTACCCCTTTAGGGAATACTGTTACATGCGCCAACAACTCCTCTTATCCTATTATGGGAGTTGGTAAGATCATTTTGACTACTGCTGATGGTAGTTCTTTCACTTTTTCAGATGCTTTGTTTGTGCCAGGGATCAAGGAAAATCTGTTATCAGTTTCTGCATTTGCCAAGATTGGCTTGGTTGTGAAATTTGTTGATGACAAATGTACAGTTCATGATCTGTCAAATGGCAACGTGATTATTGCTTTTGGCATTCTATGTCGTGGGCTGTATAAGCTCATAGATTATGAAAGATCTGTAAATGATTTGGCATGTGCAGTACATGATTCTCAGGCTATGTCAGATGCAAAACTTTAGCATGCATGCTTTGGTCATCTGAATTTTGCTAGTTTGCTACGCCTGCAAAAATCTAAAATGGTGTCCTCTTTGCCCAAACTTGAGGCACCGGGAAAACATGTTTGTGAAGATTGTATTTTGGGCAAAATGCAGCGTTCCTCCTTTCCAAAAGATGGTTCTATGCTCATTCTCCAATTGTTTTCATATGCGAGCAACACTAGCCTCGTTTCTTGCCTAGTACAAAGTGGTAAGTGTATCCCAAGCATCCTGTGTTGTTTTGCAAGAGTGAATATGAGGGATAATGGCATATTTGATAGAAAAAGCTATCAATGCATGTGCCTCAACATCTCTACAATCCTAATGAAGCTACCCTATAGTAGGTGTAGTAGGAATAGGAATTTGAATATCATCATCTTCAACACCATCTACATCACCTTGAATAATTATATTTGTGAATGTCGTAGCTTGTTTTTCAACACCCTTATATTCCACAATCCTTTTGCAACAATACATGATGCATCATATATGCCCATAATGAGTAATTGGTACCATCCAACATGTCCTCAATAGGCAACATATGGAATACATCATTGGTTTCACCCAAGGCCACTAACTAAAACAAATTGATGCAAAAAAATGATTGTATCTCAAAAATTTAAGCATAACTACCCTATCAAGCTCTGCTAAACTTATAGCAGACTTTGAGGCGCTTGTACTAGTGAACCAAGACCTATATATATGTTTGGCACCAAAGGATGAAATTGCCTACACAAGTGTTGTGATAGTGCGTTTGGAGCCTGAAATGAGCTCATATCCAAATTTTGACACCACAAAGAAAGTTATTTTGAACTCCTAATCACCTTGAGTATGCTCACCAATTTAATGCAATTTTGAGGCTATGATCGGTGGGGTGTTGATGATGCCATAGATGAACCAATGACCTACTCTGATACCAATTGTTGGAGTTTGAGGTTTGCAAAAGCATGCAAATAGAACAAGGAATAAGAAGAAGCTTGGAGCATAACACACAATACTGAATGTATTACCTAGTGAATGTACAAAGATAAGTGACCCATTAGGGTTATATGCATATACACAATCCGAGAAAAAAAACCTCTTAAAGAGGGAAAAAATGCCTTGATAGTCCCAAGTATGTTCACACACATCACCACCAAAATATATCAACAAACACTTGGATGGTTAGTATCTACTTGCCCTAGTAGGGAGTCCCTTGGAGAGAGTTATATATAAAGGCATATGGTTGGGAGGAGAGTCATCTCTCTAGCATGTGGTGGTCGCAATCGTCAATCTCTTGCACTTTTGCTTATAACCCGTAGCTACAAGTCTTGCTTTGTACTTTTCCAAGGTACCAGCTGATTTGTACTTGACTTTGTATAGCCACTTAACTCCACCAATTTGATGATTTTTAGGCTTTTGTAATCAGCTTGGCTCCTCTGAGCATTTGAAATTGTATGTTTCAATCCAAAATAGCAAGTCTTGCTGACTAGTCATTGTGCAAACCTATCTATATTGTATCAACTCTTTCTCATTGATATTTCAAAGCTTATTGCACTAATCATAAGATTGTAAGGTTTACTTGACACTCCAAGAGAGCAAGGTTTGGCCGTATGCTGGGTAGCTAGAACAATCTTCATCGCTTGGCACCTCATTTTTCTACCTCCCTCAAACTTCTCCAATTTCTCTCAGCAAGCCCAATGTTAACTACTTTTGAGTGTTTGAGAGTGAAGCATTCCAACTTATGCCAAAGGAAGATTGACACAAGTTGGCACCTAAGTCCAAGAAACATCTATTCATTGGCAATAGTGGATGGTCTAAGCAATATGGACTACAATCTTGAGAACCATTCCATCACCATTTCAAAAGATTTCATCTTTGATGACGCTTCAAAGTACTCAACCAAAGATCCAAGTTCTAGTTTGAGTCCACCTATCTACACTTGAGAGGGGGACGTAACTATTTCTAAGAAAAACTCATAAGCAAGTACCTAGGAGATCTCAAAGGCTTATTGAGAAGCAACAACATGAACAAAGAACCTATGTTAGTTATGCACCAAATTCAACAAATTCCAAAGCCTTCCAAATTTAAAGAAGTGAAACTATGCAGATAGAGATGGATACAATTAACTTTTCTTTTGGAGGAATTTCATACATAGGGGTGAGTATCTAGAATGCATAATCAAACATTTTATAAACAAGTTATGCTTTAAATATAAGTTTAACATTGAAAGGATGTACCCCCCACTTTTTAGGGATGTGAAAAAATAAACCCCAATATCTTAAAATGAAGATTGCTCACAAACCACTGAAGCAAATGTTACCACAATTTGTACACATCAAGTAGACATTATTACCTTCCTAGTGAATGCTCATTGATCAAATTTGAATGTAGAAAGAGAACTAGCCTCTGCAAGTTGACTCTATTTGAAGATGATGGTGCATAGAAATGAAGAATGAACAAAGTGATGAACAAAGATGTATCTATATTGCATCAACATATTGTACAAGTAATTGAGAGTCTTTATATAGACTCTTGAAGTCTTCCATGACTCTTTTTAATTTGAATCCAATTCGGGTAGTTTGTTATGATAAATAAATTGACTTCCTAAATCAAATGAATATTCATGAAGGTTCTTCAAGTGATTACTATGAGAGATTCTAAATGATGGTTTTCGAAGTAGATCAAATCCACCTCAAGAATAATGTAAGTTTCATGATCTAACAACTCTCCCTCAAGCTAAAGTTATCAGGGGAGCACTAGATTGTGCTCTCTGACTACACTAGACAAGATTTTGGAAATACACTTCTGATTACAAGAGCACCCATGCAGGGAAAATGATACAAGAATATGTAACTGATATAATAGGTCACACAACCTGGGACCGATAGGTATGGAAAACTAGACTAGAGATGATACAGGAGATCCCACAACCCGGGATCATAAGTATGGAACAAGATATCTCGATTAGAAGAACTCCCTTCTGGGAGATGAACTAGATACAAGAAATAACTCAACAAGATCTCGTACTACGAGACTACAAGAGGACAAGACTAGATGTCTAGGATACAAGACTAGACAAGACTCAAACAAGGAACAAGACAAGAACAGGAACTCAAACTTGGAGAGTACTTACTTGGTGGTCACGACTCCTTGAGCTCCCAAGAATGGTATTGGCAAGACTGAGAATGAATGTGGTGAAGCCCTCCATTTATAGGTTTTCAAAGGCGGTGATCTACGGCAGTTACGAAATGATGATGTCATCATGATGTCATCAATCCAAAATGGGACCTCCGAATATCAAAATCGAGCAAGTAAACAGTTGATCTTAGGGTTTTGGCACATTTCAGATGCAATGGAAGCATTGGTTTCTCCTAATTTTGAACCAATCATGAGACATAGGATTCACATGGAATCTGAGGTTCAGGATTTTGTCCACGACATCACCTCCCCCTCAAGCGACGAGTTCCACGAGGAGCGGTTATCTGACTCTGAGATCTTCTAGAACTTGAATCTTCATAAATCTTGGTCTTTGTAGAGTTCTTGATATGTGGTACTGGAACATGACGATGATGGATATCCATGATGAAACTGGAAAGGGTTTGTAGTATATCTAGGTGCAGAATCAAGGCCATGATTCTCATGATGGGTAGTACTCCTCTTTTGATTCTCATGATGATACTTCTGATGTGGGATGGTGATTGTAGAAGTCCTAATTCCAACTTGCTTCTTCTTCTTAGGACATTTGAATACCATATGATCATGATCTCCACAATAAAAGCATAATCCATTGTCTTTTCGATGTTTTCTTTCCTTTTGTGTAAGTCATCTGACACTAATGTTATCCAATTGCATGGGTTCTGGTTGAGATTTCTCCAATATATGTTGTGGAGGAACTAAGGTAAACTTGTATTCTCGATCGTGAACAGAAATCTTCTTCTCTTGCTTTCTCTCAAACAACCTATTGTCACACTCAATTGCTTGATTCATGAATTCATTCAAAGTATTTACCTTGGGCATGGTTAACATGAGGTTCTTGACATCATCACGTAAGCCCCACCGAAATTGGTTGATAAAATAATCCTCTGCCATGTGAGATCACAAATGATTTGGCTGAATTCTGATGCATAGGTTGATGTAGGCCTATTTCCTTGATGTAGCTTCCTTAGCTTTGTTTCGGAAACACGTGAACAATTGGTATCTCCAAATGAAGATGTGAACTCTCAAATAAAGGCCTTGAAATCATGCAAAATATCCATATCCTTCTCAAGGATAGGTGCAAACCATGAAAGCGCAAGACCACATAATAGAGTTCCTATGAGTCCTACTTGAGAAGCATCATCTCGGTACGTGTCTGGTTGCATCCTTATGAATAGCTTCACTTGTTGCACAAATCCTCGGAACTTTAATCTTGTCCTATCAAATTTCTCAGGCATGCTCACTTTTGGACTTTTCGTCATGTTAGTTGTCATGTGGGTACTTGAAGAAGATTGACTTACAATGATCTGCATCTCTTGGGTTGAAGTTCTGTGATTACGTCTTGAATATTCTGTTGTTCAATCCTTTGTTGGTTTTCTCGTATCTCTTGGACTTGTTGTTGAATGAATTTAAGCCCAGAAAAAAATTCTTCTCGAATAATCTCCATAGTGTCTGGTCTTGGATACAAGTGAGTCTTGCCAAAATATCAGGGGAGCACTAGATTGTGCTCTCTGACTACACTAGACAAGATTTCGGAAATAGACTTCTTATTACAAGATCACCCATGTAGGGAAAATGATACAAGAATATGTAACTAGTACAATACGTCCCAACCCATGACTGATAGATATGGAAAACTGGACTAGAGATGATACAGGAGATCCCACAACCCCGGATCATAAGTATGGAACAAGATATCTGGATTACAAGAACTCCCTTCTGGGAGATGAACTAGATACAAGAAATAACTCAACAAGATCTCGTACTACGAGACTACAAGAGGACAAGACTAGATGTCCAGGATACAAGACTAGACAAGACTCAAACAAGGAACAAGACAAGAACAGGAACTGGAACTTGGAGAGTACTTACTTGGTGGTCACGACTCCTTGAGCTCCCAAGAATGGTATTGGCAAGACTCAGAATGAATGTGGTTAAGCCCTCCTTTTATAGGTTTTCAAAGGCGGTGATCTATGGCGGTTACGAAATGATGATGTGATCATGATGTCATCAATCCGAAATGGGAGCTCCAAATATCAGAATCCAGCAAGTAGATAGTCGATCTTAGGGTTTTGGCACATTTCGGATGCAATGGAAGCATTGGTTTCTCCTAATTATGAACCAATCATGAGATATAGGATTCACATGGAATCTGAGGTTCAGGATGGTTTCTGTTGTGGAAGGACTCCATAGCCTTCACACAACTGAACTGAAGACTAACTAGCAAGCCCACACACTGGGAAGAGAGACGTCTTTCCACCCAACCAACACCTCCAATATATAGCTCCAAGATCAAGGGGGTAAGTCCTTCTGAAGAGGACATATGTACCTTCCATCACATGGGTCCCTAAGGTGTTCACATGGTTTCCAAGCTTAGGAAATCACATGAAATCACATGGCTTCTAAAAGAAGTCTCTCCAAGCTCTCACGTACAAACCAAGTGGCTAGGAGAAGCTTCCAATCATGCCTAAGGTACTCAACCTTAGAGAATTAGCCCTAAGGTTCAAGACCCATCTAAAAGGGGTAAATAAACCATAAATCCCAAGGCTTTCACACCTAGAAACCCAAGGGTTCTACCCCTTAGAACCATGTAATTATACAACATTCTCTCCCCCTTAAAAGCATTTCCGTCCTCGAAAATGAGTGGAGATACATACCTTGGGGTATTCCCCCGTGCTTCATAATCAATCGCAAAGATCATGGCTTTCATCTCTCTAAATCCGCCTCTTAATTTGAAAGGGGAATTCTATCCCGACTGAATCTAAAAAGAGGAGAATCCATGTGTGGTCTAATTCCCTGCCCCATTCATTCAAAGTTCCATCTATTTTGCATACGAAAAATAACTGAGTCGAATGAAAAATATGGAAAGAATGAAAAGGGTGGAAGAGAACCTCCCAGCCTATTTCCTTTGTTTAAGCCATGTGTCATCTGGGTCTCCAAAGCTCAAACATGTGAATTAGGTGGAGTCAAAGTGATTTCAGCTAAATTGCTACCTTGGTCCATCTCTTTGCACCACTAGTGCATGAACCTAGCAAAATAGATGAATGCTTCTTAAGGTTTCTTTATCAGATTCATCTCTTCGAGTTAGAATCCAACTTGTTCTGAAAGAAAGATAAATCTTTCATAATCCTTGCCCAAATCACTCTCTTTTAGTGAAATGGGTGGATTTTGTAATTCGCCTCCAATAAATATAAATAGATGGGAATTTCATTATATAATCCCCACCTAACCAATAGAATGGTAAAGGTGGATTATCTTGGGAACCCATAGTGTAAAAGATTGTGTTATCTTTAAGGTCATAAGTGAAAATAGATTATTCCAATCATTTCTTCACTGCTTAATCCTTACGGATCTTTAGTTGGATCTTCAAATCTTAAAGATCTTCTTGATCCTTCCAGAGTTCTCTCCCTTGAATTCTGGATCTATTAAAGATTTACTATGTTGACGTCGTAATTAGATCTTTCTTACTCTTCAATTGTCTTGAAATATCAAGTATCCAAAAGATGATCTTTCTGAGCTTTGTTCCTTTAATTTCAATTCATACTTTGGCATGAAGTTTTTAGAGCTCCATCCTTTGGAGTTTATCTTCAAACTCAAAAAAGTTGATCCTCTCCTTATTTCTAACTCTTTATAAGAGATAGATACTTTCATATCTTGTAGGAAGAATTCTTCTTCCTTTTGAGAGGATAACTGAAGAAGATGCCTATTCCTAGACATTATCTTCGTGATGTTTTCCATTGGATCATGAGTCCCTTTTTCTTCTGGCCATCAAGAAAAAGTACTCAACGGGATTCAGTACCCACTGTCCCATACCAGTGGGTTCCTCATCCAATCCACATAACTATGTCTCCATATCTTTTCACCTTCTCAATCCTTTTAGATGCCCTTCATACTATGGTACCAAATTATAAGAGCAAGGACTAAGGTGCTTAGATACACCACTACTAATCTTACTTAAATATTTGGTTAACCATTTAATGTGGTGTGACTCATCTTATCAAACATAAACTTTGACTTGATCTTTGCCCTACTTGGGTCCTTTGGCTTTCTTCTCTTCTTTAGCCAAAATAAGAGATAAGACTAGGTCTTTCTCAAATAGATCCCTTCATCTTCAATGCTTTACCCATGGGTTTTACTTAGGGATCTAGCTATTATGCTTCATACAAGAACCCATACTCCTTAGGTCTATATTATTGGAATCCATAACTTATGTTATGTTATTTCCATGAAGCATCAATATTCTTTTAGGATTATAGCTCATCCAGCTTCTTTTCATATCCCACTTAGGATTTATACAATCCTTATGGTGTATGCAAGTCTTCTCCTGTATTGGGGGTTTTTGAGAATTCCCAATCTTTGAGAACTTTGTTTAGTTGGAAGATGTAATGAAAGATATATGAAGTACTAGAATACGAGGAAGTACTTCAACTATTTTTTGCATACCTTTGCAATACCCTATTCAGTCTTTTCTAGGCATAAGATACAAGTTCTTGGGGACTTTCTCCCCTCCTTAAGAGTTTTTGTCCTCGAAAACCACCTGAGTAAATTGAAAATTGTGCTCTTTCAAAAGTATTTGAAAGAGTTTATTTTCAATCTTTTATTGTCCTTCCTAGTTAAAAGAACTATTCAGAGCTTTTTATACTTTCTTTTCTCCAAGCATACCGAACAAATATCCCAAAGTTCAAGTTGAGATTACCCACAAATTTGATGTCCCATACCACCGAATTTACTTCAGTGGTAGTGTAAACCTAGATGTCCCATACCATCCGGCTTACACTTCCACTTTAGTAAAGGTAACTTTAGCTTGAGTTTTGGGATCAAACCTTCTTCTAATCAAGTCAGATCTATTACTTCTTGGACTTGTAAGTGTTATTTCCACTGCAGAGCATATGTATTGCCTATGCTACAGTGGACTTTCCACTTACCAAGTCTCAATTGCAACTTAGTCTCAAAAAATTGGTTTTTCAATTATACCTTGATTCAGGTATACTCTACAAGATCCCTTTCGTGTCACTTGATGATAGAGCTAGTTTATACCTCAACTAGATATCATCTCTTATGAGTAATCTGAAAAAGAATAATTGATTTGCCAATCTAATCTCTAAGTTGAAGTAGATGGTAATTCCATTTACAGTCCTTTATTTCTAGGACATTAGAAAATGGTACTTAGGGTTTATTACAACCCTTGAATTTTACCTTCTCTTCATGCCTCGCATTTGCTTGGAAGAAAAATGTAAAGATCCAAATAGTTCTTTAGTTTTTTCAAACAAAAAACTTTCTTGAACAAAAGCACTAATACTTTCATCTTCCAAAACTAAGATTATGTTATACTATATTTTTGAGATCATAGTGCTCTGGGTTACCACCATTCTCTCGTGGTTAAGAAATATTTTGACCTATCACTTAAGCCCTTGGCGGTGCTGATCAGGCATGCCATGGGTTTTTTACGGAGTTTGATGCTCCATAAGAGGGACTTTAAGCTTAAGGTATCTTGCCAATGTACTATTTCTTGGCTTATAATAATCCAATTATACAGAAGTGAATGGTAGTTTTTCTTATGGCCAAACAGCTCTACTACCATTATTCCCACAATGGAAATTGTAACCATACTTAAGCTAGAATAAACCAAATCTCCCTCTTAACCTTAAAACCCATGTAATAGTGCATAGTGCTTACCATACGTATATGCCTTTATTGGAAAAGGTGTAGCATGCATAAGGTTCAGAAGTTGAACCTCTCCTTAAAGCATGCAAAAAGTTCCAATTCATAACTTTGTTCATTCAAAGGATGGTGCAAAACTTTCATGCATCTTTCTTTCCGTGCATATGAGTTGCCATAATGCATATGTCATAAACCATGACTATATTTATGCATATCGAATCTTTCTTTTCCAAACCCATGTTAACATAATGCATAGTGCAAATCCTTTTCATGACTAATTGTCTATGTGACCAAGTAAAACTGGGCCACTAGAATCTATGCATCCACTTCTGAATTCCTTTCTTTCACAACGTGCAGTGCATGCTTCATAGTTTGAAGGAAAAGAAAAGAGGGCACTTATCTGGAAATTAAGCTTCGTCCATCCCTTGACTTTGCTTGAATGTCCTCACAGTGATGAGGTAGGCTTGGGCCATCCCATTTCATTCATTGTTGAAATCTCTTTGGGGCACTAGATACTTACTTGTGTGCCCATATGTGTGCATCTTAAAATCATGCATGGAGTATCATGAAAATTGAGAAGAAACAACTTTTAATGAAAGACTTACTCAATTCTCATTGTTTCTTTCGATCCTAGTGAGGAACTTTTCAAACTTATGGTTTCCCCATCATGCATTGCTTTTCAATACTCATGCATTGATGTATGCATTCCATTGGTGCAACCTCTATGCATAGCTAACGAATATCATTCACATGTACCCCTTCAATCTTGACAATTTATACTTCCTTGGGTACCCGAGTGTGCAAGTGCACCATGCCATAAAACAAAAACATGCATGGCCTTGATATTTAGGAAGAGACGCTTTCTCTATGCTCATACTCATCCACACGACTATTGAATAGGCAATTTAAAAGAAAGGAGCTCAAAAGACCTAGCTACATAGACTCGGCCATGCATGATCATATGTGCATGAGCTATTGTAGGCATGCATGTGGGCTATTTTCATATGAAAAGGCCCATAACATATGGAAATAAAAAGAATGAAAGAAAAATGTATAAACTTATCTTTTCGGATTTCGAATGCAGAGAAATAATGGGAAACTCCATGCATCCATCAAAAATTGTCGAATAGGAGCTAGAGGTGTGCTCTTCATCTCTCCCGCTTAGCTCGCTGCTACGCCTTGTAGTAACAAAAGGTAGCGAAGAAGAGGAACATTGTCGGGAAGCAACACCTCTTCGTTCTCGATCATTTCTTGCTACAAATGAAGAAAATACATACCAAGAAACAAACGAGGCCTTGTTCGCAGTCGATATTGGAGGCTCCCATACTGAGAGAGGCAAACCATCTGAGATTCATGATGGTTGCGGTGTCCGTTGGCAAGACTAAGATCTTGAATGAAAACTGAGTCACGGTGAAAAATAGACGGATTTTCTACCCATCTAGATGATGAGGTGAGATAACAGAACGATCCTAGAACTGGAGCAGTCTTCTATCACGTACTAACTGTAGAAGATGTGAGGAGTTGTTGACGTGGACACAAATCCCTGTTATAATGTATGAAACACCTTCTCCTCTCTCCTCTGCACAGGTGCACGACAAAAAGTCCTCCGGGCAGGCACATGATGTGCGCGAGCAGAGTTGGGCAGAAGATGGGTAGCACTGAACATTGTGCACATGGGATCTCTTCAGTGGCACGAGCCCTAGTCCTCGATGAAGTCTTCTTCAGGGCCGATTTCAGACTAGAGGCTGCTATGCGAAGTTGAGGTCGCCTATAGAGCTTGGCTTCGTGGATAGGTGAGCGCCTCCCTTAAGGGGAGGTTCCGGTTTCGAATCTCGTATCTCCTCTCAAGAGAGGGTTGCCTCTCATTTTGGTACTCTCCTCCTAAGCCAAAGCCATCGCTGCCATGTTTGATTCGGCACGCATTTCAAGACCGCCACGGGCCAAATTCGAAAGAGAGCAAGATAGCCGTGAGCAAAATTGATGAGCAAGAAGCTATGAAAAGAGCTATGACCACACCAAAGGCTCTGATACCACTGTTGTGGAAGGACTCCATAGCTGAACTGAAGACTAACTAGCAAGGTAGAAGCAAATGGTAAGGTACTCAAATATAGTGCGGCACAATATAAAATGACATGAAATGGAGTATCTCTTGGATATAGAATGGAGATGCACTCATGCGGATATGAATGGAAATAAGGTAGAAAAACTCATGTGGTCAATAGTTACAACTCTGTCCTCTTGCATATGTATTTGGGATTGTCGCATATACAATAAAACAATTATGTAAAATGAAGAAGATATTTTATCTTGTCAAATAAATGTTCATCAAGAAATAAATATTACCTTTACATGCAAATAAAATAAATGAGAGGAAACTTTGTATTCCTTTGTTCTCTTTCATCGGACACAGACATTACTTTTACGTGAGAAAAATACTTAAAACATAAATTATACAAAAAGACATTTTTGTAAGTTTTTTAAAAAAGAAGGGTGGATTCACAAACGTCTGTATATTTTTGTGTTTTTTTAATTTAGTTTTTTAAAAGGAAGTTCGAATTTGCGATTTTTTTTATTTTTCTTTCTTCCCGGTTCATTTTAAGAAGCGAGCACCGATCATTTGGAAATTGGCACCGATCAATTATCTCTGGCTCTATCTATAAATACTGATGCTGCTGTTAGACGATCAAACGACTGCTGTCTGACGATCTCGGATTCCTGCGATCAGACGACTGCCGGTTTAGGAGAAATTGCTCCTCTGTTGTGTCGTGTAGGCTAGCTGAAACCTAACCATGCCCAAGAACAAGGGAAAGGGAGGTAAGAATCGCAAGAGAGGAAAGAACGAAGCAGACGACGAGAAGCGGGAGCTTGTCTTCAAAGAGGATGGGCAGGAGTAAGCACAAGTACTGAGAATGCTGGGCAATGGTCGGTGCGAGGCTCTCTGCATAGACGGTAGCAAGCGACTCTGTCATATACGTGGTAAGATGCACAAAAAGGTATGGATCGCCTCTGGAGATATTATCCTCGTTGGTCTCCGCGACTACCAGGACGATAAGGCCGATGTTATCCTCAAGTATCAGGCAGACGAAGCACGTCTTCTTAAGGCATATGGAGAGCTTCCAGATAACGCCCGTCTTAACGAGGGTATTGCCGGTGGCATGGACGAGGAAGATGAATACGGTGGTGCCGACGATTATCTCGAATTTGAGGATGAAGATATTGACAAGATCTGATGTGAGTGTTCGCCATCATGTTCACGATACTGTTTGCCACATCCAGGGACAGGTCTATAGGGTTCTTGCCCTAGGCTTTCTATGCCAGGGCTCTTATGTGGTTGCCAAAGAAGATCTTGACAACATCTGATGTGAGAGTTCGCCACCATGTTCACGATGCTGTTTGCCACATTCAGGGGCACGTGTGAAGGCTTCTCGCCCTAGGTTTTCTATGCCAGAGCTCTATGTGGTTGCTAAAGATCGGCTAGTTACTCTTATTATATGCTAGAACTCCATAATGTAACCACTTTGGTTAAAGGATTTTGTATGTATGATTATTGTCCAAAATGGACATGAGCTTTTGAAATTTGCAAGCTTTCTTGTTTGCGTAGCTTACGCTTGTTCCTGTTTCTTGAGCTCGGAACTGATTCTGTTGGTGAGGAAGCTAGTGTTTCTAGATGCTCTCTGTGGTCTGTGTTCTTACATTTTCTGTATCTTTTATTATCCACGTTTTCTACGCTCCGTATGATTTTGCTTGGTGAGCTTTTATGTGATATCTAGATGATTGATTTCGGCAGCTGCCTTTAGATTGAGTGAACTGCAACATGCCATTTTCTACACATTTTCTGTCTATGTGTCATTCTAGTTGTTTGATAGTGCCATTTATTGTGTATCGTATCTCATGCCAGCGTATTTGTTGAGATCATTTTCTAATGGCGGTTTTGCCTCTGTTTGGTGTTTTTATTTGTATATGTCTCATCTTTGCCGTAGTATAAGTTTTGTATACAACTTTTCTATCTTTGCCGTAGTATAAGTTTTGTATAAAACTTTGCTAATGTTCTTTATTTGTCCGTTCTCGATTCCAGTCTACTTTCGGTTATCAATCCTAGAATGCTTGTCAGTGCATTATGGTTGTCTACATGGAAGCTCATAGTGGTCTGTTTATTCTCGTACATTTGATGCAAGGTTTACTGTTTGTTACCACTTGTCCATTTGATGTTTCAGTTCCAGTAGATTACATCATCAAAGTCCCTAAGCATCCTAAGCTCATTCTCATCTTTTGTTTCTCAAATTAGGTTGCCCCTTGACTCAGGTGGAAGATGTAGGTTATCTGATGATGTCTATCATCTGAGACTTGGAAAGAGACATACTACCAAATAGGTGAATGTCATAGAATCTAGGTCACAGACACACTGTATCATGATGATGATGCGAGATGTTGAATCAGAACGTGCTATTTCAAATATATAACCAAAAACCGTGAAGCACACAGCTGGTACGTAACTCAGCTGCCTTAGAGTGTCACTTGTGCATAGTATGCCAATGCATTCTTCAGACTTCCTATCTATTGTTCAGGTGTTAAAATTTGAACTCTGAAGTCACATACATCTGGTGTGCGAATGAGCTTATTATCAAACTTATTCACTTCTGTTAAATTGTTTTCATGTGTGCATGTGCACACACATGTATGTACTCATATACGCTTCGAATCAGTAATTTACTGCCTGGTCCTTTCTCTCCCAATAACAAGTGAAACTTGATAAGAGTTTTCTTGGTTTTTGTATGTCAGTAGGTACATGCATAACTGTGAAGTACACCTCTATTATTAGAATGGACTATCATTAACCTTATTCATTTCTCTTAAACTGATTCTATGTTTCTATGTATATGCATGTCCATCCATTGATACACAAGTACATGCATGTGTATTTCGTATCATATCAAAATAATAAATACTTCTTTGTCTTTCTAGACACATAACATACTTGCTTACCTACATATGTTTATGACTTAGTTTGCCCATCACTTTGAAGGCGATAAAAACTCAGTTTACAACAAGTTCATGCTCGCTGTGGGAGTGTGTATGAGCATGTATTCATTCTTAGTTCTACATCTACCATTTGCCCATCACTTCAAAGGTGATAGAAACTCAGTTTGCAGCAAGTTCATGCTCGTCGAGGGAGTGTGTATGAGCATGTATTCATTCTTAGTTCTACAGCCACCATTGGGCACGAATGACATTTGTGATGATGTTATGGTATTTAGTAGACACTATGCATAATGGAGCTGATGGCTAAATTTTCTTGTGGTTGACTATCATGAGCTTATAGTTGCATTTCCATTTGAGTGTGAATTTGAGATTTGCCTGAATTCATCCTCGTATATATCTTTGTGGTATTAGTGTACACGCAATTCTCTTTTGTGGATTTTTATCTATGTGTACATACCCTATCAGCTTTGCATTCACCTTATTTTTTCGTATGTTATTCTTGCATCTTGTGCTAATCTTCGTCATGACTAAGCGCATCACACTTTTGGAAATGATGGAAACTCATCTTGCAGGTCTTTCTTTAAGTTCATGATTGTGGTGTTTGTGTGGGTGTCGTGTGTTTTTTTTTGGGGGGGCTGTGTGTGTGACAACATGTATTCATTCTTAGTTCTACATCCACTATTGGGAACCGATGACGTTAATGGGCATTTCATAGTGTTTACTTGATACTATGCATAATAGTGCGACGGCTATATAGTTTTGTGGTTGATTACCATGAGCCTATAGTTGCACTTACACTTGAGTATGGATTTGAGGTTTGCCTGGATTCATCTTGGTCCAGAAGAAGAAACTCGTCCAGCTCTTCTCGCTGTTCTGTGTGATCGTGTCATTCGGCCGGGTATCCATGGCTGACATTGTAGAGAAGATGAAGTTCCAACACAGACACACACACCGCAAATCAAAAAAATCTGCATAGAGGAACGAATTGACAGGTACAAAACTAGATTGCACATAGTGCAACTTTGACAGAGACATTTGCAAAGCTTAAGGCGGCAAGTGAAACATATCACATATGTGATGTCAACTGTGACAAGAAAATAGCTGATGCAAAACTTGCCAAGGACTATCAGGCTGTGTTGCAGGAGTTTAAAAAGGTTCAGTGAACAACTGCTGAGCGTGAGTCAGCCTACACACCTTTTGTTCCACAGGCAGTTTTGTCTTCAAGTTATACTACTGGTCAGTTTACATTGTCTGAGGATGCTCAGGTCCAGGAGCACAATGCCTGAATCAAATGAGACATGAAATGCTTTTCCTTGACAATGAGATCATATTCAATGAAGCTCTTATAGAAGAGCATGATCAAGGAATACAGCAACAAATTGGAGAAGTGAACGAAATATTTAGGGATCTTGGAGTTTTCGTACATGAACAAGGGATTTTGACGGATGACATAGACTCCTCAACATGTAGTCCACACGTGCTACAACAGTATAAGCAAACAGAGCTAACAAAGGCAGCAAAAGCACAAATTCATCATTGGGTTGTGGCATTGGTTCTATTCAGATGCAACAACGGTCTGATAGAGATCATGTTATGAGTATTTTTTTCCCTAGAGTATAGCATTGTTAGTCTGATTTTGTCTGCGACAGCGGTTTCTCTGGCTTCAAACAGGACAATCAGCTGTTGGACAGGTGACAGACATCTTCTGCACGAAATTATGATGTGATATTTTATGTAGGTTTGCTGCAGTATTGGATTTCAGCTGATAATATTATCTTCCATGGTTCCAACATGCTTTTGAACATCTTGAACCAAAATCCGAATATTTGTGAAATCTGTGAAATCTAGTGCAGAATAGAGTTGAAAATCTGTGAAGGCTTCTGTTGCATTGCCATCCCAAACAGTTCAGAGAATTCATTGATTACATGATTTTTTTTCTGGATCCGATACATCTTTTCACAGGCTTGCATTGGAAGCTCTTTTTTTTTTTTGAGGATTCGAATTTACAGCTATTCTATCAGAATAGCTTCTCCTTTAGCGAAATTGTGAAAACCATCCTCCTAGCTTTTTTTTTTTTTTTGGATTTCATCATGATCCATGATTTCTCATTGGTGCATATATGACAAAGATTAGTTTCATGACCTGTAAACAACAATACTACCTTTGAGATTTTGGAAATGATAGTGCAAAAGACTGCTCAAACTTCCACAACCAAAAAGCTTTGAACAACATAGACTTGCTGTGACTTAAGCAGATTGAGAAGAGAGAAAGAAGAGAGTAGAGAGAGAAAAAGAAAAAGAGTGAGAAAAGAGAGAAAGAGGAAGTGAAGAGAGAGAATAGAAAAGAGAGTGAAGAGAGGGAATATAGAAAAGATTATGTATGTATGTATGGATGGATGGATGGATGGGGGGATGGATCGACGGATCATACAAAAGTTAAAAAAAATAGTGTTATTGGCCCTTTGGCACCAGAAATGGCTCATTTCAAAACTTTTTTGCTCTCAGGTTTAGGCTTCCATGCAGTTATGAGCTCTTGAGGTCTTCTACACACTCCACCATCTCCTCACTCTCTTATCCTTCTTCAAAGCCTTCCCTAGCATCTCTTTCACCTTTCCAATCATTCTGTTTATCTCCCTTACCATTCCAAGCTTCACACATACACACACACACACACACACCCCCCCCCACATTTTCACTTATTTGCAGTCCTTAAATTTCCAATAGCAACAGTGAACGATAAGCATGAAGCTTTCACATTTATTGCATTTGTGTTGAAAAGAACACCAAGAAGTCCAATTCACACCATTGGACATGCGAATATTGTGGAAAGATGTACACTAGTGGAGTTACAAGGCTTCCACAACACATCCCAAAGGTAGGAGGGAAAATGGCAGCGTGTAAAGAAATACCGGACCACATTGTCAATGATATTAGTCAAACATTTGGGCTCTTGATTTGGTGGCTCTGCACATGTAAGAGGCTATAGTGCCTTTTCTCCTCAACCATCATTCCACTCAAATGTCCTCAAAACGTCACAAGCTGCCCAATCACATTATCAAGCATCGAATGTGTCAAACTTTTCACAATCACCAACAGGAAAAACTTCTACATATGAAAGGCAAAGTGGATTAGGAGATGCACTAGGGCATACGAAGACATCCCTCACGTGGCTCAAGGAGAAGCAAAAGATTACCGAATCGGAAATCAGTAAATTGATAATTTTAGAAGATGTCTTTTAATATCATGAATTCAAAGCAATGGAAGGCTATCGTGAAGGCAATCTCGAAGGTGGGCCCATCTCAAGGACTGATGGAGGCTTCTTATGCAAATTTAAGAAGA
This sequence comes from Ceratopteris richardii, assembly GCA_020310875.1. Taxonomy (NCBI): domain Eukaryota; kingdom Viridiplantae; phylum Streptophyta; class Polypodiopsida; order Polypodiales; family Pteridaceae; genus Ceratopteris; species Ceratopteris richardii. The sequence continues at coordinate 111,140,944 of CM035427.1, forward strand.
AGAAGAATTGATGAAGAGAAGAAGAAAATTGACCTCTCTCTTCTTCCAATGAGAGGAAAATGGTCTAGATATGGATGGACCATCCTCTTCGATGGATGGAGAGAGAGAAAGAAAAGGAGCACGATTAAGATCCTTGTATCATGCCCAATTGGTATACTCTTTCTATGTGCAATAGAGGTAGGCAAAAAGAGAAAGAAGAACACTAGAGGTTTTATATATCTGCATATGAAGAAAGCAATAGAAGAGGTAAAATCCTCAATGTATTTATTACTTTAATTCTATAATCTATTTTATTTGTATTTTTTATGATTGAATTTAGAGAATTTTCTATTAATGGTAATATATTGGAATTTTCAAATTATTATAGGTAGGAGCTGAAAATGTAGATACAAAAAACATAACCACTATATCAATGACCACATGGACGTACATAAGCGGTATCCATAGAAGTATATAAAGTGTGTATGTGCTCAATATATGAAGTAAAATGGCACTAAAAGGTTGAGTTCACAACCCAAACACTAGCCAACAACACCTGCAATTGTCTATGAACTCTGTTCCTTAAGCTCAAAAAAACCTACATAAACTTGTGGTGGTTGCTCCCACCACATCTTAAAACCTTTCAAGAAACATGTAGATTTACTAGTGTGGCTGAAAACATAGACCCAAAATTGAATATTTGTTGTCGGAGAAGTACAAAAAACACTCTTCTTGATGTTCTTGAACTTGTGTAAAGAGAAATATGTGTGAAAGTATCCAACATGTCTTCAAGAATCACCCCAAAAATGCTTCAAAATAGTCTTTGAAAGCGAATAATGAAGCTTTGAGGGATCAAAACATGTTCAAGGTAATGTGAACCTTAGGCTTTCCCCTTCCTCATGCACCAAAAAAGTGTAGCTTAGTGGCAAGATATTGTCAATTGAGTGAGCTCCAAGGGGAACAAATTGGAATGGGTGACATGCCAAGAAGTACCGGGAACCCCCGTCTTCTTTGATCGTTGACGTCAGTGACCCAGATGACAAGGTATGCCGAGATCTATGCCTTGGTCACTGCCTTAGTCATAAGCCTTGGATGGGGGGGGGGGGGGGGGGAGGGGAGGGGCGAGATAAAACAAGAAGTATCAAAATTTAAAATTTATCATGCATAGCTTGGATAGAAAGCTATGGCATGTGCCTTGTGTGGGCTGATGGGATAAAACAAGAAGTATCAAACTTTAAAATCTATCATGGATAGCTTGGAAAGAAAGCTATGTATCCCTATTCATGCCATTGATGCCCTAAAGTATGTGCACACTTTAATAGAGAGTCTCTTTAAATAAAACGTTCTAATAAATGTTAACCAACTGAATTTCTATCACTTTTGAAAGTGAAGGGAAAACTCAACAATGATAAATACTTGCATAAAGAAAAACCAATTATAATAATAATAAAAAAGATAAAGAATAAATTTATAAGAAAAATCATAACTATAAAATAAAAAGACAAATGAATAATAATAATAATATTAAAACAAAGAAATGAACTAAAAATAAAAAATAAATAAAAAGCTCCAAAAGATGAATAGAAAGAAAATAAAATAGAAGAAAAAGCAAAATGTAAAAATAAGAATGAAGAAAACAATTATATTAAAACTATAAAGAGTGAAACAATCCACCCCCCCCCCCCCCCCTCACACACACACACACACACACACACATATATATATATATATATATATATATATATATATATATATATATATATATATATATATATATATATATATATATATATATATATATATATACACATATATATGTGTGTGTGTGTGTGTGTGTGTGTCTGCGTGTGTGTGTGTGTACATGATGGGTTCACGACTCATCAAAAACCCCTTCTGGAGAATGGTTTCTCCTATGCACAACAAAAAACATGTAGATAACCCTTGTAAGTTTAGTACTTTCAAATATACTTGCAACTTGGAATGCCTACTCCTCTCAACTCAAAAATCAAGTGGAGATATGGAGTTAATAGTTAAAATAAAGAGAGATTTCCAACAAGATATGAATGAATTATTTTGGATTAGCTTTGGTTGAGACTTGAATGAGGAAGATAGACTACCTATCATAGAGGTGTACTCAAAACCTGGACTTTGATCACGTAACTCATAACAATATAATATTGTGATGGAGATATTTGAGATACAAAGAGTAGGCAAAATACATTTTTCAATTACTATTTAAATGCAAGAAATGCTTACATATGCACTAAGATATGATGCTCAATATATGATTGCGTACAAAGTGACATGTGGCTAGAAACAATCTATGAGAAGACAAAATGATAAAATGGCTTCTAAACACAAATCTTGTTGGAAGTGGGGTGGGCCTCAATAACAATTAATCACAGGTTTACAGGATCTTCCAACACATGAACCTTCGCATACACACCTTAATACTCAAAAAAATGATGAGTGAGCTAAGATGCTCACCTACACTATCTATATTCCAATGTCAAATTACAATGTGTGAATATGATACAAACTAACAAGATCTAAATCAGTAGAAATAAGAACTAGATACAAGAACTTGTGTGCAAAGTTCCTAAGAGGTATGAAGCATGTGTGTGTGTGTGAGAGAGAGAGAGGGAGAGAATATGGAGAATATGAACAGTTTAGAACTATTTTACAGCAAACCCTAATTTTGACTAACCTAAATCAGAAACGAATGACCTAGCTATTGGAGTTAGACGTCTACGGAAGCACGCGAACAAAACAAGGAAGAAGAAGAAGCTTGGAGCACAACACACAATACTGAATGTATTACTAGAGAATTGTTAAAAGGGATTGACAACTTTTCGGGTTCTTGGGGATGGTAGGGGTCTGACAATGCAGATGCCCTTTACTGATTTTCCCAACTTAATTATCAATTTAGCAGTACGTTACTTTCCAACATAACTTCTTCTACATCGTATTACTGTTCGTATTGCGGTTATTCCTTACACCGTATTTAACGCACGAATTAATGATCAAAGTCGCACAGACTTATTAACGTGAACAGAACATTACTGTGTTAATAAAGAATTACGGTGAGTCAACAAAGACAGAGTGACAGTACTCAGAATATCTATAATCTGCACCACGAAGTCTCCACAAGGTCGCCAATCGCCCAGATAGACAGTCTGGCGATCCCGCTCCTCTACCACCGAAAAGCAACGTCATGTCTCTTCATTAATGAATAAAAGGGTTGCATCACTTCGCTACGCCCTTTCGGTGCGTGCAGTATATGAAAATATAAAAGTTACATTGTGCCAATCCGGCGGCCTAACACTGGCACGCACGGTGGACTCGAACCCGCAAAGAAAAGAAAACTAAGGCTCATCTACAATGCCTTGTATATACATAGTTCTTGCTAATTTGAATGTTCTAGAGATTTTCTATTTCAATGAATCCAGCATCAACTTTAATGTCTCCGGCTCCACCAGCTGTGCGTCAGTGCATACTAAACTCGCTGAAATAACCTGACTGAACAGAGCATCGGTCTGGGTCTGCAAAAACGCTTCTTGTAAATAGAAATCATTAGCTAATGCAGCATCTATCTGTTGCTTCACATCCGCAATTTGCACATCAATTCGAGACAATCTCTCGGCTTGAGCTCCTAGCTGCTTCTCTCTGCGTTCCAAGTCCTGAGCTTGATATTGAATTGTCCTATAATATGCATCCCTTTCTTTCATAATCCCTGCTAATTCCTTCTTAAGTTGAATGGTCAGACTCGTCTGTGCTTTTAGAGCAGAATTCGCCTGAAAAAGATTGGCAGAGGCGGTCTGTAATTCGGCAGTAGTTTGCTTAGCCAAATTAGCCATTTCTTGTCCTCTCTGCACGACCTCATCAAGCTCGGCACGAGTTTCTTCCAAAAGGTTACCGAGAGCAATCGGTGCATCCTCCTTATCCTGTACTAACTGATTTAATTGCTTGATTTCTTCAGCACGAGCAATTAACAAGACATCCTTGGCTTTTAACTGAGCCAATGCTGCATCTCTTTGAGCAATGAGATTATCCAACTCTGTAAGCCGAGCTTGAAGTTGCTAAAGTTGAACCTGCAAAGCATGGTTTTCTGCCTTAACTGCATTTGCTTCTTCTTGTAATGGGGCAATATTTGCTTCTAAAATATCCACTTTGTGCTGTAATTCATGTTGAATATTATCGGTTGCCTGCTTCATTTGCATAGGTAACTGCTGAGAAAATTGGATCAAGAGTCGACCCATCGATTCCAGTTCATGAAACATTGGAGCCGGAAGAGTAAGAGGAGGAATTGGTTGGGATGAAGAGGTTGATAATAGGTGAGGGGAAGGTGGGGGAGAGTAATTGGGAGAAGACGAGGAAGTAGCGGGTGCGTTGGGAACAACAGACTCGACGGGGACAACGGGCTCAATAGGATTCATGGAGGAAGGAAGTGGAATAAGGGTATGCAGCAGCAAAAGTATACCAGTTGGATTCTGTTTTGTCGCCTCCGTTCTGTCAATCATAGCTTCAACTAGGACAATAACTTCATTAATAACTTTTGCAACAATTTCCTTCACAGCTTCTTGAGTCTGCTGATGAGAATCTTCCCGAGAAGAAACTTCTTCAGAGTCTTCGGTGTGGGCACCTTGTTCCTGCTGCTTAATTTGAGAAGAAGGATCGGAAGAATCGACATGAATGGATGTAGCGGTGTCGTGGAAGACTTCTTCTTCATTGCCAGCCATTGATCCCTGCACGTGGCTCTCGGAGGGACTTATACGTCTGCGTTTCCGGTGAAGAAGTTGAAATAGATCCTCATCATCATTCTCTGCGTCCTCGAGCAAGCAGATTCTTCATGGAACAAGATGGAAGCGGTTGGAGGCGGTTGGGCAGCTTGGAGCACCGAAAAAAGAAAAGTAAGATATGCGGTAGACGAGAACGCGGAAGGTCACCCTTATTGACCTGTTTGATAACCGAGACACATTCACGGTGAATGTGCCGGAAATAAAAAGAAGCAAATTTGACAGACTCGCGAGAAGCCATGTCTATCATCGAATAGAAGGGGCGCGAGATACCGTAAGTGCGTTTTTGCAAATTCAAAATAGCGACTAAAAACTGCAGAGCGGTACGCTCTGGTTCGGGTCTACACAGAATGGCGTACTCATTAGATGAGTGCCGAGGAAACAACTCTTTCATGGTGGCTACAGGAAGAAGTGGACCATTCTCCAATCCTTCCATAGGGAGGTGGAAAGCTTCAGCAAACGAAGCTAAAGTGATAACAACGCGGGATGGGAAACAGACTATGGGCCAACACTGCTCTGTAGCAGGTGTAGAGGCGATGGCAGCAATGATTTGCGCATAGAATGGTTGACATTCCACTGAATGCCAGGGCAATTCAGCGAAATTCAACAAACCACGAGTGCGCAAATAATCACTTACTTCAGGAGTGATTCCTACACGGAAAGTAGCGACATTCGCTAAAGCTTCCATGGCGCGCACAAGTAAGCACAAGAATACAGACGACAACGAACACACACGCACACAAACGCAGTAACGATTAGCAGTAAAAGAAACAAGATTAAGTAGACACACGCGCATCATGAAGCGATCAAAAACCCTAATCATCGCGCGGTATTGAAATGATACCCTTCATAATTTTGGCATGCATGCAGAAACAGAAACAGTAACACAGGGCGGCGATTAATCATATTGAGATACCATAACGAGGAGATTACGGTCAGTGGTCAACCGAAAGACGGAGAAAGAAATAAAAAAAATGACACGCGAAAAAGACAAGGTACACGTCATTGGTTATCGGCCGATTGCTGATATGGTCCCACCTGCGCAATAATTCGGTATGGACCGAACCACCGTAATTTAAATTTTCCAGCAGACCGATTTGCTTTAGCATTGTAAAATAACACCAGTTGCCCCACCGTAAACACAGGAGTCTTGAGGAAACTATCATGGGTACGAGCTTGACGAAGCTGAACTTCTTGAAGTACCAGAAAACTTTCCCAGCGCTATTCATCCAATGATCTGAGTGTATCCAACCGAAATGGCAAAGATTCTTCCGGTAGCAATTTCTGAGCTAAGGCAACGTGTAGACTCGGCACAACTACTTCCATCGGTGGAATGGCTTCCAATCCATAAGCTAGTTTGAACGGGATCATGCCAGTAGCTACCTTGTACGTAGTCCGGTAAGCCCACAAAACTGCAGGTAGTAACTGGTCCCAACGTTCCGGACATTCCAAAAGCAATTTGCGGAGCATAGCCAACAAAGTATTATTGGTACTCTCCGCCAAACCATTGGCCCGGGGATAATAAGGCGAGCTGAATTTGTGGACAATCTGAAATGTCTCGGTCAATAATTGCATTAAGTGGTTAGCAAAGTGTGTACCTTGGTCCGTAACGATTTCCAGAGGCAACCCATAACGAGGAAAAATGTCCTTCATCAGGCATTTAGCCATCGAAACTACTGTGGCAGACTGTAATGCCCAAGTCTCTGCCCACCGAGTGGCATAATCGGTACAAGTCAATATGTAGCGATTGTTGGTGAGGGTCGCGGGTGGTGTTATGGGACCAATAAAATCTAGACCCCACTTCTGAAAGGGTTCCAGAGGTAAGACAGGTTGAAGGGGAAAGAAGTGCCGTTGTAATGGTTATCCAGACCGTTGACATGTATCACACTAATGCACAAACTGAGTCACATCTTTGTACATGGTAGGCCACCAAAGCCTACTTTGCAGAATTTTACGGTGAGTAAGCTCAGCTGCGAAATGTCCACCCGAGGGTAATGAATGAGCCATGGCAATAACCGATTCTGCTTCATGTGGTGGGATACATTGAAGTAAAACACCAGTATGATCCATGTAGTACAGTTGACCTACAATCAACCGAAATCTACGACTCTAAATTGCAAATTTCCGTCGTAGAGCAGGGGGAGTTTGAGGAGGAAGATGCCCATCCGTTAGAAAAGTTAGTAACGTATCATAGTATGTAGGGGGAACAAGAGGTTCTGTGGATTCTTCAATAGTTGGCTCAGTAGCGTAAATTGTCGGTGTAGTGTCATCAACCCCCACCGGAGCTTCACCGGAATCCAACCGAGATAGAAAATCTGCCAAGGCATGTGCTGTGTCGGGTCGATGAATAACTTCATAGTCGAACTCCTGTAATAATAAAACCCATCAAGCCAATCGCCCACCCAAATGTTGCTGCCGAACCAAATACACAAGCGCGGCATGATCCACGTGGAAGGTGAACTTTCGGCCCAACAAATAATGGCGGAACTTCTTCACAGAGTACACCAACTCGAGACATTCTCTTTCGTTCACTGAATAGTTTCTTTCAGCAGGGGCTAATCGACGACTTGCATAATATACAGGCCGAAACCATTTGTCAGTTTGCTGCATGAGTATGCTACCAATAGCTATGTCTGATGCATCCACAAAGACATGGAACGGACGATCCCAATCAGGGGGTTGCAAAATTGGGGCCTGCATCAATAAAACTTTTAAATGATCAAATGCATTTTGACACTCCGGTGTCCAATCATACTGCCGCGGAGCACTAGTCATAAGCCGATTGAGCGGTGTTGCTAAATGAGCTAACCACCATAAATGTCGGCCATGCCACCGGATTTGCCCCAAGACGCGCATAACTTCTTTCGGTGTCGTAGGGACTGGTGCCTCCAACATGGCTGTGACTTTATCCGGATCGACTTGTATCCCTTGTGGAGAGATAATATGTCCGAGTAGTTTGCCACAAGAGACTGCAAAAACAAACTTTGTCGGATTCAAGCATAATCGGTATTCACGACATTTTTCAAAGCAGCACCGGAAATGATACAGGTGCGCCACAGTCTTGCCAAATAAGGAAAAGTCGTCCAAATATACTTGCATAAAAGTAGTCAAGTATGGTGAAAAAACTTCTTGCATACATCGTTGAAACGTACTCGGAGCATTCCTTAACCCAAACCACATTACAGTACAAGCATAAATACCCCAGTTTGTGATAAAAGCTGTTTTAGGTATGTCCTGTTCTGCCATCCTCACCTGGTTATAGCCACTGTATCCATCCAAAAATGAATACATCTCGTGCCCTGCCACCCTGTCAAGCATTGTGTCCAGAAAGGGGAGAGGAAATGGATTCGGTATAGTGGTCGCATTCAGTTTCTGGTAATCAACACAAATACGTAGCTGTTTATTTTTCTTCGAAACGATCACTATCGGAGATATCCATTCAGCATGCTCGATTGGTACAATGAATCCCACCGTCAATAACCAATCGAGTTCTGCTTTGACCTGTGCTGCATAATTGGGGTTCATTCGGTAACTAGACTGTTTGATTGGCTTCGCCTCTGGTTTGAGTACTACCCGATGTTGATAGATCCGCAGGTCCAGACCTTTCATATCTCGATAGTCCCAAGCAAAAACATCGAAAAACTCACGCAGAAGTCGTATCAAGTCATCTTGAAATATCTCTGACAATCCTGCCTTAATCTTAACGGGTCGCGGGTTTAACCGCATCACCCAAATTATATGTTACTAACTGATCTTCTAGTACATAAAATTGTCGAGGTTTTACCAGATCATCAGTTGACTGCAAAAGTTGATGTAAGGTGGCTCCATCCATAACGACACTATCATCTACATCTCCATCTCCAGTCACTGGTACCACTGTGCAAACAACCGAACTCCACTTGTTTGCGATCGACTGGAGATCTACAGTACCTAATGAGATCAGATCCTTATTGGTCTTCAGGAACGCCTCTTCCTCATCGTCAGATAAGCCATCCAACATGTGGACTGGCTCCGCTACATATGGTCTTGCATGAAGCTCGCAGGGTTGCATGGCATCCAATTTAACTACATATTTACGGTGATTATCTCTGAAAGTTAACTCCTACGCGGACCAATCCTGGAGAACTTTGGATTGTTTCAACCATGGCCGACCGAAAAGTAGAGTGTAGTCGAGGCTGGATTCTGGTAGTTCGAGAATGACAAAAGTCATGTTGAACGTGGTACCCTGCAAGGTAATCGGAATATTTCGTACTAGTCCAACCGGATGGACTCGGGATTGGTCTGCCATGCGTACAAAAAATTGTACGGGCTCGATTTGGGTCCAACCCAATTACTTGAAGAGTGCTGCCATTGCTATACTCACACCTGAACTGCCATCAATTAGCACTTGAGTAATCTTTTGGTTTTTATGCCAGTCAATGATCAATGGGACTGAATGATCCACCGTAGAATCAGCTTCCGGTTGTATTGTTGCAGTCCCCGGAGTAAAGGAAGATCCGGGACTAACCTGCTGTTGGAATTGCTGCCAAATTCCTGGCACCAAAGCGAGCAACTGCCCCAAAGGGAGTGTAATTTTGACGACTCTACTGTTGCTGGGGCAGAATTTTCTTCATTCGATCTTGCCTTAGGCAGGGGAACCTGTGTTACCGGAATTGGATCAGGAAACACAGTTGGCTCTTTAGTTGTCCATTAACTAGCCTTTGTGTACATTCGCTGCTGCTCACGGATACCAGGCTTGAACACCTCAGCTGCGGGTTGCAACTGCTTACCCGATCTTGTCTCGTACTCTGCTCCATCCTTGCAAAATCTACGGATGTGGCCAACTTCGCCACAAAAATGACATCGAGGTGGTGGAAGAGAAGAGCCTTCCGCTGATGTACCCGCCTGCCATCGATTTGACTTAAAATTGGTGTTCCGCTGACCCCGGTAATTCCTGTATCCTTGCGACTGATTGGTTCGCATCTGTGGTCGCACATAATGGGTTGCTGCCTGACCTGGTTCCTGTATGATGGCATTTACAGCTGCTCGCCCCTGCACCTTGGCATTATACGCGCAATTTTCCGTTGAGTGTCCTGTTGTGTTGCAGATGGCACAATACATTTGGTTAAGGGAACATGTAGCACTGGTGTGCCTTGGATTTTTGCACTTGGTGCAATACATCTGTTTAGCCGGATCATCTGTTACGTTCTTACTGGCTTTCAGCCACTCCAAGTCTTTGGTGAATCCCCCAACTTTATGCTCTAGTTGCAGGGCCATCGCAATAACAACATCTAGTGTCATAGCACCCACACAACGGATAATCATAATTTGTCTTAACTGTGGGGTCAGACCGTTAATGAACCATTGGGTTATAACATCATCCAGTAGATTAGCATGTGCCGAAGGCAGTTGTCTTAAGTGAGTTCTAAACAATGTTGCGTATTTTTGAACAGTCTGATGCAGCTTCCGTCGATTGTTCTGCAAATAGTCGAAGATTTCGACAAGATTCTTCTTCAATCGGAACCTCTATAAAAACGCGTCCCTCACCGCATCATAGTTAACAAAATTATTAATATCATACTCAGTCAACCATCTGACTGCTTCAATAACTAAAGTGGCCTGAAATACGATGGCCTTGTGCGCCAGATCTGGTGGATGGTTCAACACTGCATAGCTTATCTCAAAGGTGAGCACATGTGCATCAAGGTCATCACCCGGGAATCCACCGAACTTTGTGTAAGTCACCCCTGTTGGAACCGGTCGAGGTGGGATGATTCGATGTGGTTGTTGCTGTTGCTATTGTTGTTGTTGATGTTGCTACTGTTGTTGCTGTTGTTGACCACTCATGGTGCTATTATTGGTACTATTGTTGTTCCCTGAGTTTTGAGGGGGTGTGTCTTGTCCTTCAGAATCTGTATTATCAGACCGCTCACCTTCCGGCTCGAAAATGGCGTTGAATCTCTTACTTATCTCCAAATCAAATAGTCTGTCCTCAGTTTTAGTATCAAGAGTAGGCAAGATTGCCCCGAACAGTGGTGAACATAACAAGGATCCACCAGGTAGTACTGTAGTATCACCGAAAAACTTCAGACTCCCACTAAATGGTACCCAACTCCCACCGGAAATTATCAAACTTTCACCGCACCAGGTTGTCTTTTCACCGGAAACGGTCTCACTTGGAAACACAACTTTATCACCGAAAATAATCAAATCTTGACCAGATAACGTCAGATGAACTGCGCACTGTGTCTCTGTACACCCAGAAGCCACTACACCTTCTTCAGAATGTACCGGAATCACACCGGAATCTCATCATGTGTCACCGAACTGGCATCGGAATCACTGCTAACTAGCTCCGATCCTTCAACAACTGGGATTAAATGGCTTGAACTTCTACCACCTGGGGGTCTGACAATGCTTTACTGATTTTCCCAACTTAATTATCAATTTAGCAGTACGTTACTTTCCATCATAACTTCTTCTACACCGTATTACTGTTCGTATTGCGGTTATTCCTTACACCGTATTTAACGCACGAATTAATGATCACAGCCGCACAGACTTATTAACGTGAACAGAACATTACTGTGTTAATAAAGAATTACGGTGAGTCAACAAAGACAAAGTGACAGTTTCAGAATATCTGTAATCTGCACCACGAAGTCTCCACAAGGTCGCCAATCGCCCAGACAAACAGTCTGGCGATCGCGCTCCTCTACCACCGGAGAGCAACGTCATGTCTCTTCATTAATGAATAAAAGGGTTACATCACTTCGCTACGCCCTTTCGGTGCATGCGGTATATGAAAATATAAAAGTTACATTGTGCCAATCCGACGGCCTAACAGAATGTACAAAGATAAGTAGCCCATTAGGGCAATAGGCATATATACAAGCCGGGCGAAAAAAACCTCCTAAAGAGGGAAAAAAGTGCCTCGGCGGTCCTAGTGTGTTCACACACATCACGACCTAAATATATCAACAAATCCCCCCTGGGAGTGATGCGGTGAACAAGGAGCTGGCACTCATGTATAAGGAAGTGCCAAGCTATGTGGAAATCACTCCACAAACGGAAGTAAGCCCAAAGCTTTGCGGAAAGCTTCAAACTTCTCCCTAGGCAGAGCCTTCGTGAAAAGGTCTGCAATGTTCTCCTGCGTGGGTACATATGCCAAGTTGATCTCCCCAGCAGAGAACCTCTCCCTGACATAGTGATAATGCACCTCAATGTGCTTAGTGCGAGCATGGAACACAGGGTTCCTCGCAACTGCCAATGCACTCTAACTGTCAGTGAAGATGGTGGTGGCAGAAGACTGGCCAACACCCAAATCAGCCATAAGGCGTCTGAGCCACACACACTCAACAGTCGCTGTGAAAGCTACCCTATACTGAGCCTCACAACTCGAAGTGGCCACAGTAGGCTGCTTCTTGCTCAACCAAGATATACATGAGCTACCAAGCATGAAGCAAAAACCACTGGTGGACACACGAGTGTCATAGCAACTAGCCCAATCTGAGTTAGAAAAGCAAGAAAATCTGGCGGTAGTGATCCCCCCTTGGGATAAAACAACCCAAGTAGCCGAGTACCACTCAAGTAGCGAAAGATGCGCTTAACCGCCTTCCAATGCATGACTCCTAGGCAATGCATCAACCTTCTCATCTCTGAGACAGCAAACTGAATATCTGGCCGAGTAATGCATAAGTAAATCAAGCATCCAATAGCCTGCTGATAGAGAACAACATCAAATGCATCTCCAGCATCATGAAGACTCAATCATAAACCTGTCTCCATAGGAGTGGCAATAGGCTTATAGTCTTCAAGGCCAAAACGAATAATGTGTCAATATATTTCGTTTGACACAAAGCGATTCCACCATCAACTTGCATAAACTGAATGCCCAAATAGTGATGCAAATGCCCCAAATCAGACATCTCAAATGAGGCATGCAAATCAGTCTTGAAATCAGCAATATGCTTCTCAATAGGACCAGTGAGCAGCATGTCGTCAACATAGACAACAATGATCAGAAGCACATCATTAGCACGCTTAACATATAAGGTGCTTTCAGTTGGACTGTTCTCAAAACCATATGCAACCAGATAGGCATGTATCTTCTCATACCAAGCACGTGGTGCTTGCTTTAAACCATATAATGCCTTCTTTAACCTGCACACCTCGTTTTCATGCCCTTTTTGCACAAAGCCACGCGACTGAAAAACATACACTTCTTCATGCAAGTCACCATTCACAAATGCTGTTTTAATGTCCAACTGATCTACATTCCAACCATGATGGGCTGCAAGTGCACAAATGCTCCAAACAGTAGTCATACGGCATGTAGGTGCAAAGGTCTCATCAAAATCAATGCCTCTTTCCTGCGCATAACCCTTTGCAACAAGCCTAACCTTATACCTATCAACTGTACCATCAGGTTTACGCTTCAGCTTGTATACCCACTTAGTGCCAAATGCCTTCTTGCCAAGGGGCAAGTCACATAAAGACCATGTACCATTCTTCATTATAGCATCATATTCAGATTGCATAGCAACCATCCAATTTTTTGAATTATGTGCTTCATCAAAAGAAAACAGGCTCATTCTCATAAAAAAGAGTAGACACACCCATAGCATAGCAATCCAAAGGAGGCACTATGAGAGCCTGAACGAGTATGATATGACAAAGGTGCATCTAATTTGCTGTCACGCAAAGTCTGCACCAGCCATTTTGCCATAGTTTTTGCTTGCTCAATATTAGCTCTCTCATCAACAAGTGCATCATGTAAATCTGCATCAGAAATAGAATGATCTACATCATCATATGAAACCTGCAAAGGCTGAGAAGTTGCCTCATTAGGACCAGCACTAGATTGTCCACCTGTAAAAAGAGGCATCAAAGTATCATACATGTCTTTGGAGCTAACAAATGTCTCCTTAGTACATGAAAGCAATGGCTGAATAACATCTTCCACAAAGACAACATCACGACTAACCAGAATGCGTTTAGTCTGTGGATGATACAGACGATAGCCTTTACTTTCAGAACTGTACCCAACAAAAATAAATTTTACTGCCTTATCATCCAATTTTCTGCAATGTTGTTCAGGCACTAGTGCATATGCCAAACAACCAAAAACACGCAGATGAGCAATAGATGGATTGTGGTCATGCCAAGCCTCATATGGAGTGATAAACTACAACGCTTTAGTGGGACACCTGTTCAGTACATATCCTGCACACATGACATCCTCAAGCCAGAAACTATGTGGTAAAGCCTGACTTTTGACCATGCACCTCGCCATCTCCATGAGTGACCGGTTCTTTCGTTAAGCAACTCCATTATGTTGAGGTGTATACGGCACTGTACACTGGTGTTTTATCCCACGTTCAGCCAGAATTGCATTAAAATCAGAAGACATATATTCCCCCCCTCGATCAGCACGGAGAGTGCCCATTTTACATGCTGACAAATTTTCACCCAAAACCAAAAACTGTTTAAAGCACATGAACACTTCGGACTTTGCTTTGAGTGGATATACCCATGCATGCCTGGAAAAATCATCAATGAAAGTCACGAAGTAAAGGTAATTTCCAAAAGAGGGTGTCTGCATAGGACCACAGACATCACTATGTACAAGCTGCAATTTCTGTGTAGCCCAAACTGAACCATCTTTTGGAAAGGAGGAACACTATATTTTGCCCAAAATACAGCCTTCACAAACATGTTTTCTAGGTGCCTCAAGTTTGGGCAAAGAGGACACCATTTCAGATTTCTACAGGCGTAGCAAACTAGCGAAATTCAAATGACCAAAGCTTGCATGCCAAAGCTTTGCATCTGACATAGCCTGAGAATCATTTACTGCACACGCCAAATCATTTTCAGACCTTTCATAGTCTATGAGCTTATACAACCCACGACATAAAATGCCAGAAGCAATAATAACATCGCCATTTGACAGATCATGAACTGTACATCTGTCATCAACAAATTTCACAACCAAGCCAATCTTGGCTAATGCAAAAACTGATAACAGATTCTTCTTGATCCCTGGCACAAATAAAGCATCTGACAAAGTGAAAGAACTACCATCTGCAGTAGTCAAAATGATCTTACCAACTCCCATAAAAGGATAAGAGGAGTTGTTGGCACATGTAACAGTATTCCTTGTAGGGGCAGGCTCGAGTGAAGAGAAGAAATTGTGCTACGAGGTAATATGTTTGATCGCCCCACTGTCAAAGTACCAAACATCTGAGTCTACTGCAGACATGCACTGCTCATGAGAAGATGGGTCAAAACTGCAAACAATAGTGAACGCCCATTCTTCTTCGTGCACAAGATTAGCAGACTCCGTTTTTGGTGTAGAGGCTTCTGCAACAACCATTCCAGCCTCTTTCTTCTTTGCCTCTTTTGCAACCAGTCTTGGACAGTTCTTTATGATATGATCATTCCCTTTACAGTAATTACAAAACAATTTCTGCTTTTCTGATTTTTTCTCATCTTTGTCTTGGTTCTTCGAATGTGCAGCATTTGCAGATTTCTGCTTATAGAAGAACTCCATTTTCCTTTGCCCTTCTGACTAGCCAGGAAAGCTTGATCTGCAACACGCATAATGGACCTGTTCTGCCTTGATTGATCTTCCTGCAACAGAATAGAGACTAACTCCTCAAATGACAAGGCATTTGGATTTCCTTTCATCATCAACCAAAGAGTAGAAGCAAAACTCTGATATGAATCAGGAAGACCATTCAGATTGGTCTGCACAAGTGAGCTATCTGGTATAACCTCATCAGCAGAAATCAATTGTTCCTTCAAGTCTTTGATCTTTGTTAGGAAATTGTCCATAGAATCACCCTTCATTCATGTGCTCACTCCCCAACTGTTTTCGGAGGTAAGCAATACGAGCCTCATTCCTAGCTTGGTACAATGTGGTAAGTGTATCCCAAGCATCCGTAGCTGTTCTGCAAGAGCGAATGTGAGGAATAATGGCACGTTTGACAGACAAAGCTATCAATGGATGTGCCTGGGCATCTCTACCATCCCAGCGAATCTGCTCTACAGTAGGTGCAACAGAAACAGCAGCACGAACAGGAATCTGCAGAATATCATCTTCGACACCATCTTCATCAGCTCCAACACCTGTATTTGCAGTACCTGTAGTCAGAGGTGTAACAGGGCGTCTTTCAACACCCTGCACAATGTTCCACAATCCTTTTGCAACCAATACATATCGCATCATATAAGCCCATAATGGGTAGTTGGTACCATCCAACTTATCCTCAACAGCCAACATATAGAATACATCACTGCTTTTAGCCATGGCCGGTGACTAAAATACCTTGATGCAGAAAATTGACTGTATCTCAAAAAGTTGAACAGAATTGCCCAGACAAGTTTTGCTAGACCTATAGCAGACTTCGAGACGCTTAAACTAGAGAACAGAAACTGGTATATACCTTTGGCACAAAAAGACAAAATAGCCTGCACAAGCACTGCGATAGTGCGTTTGGAGGCCGAAACGAGCTCAGATCACGATTTCGGCACCACAAAGCGAAGCAATTTTGATCTCGGAAACACGCTGAGTATGCTCACCAAAATTAGTGCGATTCTGAGACTGCAAAATGAAGGAGTGTCGATGGCACCTAGATGAAGCGACGACCTGCTCAGATACCAATTGTTGGAGTTAGACGTCTGCGGAAGCACGCAAACAGCACAATGAAGAAGAAGAAGCTTGGAGCACAACACACAATATTGAATGTATTACTAGAGAATGTACAAAGATAAGTAGCCCATTAGGGCAATAGGCGTATATACAAGCCGGGGGGAAAAAAACCTCCTAAAGAGGGAAAAAAGTGCCCCGGCGGTCCTAGTGCATTCACACACATCACTACCTAAATATATCAACACTAGCAAGTGAGAATAGAAATAGTCTTGCTACTCACAGTATATCAACAAGATTGTTGATGGTTAGCTGACACAAACTCCTCCAGATGTCTCCAGATGTAGAGCACACTTCCAAGTGTGAACACTTCCTCTAAGATCTCCTTGAGATTGAGCAGCTTCTTGAACACCTCCTCCAATCTTGAACTCCTAGCGTTGAGCTTTCAGAAGATTGTGTGATCACCTTGAATGATGCTCATGAAGTGAGCTTGACTATTCTTTTATAGCCTTGATGCCTCCTTGAAAATCAATGCTTGTAAAAGAAAAGCAATTGCTCCAAAAAAACTACATGATCGAGATGCAATCAACAAAAGCTACCGTCATCAATTTTATGAATCATTAAAAAAAACATGTGCATAGAAAAAATCCACTAAAAGAAAAGCTCTGCCAAAATTATCTTGGTGTTGCTTTTATGTTGCTAACTAGTTTTGAACCCACGCCATTAGTATGATATCACTTTGTTTTAGCCATGGTGCCCACCGGTTTTTGTTGTAGGAATAATCTAAAGATAATTATAAGTCTTTTGCCAGTTGAACTTTGGACCATGGGACATTTTCTCCAACAATTCTCCCTTCAATTTCATAATGGTACAAGGTTTAATAACCTGCAAAACTTCTTGATATTTGCAAATATCTTTTGACTGATTTCCACTGAATCTTGAGCTTATTGTGCATGAACCTAGATACTTGAGAAATTGCAAATTCAATGTCGGGACGTGTATTACATAGGTATATCAAGCAACCAAATGCTAGACTATATAATGTAGCATCAAATTGAATCCGCTTCCGATTGTAATGGCACATTGGCATCCATAGGTGTTTGTATATGCTTGCAATTTTTCATCTCAAACCTTTCCAATAATTTCTGAATGTATTTATGTTGTGTCATGTAGATACACTCACCTCTTTACTTGAAGACAATCCCAAGATAATGATGTAAATTACCTAATTCATTTACATCAAATGTATGCTTAAGTTTTCCTTTAAACAAATCTTTGGGACCTGTGATAATCATATCACTTTGTAGTGTATCTTGAACACTAGTTGGTTCATTCTCAACTAAAGTAAGAGCTAAAATATTATGAACCTCAAAATCTTTTGCATAATTTACCTGGTCTATTTGTTGTTTCCTTGTTTGACTTTTGCTTCTTCCAGTGTATTCCTTTATACCACTGTCCTTGTAGTTTTGATAAAACCACTTTGGTGTATTCCTCAAACATGGTGGATCCTTTCTGGTTCTTTGGTATCTCTTTCTTCTGGAACGTTGGAACCTTATCCAACTTCATAAGTTAGAACTTCAAGAGGTACTGATGATGAAATAGGTACTCATCTAGGTAATGAAAATCTCTATTCACTTGCATCTCTTAGGGTTTGAGAAGGTTCGTTGTATGGATGAATGTAAGAATATAAATTCCTTCTGAAAAATGCACAATCATCTGCTTTTATGAAATCTAGAATCTCTTCCTTCTTATCATAATATGACTTTTTACAGTATATGCATTACATGAGAGTAGGATATCACCTGTATCTGGAACATAGAATCTATATCCTTTGCTTTCAATTGCATAACTAATAAAGATGGATTTTATGGCTTTTACATCAAGCTTACTATGATCTTTCTTCTCAATGTGAACATAAGCTGGGGAACTGAAAACTTTTAAATAACTCACATTTGGCTTCTTCCCATAATAAGCTTCATAAGGTGTAATAACCTTAAAAAATTTTGTGGAAGACCTATTCAGAATGTGATTAGCTATACGTACTACATCAAACCAAAACTTGGGAGAAAGCTTTTTGGATGACATCATACTATGCATCATCTCAACAAGTATCCTATTCTTTCTCTCTGCAACACCATTCTTTTCTACCATGTAAGCAATAGTGAGTTGATGAGAGATACCTTTGTCTTCAAAAAAAGACTTAAAGTCTTTAGATATGTACTCTCCTCCTCTATCACTTCTCAAAATCTAGATCTTAGACTGACTTTCACTTTCAACCATAGCTAAGAACTTCTTAAAAGTAGGAAGAACCTTTTTCTTTAGTTTAAGACCATAAATCCATGAATATCTTGAGAAATCATCAACAAATGTAACAAAGTACATGTAACCTTGAATGGAATCTGCTCTCATCGAACCATTCATATCTGAATGTATGATCTGCAACTTCCTTGTGGTTGTGATGTATCCATGCTTCTTGAAAGGTATTTTGTGAAGCTTTTCTTCAAGACATCCTTCACATGACTCTGTAGCATCTGGTAAAGTAAAACTAGGCAAACTCTCCACCATACCTTGATTTTTTGATATGCTTGAGAGCTGTGTAACTAATATGGCCAAAACTAGCATGCCATAACTTCACGTTCTCCTTAGGTGTAGAAGTTCTAGCAACATAAGCATGAATTATTTTAGACAATACAAACATGTCACTTTTGTTTTCACCTTGAATTAGACAATGCTCCTCATTAGGTGAGAGGATTTGACATGAATCGTTCTTAAAAACAACTTTGTAACCATCTGACAAGAAAGTAGAGATAGAGAGCAAATTATTCTTCATGTCTAGAACATAAGACCATTAGAAATTGTGAAATTTCCACCTGCCCTTGACTTTAGGTTCACTTCTCCAATATCTACAACATCCAATTCATGACCATCTACAATGGTCACTCTTCTACTTGAAGAGTTAGAAAGGGAAGAAAATAACTTTTTGCAACCTGTCATATGCTTAGTAGCTCTAGAATAAAAAATGCAAGGATTATTTGAGATTGCATTTAATGCTGCCTGATCAAAAGCTAACTCTTCAAGAGTAACACATGCATATGAATCTATCTTTGAAGATTTAGGCTTTGGATCATCTTCAACACTATTACCTGATGCTTTCTTCTTCTCATTAAAAATCATTGCTTTGCATTTTACTATGTACTAACCTGGTTTCTTACAGTAATGTCATACTCCTTTCTTTGAATCAGATGTTGTCAAAGACTTTTCTTTGGGTGTAGATAAAGCAGTAGGGGTAGGACTAGAAGACTTAGCATTAGAAAACTTACTTCTCTTATTGGATTGCTAACTCCTTCTCCTTCTTTGTCTCCTTCTTCTTCTTTCCCTTTGATGATGATAACATGGCTTCATCATTCTCTTCCATAACTTTTTGTTGATCTTCATCTTGAAATAATAGGAATTATAGATCTTCAAACGAAAGTTCTCTATCTCTTATATAGAGAGATAAAGAAGTAACAAAAGCACGATATGTAGATTGAAGTGAGTTTAGAAGTGTGTTTACCCTCTCTTCATCTGAAATGTTGACTCCAAAATTATGTAATTGATCTCGTAAATCTTTGAGCTTCAAAATATGTGACTGAACAGACTCACCAACTTTCATCCTAGTGTTGGCTAGCTATCTCCTTAGATGAGCTTTCTTAGTAGGCATTCTGCTCTGATAGAGATTCTCTAACTCCAACCAAGCTTGACAAGAGGTTCTGCAAGACCTGATTTGGGGTATAATATGCCTCTTTACTCCAACCAAGCTTGACGAGAGATTCTCTAACTCCAACCAAGCTTGACGAGAGGTTCTGCAAGACCTGATTTGGGGTATAATATGCCTCTTTACTCCCATAATGCATACATAAAGTGTGCTTTCAACTGTAATATATGTAAGACCAAGATCAATGAAGTGCTTAAGTATTTTATCATCCATGCACATGGAGCTTGATTAATTCCATAAAAAGCCTTACACAAGTGAAAAAATATATGCTCTTGGCATTTGATAGAAAATCCAAGAGTTTTCATGTAGACCTCTTCTTTCACATCACCATTCAAGAAATTTGCCTTTATATCCAATTGATCCACTTTCCAAACACCATGGACATCCAATGCAATCACAATATGAATGGTAGTCATGCATGAAGTAGGTGCAAAATTATCCTCATAATCAATGCCATACTTTTGTGCATAACCTTTTGCAACTAATCTAGCTCTCTGATGATCAATGCTATCATCTGACTTTGTTTTGATATTGTAGTCCCACTTACTACCAATGCCATTATTATCTTTTGTCGATTAACATAACTCCCAAGTACATTTTTTTTATAGAATCCAATTCTAATTGCATTGTGCTCATCCAATTTGAATCATCAAATGCATCTTCAAAAGTGAGTGACTTGTCATTACATGTTGTTGCAATAAGAGATACATCCACAAAATCATTTGATGCATAGCAAGAGCTTGATCTTGCTCTATTAAGTAAGGGAGTACTCAATTTTCTATCTTGCAATGTCTTTTGCAACCATTTTGGCATAGATTGTGCATATTTTATAGAGATTTGTTCCTCATGTAATGCATCATCAAAATGTACACCATAGGTTTATTTTTGGTCATATGTGGCATTAAATTTTTATCCATTTTGGGCTGGAAATTCTCAGCCACCTTTGGTTGAAATTTTTCAGCCATGTTTCACTCCAAAATTTGAGAATTTTCTCAAAATTTTTCATCCATGTTTGGCTGAAAATTTTCAGCCATTTTTGCTTGAAAATTCTTACCAGCTCTTTAAACCTCATTTGGATGGTGCACATGGACATTGTCAAGTGCACCACTGTTGTAGAGCTAAAGAAAGCACAAAGCAGAGAAAAAGACGGGCCCCAAAATTTTTCCGATTTGGACATCATATTTTTGTATCATAATCATTCTTGTAATATATTTTCCGTTGTAAATGCACTAGAAGAGTCCTCTAGATGCATACCCGCAGAAGATTAGAGATTTACCCATGTAAAATAGTAGGAAATTAGTCTTTAGTGAATAAAGTGCCGGTCTCTTGTGTGAAAGGACCATTTTTAGGGCACACGTATATAAGTCAAATGTGACTCTTTGTAAAGAACTTTTTGCCATTGTGAGAAGAGAGAGCACAGAAATTCGAATTTGTGTCTTCTTCACTCTGTATCTTCTTCTCTGTGAGCTTGTATGCATGTGTATTGCTTGGAAAGAGTGCTTGTGAGTGTTGTCTATCCATGAAAGTGTTTATTTGCTGTAGGTAAGGTGTGTGCGAAGTGTAGGAAGTGCTGAAGTGTAGGAAAGTATTCCCGCGACTCAGTATTTTGCTCATAACTTGAAGTAGAAGCGTCAGAATTGAGTGAAACCACTGCCATTGGATGCGTCTTCTCGAGAGCTTCGAAACGCATATGCTATTCGCTATATTTGGAGCTCGGAGCTGGGAGAAAAGTCCAAAATACTGACGGCTGCTGCACCAAGTATCGTTTCGCCATGACCGACAGTTGGAGCTTGTTTGGATAAGTCTTTGCCTTATTTACACTCTTTGAGTAGTTCATTTGCATTGATCATTACATGATTGCATGTCCTCATACACTCGACTAGGTTTGTATACTCTTTGGATTGATAATTAAAAGCGTGTATCCCCACTATATGCACTTGAGAGGGGATTGAGGTATAGTCTCTTTCTCCGCAAGTCCCTAAGTTGGTACTTAGGTCAACACACTTTTTGGCGCCGTTGCCGGGGAGTGACGAATCAAACCGAGGCATTCGTGTGATGGTAAGTAGCTTTTTTGCATTGAAGTAAGTGGAGGAGTGGAAATTTTCTCTTCTTTGGTAAGTCATTTTCAGCCGCACTTGCTACTTCTCATTCTTGGAGTGTGTGTAGTGAGTTCTTAGTTTAGGGAAGTGAGTGGAGTGAGTAGAGTAGGAGTAGTTAGAGAGTAGACCAAGTCTTTAGGGTAGAGTTTAGTTTTTGTTCAGTAAAGTTTCCTTTTTGCAAGCAAGAAAATCCCAAGTATAAAAACCCAAAAAGAGTCATTTGCAAGTTACTTGTGTTTCTGAGCAAGTATCGTGGAGAGCATCTGTCGAGTATCGCGTGGGAGCAACTAGGCAATCTGAGGCTACACAGAGCAAGGGGAAGTGATAAAGGAGTTGGAAGAGTCTCCAAGGTGAGCACATTATTGCTGTGTGGTGATCTCTTCTTTGTAAATCAAATTTTTGGAACAAACGATCTGCGTCAGGTATCGTTTAGGAGTTGCAGAGGCTATAAAGTGTGATTTGAATGATACAGAGAGTGAGGAGAGGAGAGAGGAAAGAGTAGAGCATGTGTACAACCAAAATTTAGAAAAATTCTTTCCTAAAATTTGTCCAAGGGTCAAGTATCGTTTTGCTCCCGCGGTCGAGTATCGCGATACTTAGCAAGTATCGTTTTGCTCCTGTGGTTGAGTATCGCGATATTTCCCTCCGATCGTGTATCGTTTCATACCGATCGCGATACTTGGTCAGAGATCGTTTTGGCCAGAGATCGTTGATCGTGTATCGTTTCGGATTAGAGATCGTTTTGATCAAAGATCGCGATACCTCTCAGAGATCGAGTATCGTTTGGTCTTTACCGATCGCGATACTTGATTAGTGTCGTGTATCGTTTCAATCCGGGTATTGTGTATCGCTTGACAAAGATCGCGATACCGGTCAAAGGTCGTGTATCGTCAGTCGTAAGTATCGTTTCGGTCTGGTATCGTGTATCGTCACTTTTGTCGATCGTGTATCGTTTGGTTCAGCGATCGCGATACCTCACAAGTATCGTGTATCGTTTTGCCAGCGATCGTCTGCGAAAGATCGTTTTTTGAGGTATCGTTTTGTGAGAGATCATGTATCGTTTTCTCCCAAGTGTCAAGTATCGTTTTCATCAGGTATCGTGTATCGTCTGGTCTTCAGAGATCGTGATACTTGATCAGTATCGTGTATCGTCTGGTCTTCAGAGATCGCGATACCTAACAAGTATCGTGTATTGTTTTGCCAGCGATCGTGTATCGTCTGTAGTTAGAGATCGTGGAATTTGGAGGTTAAGTATCGTGACTTGAAAAGTTATTTCAGTCAATTTTTTGCCAACATTCTTCCTAGAATTTTGACCTTTAGTGAAGAGTCTCAGAGGCTGAAGATTAGCAAAGGCTGATCAGAGTTTAGAAGTGGATGAACCTGAGATCCGGAAGAACCCTAGGAAGCCGAAGCAGTGTAATCTCTTCTGTAGGTAGTGTAGCAGAGCAAAGTAACCCTTCACATTATTCGGAGACCTCCAGTGAGTCAGAGGAAGAAATTCCCATGGCTTCAGAGGATATGCAGAACACAATACCCATGATTGGCATGATGTCGATCATTGAGGGAGAGTACAGGACCTCCTTGGAGTATGTGAACACTAACCAAAATGAAATCCCTATTTATTTGGATGGTCTAAACAGATCAGTGGCCAGGTTAAAGAAAGCGTCAGAGGCTTACATAGTGCCTAGACCAGCAGTCAAGTACGTAGGAGGATTTTACATGGACAAAAGAGATATCCAATATGTTGACACAGAACACCCAGAAAACATTAATGAAATTGGTGAAGAAAATAATGCTTCAAACTTAAATGGAGGAGGGAATGAAGAGCAAGTAACTACACCTAGAGGAAGATCTACAGTTGCTAGGATATGGAGAGGAGACCTGATTCCCCAAGATGACACCTTAATGGATGTGTATTTGATCAATGGGATAGAGCATCTTCTTAGAGCACATTCTTCAATTTGGGAAGCTGCTCCTAATCCAGTTACCATCTATGAGTTACAGGATCCTGATTTCTCCACCATCATCACGTATCTGGATAAGAATCAGAGAAGATATTGGCCCTTAACAGAAGCGGAAAGAGCTGAGTTGAAATATCAGAATATCCCAGTGTTTCCCCCTAGGGACCAAGCCACTACCTCAAGAAACCCACTTGGAACATCCCATAATGATTCATATCAACAGTCGGGCCAAACACAACAAACACAACAAACTCAAATCCCAGTCAGACCACCTGTGTAGTTCGCAATGCCTGCAAATAACCCTAATTACCGACCTCAGCCAACTATTGACCCAAGACATGGAATTCATGCTCCAGTCAGACCGCCGGTAGTTAGAGGACCAGACATACCAATAGGACGACCAATTTTTCCAGTAATGCCTAGACCACCCGAAGCAGGAAGACGATTAAGGCCAATTCAAGTTGCCAAATGCATGAGAAACCACTATGATGGCTCTAGTGAACCTTACAATCATATAGCGGAATTTAAACAAGTAATTAGAGCCGAACAGTTAGAAGACTTTTTTATTCAATATGAGTCCTTTGGTCTTACACTGTCAGACACTGCGTTAGCATGGTTTCAACCATTGGACCCTAATACTTTTCAAAACATGGAACAAGTATACCAAGAAATGATTGAGGAATTCACTAAGTCAGGAATTAAAAACAATTCCTCATAATTGATCCATAGCTTTAAACAAGCCCCTACCGAATCAGTGAGATTGGCTGCAAGAAGATTCAAGCAGTATGTAGACAGATGCCCAGTAGAAGAGAGACCTACCCAAAATAAAATGGTATCATTATTTTTGGAAGGATTGTTGAACGGATCTTTGAGATCATTGGTATATGTAAAGAGAGTTCAGACTTTGCAAGAATGCATGAAGGAATGTATAGATCTAGAAGACAATCTAGCAGAGGACCTGAGAATACCTCAAGGTAGTTTGAAAAGTGAAGATTCGGCCAGTAGCACATCAATCCCTAAAAACAATGTAGAGGAAATAGCCGATTTGGTAGCAAAGAAGTTGAACGTTCAAGGACAGAGGAACTACCCCAATAACCCAATGAGAGTACCCATGCTCAGAAGATGTATGCAGTGCGGAGGTGATCATCCTTCTCACTTGTGTACTAGGGGAGTAGTCCCACCACCTGCTTATGCTTATAATAGACCCATTGTCCCAGGACCTCTACAATATTGCAGTGTGGAACAAAAATATACAAATCACAGTACGGAAAATTGCCCTTACAATAGGCAAGCGAGACCAGCACAGCCATACATGAGACCTTATGGATACCCTCAGAGAGATCAGGGAGGTGAAGCCTTTAGATATCCCACTTATCAGCCGCAGGCACCAGTGCCACGACCATATGCGTATCAAGGATACACCCAACCACAACCAGTACTAGGACAACAACCGCCCCACCCTCAGAACGTTGTCCCAATCAAGATGGCTCAACCTGAAGAAAACCTAGAGAGAGCAATAGTCCCAGCCACACCTTTGGTGGGTAATGAACCATATGACTCATCTTACGACCACAGTCAAGGAGCATATCCCAATTATGAAAGCTCAATGATGGAATATGGACAACTATATGAACCATATGCCTATGGCATGGAAGCTTCAGATAGTTCATACGGATATGAGCAGGACTATGTGTCATTAATGTACACAGCTCCTAGAGCAACCATACCACCCCGAACCATGAACAGACCGCCTGTACCCAGAGGACCATGTTACAGATGTGGAGGTGATCACTACATCAGAGATTGCACATTGCCGAACCCACCACCACAACAACGAGTCTGGGAAGGCTACTGTAGTGATTGTGGTAAGGAACACCTTTTCAGAGACTACCCCAAGAATCCCAACAAGGTTACATCTAACGTACAAATCAATGTAATAGAAGTAATTGAATCATCAGGGAGTGATAAAGAGTACACAGTACCATTGAAAGCAATAACAAGAGCCAAAGCTAGAGAGACCCCAGAAAAACCAAAAGAACACAATCAAAGTGACCTAGAGAGGAATACACCCACACCACAGAGAGTTGAAGACTCAGAAGAGCCAGAGAAAAGTATTACAAGTAAAAGGTCCCAGAGATGGAAGAACCGAAGAGATAGGATAAAAGAAAAGAAGTTATTACAAAAGAAGGAAAAGGAGGAAAACGAACAAAAACCAAAGGAAGAACCGAAGAGGGAAGAAGGAAACAAAAATGAACAGTACAAAAAAGAGGAGGTAGGATCAGTGTTAGCAGATCCTATGCCTGAAGAATTAGCCATGTGGATTCAGGCATACAAGGCACGAATAAGAGCAGGACCTACCATAGAACAACACGAGAGAGAATATCCAAGAGGCGACTTAGAAAAAGAAAGACTGGAGATCTGCAAGAAATTGATAGAAGTTGCACAACAGACCTTAGAAAAACCTGCATCGCCTTTACCCAATACCCGAATTTCTGAAGGAGAATTCCAAGAGTGTGTAAACACTCATGAAAAGCCTGAAGTAAATAGAACACAGAATGACAAATGTGGTGTTGAGAGAAGGGAAGGATCCATAGTTCCTGAAGTAGAAGGAGAATGGACTAAGGATCTATGGGCACGAGTTCAAGAGGACAAATGGAAGAAAGTGGAAGGAATTGAACCACCGTTTGAAGAATTAGAAGCAGAAAATGAAATAGAGGGTTCAATACCTGAACTAAATTCAGAAGAAATTTTTCCAATGGATGCAAGTGACCAAGGAGAGGAAGATGTAAAGGAATTGCCCAATTACACAGGGGAGTACGAACACAATTCAGAATTGTATCGCATTCCCTCAATGAGGAAACGAGAAACGAACCCATCAGTCCAAACATCTGAGATCATACAATGCCTTAGATAGGTAAAAATCCCTTGTACCCTAACATTCGAAGAACTGTTGAAGGTAAAACCACATTTGAAGGAGAAATTAATCAATCAATGGGAAGTCAAGGAGGAAAAGAAAGAAATAGCAGACGAAGTAAACACGGTGAGAATTCCAGTGGATAAGGTAGGAGACTTTAGTGAGGGAGATGAAGGAAATACCTGCCTTCCAATTACTTACAGGGGTTACACTACCAAAGCCATCTTAGATTCGGGAGCTGGTGTTGGTATTGCTACCAAATAAATTTGGGAGAAATGGGGAAAACCAGCGTTAAGACCGACACGCATGAAGATACAAATGGCAGACGGACATACAGAAAGACCCTTAGGATTATTGGAACGCGTAGTGTTCACCACATGCGGAGTCGAATTTGAACACACCTTAGCAATTTGTCACTTCGAGAGGCCAAGCAATTATGAAATGATCCTGGGAAGGCCTTCATGAGACAGTTAAAGGTCGTACAAGATTGGGGAAAATATGCGGTATACCTAAAACACGCAGGAACCACCACTAGAATAAACCTACATACGTACACTTATCAAGATGTTCCACCTCTACAATGGAATCAAATTCATAAGGAGGAAGACGATCAATCAATTCATAGTGTAGGTTCTAGTGATCAATCCTGGATGAACGAGGACACTCATCTATGGATATGCCAAGCTGCAAAGAAGGAAGAGGAGAGAAGAAAAGGATGGCAGCAGAAACAAGGAATAGCGAGGCCTGTACAAGATCCAGCTTACATGCCACAAGTATTTCCGGATGAAGAATTTGAACCACACGGTTGGATGGAAATTTTAGCGATCCTCGATGTCTGTGTAAACGAAGAAGTAGTCACCATGAACGAATGTATCGATGAGGAGGGTTATGATGTTAGTCTCTATGTAGTAGTCCTTCAGGAAGCTGAAGAAGGAGAAGTGATAGAGAAAGACTGGAAGGAGGACTACGAGAGCATTGAAATGGAGCCAGAACCAATGGAACCGGAGGATGAAGATCAGAAAATAAACATCACAGCTATCGAAAACAACCCAGAGCCTACACAGAAAGAAGAGCTGGAGATAGAGAAAAAGCCAGAAGGTGAGGAAAACAAGCCACAAGATCAGTTTGAAGTGCCCGCTCACTTTAAGAAATACGAAGTAGAAGAGAGAAAAATCGCTATTCAAATGCCGAAAAGAGAAGCACAGCCTGGAATAGCATATGATAATAAGGAACAAACCAAGAAGATAGTAGTAACTGTAGAAGAAGGAGAAGAACAATGTACCTTCATAGGACAGGATGTCTCAGTAGAGGAAGAACAAGAGTTAATTCGTCTCATAAGAGAATATCGGGATGTCTTTGCTTGGACCTATAAGGACTTGAAAGGAGTCGACCCTTCTATATGTGCGCATAGAATCCCCATGACATCCGAGGCCAAACCTTCTAAACAAAGACCATATACTCACAATGATGTGTATTCAGCCAAAATAAAGGAAGAAATAGACAAGTTACTAGATGCTGGATTCATCTACGAGATTGAGCACACGGAATGGGTGTCACCTTTGGTGGTTGTACCGAAAAAGAATGGAAAGTTAAGAGTGTGCATCAATTTGAAGAAAGTAAATGCCGCGACCATAAGGGATAGTTATCCTTTACCAATCACAGATCATCTCTTGGAAAGAGTAGCAGGGAAGGAAGTTTATAGTTTTTTGGATGGCTTTTCAGGGTATAATCAGGTAGCTATTGCTCCTGAGGACCAACATAAAACAGCGTTCGCAACTGAATGGGGAGTATACGCCTTTAGAGTCATGCCTTTTGGTTTAACGAATGCCCCAGCTACCTTCCAAAGATTAATGTGCCATGTGTTCAAGGAATTTCTGAGAAAAAGCATGGAGGTATACGTGGATGATCTTTGTACTTATTCAGCTATACGATCAGAACACATCCCAGAGCTAGAAAAGATCTTTTCCAAATGTCGACAATATCGAGTATGCCTCAATCCAGAAAAATGTGTATTCATGGTTAGACAAGGGAAAATTTTAGGACATATTGTCTCTAAGAATGGGATTTCAACAGATGAAGACAAAATTAAAGTAATTCTGGATTTACCAAGACCAAAGACGGCTAAGGAAGTTCAAGCATTTATGGGACATTGTGGATACTATCGAAGATTTATACATATGTACGCCATAATTGCTAGACCTCTTTATGCATTATTGACACAATTTAATTGGACCGAAGAATGTGAAAAAGCCTTCAACGAGTTAAAGAATCGATTGAGTTCAGCACCAATCCTTCGAGTACCTAACTGGAATAAGCCATTTCACATTCATGTGGATGCTTCCAAGTTTGCCATTGGTTGCATCTTAGCTCAGCCCGCCGATACAGGAAAATAGACCACCCTATAGCCTATGCTAGTAGACAATTAAATCAAGCAGAACGCAATTATACTACCACAGAGAGAGAAGGCCTAGGGATGGTGTACGCAGTCAAGAAGTTCAGACATTACCTGTTGGCAAACAAATTCAAATTCTTCATTGATCATCAAGCCCTACTATACCTAGTCAACAAGCCTTGTAATACAGGACGACTAGTACGATGGTTTTTATTGCTAATGGAATTTGATTTTGAGGTAGTAGTCAAGAAAGGAAATACCCACATAAGAGCAGATCACTTATCAAGAATGACCCATGGAGAACCGCCCATAGGAGTACCAGATGATCTGCCAGATACGTACCTGTTTAACCTGGAAGTATGTCCTCAATGGGCAAAAAAGTTGATCCCTATACTTACACATGGACCTAAAGATGGGATCACACCAAACCAAACCCAAGACCTCTGGAAGACTAAAAACCTTCACATCATTGCGGGAAGTTTGTATCACCAGGATTCAAGTGGATTGTTAATGAGATGTGTGGAAGAAGAGGAACAAGAAATGTGGCTTCAGAAAGCACACGTAAACCAATGGAAAACTCATTTGAATGCAAATGGAACGTGGCAAACACTCAAGAGATTGGGCATATATTGGCCAACCATGCAAAGAGATGCACATAACTATGTATCAACCTGTCAAACCTGTCAAGAACAAATTCCAGATGAGAACTCTACTTTATGTTATTCTACAATAGCACCAAGATGGAGCATGCCTCTGGTAAAGTTCTTGAAAACTCAAGAATGCCCAGAAGGAGCTACTTCAGCAAGGAAGCGTGCACTTGAAGAACAAAGTAAGGATTATGCCATTATAGGAAAACAACTTTTTAAACGAGGGAAAGATGATCAATTACGAATGTGCATTCATGAAGATGAATATCTTTCAGTTTTAGAGATGGCACATACAGGAGCTCCAGGAGGGCACTTCTCTGCAGATAAAACAGCAAAAATGATCCTCTTTGCTGGAATGTGGTGGCGAACTCTGCACCAAGATGCCATGACATATGTGCAACGGTGTGATACTTGTCAACGAACAAAATATCCAATTAGAAGAGATGAGATGCCACTGAGACCCATGATGAGTGCTAGAGCTTTCACGAAATGGGGAATAGACTTCATAGGACCTATTAGCCCACCAGCGAAAGGATCCCATGCCGAATATATAATTGTAGCAACAGACTATCTGACCAAATGGGTTGAAGCAAAAGCAACCAAGAAAAATGACGCAAGAACCACGGCCAAGTTTCTCTTTGAGAACGTTTTCACTAGATTTGGACTACCAATAGAAATTGTGAGTGATAGAGGTACGCACTTTGTTAATGAAGTTATAGAAGCTTTATTGAATGAATTCTTGGTAATTCATAAGAAATCAGCTCCTTATCACCCACAAGCCAATGGACAAGCCGAAAGTTCGAATAAAATCTTGTGTACAGTTCTCACCAAAATTGTTAACAATGGTAGATCAGATTGGGATAAGCAGTTACATCATGCTTTATGGGCATTTCGAGTAGCCTATAAAACCGCCATAGGCACTACTCCTTTTAACTTAGTATATGGACAAAATGCTATTTTGCCAATTGATTTCTTAATTCCCACTCTGAGAGTAGCAACTACTTACGAGTGGACAGGACATGAACTATCAGCTCAATTGGATCAAATAGAAAAGCTTCACGAAACTAGGTTACAAGCAGTAGCAGGCATTTATGCTGCTAAACGACGACAGAAAGCCTACTTTGATGCTCACATTAAGGACAAAAATTTGAAGGAAGGAGATTTAGTTTTGGTATACACCTTGAAACAACACGCTAAGAAGTTGCAGAAGAGAGGATATGGCCCATTAATCATCAATCGTATATCTACAAGTGGAGCCATTAGCTTAGCAACCTTAGATGGAGACGTATTACCAAACTACATCAGTGGATGTAGAGTAAAAAAATATCTAGAACCATTGACCGAAGAAACAATGTCTCGATTAATCAAAGGAAAGAATAGACGCATAGAAGAGGAAAGGATACGAGAAGAAGCGAGACAGGAAGCCCTAGAACGAATAAAGAAACGGAAGGAGTGGATGAGAGAGCGAGATGAGAGATATCGACTAGGAGAAGAACTCATCCCAATGGCTAATTTTAGAGCCACTAAAAATCTAGGCTCTCAGAGAACGCAACCATATTTAAATTTGGGAGCAGGTAAAACGGAATACCACTTGGTGGATGCTCTCATTGACACAGGAGCTGCAGTAAGCTGTATCAAGCTTTCTTTGACCCAAAAACTCAAGGAGGCAGTACGCCCATCGATGGCACAGTTGATAGGAATAGGAGGAACAATTACTCAATGCATAGGTGAGATCACCTTACCTCTGCATCTTGGCAACAACACTATGGAACAAAAGCTATTAGTGTGTCATGATCAAGATTTACTTGAAGAGGTAGTGTTAGGTCAAGACTGGATTTACGAATATGAGGTGACCATTCAATTGGCTTTAGGATACATCTCAGCCAGGATAGGACATCGTGAAGTCTTCAGTCTACTAGACGAATGACCAATCAAATCTGTGAGCATAGAGCAAAAAATTCATTCCAATGAACAAAGTCATGAATGTATGTTCACTAGCACTATAGACACACCTTCATCAAGTATTGTATGTGCGGACACATTGAATTCTGCTTGCACACAATCTTCTAGTCTAGCAAGTCATGAGAGTGTCAATCTGTCTGAAACCCACCTCACTGAAGCACCATGCATAAAAGAGACTAGTCCTCTGAGTAATTCAAAATCTGTACCTATTAAAATATACCCTATTCCATACTCTAATCAAGCGTGGATAAAGAAAGATCAAGTGGAGGAGTATCTTCGACAACAGAAGCACAACCGACATCAGAACAAACAATCAAAGGAGAAACCAACTCAGTCGGAACCACGAAGTCATCGACGAACTGCTACAATATGGATTACAAAGAAAGTAGTGGCCGCTCAACAAAATCGTTCGCAAATCTGGATTCCTAAGTCATGCGCTCCAAAGAAATTAAGCCGAAATGATGATCTTCAGCACAAGAAGAACCAATATGGTCCACAGGCAAAACGGCCACAAAAAAGAAGCTATGGGAGAAAGAAGGAGTCTGTAATGGCAACCCGAGCCATTCCGAGATTTACACATCAGATAGAGCAGGCATACAACAAGAAGAAAAGACCCACATTCAGTGGAATTGGGCAACATACAACGAGGCCCAGCACAATGAAGCAGATTTGGATACCTAAAGACAAAATAAACGGCATCCATCAACCAACTACTTCCAATTGCACACATATGGAGCCTTCGAGACCTAAAGTATGCATGATAGGGCCACATTACAAGGCCAAGCATTCGGCACATTTTTCTTCTATTTCAGGATAGTCAAGCACATTTTCCTCTTGGGAAATAGGAGAGCACTTGTACATACATTAAGAAAATTACTCAAAAAATAATAACCGCTTCGGCTATAAACTAACTTTTCTATTTTTCTCTTCAGACGAAAATATAAAAATACCTAAAAATATGAAAAATCCAGGTATTACCTTTCTCACACACACGGGAAAGGGGCGACACCGTTCACTCGGAGCAATATCGAGCTTATGACAAACAAATAAAGGAGGATTTCTGATAATATATGGCAACTAATTCATACTCTATATTAAGTGCAGATGGCGTCTACTGATTCAGAATCTACGCAACAAGAAGAGGTGCAGCTTCTTCCATTGGAATCAGTAACAAGAGCAAGAGGCCATTGGTTTCGTGATGACCAACCAGTCTCGGAACTCATTTTCATGGCAACTATCAAGATTATGGATACAGATCACTACTTTCCAATCATGTCACAGGATTTCAAGACAATAATACAGGGATTACCTCATATTGAAGATGTATGGACACAAGCAGGCATAGAAGCATTTCTCAAGTTGCCAATCTATGTTCCTGATTTTCAGAGATGTGCACAAGTAATGAATACCATGCAACCTGCAGCTACAAAGATATCATTTCCGGAAGCACGAGTATTGGATAAAGTCGGAATTTGGAAAACAATTCAATTCACACATGAGTTGATCAATAAAGCTTTTGGATGGAATCAAGTAGGAATTACTAATATTAAAGAGGAATGTCATGACCCGAAGAAGAGGTCCTTCCTGGAGATTAACAGAATAGACATCGAAGACGCTGTCCGTCTTATGCATCAACATTTCTGCTTCCCCAGCATGCACAGATACATGGCTCCACAAAAGATTGTAGGCCAACTATTATCACATGCCATGCGACAAATAGGAAACAAAATCAATTTGACAGGGTATGTCCAAGAAAGGCTATTTGAAGCCCAGAAGAAATGGGGCCAGAAAAAGTTTTTGAATGGCAGTTCTGCATTAACACTATTGATATATGAAGCCCTTGATATGAAAAATTGCTTACGGGAGATGCCAACCTCTGAAGGGCTAGCCAAATACGCAAAATCTGCTACGGTCCCTAAGAAAAAGAAAGCAATTGTTATGGTTGAAGAAGCAGGAACCAGCACACAAAAACCCATGAGGGGTACGAAGCGTCTACGGGAGGAGGAAGCCCAAGCTACACCACAATCAAAGAGAACTCGTCTCTTACCGAAGATCACGACGGCTCAAATGCCTATTACAAGGAGAGATCTTTCCGCTGCACTCGAAGAAACACATCAGTACATGCAAGGGCAGGTAAACTTAAACATTCAAGGTCATCATTATAGACAGGCAAGTCAAGAGAAACAACAACGGAGTCCGGAGAAGACACCAAAACAAGATGGAAGATACAAAGAACTAGGGATAGATGATTCCAGTACCAATACGGATTCCAACCCGGAAAAAGATACCTTGGATACTGATAGAAGCACACAAACTCAAGAAGAAGAATGGAATGAAATCAATCAGGTCGAAGTGACACCGGACAACCATGAAGAAAAGGGAAAGAGAGTGGAAAATTTTGATATACCCGAACATGTCATTCAATTGAATGATACTACAAAGATAAGCGTTAAGGAAGCTCCAACCGGTGTCACATATGCCCAACCACCTATCAAAGAGGAAGTCCAAACTCCAGTAAGTAAGGAAACGGAGGAGTTACAAAACAAAGAACAAATTGTGATCGAGGTACCGGATGACACACCTCAAGAAAAGCAAGCAAACATGGGGGCTGAGCCAAAGATCCAGCTTCAGATTTGGTAGCCCCATGACAATACATTACATATCGCACAGGGCAAAGATGTCAATACCGGCGAAGAACCAAGCATTCCAAAAACATGGCTGAATGTGGATGTCACTCAGCTGAAGCCGGTAGTCAAGCAAATGATTCAGACAGCGATGGATACCCAACAACAGATGATGGAAATAGATGCAGATTATGATAGAGCCATGCAAGAAAAAAGTCAATTCCAGATAATGAGCGAACAACTGTCATCACAACTCATCCAGGCACAAAAAGAGATAAAGGTCAAAAGCAATGAGTTGCTCGAAACAAAAACACAATACGAATCATTAATCACTCAGCATCACCAACTCCAAGCACAGCTCGCAAATTTACAGAGATTATATGATGCAAGCGAGGCGGACAAAGAAAGAATGAGAGTTAGAAGTACGTTGCTCGGGACACAGCTAAAAGTATATATGGAAGAAAATGACACATTGAGAAGCAGGAATAAGGAATTAATGAAATCATTATTATATGATCAACCAATCGAGCAACAGGAATCCTCAGAAATCAAAGAAAAAGAATTAAGAGAGCAGATAGCACAACATGCAGATTTGCTACGACAAGAGCAAGAAGTAAGAGAAGAATCAGAACGGAAGTACACTCAGGAAATATGTGAACTAAAAAAGCAGTTAAATATAGCACATGGAAAACTGGCCACAAGCTACAGTGAAAACATGGATAATGTGGCTGAAATCGGAAATGAGTTACTTGCAGCAAAAGAAGCACTCAGGGCAGCCATGCAAGAAGTAAAAGATAAAGATGAATGCATAGCACAATTAAAGACTCAAATAAAAGAGAAAGAACCGATCGGGACACCAGTAGTGCCAGATAAGGAAAATTATACTGACGAGGTAGAGGTAAGTCCTCTATCTCACCCGATCTATAATTCTCCAATACGTGAGCAGATGGCGGATATACATGATGATCATCCAATGCCCTATACTGCAGAAATAAGTCAGAAGGAACGGGCACTAGTGGTGTCCCGATTGACGGAGAATTTCGAAAATGAAGTCATCAAGGTAATGAAAGAGGCCAAGATCAAAGGTAAAGACCTGGACAAGATCATGAAGCCGTTCAATATTCCATACGGGCTCTTGAAAGAGAAAACAAGACGTTATATAAAGCGGATTACACAGAAGAGTCCAGATGAGCAGCTGAATTTCAAACACGATACATTCTCATACACTCAAACAGAGTTTGAAGCTGCACAACCAGTGTGGCGACGGAAATTTTTGGAGAAACATCCCACACTACGGGTGCATTGGCAAGCAGCACCATATTTATTTCAGGTAAACCCTTCATTTTGTCCTATACCACGCAGAAGGGATGCCAGCGAATTTTTGGACTTACAAAAGAATGGCGCTATCAATAAGCAATGGCTCAATTATCCTATGCTTCCGAGCCCGCCACATAACTACTTGCCAACGGAAGAGTATATGGTCAAAACCATAGAATTTTGGCTACAGAATTATGCGACAGTACCTGATTTAACTGTCAAAATGACCAATAAGATACTTAGTATGATACTTACGGTACTCAAGGTCTTCAAACATGCGGCCTACACTTTTTTGAATTTCATCGGAATTAATCAGGGCACGGAAATCCTCATTTTTTATCTATCAGTTATGCCTAGCCGCCCAACAATAATGGCTTATTATTCAAGATTGATGTTCTTGCCAAGTATATATATGCAGACTTTTGAAGAAGCTTTCTTTACAGGATTTTTTGAGATTGATTCAGAAATTTTTTTGAAGATGTCATTCAATTTAAATGCCAGATTAGTGGCATATGAACTTAGCTTCTTCGCAGATCACAGACAGCCACCTAATGACGGTGTGAAGGCAGAACAATGGAAACAACTCATGATACGTGAAGCCAATCTGCTGAATGATACAGAGCAAAGAGTATATAAAACATATGCCCGTCGCTTATTAAAGCCTGCAGGGGACGACAGAGTCCAGGAGGGGGGCAGTGTTGAGGGAGAGTCGAGTAAAAAGAAGAAAAGAAGAAGGCAACGAAAGAAGCAGCTTCACTAATACGAAATATCCGAAGACATATCTCTGCAGGAAGCCCCGCAGGGGCGCATTACCCATCTCTACACAGAGCCCCGCAGGGGCACACACACCAAGGAAAAGCAAACAGGCTCAAAGCAATACAGCAAGGTCCGATGTGTGCAACCAGGACAAATCTGAGCGCCTCTAAAACGTAATGCAAGATCAAGAATCAGGCAAAACTGGCCACTGGATGCGTACGGACAACTAACTGAAGACAAGAAGCAAAGCCAATCAAGGGACGACAGAGACGAAGAGGGGGAGAGTGTTGTAGAGCTAAAGAAAGCACAAAGCAGAGAAAAAGACGGGCCCCAAAATTTTTCCGATTTGGACATCATATTTTTGTATCATAATCATTCTTGTAATATATTTTCCGTTGTAAATGCACTAGAGGAGTCCTCTAGATGCATACCCGCAGAAGATTAGAGATTTACCCATGTAAAATAGTAGGAAATTAGTCTTTAGTGAATAAAGTGCCGGTCTCTTGTGTGAAAGGACCATTTTTAGGGCACACGTATATAAGTCAAATGTGACTCTTTGTAAAGAACTTTTTGCCATTGTGAGAAGAGAGAGCACAGAAATTCGAATTTGTGTCTTCTTCACTCTGTATCTTCTTCTCTGTGAGCTTGTATGCATGTGTATTGCTTGGAAAGAGTGCTTGTGAGTGTTGTCTATCCATGAAAGTGTTTATTTGCTGTAGGTAAGGTGTGTGCGAAGTGTAGGAAGTGCTGAAGTGTAGGAAAGTATTCCCGCGACTCAGTATTTTTCTCATAACTTGAAGTAGGAGCGTCAGAATTGAGTGAAACCACTGCCATTGGATGCGTCTTCTCGAGAGCTTCGAAACGCATATGCTATTCGCTATATTTGGAGCTCGGAGCTGGGAGAAAAGTCCAAAATACTGACGGCTGTTGCACCAAGTATCGTTTCGCCATGACCGACAGTTGGAGCTTGTTTGGATAAGTCTTTGCCTTATTTACACTCTTTGAGTAGTTCATTTGCATTGATCATTACATGATTGCATGTCCTCATACACTCGGCTAGGTTTGTATACTCTTTGGATTGATAATTAAAAGCGTGTATCCCCACTATATGCACTTGAGAGGGGATTGAGGTATAGTCTCTTTCTCCGCAAGTCCCTAAGTTGGTACTTAGGTCAACACAACCACTTTGAGACAAAGGCATGAATGTATCAAGCATGTCTTGTGAACTAATTTTTGCTAAAATTTGCATTCAAGTAAAGAATAAGTATAATTTTTAGCAGACTTATAATAATTTTGTTTATCAATGGATACTATAATTGATAACCTTTATCTCACTACTATATCCAACAATTATACATTTCTTTGATTTCTTATCAAGTTCATGACATCTTTGCAATGGCACAAGAGTATATGTCAAACAACCAAATATGTGCATATGACTAACCATTGCCATCCACCCATTCCAAATCTCATAAGGTGTAATGAATCTCATTGTCTTTAGGACAATGATTCAGCACATAGTTTGCACATATGACCACTTCCATCCAATTTTTTTTTGGAAGATGCTTTCCCTTAACAATACATCATGCCATTTCAAGAAGTATTATATTCTTGCGCTTTGCAACACCATTTTTTTGGTGTATATGGCACTATACATTGGTGAGCAATACCTCTTCTCCAAAGAAAAACATTAAATTCATGTGACATTTATTCACCTCCATGATTTGTGTGAAAAGTCAAAAGCTTAGTGCCACAAACATTTTTCACCATAGCTAAAAATATATCTTAAAGTAAGAGAATTACTCATTCTTTGATTTCATAGGATACACCCAATAATAATAAACTAATAATAATAGTAATGATGAAAAATAATAAAATGAACAACACATCTTGAGGAACATTAATTTCATCATTCTTTGCATTTAAACATGTATTGTCAACAATAGACATGTCTTTTCTTCTTTTTATTATGCTTGGAAAGTTTTCTACATTCATCAATGGTATGCCTAGCCTTTCGACATTACTTGCATCTCTTCTTCTTTGATATCACCATCAAGAGAGAAAGAGGTGGAAGAGGAATATTGAGGCTTTTGTTTTGATGAATCCAAAGTTGAACCATACTTTCTTTTACGTTTTTTTTAATGGAAAGTGCTTGTGTTCCCTCAAACAAATCAGTTCTATTCACTCATGAATGCTCTTCTTGCAAAAGAAGAGACATAACCTCATCAAAAGTGTATATATTTGGATGTCTTTTCGCAACCAAATGAAGTCTAGTAGGAAAGCTTTGAAAATATTCTAACAATCCTTTGAGTAGTGTAGAAATGAGTGATGCATTTAGAATGATTTCATCAATGTTTGCAAATTTCTTTTTTAAACACATATACATCCACTAATGCATTTTCAGCCATACACACATCTTCAAGTTGCTTTCTCAAGTAAGAAACACATGCTTCATTATGCATGGGATACAAAGAAGGAAGTGTATCCCAAGCTTGTCATGAAGTAGTGCATGACCGGATATGTGGAACATATGTTGAAGAGAAATCAATGCATGAGCTTGAGGATCCTTCCATCTCATCTAAGTTTCTCTTGCATAACTGGAGAAGTCATAGCCACCATACTTGAAGAAGAACCTGAATATATGAAAATAGATTGCATAGTAGAAGAAACGTCATGT
Organism: Ceratopteris richardii; assembly: GCA_020310875.1. NCBI lineage: Eukaryota > Viridiplantae > Streptophyta > Polypodiopsida > Polypodiales > Pteridaceae > Ceratopteris > Ceratopteris richardii. The sequence goes on from CM035427.1 coordinate 111,180,451, forward strand.
CCCTTGTTAACATCTACCACTATGTTCCATAGTTGCTTTGCAAAAAGAAAATGCTTCATCATGTAAGAAAACATTGGATAGTTGTTCCCATCAAGATTATCTTCAGCCTAAAGCATGCCAAACAAATTGTTTTTTGCCATTACACCAAAGAACTCAAAAGTGGCAAGATATGAAATTCAAAAAGCAAAAATACAGCTCACAATCTATAACTTTGATGGCAATTTTGACTGCATGAATGGCTCCAAAAAGGCGATAAAGCTATAGTATACCTCATGGAAATGCCCATCGAGTGCTGAACTTTACTTCTATGCTCTAGAACCAATTGCTATGTTAAAAGTGTATGTGAAGGCGGGTGCAAAAGCCAATAGGTTTAGAAGGGGCCAAACTTGCTCAGATACCACTGTTGGGTGTGTGAGAGAGTGATGAAACATGAATAGAAGTGCATATAAGAGCGAAGGAGACCGATGCAGCAAGAATGTGATGGTTGGAGGAGCCCTCTATTGATGGATGATGAACAATGATGAGTAATATGAGAATGAGTGTGGTGAGAAATATGAGTGAATCCCTAAGTACTACATACCACCACATGTCAGTGTATCATGTATATGTGGTTACATGGGGAAGAAATGTCTGACTAGTACTAGAGTAAAAAGTCCACATATATAGGGAAATGGTTCATATGAAAGCTACTCGAGGGACACATAGGTGTAACACTATCCGTGCTATACTTTGGATGGGATATTGATTGCCTTTTGGACTAGGATATACATTGGGATTTTGACTAGGCTACTAACTAGGATTTGGAGTGGGCTAGTGATAGCCATGCTGACTACTTCCCAACAATTCGTATGCCGACATTGACACCAACCAGCATAAACCAAAAAAAAAAAGAGCCCTATCTATTGTATTGACTTCTTATTCTTTCTTTTTTCTTGTAATACTATTTCCCAAGGCTTTCATGCTCTTTTCTATGCAAGCTAGACTATATTGAGGCTTATAAATCTCTAGAGCTCTATATCTTTAGACCTTTGGGCCTATACACCTTTAATTCTATGGCCAATCAACTTGGTCAAGTCTTCAACATAGAACAAAGTAAGCCAAGCTGTCCAAGCCAACAAATAATAACCAACCACATGCCTTGCTACCAAATATATTATCTAGGCAATCATTTCGCTAGAGAATTGCAAAGTCAACCAAGATATCTTATTGTGCCAAGATTCTTCATGCCATCTACAAAAGGGCGCTTATGTTGACACAAGAGCTCATCCAATTGACGTTGGAGCTTTTCAAGGGCATGTATAGAAAAAAAGTATATCTACTCTTCCTTGTTCAACTCATGGCTCATATCTCTTGATAATCTAGAATGTGAATCATGATAATTGTACATGTGCAATTGTACTCCCTAGTGTGGAATTCCATTGCATTCTTGAACCATTGTAATCAATGTGGTTTGTTTCTTCATTTTGGTAAACCCACTCAATCTACACATGCATGATAGGATCGAAGCTGACGCACGCAAACAGCACAAGGAAGAAGAAGAATCTTGGAGCACATCACACAATGCTGAATGTATTACAACTAGAATGTACAAAGATTAGTAGCCCATTAGGGCAATAGGCATATATACAAGCTGGGGGAAAAAAACCTCTTTAAGAGGCAAAAAAGTGCCCCGAGGGTCCTAGAGTGTTCAGACACATCACTACCTAAATATATCAACAAATCCCCCCTGGGAGTGACGTGGTGAACAAGGAGCTGGCACTCATGTATAAGGAAGTGCCAAGCTATGTGGAATCAATCCACAAAAGGAAGTAAGCCCAAAGCTTTCTAGAAAGCTTCAAACTTCTCCCTAGGCAGAGCCTTCATGAAAATGTCTGCAATATTCTCTTGCGTGGGCACATATACCAAGCTGATCTCTCCAGTAGAGAACCTCTCCCTGACATAATGATAATGCACCTCAATGTGCTTAGTGCGAGCATGGAACATAGGGTTCCTTGCAACTGCCAATGCACTCTGACTCTCAATGAACATGGTGGTGGCAGAAGATTGAACAACACCCAAATCAGCCATAAGGCGTATGAGCCACACACTCAACTGTCCCTATGAAAGCTGTCCTATACTCAGCTTCACAACTGGAAGTGGCCACAGTAGGTTTCTTCTTGCTCAACCAAGATATACATGAGCTACCAACCATGAAGCAAAAGCCACTAGTGGATACACGTGTCATAGCAACCAACCCAATCAATGTCAAAAAAAGCATGCAAATCTAGTGGTAGTGATACCCCCTTGGGATAAAACAATCCAAGTAGCTGAGTACCACTCAAGTAGCGAAAGATGTGCTTAACCGCCTATCAATGCTTGACACCTCGACAATGCATAAAGCTGCTCATCTGTGAGAGAAAAAACTGAATATCTGGCCAAGCAATGCATAAATAAATCAAGCATCCAACACCTTGCTGATAGAGAACAATATCAAATGCATCTCCAACATCATGAAGACTCAATCGTAAACCTGTCTCCATAGGAGTGGTAATAGGCTTATTGTCTTCAAGGCCAAAATGCTGTAATAATGTGTCAATATATTTTGTTTGACAAAAAGCCATTCCACCATCAACTTGCATAAACTGAATGCCCAAATAGTGATGCAAATGCCCCTAATCAGACATCTCAAATGAGGCATGCAAATCAGCCTTAAAATCAGCAATATGCGTGTCATGACGACCAGTGAGCAGCGTGTCATCACATACACCACAATGATCAGAAGCACATCATTAACACGCTTAACATATGAGGTGCTTTCAGTTGGAATGTTCTCAAAACCATGTGCGATGAGATAGGCATGTATCTTTTCATACCAAGCATGTGGTGCTTGCTTTAAACCATATAATGCCTTCTTTAACCTACACACCTAGTTTTCATGCCCTTTCTACACAAAGCCATAGGGCTGAAAAACATACATTTCTTCATTCAAGTCACCATTCAGAACAAAGACTAAACGCAGCTATAACATAGCAACCTAATGCAAAAAAGGCACTATGAGAGCCTGATCGAGTATGATATGACAGAGGTGCATCTAATTTGTTATCACGCAAAGTCTACACCATCCATTTTGGCATAGTTTTTGCTTGCTCAATATTAGCTCTCTCATTGCCAAGTGCATCATGTAAATCTGCATCAGAAATGGGATGATCTGCATCATTACATGAACCTACAAAGGCTGAGAAGTTTCCTCATTAGGACCAGCACTAGACTGTCCACCTATAAAAAGAGGCAACAAAGTATCATACATGTCTTTGGAGCTAACCTATATCTCCTTAGTACATGAAAGCAATGGCTGAATAACATCTTTCACAAAAACAACATCACGGCTAACCAGAATGTGTTTAGACTGTGGATGATACAGACGATAACCTTTACTTTCAGAATTGTACCCAACAAAAATACATTTTACTGCTTTATAATAAAATTTTCTACGATGTTGTTCAGGCACTAATGTATATGCCAGACAACCAAAAACACGCAGATGAGCAACAAATGGCTTGCGACCATGCGAAGCCCCATATGGAATGATAGACTGCAGTGCTTTAGTGGGACCTCTCTTAAGTACATATGTTGCACACATGACAGCCTCAAGCCATAAACTATGTGGTAAAGCATGACTCTTGACCATATACCTCGCCATCTCCATGAGTGACATGTTCTTTTGTTCAGAAACTCCATTTTGTTGAGGTATATACAGTATTGTACACTGATAATTTATCCCACATTCAACCAGAAATGCATTGAAGTCAGAAGATATATATTCCCCCCTTGATCAGAACGGAGGGTGCCCATTTTACATGCTAATAGATTTCTAGCCAAAACCACAAACTGTTTGAAGCACATATACACTTCGAACTTTGCCTTCAATGGATATACCCATGCATGCCTGGAAAAATCATCGATGATAGTCACGAAGTACAGAGTGCCCAAAAGAAGGTGTCTACATAGGACCATAGACATCACTATGTACAAGCTGCAATTTCTTAGTAGCCCAAACTAAACCATCTTTTGGAAAGGAAGAGCACTGCATTTTGCCTAAAATACAACCTTGACAAACATGTTTTCCAGGTGCCTCAAGTTTGGGCAAAGAGGACACCATTTCAGATTTTTGCAGGCGTAGCAAACTAGCAAAATTTAGATGACCAAAGCATGCATGCCAAAGCTTTGCATCTGACATAGCCTAAGAATCATGTAGTGCACATGCTAAATCATTTATAGATCTTTCATAGTCTATGAGCTTATACAGCCCATGACATAAGATGCTAGAAGCAATAATGACATCGCCATTTGACAAATCATGAACTGTACATCTGTCGTCAACAAATTTCACAACCAAGCCAATCTTGATTAATGCAAAAATTGATAACAGATTTTTCTTGATCCGTGGCATAAACAAAGCATCTGAAAAAGTGAAAGAACCACCATCAGCAATAGTCAAAATGATCTTACCAACTCCCATAACAAGATAGGAGGAGTTGTTGGCGCATGTAATAGTATTCCCTATAGGGGAAAGCTCGAGTGAAGAGAAGAAATTGTGGTATGAGGTAATATGTTTGGTCACCCCACTATCATAGTACCAAACATCTAACAAAACAATTTCTGCTTTTCATATTTCAATGCTGATGGATTATATGTAGAAGAGTACAAGCAAGATGAACGATTGGTTGCCAAAGGAAACAAAGTGGGTAGGATGTTCACCTTAAATGTGAAGATTCTTGAAATGAATGCAGCATGTTTGCAAAAGCTGCAGGAGTTATTGCAAATATAGAGATCTGGCACAAACGGATTGGACATGCAAACTTGCAAAGGTTGAAATTGATACAGTCAAAGAAGATTGTCCATGGACTACCAAATTTCAAAGTTGCAGAAATGCAAAAGGTATGTGCAGCATGTCAATTTGGTAAACAGTCAAGAGCATCGTTTCCACATGACAAGGATGTTAGTGAGAATGTACTAGAAGTAGTACATACAGATGTTTGGGGTGCAGCAAAGACCACATCTATGGGCGGTTGCAAGTTTTATGTTACTTTCATTGATGACCATACATGCAAAGTATGGGTATATTTCATGAAAGAGAAGAGCGAGGTGTTCACTCACTTCTAGAATTTTAAAGCTATGGTGGAAAAGCAGACAGGGAAGTACATTCAGACATTAAGATCTAATGGAGGAGGTGAATACATGTCAAATGAGTTCAACAGTTTTCTAAAAAATCATGGAATTTGGTGTCAGTTTTCATGCAGGTACACACCACAATAGAATGGCATTGCTGAATGCAAAAATAGACATATTGCAGAAATAGCAAGAGCGTTAATGGCTGAGAAGAATATGCCTCATTGTTATTGGGTAGAAGTTGTGCATACTGCTGTATACATCATGAACAGAACTCCGACTGCAGTTGTACATCAAGTTACACCTGAAGAGAAGTTTACAGGCAAAAAGCCAAACTTATCATATATGAAACTTTTTGGTTGTATTGCATATGTACATGTCCCATATGAATTGAGGATGAAGCTTGATCCAAAGGCAGAAAAGTGTGTCTTCATTGGATACTCCCTTGAGCAAAAGGGATATAAATGTTATAACCCACTCACATGACAGGTAAAGGTGAGGAGAGATGTGGTATTTGATGAAATGTCAAGCTTCTATGTAGATGCCAAAGAAGGACTGAATATTGAACCAAATGATAAAGAAAATGCTAAAAAATAATCTCAAGTTTTGAGTGGACCAGATGCATCACCAAGCAATAGTTCCAATTCAAATCCATGGAGTGGAAGATTGCATGCAAATTTCAGTCCAGCAAATTCCTCAAATACATTCAAGAAAGGCAAAGAAAAGCTTTCTACTGGTCATAAAACATGTGCAGGTTTTGAAGAAGTTGATGGAGATTCAGGCGGTTTAGAAAAGATTCTTGATGAGGAACTTGGATTGCCCTCTGTGAAGACTCCAGGAGTAAGAAGGGCACATGTAGATGATACAAGGAGAAGTTACCCATGATCAAGAAGATCTGGGAGGATGCGGAATTCAGTGCAACGATTGACGTAGACAGTCATATGGCTCGTCATTGTGCCTACATGTCAAAGGTAATACAAGATGCTGAACCTTCTTGCTTGAAGATGCAATTGGAATTGCAGATTGGGAAAAAGCTATGGATGAGGAGATGACTGCACTTTATGGAAATGATACATGGAAGCTGGTTCCATTGCCGCAAGGAAAGAAACCCATAGGCTTCAAATGGGTTTACAAGGTAAAGCATAATGTTGATGGTAGGATAAGCAGGTATAAAGCACGATTGGTAGCTAAAGGATATGCATAGACATATGGCATTGATTATGAGGAAACATTCAACCCTGTAGCTAAAATGTCTACTGTCAGAACACTTGTTGCATTAGCTACAGCAAAAGGATGGACTTTGCATCAGATGGATGTGAAGAATGCTTTCCTACATGGTGAGTTACAGGAAGAAGTATATATGGACTAGCCACAAGGATATGAAGATTCAAAGCATCCAAAATATGTTTGCAGGTTGCAAAAGGCTTTGTATGGGTTGAAGCAAGCCCCTCGTGCATGGCATGCAAGGATTGTTGATTACTTAACCAGCATTGGGTTTTCTATGTGTGATGCAAATCACTCACTATATGCAAGGAAGGCTGATGATGGCATCACTATTGTGGCTATTTATGTTGATGACCTGATTGTAGGTGGTGATAATGAAGGAAGCATCAAAGAGGTAAAGAAACTTCTTATGCAGGAATTTGACATGAAAGATCTTGGTGTGTTGCGTTATTTCTTGAGCATTGAGTTTATACAAACTGAAATAGGTATATGGATGTCGCAAAGGCAATATGCCTTGAATATGTTGCAAAAGTATGGTATGGCTGATTGTAAGCCAATTTCTATGCCATTAGATCAGAATTTGAAGTTGAATACTACATCAGGTGAAGCATTGGAAAATGCTACTATGTATAGGAAAATTATGGGAAGTCTTATATATCTCACAATTACAAGGCCTGATCTAAGTTATACTGTTGGACTTGAAAGTCAGTTTATGTAGGTTCCCAGGAAGCCACATTTGGATGCTCTGAGGCACATTCTACATTATGTGAGTGCTACTTTGGATTATGCATTGTTTTATGAGGTTGGTGTCGATTTGCAGGTTTATGGATACACCGATGCAGATTGGGTTGGTAGCATTCCAGATAGAAGATCTACTAGTGGTTTTCTATTCTCACTTGGGAGTGAAGCTATTACATGGAGCAGCAAGAAGCAACCCATTGTTTCTTTGTCGAGTACAGAGGCTGAATATAGAGGTGTTGCAATGGAAGCATGTGAGGCATCATGGCTAGAAATGCTACTTGCAGATCTAGGTATGGAAGTGGGAAAGCCTATAACTATTTATTGCGATAATCTTAGAAGTATACAGTTAGCATGAAATCCTGTTTTCCATGCGAGAACAGCATACCACTAGAATGTACAAAGATTAGTAGCCCATTAGGGCAATAGGCGTATATACAAGCCGGGAGAAAAAAAACCTCCTAAAGAGGGAAAGAAGTGCCCTGACGGTCCTAAAGTGTTCACACACATCACTACCTAAATATATCAATAGGTTTCTGGCTTATTGCTACTAATGCAATCCTAGTTCTAAACAATTGCATGAAAAGCACTTGTCGCATATGTAAGAAGTTATTTACTTCACATCATGGTTTGTTTGCCACTTGAATGAGCACACCAAGACTTATGAAACTGGAGAGATAAAGTTGAAAAAGGAAAAGGGATAGATAAAAGAGCATGGATTCTCATATTTTTTGCTTTTCTATTTTTAATATTAAGTAAATGATTATAAATGTCCTCATAATCCATGCAAATTATATATATGCATACACACATACACACACACATATGTATGTATGTATGTGTGTGTAGATAGGTAAATAGATAGAGAGAGAGAGAGAGCTAATGAACAAGTACTTTTCAATCGGGTGAGTACTAAGCTACTAGTCTATCTTCTAAGAGTGAGACACAATTTCATGAAATCTAGGAAAGCTTTTCAAATTTACTTAAGCTTCAATGTGCTTTTGGGATCAACTATTTTCTTTTTATTATAAGATGTGGATGACCTCCTCAATTTTAGGAAGTCTTCCTTATTTTAAGAGAACGACAAAAAATTATTTTCGTTTACTGTAATATATTTCATCTTCCTTTAATTTTAAGTTGGAAAAGTTTCATATATATTCCCATGCTCTATTTTTTATCTTTATGGTTAACTCTTTGATTAGATAGTTGTCTTTCACGCCTTTGATTCCAATTAACAATATGTATGTCCCTTCTTCCCTTTTTACCAAGATGCCCATTCTAAGTTAAGAAAAATCATATGGAATAAGTCAACAAAAAAATAATCATGACAAGCGAGGCTAATGGGATATCCATAGTATGCAAGATTAAGATTCTCTTCATTTCAAATATAGATCAATATATTCATGGAAAGTGTTGCTTGCAAAATAAGGACATATAAGCAAAATGAAGAATAACGAGCAAAAGTTGGCCTTGATGCAATTTCTCCTCCATAGGCTTTAGATGTCATACAATGAAACAAAGATGAATCCTAACATAAGTTAAAGGAAGGAGTGTCAATTGGAAACCTTGCAGAAGCCAAACAATAGGATTTTTATTTTGGAGATGAAAATGTTTAATTTTGGATCCATGGACACTATTGTAAAATAAATAGAGTAGTCTATGGATACCCCAAACCCTTCCCCATCCTAAAACAACTTGTTTCCATTAATATCTCGTTGAATTGTGTGCACTTATGCTTGTTTTTTGTGTCTATGTGTATTCTAGACTTCTTCAAACTTGATTGCTCCCCACATAATTACAATTTTTAGGATTCAACCGACATTGCTTCAGAGATCTTGTTGAAATCTCTACATAATAACAAAGGATAATATGATTGCAGCTATGGGCACAAAGTTATGAAAATCTTTTTGCACACAAATAGATTATTGTCCAATGGTGATCGGGGGAGTGATTAATGTTTATCATCTCCTTCAAGCCATCTAGTAAATTTGTAGTATGTCTTCTTCTACAACCATTCAATTCTAATCCTTCGATTGACATATTGTTTGAGTAGTTCTATAATATACTAGCAAATGTATACTTGAATTCCCATCGGATTGAAGACCACTAAATGCACCAATTTTGGTTCAACTTAGTGTCAAAGTCCAATTTTTTGTTATAATGGGGATTTTCCCAATTGTCTTGCCACTATTCCACCATAATATGTTTATGTGTGGATCGTTTACATACTAAAGCAAGCACACATATCCCCTCCTCCAAGCAAGGGTGCAACTATGCAATAGGCACTAGTGATCATAATCTACTCGGAGACTATAATTAACTTCCTCTTGTTTGTTCAAATCATTGTTGTCATAGATCCATACATAGTTTTTATTTGAAGTGTCCTAGCCCATGTTTTCTTATCTCTCAATAGCTCCCTTGATGCATCTAAAAAATATGGGTTTAGAATGCTAAAATATGTATATTATAAGAGTTAGAATATGATGTACAATAGGCTTGGTTTATCCCTTGATTTACTCTAGGCACATGTTTGAACATTTTGAACCCTTGGGGTATTTATTCATATGAGCTCCCAATTCAATGGTTGTGACTATTAAGCTTGATTTATCATAAGATGTGGGAGTTTAGGAGAAGCTTCTTTTGTTTGCATTTTGTGATAGGTTTCATTATGGTTGAGTTTGCCTATCACTTCCGGAAGTGATAGAGACTCACTTCGCAGAGCTTCTTGTGAGTTCATGCTCATGGTGTGTGTGTGTTGTGGGGTGCGTGTGTGAGCATGTATTCATTACGAGTTCTATACCTGCTATTGGGCATTCATGACGTTAGTGGGGATGTCATAGTATTGAGTCAATACTATGCATAATGGAGCTGACATGCTATATAGTCTTGTGGTTGACTACCATGAGCTTATAGTTGCACTTCCATTTGAGGGTGAATTTGGGGTTTGCCTGGATTCATTCTCGTATATATGATTGTCGTATTAGCGAACATGCCGTTTTCACTTGTGGATTCTTTGTTCGAGTTATGACCAGTAGATAGGTGTGTATACCCTATCAACTATGCATTTCTTGTAATTTTTCCTATCTTTTGTTTGCATTTTGTGCTAGGCTTCATTATGGTTGAGTTTGCCCATCACTTTCGGAAGTGATGGAAACGCAGTTCGCAGAGCTTCTTGTGAGTTCATGCTCATGGTGTGTGTCGTGGGGTGCATGTGAGAGCATGTATTCATAAGCAGTTATATACCTGCTATTGGGCACTGATGGCATTAGTGGGGATGTCATAGTATTGAGTCAATACTGTGCATAATGGAGTTGACATGTTATATAGTCTTGTGGTTGCCTACCATGAGCTTATAGTTGCACTTTCATTTGAGGGTGAACTTGGGGTTTTCTTGGATTCATTTTGGTATATATGATTGTCATATTAGCAGACATACTATTTTCACTTGTGGATTCTTTGTCCGAGTTACGACCAGTTAATAGGTATGTATACCCTATCAACTACACATTTTCTATAATTTTTCCTAGCTTTTGTTTGCATTTTGTGCAAGGCTTCATTATGGATAAGTTTGCCCATCATTTTTGAAAGTGATAGAAACTCAGTTCGCATAGCTTCTTGTGAGTTCATGCTCGGTGTGTGTGTGTGTGTGTGTGCGTGTGTGTGTGCGTGTGTGTTGTGGGGTGCATGTTGTGGGGTGCATGTGTGAGCATGTATTAGTATGTAAATTCCCAATGGACAAAGGAATTTTGGTAAGGTAGAATAGCCCAAAATTGCAACCCTAAGTCCAAACTATCCCAATATAAGCCTCACTATGAAACGATACAAAGAATGGATGTAGCTATGGTGAGAGTAAGGGCTATTTCCAAATTATCCATTTATACGTGCCAATTTTTTCATACTAGAATAATGCTTTTAAGTATGTATATCAAAAGGAGTAGGTGAAGCCCATATGCACATAGAATAATGCATGAATTGGATCACTTAAGATGCAATTAAAGAATATATGAATAACAAAAGTTTTTTTTTAGCATGGAATGGATTCACCACATGAAGATTGTCACAGAGAATGATCACTATAGCATGGCATGAACATGGGTGAAAATCATGAGCATATGTGAAATTTGGATTTATGTAAAAAATGAAATTTCAAGATGGAATTTTATGCATGATTTGAGGGATTTGGACCTTGTGCATGCTAAGAATGTTCAAGAAAAAAAGAATATATATATATATATATATATATGTTTCTTCATGCACTATGTAATCATCAAGTTTATTAAGCTACACTTAAGATAAGAAATGTACGTGCACTAGAGTAGGTGCTAGAGTAGGTGCTAGAGTAGGTGGACACACACACATGTATGTATGTATGTATGTATGTATGTATGTATGTGTGCATGTGTGTATGTGTATGTATGTATGTATGTACATGTGTATTTGCATGCATACATACATACATGCATGCATGCATAGATGCATACATACATACATACACACACAGACACATACATACATACATACATACATACATATATGTACATGTACATATACATATACATATACAAATACATATACATACACACACACATCTATGTATATACACACACACACACATATATATATATATATATATATATATATATATATATATATATATATATATATATATATATATATATATATATATATATATATATATATATATATATATATATATATATATATATATATATATATAGACACATACATACATACATACACACACACACACATATATATATATATATATATATATATATATATATATATATATATATATATATATATATATATATATATATATATATACACACACACACATACACACACACATACATACATGCATATATACACACACACACATACATACATACACACACACACACACACATATATATATATATATATATATATATATATATATATATATATATATATATATATATATATATAGTGTGCACGTGTGCATGCGTATGTGTCGATATATATACATATGTGTGTGTTGTGTGTATGTCATTATATATATATATATATATATATATATATATATATATATATATATATATATATATATATATATATATATATATATATATATATATATATATGTGTGTGTGTGTGTGTGTATGTGCGTGTGTGTGGTATGTGTATGCATGTGTGTGTGTATATATATACACATACACATGGAGATACATATACACAGATACATATACACAGATGCAGATGAAGATGCAGATGCATATACATATACATGCACTGTCGAAATCTTGTTCTATATGATATCGATTAAATAATGTGACATTTGACATCCCTACTAACGTCACCACTAGCCAATTCCTCAAATGCAAGTGCAACTAGCCGGATGGTATCCCCAGTAATGTCATCAATCTCCAGCGATGGGTGAAGAATTGAAAATGAATACATGCTCACACACATACCCCACATGAAAGTAGCTAAATTGGTCAATTGGTGGAAACTCGGTTAAAAAATCCACAAATTAAAACTGCAAGTGTAGCTAAATTCTATTGACATTCCTCTTAACATCATAAATCCTCCTAACATCATCACTGCCCAATAGTGGGTGCATAACTATGAACAAATACATGTTCGCACTCACACCCAACAATGCGCATACATCACTAGCATGAGCTCAAAGTAAGCTCTTTGAAATGAGTTTATCAATTCCAAAAGTGATGGGCAAATTTAATCATAATGAGGCCTGACACAAGATGCGGGCAAAGCATAGGAAACATTGAAGTAAATGTGTAGCTTATAGCCAAACCTATCAATTAGCCAAACCTCAGACTAGAGATCCACGAGTAAAAACTACAAGTCCGCTAATATGACAAACCCATCCTCAAATGCAAGTGCAACTATAGGCTCATTGTAGTCAGCCACAAGACTACATAGCCATCAGCTTTATTGTAGCATAGTATGGACTAAATACTATAAAATCCCCACTGACATCACAAGTGCCCAATAGTGGATGAAGAACTAAGAATCAATACATGTTATACACAACCCCCCATTCATGACACACAAATACCACGATCATGAACTTTGAGAAAGACCTGCAAACTGAGTTTCTATCACTTCGGAAAGTCATGGGACAACTTAGTCATGATGAAACTTAGCACAAGATGCAAGAAAAACATTGGAAAAGATAAGGTAAATGCTTAGTGGATAAGGTAATGCACACCTATCAATTGGTCACAACTCATATGAAGAATACACCAATAAGAAATGCATGTCCGCTAATACACCAAACATATATACCAAGATGAATCCAGGCAATTCCCATATTCACACTCAAATGAAAATGCAATTGTAAGCTAATGATAGTCAACCACAAGACCATATAGCCATCACCTCCATTATGCACAGTATCAACTAAATACCATGACATCCTAACAAATATCACTCGTGCCCAATGGTGGGTGTACAACTAAAAATGTATACATCCTTGTGGGTGCACACTCACATGACGAGCATGAACTCAATGGATACATTGCAAACTGAGTTTCCATCACCTTCAAAGTGATGTTAGTGATGGGAAAACTAAGTCATAAAAATACATATGTAAGAACGTATGTTGCATGCCTAGAAAGACAAGTAAATTATTATTTCAATATAAAACGAAATACACATGCATATACTCATCTATCGATGGATGGGCATGCACATACATCAAATAATAGAGTCAGTTTAAGAGAAGTGAATAAGGTTAACATATTTAATAGTCCATTCTAATAATAGATGTGTTCTTTACAGTTATGCATTTACCTACTGAAATACAAAAACCAAGGAAACTCTTATCAAATTTCACTTGTTATTGAGAGAGAGACCAGGGAGTTAATCAGTGATTTGAAGCGTATATAAATACATACATGTGTACAGCCACATGCACACTTGAAATCAATTTAAGAGAAGTGAATAAGTCGTACAAGTACATTCGCATACCAGATGTATGTAACTTCACAATTCAAATTTAAAGACTTGAAAGATAGATAGGATGTCTGAGGAATGCATTGGCATAATATACACGAGTGAAACCCTTAGGCAGCTCATTTACGTATACCAGATGTGTGCTTCACTGTTTTGTTTATATTTGAAATAGCGCTTCCTGATTCAACATAATGCGTTATCATCACCATATACTTCAATAGCTCAGGTAGTTCTCTGAATCTCTAGGATCCCAAGACCAAGAATGCGTTGGTCGACAATTGAAACAAGAATTGCCTTCGGCTCATACAAACTGTGTCTATCACCTAAATTCTATAACCTTCACCTATTTGGTAACATGCTTCTTTCCAAGTCTCGGATGACAGACATCATCTGACAGCTTAAATCTTCCACCTGAGTCAAGAGGGAACTCAATTTAAGAAACAAAAGATGAAGAATGAGCTTAGGGGCTTAGGGACTTTGATAATGTAATCTACTGGAACTGAAATATCAAACAGCTAAAAGGGTAAGAAAACAGTAAACTTGCATCAAATGTACGAGAAGAAAAAAGACCAACATAGGCTTCCATGTAGACAGCCATAATGCAATGACAAACATCAGAGGATTGGCAACTGGAAGTAGATTGGAATCATGAGCGAACAAGTATAGAACACTAAACGTTTCAAACAAAACTTATACTATGGAGATGATCAGAAATATACAAATCAAAACACCAAGCAGAGGCAATAGCATAAAAAATAACCTCAACAAATAGGCTGGCATGAGATTCAATACACAATAACTGGCACTATCAAACAACTAGAATGACACGTAGACAGAAAATGTGTAGAAAATGGCATGTTTGCAGTTCACTCAATGTTAAGGCAGAAACATGAGAGATCATTAACCATTAACATCAAGCAATTCTGTGATAAAACAATATGTGTAACCACAGAAAACGCGCATAGTGACAGATGAACAGTAAATCTAAAAATAGCTGCCGGGAGAAACTAATAGCGCATATAAACTCAACAGATAAAATAATACACAGCCTAGAAAACATGGATAACAGAAGATATCGAAAATGTAAGAATACAGACCACAGAGAGCATCTAGATCCACTGAATTCCTCACAGCAGAATCAGTTACCGAACTTAAGAAACAGGAACAAGCGTAAGCTACGCAAACAAGAAAACTTGCAAGTTTCAAAAGCTCATGTTCAGTTTGGACAATAATCGTACATACAAAATCCTTCAAACCAAAGTGGTTACATTATGGTGATTTAACATATAATAAGAGTATCTAGCCGATCTTTGGAAACCACATAAAAGGCCTGGCATAGAGAACCTAGGGCGAGAAGCCTTCACATGTGCCCCTGGATGTGGCAAACAGCATCGTGGACATGGTGGCGAATACTCACATCAGATCTTGTCAATATCTTCATCCTCAAATTCGAGATAATCGTCAGCACCGCCGTATTCATCTTCCTCGTCCATGCCACCGGCAATACCCTCGTTAAGACGTACGTTATCTGGAAGCTCTCCATAGGCCTTAAGAAGACGTGCTTCATCTGCCTGATACTTGAGGATCACATCGGCCTTATCGTCCTGGTAGTCGCGGAGACCAACGAGGATAATATCTCCAGAGGCGATCCATACCTTTTTGTGCATCTTACCACGTATATGACAGAGTCGCTTGCTACCGTCTATGCAGAGAGCCTCGCAGCGACCATTGCCTAGCATTCTCAGCACTTGTGCGTACTCCTGTCCATCCTCCTTGAAGACAAGCTCCCGCTTCTCGTCGTCTGCTTCGTTCTTTCCTCTCTTGCGATTCTTACCTCCCTTTCCCTTGTTCTTCGGCATGGTTAGGTTTCAGGTAGCCTAGATGTGACGACACAACAGACGAGCAGCTTTCCCTAAACCGGCAGTCTGTTGAATCGAAGGTATCCCAAATGGTCTAACAGCAGAATCAACATTTATAGATAGAGCCAGAGATAACTGATCGGTGCTCATCTCTTAAAATGAACCAAAAAAACCTTCGTACAATTGAACTTTCTTTAACTAGAAATAAACAACTAAATAAATTTTAGAGAAACGGAAATATATGGATGTTTCTAAAACTTTCATTCCAGCGGGCGTGGTTTAGAAGATGT
Source organism: Ceratopteris richardii (assembly GCA_020310875.1). Lineage (NCBI taxonomy): Eukaryota > Viridiplantae > Streptophyta > Polypodiopsida > Polypodiales > Pteridaceae > Ceratopteris > Ceratopteris richardii. The sequence goes on from CM035427.1 coordinate 111,196,694, forward strand.
GCCTTGTATTCTTAGGTAAATGGTCACGTTTCAAGCCCCACCTAGGGCTGGATGCCTCAGAGTTTCTTAAGATGAGTACCTTTACCTTATAGGGTCAGGTGTGTGTCTTTCCAATTCATTTTACTCGAAAAAAAAGCCTTCTTGTATCATTTATGTTTTAATTGTTTAGAGTGTGTGCAAGCCAAATATGACGTGCAGATTTCTATATTGGAAGTATTTTTGTCATATAATATAAAAGTAATAATAGTAATATGAAGCTATTGACTCTCTTCCTAATGGCAAAAGCCCCGACTTGAAAGGTCTCAACAATGGATTTTTCAAGTCTTTCAAACATGTGTTGGTTATTTCTCTGTGCCTTGTTTGGCAAGAGGCCATTCCTTTTGGTGCGTTATCAGACTGTCTTAACGTTGGTGTGATTAAACTAATTCACAAAAAATACTACAGAAACAAAATAAAAAATTGGAGATCGGTTACAATGTTACAAACCAGCTTTAAGATTTTTGCAAAGGTTCTCAATAATCGAATAGCTTACCATCTTAACTTGTGGATCAATGTTCACCAAAAAGGCTTTATTAAGGGTAGGTCCATCCTTGAGGCTATCATTGATGTTTGGGAGGGTCTTGAATATGCGCAAGAATCTCAACAGGAGATTCTCTTTCTCAAAATCGACTTCGACAGAATCTATGATAGACTAGAGTTCCTCGTGAACCAAGGGTGTCAAGTGATTCCAAATGGTCAAATTTTTTTTCTTTTGGGCATTCCATTAGGCTTTGAGGTCACAATAAAAAAAATGGGATATTGGAAGAGTATGAAGATTAACTTGGCAAGTAGTGCCATGGTGGGTCAACACATTCCTAATGACCTCAGTAATTTATTACATATCCTGTTGGAGACCAAAGACATTGAACCAGCTAAGTTTGGCAAGAATTTGTAGAAATATTCTTCGGAAAGAAGATCATAACAGAAGTGGTATATCCAAAATAAGATGGAGATTCTGCACGAGTAAAAAGAGTGGGAGCGACTTGGCATTTTGGATATCAAGGACTTAGCTGACAAAATGGTGGCAAAATGGATGAAAAACTTGGAACAATATGAATACCTCATGGGCCAAAATCATTTCTAGCAAAAGATGTGACATTACTCTTGCTAGTCTTCCAACGTGGAAGGGGCATGACTTAGTTACTTTACTATTCTCTCCTTTTCCTGTTACCCCCAAAGGCTTAGTTTTTGTTTGTTCGCTTTGGAGAAGCTGGAACACACTTAGGACCATCGGGGAAACTTTTTGTTGGAGTTAGACGTACACGGAAGCACCCCAACAGCACAAGGAAGAAGAAGAAGCTTGGAGCACAACACACAATACTGAATGTATTACTAGAGAATGTACAAAGATAAATAGCCCATTAGGGCAATAGGGAATATACAAGAGGGGGGGGGGGGACTTCCTAAAGAGGGAAAAAAGTGCCCCAGTAGTCCTAGTGTGTTCACACACATTACTACCTAAATATATCAACAAATCCCCCCTGGGAGTGATGATGTGAACAAGGAGCTGCCACTCATGTATAAGGAAGTGCCAAGCTATGTGGAATCAATCCACAAAAGGAAGTAAGCCCAAAGCTTTGTGAAAAGTTTCAAACTTCTCCCTAGGTAGAGCCTCCATGAAAAGGTCTGCAATGTTCTCCTATGTGGGCACATATGTCAAGTTGATCTCCCCAGTAGAGAACCTCTCCCTGACATAATGATAATGCATTTCAATGTGCTTAGTGAAAGCATGGAACACAAGGTTCCTCGCAACTGCTAATGCACTGACTGTCAATGAAGATGGTGCAGGTGGTAGAAGATTGACCAACACCCAAATCAGCCATAAGGCATCTGAGCCACACACACCCAACAGTAGCTTTGAAAGCTTCCCTATACTCAGCCTCAAAATTGGAAGTGGCCACAGTAGGCTGCTTCTTGCTCAACCAAGATATACATGAGCTACCAAGCATGAAGCAAAAGCCACTAGTGGACACACGAGTGTCATAGCAACCAGCCCAATCAGAGTCAGAAAAAGCATGCAAATCTGGAGGTAGTGATCCCCCCTTGGGATAAAACAACCCAAGTGGCCGAGTACCACTCAAGTAGCAAAGATGCGCTTAACCGCCTGCCAATGCTTGACACCTGGGTAGTGCATAAACTTGCTCATCTGTGAAACAACAAACTGAATATCTGGCCGAGTAATGCATAAGTAAATCAAACATCCAACAGCCTGCTGATAGAGAACAACATCAAATGCATCTCCAGCATCCTAAAGACTCAATCATAAACCTATCTCCATAGGAGTGGCAATAGGCTTACAGTCTTCAAGGCCAAAAAGCTCCAATAATGTGTCAATATATTTCCTTTGACACAGAGCCATTCCACCATCAATGTGCATAAAATGAATGCCCAAATAGTGATGCAAATGCCCCAAATCAGACATCTCAAATGAGACATGTAAATCAGCCTTAAAATCAGCAATATGCCTCTCATGAGGACCAATGAGCAGCATGTTATCAACATAAACCACAATGATTAGAAGTACATCATTAGCACGCTTAACATATAAGATGCTTTCAGTTGGACTGTTCTCAAAACCATGTGCAATCAGATAGGCATGTATTTTTTCATACCAAGCACGTGGTGCTTGCTTTAAACCATATAATGCCTTGTTTAACCTGCACACCTGGTTTTCATGCCATTTTTGCACAAAGTCACGGGGCTGAAAAACATACACTTCTTCATCCAAGTGGCCATTCAGAAATGTTGTTTTGATATCTAACTGATGTACATTCCAACCATGATGAGCTTCAAGTGCACAGATGCTATGAACAATAGTCATTCGACAAGTAGGTGCAAAGCTCTCATCAAAATCAATGCCTCTTTCCTGTGCATAACCCTCTGCAACAAGCCTAGCCTTATACATGTCAACTGTACCATCAGGCTTACGCTTCAGCTTGTATACCCACTTAGTCCCAATGGCCTTCTTGTTAGGAGGCAAGTCACATAAAGACCAAGTACCATTCTTCATTATAACATCATATTCAGATTGCATAGCAGCCCTCCAATTTTTTGAATTTTGTGCTTCGTCAAATGAAACAGGTTCATTCTCATCACAGAGACTAGATGCAGCCATAGCATAGCAATATGATGCAAAAGAGGCACTATGAGAGTCTGATCCAGTACGATATGACAGAGGTGCATCTAATTTGCTGTCACGCAAAGTTTTCACCAACCATTTTGGCATAGTTTTTGCCTCCTCAATGTTAGCTCTCTCATCAACAAGTGCATCATGTAAATCTGCATCAGAAATGGGATGATCTGCATCATCACATGAAACCTGCAAAGGTTGAGAAGTTGCCTCATTAGGACTAGCACTAGACTATCCACCTGTAAAACGAGGCAACAAAGTATCATACATGTCTTTGGAGCTAACAGATGTCTCCTTAGTACATGAAAGAAATGGTTGAATAGAATCTTCCACAAAAAAAAACATCACGGCTAACTAGAATGCGTTTAGTCTATGGATGATACAGACGATAGCCTTTACTTTCAGAACTGTACCCAACAAAAATACATTTACTGCTTTATCATCCAATTTTTTACGATGTTGTTCAGGCACTAATGCATATGCCAAACAACCAAAAACACACAGATGTGAAACAGATGGCTTGCGATCATGCCAAGCCTCATATGGAGTGATAGATTGCAGCGCTTTAGTGGGACACCTGTTAAGTACATATGCTGCACACATGACAGCCTCAAGCCATAAACTATGTGGTAAAGCCTGACTCTTGACCATACACCTCACCATCTCCATGAGTGACCTGTTCTTTCGTTTAGCAACTCCATTCTGTTGAGGTGTATATAGCACTGTACACTGGCGTTTTATCCCATGTTCAACTAGAAATGCATTAAAATAAGAAGACATATATTGCCCCCCTCGATCCAAACGGAGGGTGCCCATTTTACATCCTGATAGATTTTCAGCCAAAACCAAAAACTGTTTGAAGCACATGAACACTTTGGACTTTACCTTCAATGGATATACCCATGCATGCTTGGAAAAATCATCGAGGAAAGTCATGAAGTAAAGATAATTTCCCAAAGAAGGTGTCTGCATAGGACCACAGACATCACTATGTACAAGCTGCAATTTTTGAGTAGCCCGAACTGAACCATCTTTTGGAAAGGAGGAATGCTGAATTTTGCCCAAAATAGAGCCTTCACAAACATGTTTTCCCGGTGCCTCAAGTTTGGGCAAAGAGGACTGTTGGAGATAGACGTCTGCGGAAGCACGCGAACAACACAAGGAAGAAGAAGAAGCTTGGAGCACAAACACACAATACTGAATGTATTACTAGAGAATGTACAAAGATAAGTAGCCCATTAGGGCAATAGGCATATGTACAAGCCGGGGGAAAAAAACCTCCTAAAGAGGGAAAAAAGTGCCCCGGCGGTCCTAGAGTGTTCACACACATCACTACCTAAATATATCAACAAATCCCCCCTGGGAGTGATGCGGTGAACAAGGAGCTAGCACTCATGTATAAGGAAGTGCCAAGCTATGTGGAAATCACTCCACAAAAGGAAGTAAGCCCAAAGCTTTGTGGAAAGCTTCAAACTTCTCCCTAGGCAGAGCCTTCGTGAAAAGGTCTGCAATGTTCTCCTGTGTGGGCACATATGCCAAGTTGATCTCCCCAGCAGAGAACCTCTCCCTGACATAGTGATAATGCACCTCAATGTGCTTAGTGCGAGCATGGAACACAGGGTTCCTCGCAACTGCCAATGCGCTCTGACTGTCAGTGAAGATGGTGGTGGCAGAAGACTGGCAACCACCCAAATCAGCCATAAGGCATCTGAGCCACACACACTCAACAGTCGCTGTGAAAGCTGCCCTATACTCAGCCTCACAACTGGAAGTGGCCACAGTAGGCTGCTTCTTGCTCAACCCATCCAACTTATCCTCAACAGCCAACATACGGAATACATCACTGCTTTCAGCCATGGCCGGTGACTAAAATACCTTGATGCAGAAAATTTACTGTATCTCAAAAAGCTGAACAAAACTGCCCAAACGACTTCTGCTAGACCTGTAGCAGACTTCGAGACGCTTAAACTGGCGAACAAAAACTGGTATATACCTTTGGCACAAAAGGACAAAATAGCCTGCACAAGCGCTGCGATAGTGCATTCGGAGGCCGAAACGAGCTCAGATCGCGAATATGAGACTGCAAATGGAGGAGTGTCGACGGCGCCCTAGAAGAAGCGACGACCTGCTCTTATACCAATTGTTGGAGATAGACGTCTGCGGAAGCACGCGAACAGCACAAGGAAGAAGAAGAAGCTTGGAGCACAAACACACAATACTGAATGTATTACTAGAGAATGTACAAAGATAAGTAGCCCATTAGGGCAATAAGCATATGTACAAGCCGGGGGAAAAAAACCTCCTAAAGAGGGAAAAAAGTGCCCCGGCGGTCCTAGAGTGTTCACACACATCACTACCTAAATATATCAACAAGGACACCATTTCAGATTTCTGCAGGCATAGCAAACTAGCAAAATTCAGATGACCAAAGCATGCATGCCAAAGATTTGCATCTGACATAGCCTGAGAATCATGTACTGCACATGCCAAATCATTTACAGATCTTTCATAGTCTATGAGCTTATACAGCCCACGACATAGAATGCTAGAAGCAATAATCATGTTGCCATTTGATAGATCATGAACTCTACATCTGTCATCAACAAATTTCACAACCAAGCCAATCTTGGCTAATGCAGAAACTGATAACAGATTTTTCTTGATCCCTGGCACAAACAAAGCATCTAACAAAGTGAAAGAACTACCATGAGTAGTAGTCAAAATGATCTTACCAACTCCCATAACAGGTTAAGAGGAGTTGTTGGCGCATGTAACAGTATTCGCTGTAGGGGCAGGCTCGAGTGAAGAGAAGAAACTGTGCTACGAGGTAATATGTTTGGTCACCCCACTGTCAAAGTACCAAACATCTGAGTCTATTACAGACATGCACTACTCATGAGAAGATGGGTCAAATATCAGAGTTTTGCTTCTCTTCTTTGATTGATGATGAAAGGCAATCCAAATGTCTTAACATTTGAGGAGTTAGGCTTTGTTTTGTTGCAGGAAGATTAGTCTAGGTAGAGAAGGTCCATTATGCATGTTGCAAATCAAGCTTTCTCAGCTAGTCAAAAGGGTAAAGGTAAATGGAGCTCATCTACTAGTACACACAAAACTATTAATGTAGCATAGTCAAAGAAGGAAGACAAATATGAGAAGAAAGCAAAAAAGGAAAAAAAATTTCTAATACTATAAAGGAAATGATTACATCATAAAGAGTCATCCAAAATTGGCTGCAAAAGAGGCAAAGAAGAAAGAGGATGGAATGGTTGTTGCATATGCCTCTACACCTAAAATAGAGTATGATAATCTTATGTAGAATGAAGAATGGGCTTTTACTCTATTTGCAGTTATGACCCATCTTCACAGGAGCAATGTATTTCTACAATAAAATCATATGTTTAACCCTTGAATAGTGGGGCAACCATTACCTCCCAGCACAATTTCTTTAGTTCACTTGAGCCTGCCACTACAGGGAGTACTGTCACATGCACAAACAACTCATCATATCATATAATGGGAGTTGATAAGATCATTTTGACTATTGCTAGATGCTTTGTATATGCTAGGGAGCAAGAAAAATATCTTGTAAGTTTCAGCATTAGCCAAGATTGGCTTGGCTGTCAAATTTGTTGATGATGGGTGTATAGTTCATGATCTCTCAAATAGGGATGTCATTATTGCTTCTAGCATTTTATGTCGCGAGCTGTATAAGCTCATAGACTATGCAAAATCTATCAATGATTTGGCATGTGCAGTTGAAGATTCTCAATCTATCTCAGATGCAAAGCTTTGTCATGCATGCTTTGATCATGTGAATTTTGCTTGTTTGCTATGCTTGCAAAAATTTGAAATTGTGTCCTCTCATGCCCAAACTTGAGGCACCTAATAAACATGTCTATAAAGGTTCCTCCTTATTGATGTATTTAGGTAGTGATGTGTGTGAACACACTAGGACTGCCGGGGCACTTTTTTCCCTCTTTAGGAGGTTTTTCTCCCCGGCTTGTATATACGCCTATTGCCCTAAGTGGCTACTAATCTCTGTACATTCTCTAGTAATACATTCAGTATTGTGTATTGTGCTCCAAGCTTCTTCTTCTTCCTTGTGCGCATGCTTTCGTAGACATCTAACTCCAACAATTGGTATCAGAGCAGGCCGTTGCTTCATCTAGGGCACCGTCGACACTCCTCCGGTTGCAGTCTCAGACTCCCATGAATTTTGGTGAGCATACTCAGCGTGTTTTCGAGATTAAAACTGCTTCGCATTCTGGTGTCGAAATCGCGATCTGAGCTCGTTTCGGCCTCCGAACACACTATTGTAATGCTTGTGCAGAATATTTTCTCTTTTTGTGCCAAAGGTATATACCAGTTTTTGTTCACCAATATAAGCGTCTCGAAGTCTGCTACAGGTCTAGCAGAATTCGTTTGTGCAATTCTATTCAAATTTTTGAGATACAATCAATTTTCTGCATCAAGGTATTTTAGTCACCGGCCATGGTTGAAAGCAGTGATGTATTCCGTATGTTGCCTATTGAGGATAAGTTGGATGTACCAACTACCCGTTATGGGCTTATATGATGCGACATGTGTTCGTTGCAAAAGGACTGTGGAACATTGTGTAGGGTGTCGAAAAATGTCCTATCACATTTGCAATTGTTACAACTGCAAGTACTGAAGCTGATGCAGAAGGTGTCGAAGATGATGATATTCTGCATATTCCTGTTCGTGCTGCAGTTTCTGCTGCACCTACTGCAGAGCAGATTCATTGGGATGGCAGAGATGCCCAGGCACATGCATTGATAGCTTTGTCTGTCAAACGTGCCATTATTCCTCACATTTGCTCTTGCAGAATAGCTAAGGATGCTTGGGATACACTTACCACATTGTACCAAGCTAGGAATGAGACTCGTGTTGCTTACCTCCGAAAACAGTTGGAGAGTGAGCACATGAATGAAGGTGATTCTATGGACAGTTTCCTAACGAAGATCAAAGACTTGAAGGAACATTTGATTTCTGTTGATGGGGTTATACCAGATAGCTCACTTGTGTAGACCGTTCTGAATGGTCTTCCTGATTCATGTTAGAGTTTTGCTTCTACTCTTCGGTTGATGATGAAAGGAAATCCAAATGCCTTATCATTTGAGGAGTTAGACTCTAATTTGTTGCAAGAAGATCAATCCAAGCAGAACAGGTCCATTATGCGAGTTGCAAACCAAGCTTTCCTGGCTAGTCAGAAGGGCAAAGGAAAGTGGAGCTCTTCAACTAGTAAGCAGAAATCTGCTAATTCTGCATATTCGAAGAAGGAAGATAAAGATGAGAAGAAATCAGAAAAGCAGAAATTGTTTTGTAAGTACTGTAAAGGGAATGATCATATCATAAAGAACTGTTCAAAACTGGCTGCTAAAGAGGCAAAGAAGAAAGAGGCTAGAATGGTTGTTGCAGAGACCTCTACACCAAAAACAAATCTGCTAATCTTGTGCAGGAAGAAGAATGGGCGTTTACTATTGTCTGCAGTTTTTGACCCATCTTCTCATGAGCAGTGCATGACTGCAGTAGACGTGTTTGGTATTTTGATACTGGGGCGACCAAACATATTACCTCGCAGCGCAATTTCTTCTCTTCACTCTAGCCTGCCCCTACAAGGAATATTGTTACATGCGCCAACAACTCCTCTTATCCTGTTATGGGAGTTGTTAAGATCATTTTGACTACTGTTGATGGTAGTTCTTTCACTTTGTCAGATGCTTTATTTGTGCCAGGGATCAAAAAGAACCTGTTATCAATTTCTGCATTAGCCAAGATTGGCTTGGTTGTGAAATTTGTTGATGACAGGTGTACATTTCATGATCTTTCAAATGGCGATGTGATTATTGCTTCTAGCATTTTATGTCGTGGGCTGTATAAGCTCATAGACTATGAAAAATCTGTAAATGATTTGGCATGTGCAGTAAATGATTCTCAGGCTATCTCAGATGCAAAGCTTTGGCATGCACACTTTGGTCATCTGAATTTTGCTAGTTTGCTACGCCTGCAAAAATTTGAAATGGTGTCCTCTTTGCCCGAACTTGAGACACCTGGAAAACATGTTTGTGAAGGTAGTAAAATGCAGCATTTGTCCTTTCCAAAAGATGGTTTAGTTTGGGCTACTCAGAAATTGCAGCTTGTACATAGTGATGTATGCGATCCTATGCAAACACCTTCTTTTGGAAATTATCTTTACTTCGTGACTTTCATCAATGATTTTTCTAGGCATGCATGGGTATATCCATTGAAGGCAAAGTCAGAAGTGTTCATGTGCTTCAAACAGATTTTAGTTTTGGCTGAAAATCTATCAACATGTAAAATGGGGACTCTCCGCTCTGATCGAGGGGGGGAATATATGTCTTCTAATTTTAATGCATTTTTGGTTGAACGTGGTATAAAACACCAGTGTACAATGTCGTATACACCTCAACAGAATGGAGTTGCTGAACGAAAGAACAGGTCACTCATGGAGATGGCGAGGTGTATGGTCAAGAGTCAGGCTTTCCCACATAGTTTCAGGCTTGAGGCTGTCATGCATGCATCATATGTACTGAACAGGTATCCCACTAAAGCGTTGCAGTCTATCACTCCATATGAGGCTTGGCATGACCGCAAGCCATCTGTTGCACATCTGCGTGTTTTTGGTTGTTTGGGATATGCATTAGTGCCTGAACAACATCACAGAAAATTGGATGATAAAGCAGTAAAATGTATTTTTGTTGGTTATAGTTCTGAAAGTAAAGGCTATTGTCTGTATCATCCATAGACTAAACACATATTGGTTAGCCATGATGTTGTTTTTGTGGAAGATGTTATTCAGCCATTGCTTTCATGTACTAAGGAGACATCTATTAACTCCAAAGACATATATGATACTTTGCTGCCTCTTTTTACAGGTGGACAGTCTAGTGCTGGTCCTAATGAGGCAACTTCTCAGCCTTTGTAGGTTTCATGTGATGATGCAGATGTACATGATGCACTTATTGATGAGAGAGCTGATATTGAGTAGGCAAGAACTATGCCAAAATAGTTGTTGCAGACCTTGCATGATAGCAAATTAGATGCACCTATGTCATATCGTACTCGTTCAGGATCTCATAGTGCCTCTTTTGCATCAGATTGCTATGCTATGGCTGCACCTAGTCTCTATGATGAGAATGAGCCTGTTTCCTTTGATGAAGCAAAAAATTCAGAAAATTGGATGGTTGCTATGCAATCTGAATATGATGCTATAATGAAGAATGGTACTTGGTCTTTATGTGACTTGCCTCCTGGCAAGAAGACCATTGGCACTAAGTGGGTATACAAGCTGAAGCGTAAATCGGATGGTACAGTTGACAGGTATAAGGCTAGGCTTGTTGCAAAGGGTTATGCACAAGAAAGAGGCATTGATTTTTATGAGACCTTTGCACCTACATGCCGTATGACTACTGTTCGGAGCATCTGTGCACTTGCAGCTCATCATGGTTGGAATGTACATGAGTTGGACATTAAAACAACATTTCTGAATGGTGACTTGCATGAAGAAGTGTATGTTTTTCAGCCCCGTGGCTTAGTGCAGAAAGGGCATGAAAACTAGGTGTGCAGGTTAAAGAAGGCATTAGATGGTTTAAAGCAAGCACCTTGTGCTTGGTATGAGAAGATACATGCCTATCTAATTGCACATGGTTTTGAGAACAGTCCAACTGAAAGCACCTTATAGGTTAAGCGTGCTAATGATGTGCTTCTGATCATTGTTGTCTATGTTGACGACATGCTGGGTCCTATTGAGAAGCATATTGCTGATTTTAAGGCTGATTTGCATGCCTCATTTGAGATGTCTCATTTGGGGCATTTGCATCACTATTTGGGCATTCAGTTTATGCAAGTTGATGGTGGAATGGCTTTGTGTCAAATGAAATATATTGACACATTATTGCAGCGCTTGTATATACGCCTATCGTCCTAATGGGCTACTAACCTTTGTACATTCTCTAGTAATACATTCAATATTGTGTGTTGTGCTCCAAGCTTCTTCTTCTTCCTTGTGATGTTCGCATGCTTCGGTAGACGTCTAACTCCAACACTCCTTCCCTAAAGATGGTTCAATTTTTCCTACTCATAAGTTAGAGCTTGTTCATAGTGATGTCTATTGATATATTTTGGTAGTGGTGTGTGTGTTCCTTAGGATGGCCAAGGCACTTTTTTCCCTGTTTAGGAGGCTTTTTTCACCCGATTTTTATGTATGCCTATAACCTTAACATGTTACTTATCTTTGTACATTCACTTGGTAATACATTTAGTATTGTCTATTGTGCCCCAAGCTTCTTCTCCTTCCTTGTGTTTTTTGTGTGCTTCCGCATACCTCAAACTCCAACAATTGGTATCAGAACAGGCCATCGCTTCATCTAGGACATCGTCAATACCCCTCCGATCATTATCTCAGAATCACACGAAAATTGGTGATCATACTCAAGGCTCATTTTGGCCTCTGAATGCATTATTGCAGTGCGTGTGCAGGCTATTTCATCCTTTTGTGCCAAACATATATACAGGTTTTGGTTCACTAATACAAGCACCTCGAATTCTGCTATAGGTTTTGCAAAGCTTGACAAGGTGTTTCTATTCAACTTTTCGAGATACAATCATTTTTTTTGCATCAAGGTATTTTAGTCAGTGGACATGGTTGAAATCAATGATGTTTTTTGTATGTTGGTTGTTTAGGATAGAATGGATGGTAATAATTATCTATTATGGGAATAAATGATGCATCATGTATTGGTAGCAAAAGGAATGTGGAATATTGTGCAGGGTGTTGAAAAGCGACCTACTAAACCTACAAATACAATATTTAAGGTGATGCAGATGGTGTTGAATCTTCATATTCCTATTTCTGTTGTGATTTCTACTGCACCTACGATAGAACAACTTCATTGGGATGGCAAAGATGCTCAAGCACATGCATTGATAGCCTTGTCTATCAAATGTGCCATTATCCCTCATATTCACTCTTGCAAAAGAGCAAAGGATGCTTGGGATACACTTAGCACTTTATACCAAGCAAGAAATGAGGCTTGTGTTGCTTACCTCTAAAGAAAATTGGAGAGTGATCATATGAACGAAGGAGATTCTATGGACAGTTTTTTGACAAAGATCATAGATTTGAAAGAGCAGTTGATTTTTGCAGATGAAGTCTTGCTATGGTTCACTTGTGTGGACCATTCTTAATGGGCTTCCATATTCATATCATAGTTTTGCTTCTACTCTTGAGTTGATGATGAAATGCAATCCAAATGCCTTAACATTTAAGGAGTTAGTCTTTGTTTTGTTACAGGAAGATCAATACATACAAAAAAAGTCCATTATGCATGTTGTGGATCAAGCTTTCTTAGCTAGTCAAAAGGGCAAAGGTAAATGGAGATCATCTACTAGTAAGCAAAAATTTACTCATTATGCATAATGAAAAAAGGAAGACAAAGACGAGAAGAAAACAAAAAAGAAGAAACAGTTTTGCAAATGATGTAAAGGAAATTATCATGTCATAAAGAGTTGTCCAAAATTGGTTGTAAAAGAGGCAAAGAAAAAAGAGGCTGGAATGGTTTTTGGAGAGGCATATACACCTAAAACAGAGTCTGGAAATTTTGTAGAATCAGCATTTACTACTGTTTGCAGTTATGACCCATGTTCTCATGAATAGTGTATGTTTGTAGTAGACTTAGATGTTTGGTACTTTGATAGTGGGGAAACCAAACATATTGCCTTGCAGTGTAGTTTCTTCAGTTCACTTGAGTCTCCCCCTACAAGGAATATTGTCACATGTGCTAACAACTCCTCTTATCTTGTAATGGGAGTTGGTAAGATCATTCATGATATTGTTGATGGTAGTTCTTTCAGATTTTTAGATGCTTTGTTTGTGCCAAGGATCAAGAAAAATATGTTGCCATTTTTAGCATTAGCCAAAATTGGCTTGGTTGTCAAATTTGTTGATGATAGATGTATAGTTCATGATCTGTCAAATGGCGATGTTATTATTGCTTTTGGCATTTTATATCTTGGGCTATAGAAGCTTATAGACTATGCAAGATCTGTGAATGATTTAGCATGTGTAGTTCAAGATTCTTAGGCTATCTCATAGGAAAAGTTTTGGCATGCACACTTTCGTCATCTAAGTTTTGCCAAATTACTATGCCTATAGAAATATGAAATGGTGCCCTCTCTGAACAAACTTCAAGCACCTTGTAAACATGTTTGTGAAGGCTGTATTTTGGGAAAAATGCAGCATTCCTCATTCCCAAAAGATGGTTCAATTCGAACTACTAAAAAATTGTAGCTTGTTCACAGTGATATCTATGGTCCTATGTAGGCACCTTCTTTTGGGAAGTACCTTTTTATTGATGACCTTTCCTAAAATGCATGGGTGTACCCATTGAAAGCAAAGTATGAAGTTTTTATGTGCTTCAAACAGTTTTTGGTTATGGCTAAAAATCTATCATCATGTAAATTGGGCACCCTCCATTATAATCGAGGGGGCAATACATGTCTTCTGATTTTAATGCATTTCTTGCTGAACATGCACTATAAGGAATACGGGTGCATAGTGACAGTTTATGTGACACAATTTTGTCATTATAAAATTGCATAAAGCATCGCAACAAGCGTGAGCATGGAACGTCGGTTAAACGACAATAAATTCGACATTTTTATCGACATGTGGCATGACGGGATATGCGACGCTCACATTGAGCGTCACTAAAGTGACTATTAAAAAAAGCGTCGCATAAGCGATGCTAATCTGTGTTGCATAAGCGACACTAATAATCATCACTTATGCGACGTTAATTGCATGGGCATTTACGATGCCTTAGCATCGCTTACATGATGAGTTTTTTACAAAAAGAATTAAAACATTGGAGGCTCTTTGATCGGCATTTACATGCATTTGATCGAAGAGCTCTCCAACATTCACAATCGTGCTGCGCTTATGAGCTGAAACAATGGCTTGTAGAATTGTTGTTTTGTCTAATCTCTATCTTATTGTCTCTCTCTATCTATGTTTCTCTCTTTCTACCTCTTTCTCTCTTTGAATTATCTCTCTCTCTCTCTCTCTTTCTTTATTGCAGGTTATTCAAGAAGCTAACCAAGCAAAAAATGTGGCTAACTATTATAGGTACAATTTCCATTCTTTGTATATCATTTGAATTGTGTTATTTTCATTAGTTAGCATACTCACACTTATTGATATGCACGTTCACACATATACACATATACACATACACACATATACACATACACACATACACATATACACATACACATACACATACACATACACACACATATACACATATACACTTATACATGATGAAGATGCACGTTCACACATATACACATATACACATACACATATACACATACACATATACACATACACATACACACACATATATACACACACATACATGTGCACATACACTTACACATACACACACATACACATGCATATGCACAAACATTTCTACAACTACATAAAAAGACTTGCATGCATGCATTATTGCATATATACATACACATACACACATTAACATATACTTAAATACATGTATATGCACATCCACATGCATGCACATTCACATGCATGCACATGGATGCAAATGGAAATACATCCACACACACATGCATGTTTCATACATATACACATGCATATACATACACTTGTATATGTTTATACACATACACATACACATACACATCCATATGCACATATGTATATACACACATACACATATATACACATATATATGCACATACGTACACACACATATGCACATACACACACATGCACATACATACATATACAAATATACATGCACATACATACATATACACATACACTTACTCATATACATGCACATACATATACACACACATTCACTTGCACATGCACATACACATATATACACATATACACTTACACATGCACATGTGCATACATACATATACACACACATACACATACACATATACACTTACACATGCACATGCACATGCACATACATGCATATACACATATACATATGTACATACATTCATATACACACACATATTACACACATATACATGCACATACGTACACACACATATTACACATATATACATGCACATATATACATAGATATACACACATACACAAGCACATGCACATACACATACATATGCATATACACTTACACATGCACATGCATATACACATATACATATGCACATACATACATGCACATATATACATAGATACATTCATATACATGCATATAGACACACTTACACATATAGATATATACCTACATGTGCATATATACATTTTATATACACACAAGCACACATAAATATGAATGAATTATATAATTAAAGTAATAGAACACATGCTTAATATAAACAATAATAACAATCAATAGAACAAGGCTTTTCATTACTTAATACCATACACACAATTCAAAACATAACTGAAATGAACTATATATATATATATATATATATATATATATATATATATATATATGCATGTGTGTATGTATGTGTATCTATATGTGCATATGCATGTGTTGTGTGTGTGTATGCATGTGTATGTGTAAATATGTATGTAAATATGATTATGTGAGTCTGTGTGTGTGTACATATGATTATGTATGTGCATGTGTATATGAGTATGTGTATGTGTATGTGAGTATATGTATGTGTCTATATGTGTATTCATTATATGTGTGTAACTACATGCATGTGTATGTGTGTACTGTGTAAATGTGCATGTATGTGTGTGTATGTATAAATGTGCATGTATGTGTACGTGTGTAAATGTGCATGTATGATGTATATGTGTGTGTATGCCTGTATTTGTACCTCTAGTTGCATTCTTTTCTCTCTCTCTCTCTCATATACATACATACATACATACATACATAAACACACATACTCATATCCACATATATATACATAAAAGCAATGCATACCATGCATTATCACGACGATGAGCCATAAATATTCACATCTCTTTCAGACACCACTTATGTGACCATCGTGTCCCAAACTCTATCTCAAGTGAACTAAGTATGTATTTTTTATCCCTCTCATCATGTTCACTACAAAAATAAAAAAAAATCATGTAAATAAAACATAAGATATTTATTTCAATTTATATGTAAAATTTATACTTACTTCCACTACAAGTGGACAAAGTGTAGGTAAGAGTCACACAATGCTTGCATTCTTCTCTTGATCTCCAATCCATTTCCTATATTCACTACATTCCCCTGTGGCTCTATATCGCACTATAGCCCTTAGGTGCCTATGCATGTCCTCATAGGCGTTTGTGCTCTGCTCTCATGATCTGGAGGTGGTATAGGTGTCCTAAAAATAGATAAATAAAAATAAATAAAAATATGTGTTATAATATCATTAAAAAAAATTGTGAAAAAAAAAACATACTTATGAGCAGATAGTTGTCTTCCTGCATGTGGAGCTGCAGAAGAGCCCTCCTCTGATCGCTTGGTAACCATTAGGGCAATAGGCGTATATACAAGGGGGGGGGGGAACCTCCTAAAGAGGGAAAAAAGTGCCCCGGCGGTCCTAGTGTGTTCGCACACATCACTACCTAAATATATCAACAAATCCCGCCTGGGAGTGATGCGGTGAACAAGGAGCTGGCACTCATGTATAAGGAAGTGCCATGCTATGTGGAAATCACTCCACAAAAGGAAGTAAGCCCAAACCTTTGCGAAAAGCTTCAAACTTCTCCCTAGGCAGAGCCTTCGTGAAAAGGTCTGCAATGTTCTCTTGCGTGGGCACATATGCCAAGCTGATCTCCCCAACAAAGAACCTCTCCCTGACATAGTGATAATGCACCTCAGTGTGCTTAGTGCGAGCATGGAACATAGGGTTCCTCGCAACTGCCAATGCGCTTTGACTGTCAGTGAAGATGGTGGTGGCAGAAGATTGGCCAACACCCAAATGAGCCATAAGGCGTCTGAGCCACACACACTCAACAGTAGCTGTGAAAGATGCCCTATACTCAGCCTCACAACTGGAAGTGGCCACAGTAGGCTGCTTCTTGCTCAACCAAGATATACATGAGCTACCAAGCATGAAGCAAAAGCCACTAGTGGACACGCGAGTGTAATAGCAACCAGCCCAATTTGAGTCAGAAAAAGCATGCAAATCTGGCGGTAGTGATCCCCCCTTGGGCTAAAACAACCCGAGTAGCCGAGTACCACTCAAGTAGTGAAAGATGCACTTAACCACCTTCCAATGTGTGACTCCTGGGCAATGCATAAACCTGCTCATTTGTGAGACAGCAAATTGAATATCTGGCCGAGTAATGCATAAGTAAATCAAGCATCCAACAGACTGCTGATAGAGAACAACATCAAATGCATCTCCAGCATCATGAAGACTCAATTGTAAACCTGTCTCCATAGGAGTGGCAATAGGCTTACAATCTTCAAGGCCAAAACGTTGCAATAATGTGTCGATATATTTTGTTTGACACAAAGCCATTCCACCATCAACTTGCATAAACTGAATGCCCAAATAGTGATGCAAATGCCCCAAATCAGACACCTCAAATGAGGCATGGAGATCAGCCTTGAAATCAGCAATATGCTTCTCAATAGGACCAGTGAGTAGCATGTCGTCAACATAGAAAACAATGATCAGAAGCACATCATTAGCACACTTAACATATAAGGTGCTTTCAGTTGGACTGTTCTCAAAACCGTGTGCAACCAGATAGGCATGTATCTTCTCATACCAAGCACATGGTGCTTGCTTTAAACCATATAATGCCTTCTTTAACGTGCACACCTGGTTTTCATGCCCTTTCTGCACAAAGCCACGGGGCTGGAAAACATACACTTCTTCATGCAAGTCACCATTCAAAAATGTTGTTTTAATGTCCAACTGATGTACATTCCAACCATGATGGGCTGCAAGTGCACAAATGCTCCGAACAGTAGTCATACGGCATGTAGGTGCAAAGGTCTCATCAAAATCAATGCCTCTTTCCTATGCATAACCCTTTGCAACAAGCCTAGCCTTATACCTGTCAACTGTACCATCAGGTTTACGCTTCAGCTTGTATACCCACTTAGAGCCAATGGCCTTCTTTCCAGGAGGCAAGTCACATAAAGACCATGTACCATTCTTCATTATAGCATCATATTCAAATTGCATAGTAGCCATCCAATATTTTGAATTCTGTGCTTCATCAAAAGAAACAAGCTCATTCTCATAACAGAGACTAGACACAGCTATAGCATAGCAATTTGATGCAAAGGAGGCACTATGAGAGCCTGAACGAGTACGATATGACAAAGGTGCATCTAATTTGCTGTCACACAAAGTTTGCACCATCCATTTTGGCATAGTTTTTGCATGCTCAATATCAGCTCTCTCGTTAACAAGTGCATCATGTATAATCTGCATTAGAAATGGAATGATTTGCATCATTATATGAAACCTGCAAAGGCTGAGAAGTTGCCTCATTAGGACCACCACTAGACTGTCCACCTATAAAAAGAGGCATCAAAGTATCATACATGTCTTTGGAGCTAACAGATGTCTTCTTAGTACATGAAAGCAATGGCTGAATAACATCTTCCACAAAGACAACGTCATGGCTAACTAGAATGCGTTAGGTTGTGGATGATACAGACAATAGCCTTTACTTTCAGAACTGTACCCAACAAAAATACATTTTACATCCTTATCATCCAATATTCTGCGATGTTGTTCAGGCAATAGTGCATATGCCAAACAACCAAAAACATGCAGATCAGCAACAGATGGCTTGCGGTCATGCCAAGCCTCATATGGAGTGATAGACTGCAGCACTTTAGTGGGACACCAGCTCAGTACATATGCTGCACACATGACAGCCTCAAGCCAGAAACTATGTGGTAAAGCTTGACTCTTGACCATGCACCTCGCCATCTCCATGAGTGACATGTTCTTTCATTCAGCAACTCCATTCTGTTGAGGTGTATACGGCACTATACAGTGGTGTTTTATCCCAGGTTCAGCCAGAAATGCATAAAAATCATAAGACATATATTCTCCCCCTCGATCAGAATGGAGGGTGCCGATTTTACATGCTGACAGATTTTCAGCCAAAACCAAAAACTGTTTAAAGCACATGAACACTTCGGACTTTGCTTTGAGTGGATATACCGATGCATGGCTGGAAAAATCATCAATGATAGTCACAAAGTAAAGGTAATTTTCAAAAGAGGGTGTCTGCATAGGACCACAGACATCACTATGTACAAGCTGCAATTTCTGTGTAGCCCGAACTGAACCATCTTTTGGAAAGGAGGAATGCTGCATTTTGCTCAAAATACAGCCTTCACAAACATGTTTTCCAGGTGCCTCAAGTTTGGGCAAAGAGGACACCATTTCAGATTTCTGCAGGCTTAGCAAACTAGCAAAATTCAGATGACCAAAGCGTGCATGCCAAAGCTTTGCATATGACATAGCCTGAGAATTATTTATTGCACATGCCAAATCATTTTCAGATCTTTCATAGTCTATGAGCTTATATAGCCCATGACATAAAATTCCAGAAGCAATAATCACATCGCCATTTGAGAGATCATGAACTGTACACTTGTCATGAACAAATTTCACAACCAAGCCAATCTTGGCTAATGCAGAAACTAATAACAAGTTCTTTTTTATCCCTGGCACAAATAAAGCATCTGACAAAGTGAAAGAACTACCATCAGTAGTAGTCAAAATGATCTTACCAACTCCCGTAACAGGATAAGAGGAGTTGTTGGCGCATGTAACAGTATTCCTTGTAGGGGCAAGCTCGAGTGAAGAGAAGAAACTGCGCTGCGAGGTAATATGTTTGGTCGCAAATACCAAACATCTGAGTCTACTGCAGACATGCACTGCTCATGAGAAGATGGGTCAAAACTACAGACAGTAGTAAACGCCCATTCTTCTTCCTGCACAAGATTTGCAGACTCTGTTTTTGGTGTAGAGGCCTCTGCAACAACCATTCCATCCTCTTTCTTCTTTGCCTCTTTAGCAGCCAATTTTGGACAGTTCTTTATGATATGATCATTGCCTTTACAATACTTACAAAACAATTTCTGCTTTTCTGATTTTTTCTCATCTTTGTCTTGGTTCTTTGAATGTGCAGCATTTGCAAATTTCTGCTTACTAGTAGAAGAGCTCCATTTTCCTTTGCCCTTCTGACTAGCCACGAAAGCTTGATCTGCAACTCGCATAATGGACCTATTCTGCCTGGACTGATCTTCCTGCAACAAAACAGAGACTAACTCCTCAAATGATAAGGCATTCGGATTGCCTTTCATCATCAACCGAAGAGTAGAAGCAAAACTCTGATATGAGTTAGGAAGACCATTCAGAACGGTTTGTACAAGTGAGCTATCTGGTATAACCTCATCAGTAGAAATCAACGGTTCCTTCAAATCTTTGATCTTCGTTAGGAAACTGTCCATAGAATCACCTTCATTCATGTGCTCACTCTCCAACTGTTTTCGGAGGTAAGCAACACGAGCCTCATTCCTAGCTTGGTACAGTGTGGTAAGTGTATCCCAAGCATCCTTAGCTGTTCTGCGAGAGCGAATGTGAGGAATAATGGCATGTTTGACAGACAAAGCTATCAATGCATGTGCCTGAGCATCTCTACCAGCCCAATGAATCTGCTCTGCAGTAGGTGCAGCAGAAACAACAGCACGAACAGGAATCTGCAGAATATCATCTTCGACACCATCTTCATCAGCTCCAACACCTGTATTTGCAGTACCTGTAGTCAGAGGTGTAACAGGACGTCTTTCAACACCTTGCACAATGTTTCACAATCCTTTTGCAACCAATACATGTCGCATCATATACGCCCATAATGGGTAGTTGGTACCATCCAACTTATCCTCAACAGCCAACATACGGAATACATCACTGCTTTCAGCCATGGCCGGTGACTAAAATACCTTGATGCAGAAAATTCACTGTATCTCAAAAAGTTGAATAGAACTGCCCAGACGAACTCTGCTAGACCTGTAGCAGACTTGAAGATGCTTAAACTGGTGAACAGAAACTGGTATATATCTTTGGCACAAAAAGACGAAATAGCCTGCGCAAGCGCTACGATAGTGTGTTCGGAGGCCGAAATGAGCTCAGATCGTGATTTCGACACCATAGAAGGAAGCAGTTTTGATCTCTGAAACACCTTGAGTATGCTCACGAAATTTCATGCAAATCTAAGACTGCAAATGGAGGAGTGTCGACGACGCCCTAGATGAAGCGACGACCTGCTCTGATACCAATTGTTGGAGATAGACGTCTGCGGAAGCACGCTAAAAGCACAAGGAAGAAGAAGAAGCTTGGAGCACAAACACACAATACTGAATTTATTACTAGAGAATGTACAAAGATAAGTAGCCCATTAGGGCAATAGGCGTATATACAAGCCAGGGGAAAAAAACCTCCTAAAGAGGGAAAAAAGTGCCCTGGCGGTCCTAGTGTGTTCACACACATCACTACCTAAATATATCAACAATATTTAGCTCAATAGAATGGAATTGCTGAAAGAAATAACAGGTCTCTCATGGAGATGGTGAGGTGTACAATCAAAAGTTAAGATTTACCACATAGCTTCTAGCTTGAGGCTATTATGTGTGCAACTTATGTACTTAATAGGTGCCCCACCAAAACACTCCAATATATCACTCGATATGAGGCTGGCATGGTTGCAAGCCATCTGTTGCTCATTTACGTGTCTTTGGTTTTTTGGCATATGCATTAGTGTCTGAACAACAACGTAGGAAATTGGATGACAAAGTAGTAAAATGTATTTTTATTGGATACAATTTTTAAAGCAAAGGCTACCGTCTATATCATCCATAGAATAAACACATTTTGGTTAGCCATGATGTTGTTTTTGTGGAAGATGCAATTCATACATTATTTTCATGTACCAAAGAGACTTTAGTTAGCTCTAGAGATGTGTATGATACTTTGTTGCCTCTTTTTACAGATGGATAGTCAAGTGCTCGTCCAAATGAGGCAATTTCTCCACCTTTATAGGTTTCACATGATGATGTAGATCATTTAATTTCTCATGCTGATTTACATGAAATGCCTAAATGGTTGGTGTAGACTTTGAGAGATAGCAAATTAGATGCACCCCTATCATATCATACACGATCAGGCTCTCATAGTGCTTCTTTTGCATTAGATTCCTATGCAAAGGGTTGGCTCTAGTCTTTGCAATAAGAATGAGACTGTTTCTCTTGATGAAGCACAAAGTTCAAAAAAATGGATGGCTGCTATGCAATAGAAATGTGAATCTATTATGAAGAATGGTACCTCATCTTTGTGTGATTTGACTATGGGCAAAAAGCCAGTGCCACTAAATGAGTATACAAGTTGAAATGTAAGCTTGATGGAACAGTTGATAGATATAAGGCTAGGCTTGTTGCAAAAGATTATGCTTAAGAGAGGTGCATTGATTTTGATGAGACCTTTGCACCCGCTTGTCGAATGACCACCGTTCGTAGCATTTGTGTGGTTCCAGCTCATCATGGTTGGAATGTACATCAATTGGACATTAAAATTACATTTCTTAATGGTGACTTACATGAAGAAGTGTATGTTTTTCAACCTCGTGATTTTCTGTAGAAAGGGCATGAAAACAGGGTGTGCAGGCTGTAAAAGGAATTATATGATTTGAAGCAAGCACCACATGTTTGATATGAAAAGATATATGCCTATTTGATTGCACATGGTTCTGAGAACAGTTGAACTAAGAGCAACTTATATGTTAAGCGTGCAAATGATGTGCTTCTAATCATTGTTGTCTATGTTGATGACATATTGCTCATTAGTCCTAATGAGAAGCATATTGCTGAATTTAAGGCTGATTTGCATGCTTCTTTTGAGATGTCAAATTTCGGGCATTTGCACCATTATTTGGGCATTCAGTTTATGCAAGTTGATGGAGGAATATTTTTATTTCTTGAAGTGAAGGGAAAATTTAGCCATGATAAAGTATTGCACAAAGGAAAAACAAATTATAGTAATATTAATAATAAAAAAATAAATAAGAAAAAAATATAACTATAAAATAAAGTTACAATTTAATAATAATAATAAGACAAATAATGAAAATAATGATAAAAATAATAATAACAACAATTATAAAACAAAGAAATGAAAGACGAAAATAGGAAAATAAATAAAAAATTGCAAAATCTGTATAGAAATAAAAATAAATAGAAAGATAAAGAAAAAAAATAAAAAAGGAAGAAGAAGATTGAAAAATATATATAAATAAAGTGTGAAAGAAGCCCTCTCCCCACACACATACATATACATATACACACACACATACCCCCCCCCCCACACACACACACACACACACACACACACACACATATATATATATATATATAGACACCATACACACATAGGGTTGGTTCTTGATGCAAACCTAACTTAATTGACTTGATGCTAACATCATTGTGAGGTTCTTGTTCTTCGGTTTGATTTTTGTTCCTAGGCTTGATGATTTTTCCTTGTGTCTCTAGTGGGCATTGGTAAAAATTTCATTTCTTAATCTGCTCGAGAGTATTCTACTATAGAATAGTGACCTTAAGGTTTTTGAATTTGCAATGTTGTGTTGGCTACACATTATCACATGTGACATGCACATGGAACTTCCTACTTGCATATGTAACTGTATATGCACACACAAATGTTTACATAGAGTCTACAACCTACAATTCACTACATGCATGATGTTGTAAACATGATTCATGATATATTGGGTATGCTTGTTGGACAAATTTTATAATGTCTTGTAGACATGAATCATGATATATGTCATATCATAAATGATATATGGATTGTATTTAGACATAATTTAATTATTAATACATATATGCTATATGTTATTGATTTAATATATATGGTATATGATAGTATATTTGTAGATGCCAAGCTTTGAGTCTTTAACAATCTGCAATAAACTCTTCAATGGAGCTCAAATCCAAAATCATACAAAAGAAGGAAATTAAGAAAATATCCAACTATGATCCTATGTAGCAATTCCTATCCCTAAGAATAGTAATGTCCAAAAAGGGAGATGAGAGGACCTCTACAAATTGAATCTATTACCCCTTTTCAACAGGCTTTGATAACTTCATTACCATCCTAGAACCCCCAAAATTCCTTAGAAAAACACCAAAAAGTTTTGCCTTGTCATTTGTAATATATGGATGAGAGTTTGAATTTGTCGATATGGACTGTGCCTCTTTGTTTTACTTCTTGTGACTAAAGTTGAATGTAGATAGTGTTTCAATAACCTAATCATGTTGTTATTCTGCATTCATAGGACTAGCTATGTCCATGGCATTACTATGTTGGTAATGTGCATATCCTCAGAGGCTGCCATATTCTCACAATAAAAATCACGTAGAGTAGATTGGGTGTAAGATTCTATTGTATTACTCTCTTGTTGACACTCAAGGTTGAGCACAAAGCATGGAAGCGCATCAAAGAAGTGTACATACAAGAAGAAGAAGCATGTAGATAGCTCCAAGAAGTGCATGTCAAATTTTCAGAAGAAATCCCTATAAAAATAGGGATTTTCATCACTAAAAGCCATTGTAAATATTGTTTCACATTTTTGCAACTCCATTTTAAATTGAAGTTGAGGAGTCCTCGAGCTTAAGGAGTATTAGAAGTACCATCCTACCAATTTTCATAATTTTTAGAATCCGTTTGAGCCCCCAAATAAGCCCTAGAACTAATTTTTAACTACAGAGGACACTAGGTCTATACAGGGCCAAAACCACTCAAAAAACTATAAAAAGAGCTAGAGAGCTCATTTTTTAGGTTAGCTTGTTAGAGATTGAGCTCTTGTAATAGATTTCTTTTGTAATCGAAGTCCTTCCATGTTCCACTCTTAGTTCTTGCCTTCTGCATGTGTGTGTGTATGAGTGTGCATGCTTGTGTGCTTTCGCTCATGCACTTGTGCCTTCACTTGCTCATGGTCTTCATACCAGTCCTCATGTCTCTACGGAATGACATTTATGAGGTGAATCTCCTCACGTTGGTGCTTACCATTGTGCTAGAGTGACACCAAATTTGATGCCATTGTCGGGGAAAGAGCTTGGAGGACCAGCCTCTGACTGTAAGACGTAGAGTAGCGACATTGGAAGGTAAAAAGATTCACCATTTTGAGTTCCGTTTTTGAGTTTTTCTTCATCTTCACCATCACCACCATTTCCTCCCACCTTCATCTTCTCATATTTTCTTCATTTTTTTACTGTACATTCACTTCATATTTAGTTGTGGCTGCGAGCAAGAAGCCTAGAGGGGATGCATAGCTGAAATGCTGAAGAATACTCTTGAAATACACTCAGAATACCCCAAAGTTGAACGACAGTCACACCATGAGAGGATGTGCATCTGTTATTGTGAGTGCAATGTCGTGTAATAGGTGAGAGTTTTTGAATCTACAGACACATAAGAGTTGCAAGAAGGGCATAAGGTACACATATCCACAAGAAGTTTTTGAATCTGGGTGTCAAAAACTCCAAGTATCATGTCCGGTTGAGTTTTGGTATCGCGATACCAGAACTCCCGTGTATCGCGATACTTGTCGAGTATTGTGTATCACCTCCTTGAGGTATCGCGATACCATCAAGGTATCATGTATCACCATGTCAAGGTATCGTGATCACGTTCAAGTGGTATCATATCGTGCACCTTGTGGTATTGTATCGTGTCAGTTCAGTGGTATCATATCGCATAGCACAAGCGGTATTGTATCGCAGTTGGAGTGGTATCATATCGTGAGCCTGGTGATATCGTATCATGATCACCTAGAAGGTATCATATCATGACAAGTGAGGTATCATCCAACTAGAGGTATTGTATCACGAGGTGACTTGGTATCTTATCATGCCTTAGATCTCATGGTATCATATTGTCTTGCTAGCAATATTGTATCATGAGACAGGCCGGTATTGTATAGTGGACCAAGAGGTATTGTATCATGACCACTTCCAGTATCGTATTGTCTTGATAGTAGTAACGTATCGTGAAAGGTGGTATCACCTAAAGACAAGTATCGTATCGTGACTATCAAGTATCGTATCCTAAAAATCTGGTATCGTATCGTCGAATTCCAAGTATCACCAACCACAAGTATCGTATCGTCAGACCCAGTATTGTGTATCGCCTATTCTGAAGTAATTCCAGAGAGACCCTATTTCCCTATTTTAATTACCAGAACCATAAACTGGCATAACTTCTCATACGAGATCCATTTGTTCTGATTTTGGGTTCATTGGAAGTTGACCCTCAGGTGGGACTAGGAAACCAAGGGGAGTCCAAAGGATTTTGAGCAATACAAAGGGAAAATTTGGACTAGTAGACAAAGCTTATGAGGCTAAGGTCTGGTAGACACTTAGGCAAGGATAAACAAAGCATTAGATCATCGGAGGCCAGTGTCAACCATACAACTTGGTCATGGGCACAACAACTTAGTGGTTATCCCTACATGCTAAGTTCGGACACAAGTGAGTTAGAAATGTCTTTCAACATGGAAAGACCCACATGTAGTTAAGGTACTACTTATTTGCAGACACCAAAAGGTCCCTATAAGACCCAATTGGATTATATCAGGACCAACCAATTAGGTGCTTGCATCTATGAGGATGGTCTGAGGTGATCAGTGGTCCAATATTGATGTATTTAGGTAGTGATGTGTGTGAACACTCTAGGACCGCCGGGGCACTTTTTTCCCTCTATAGGAGGTTTTTTCCCCCGGTTTGTATATATGCCCATTACTTGAATGGGCTACTAATCTTTGTACATTCTCTAGTAATACATTCAATATTGTGTGTTGTGCTCCAAGCTTCTTCTTCTTCCTTGTGTTATTCGCGTGATTCCGCAGACATCTAACTCCAACAATTGGTATCAGAGCACGTCACTGCTTCATCTAGGGCATCATCTACATCTCTTCGGTTGCAGTCTCAGATTCGCACAGAATTTGGTGAGCATACTCAGTGTGTTTCAGAGATCAAAACAGCTTTGTTGTGTGGTGCCAAAATCACGATCTGAGCTCGTTTTGGCCTCCGAATGCACTATCATAGTGCTTGTGTAGGGTATTTTGTCTTTTTGTGCCAAAGATATATACCTGTTTTGGTTCGCTAGTATAAGCATCTCGAAGTCTGCTATAGGTTTAGTAGAACTCATCTGGGTAGTTCTGTTCAACTTTTTGAGATATAGTCAATTTTCTGCATCAAGGTATTTTAGTCACCGACCATGGCTGAAAGTAGTGACATATTTCGTATGTTGGCTATTGAGGATAAGTTGGATGGTACCAACTACCCATTGTGGGCTTATATGATGCAACATGTATTGGTTGCAAAAGGACTGTGGAACATTGTGCAGGGTGTTGAAAAACGTCCTATAAACCTGCAACTGTTACAACTATAGGTACTAAAGCTGATGCAAAAGGTATCGAAGATGATGATATTCTACATATTCCTATTTATGCTACGGTTTCTACTACACCTATTGCAGAGCAGATTCGTTGGGATGGCATAGATGTTCAGGCATATGCATTGATAGCTTTGTCTGTTAAACGTGCTAGTATTCCTCACATTCGCTCTTGCAGAATAGCAAAGGACGCTTGGGATACACTTACCACATTGTACCAAGCTAGGAATGAGGCTCTTGTTGCTTACCTCTAAAAACAGTTCGAGAGTGAGCACATGAATGAAGGTGATTCTATGGACATTTTTCTAACAAAGATCAAAGATTTGAAGGAACATTTGATTTCTGCTGATAAGGTTATACAAGATAGCTCACTTGTGTAGGCCGTTCAAAATGGTCTTCTTGATTCATATCAGAGTTTTGCTTCTACTCTTCAGTTGATGATGAAAGACAATCCAAATGCCTTGTCATTTGAGGAGTTAGTCTCTGTTTTGTTGCAGGAAGATCAGTCCAGGCAGAACAGGTCCATTATGCGTGTTGCAGATCAAGCTTTCCTGGCTAGTCAAAGGAAAATGGAGCTCTTCAACTAGTAAGTAGAAATTTGCTAATTCTACATAGTTGAAGAGGGAAGACAAAGATGAAAAGAAATCAGAAAAGTAGAAATTGTTTCGCAAGTACTGTACAAGAAATGATCATATCATAAAGAACTGTCCAAAACTGGCTGCTAAAGAGGCAAAGAAGAAAGAGGCTAGAATGGCGGTTGCAGAATCCTCTACACCAAAAATAGAGTATCTAATCTTGTGCAGGAAGAAGAATGGGTGTTTACTACTGTTTACAGTTTTGAGCCATCTTCTCATGAGCAGTGCATGTCTACAATAGACTCAGATGTTTGGTACTTTGACAGTAGGGCTACCAAACATATTACCTCACAACACAGTTTCTTCTCTTCACTCAAGCCTGCCCCCACAGGGAATACTGTTACATGTGTCAACAACTCCTCTTATCCTGTTATGGGAGTTGAGAAGATCATTTTGACTACTGCTGACTGTAGTTCCTTCACTTTGTTAGATGCTTTGTTTGTGCGAGGGATCAAGAAAAATTTATTATCAATTTTTGCATTAGCCAAGATTGGCTTGGTTGTGAAATTTGTTGATGATAGATATACAGTTCATGATCTGTCAAATGGCGATGTGATTATTGAATTGGCATTTTATGTCGTGGGTTGTATAAGCTCATAGACTATGAAAGATCTGTAAATGTTTTGGCATGTGCAGTACATGATTCTCAGGCTATGTTAGATGCAAACCTTTGGCATGCATGCTTTGGTCATCTGAATTTTGCTAGTTTGCTCCTCTTTGCGCAAACTTGAGGCACCCAAAAAACATGTTTGTGAAGGGTGTATTTTGGGCAAAATGTTGCATTCTTCCTTTCCAAAAGATGGTTCAGTTCGGGCTACTCAAAAATTGCAGCTTGTACATATTGATGTCTGTGGTCCTATGCAAACACCTTCTTTTGGAAATTATCTTTACTTCATGACTTTCATCGATGATTTTTCTAGGCATGCATGGGTATATCCATTGAAGGCAAAGTCCGAAGTGTTCATGTGCTTCAAACAGTTTTTGGTTTTGGCTGGAAATCTGTCAGCATGTAAAATGGGCACCCTCCATTCTGATCGAGGGGGGGAATATATGTCTTCTGATTTTAATGCATTTCTGATTGAACATGAGATAAAACACCAGTGTATAGTGCCCTATACACCTCAATAGAATGGAGTTGCTAAACTAAAGAACAGGTCACTCATGGAGATGGCAAAATGTACTTAATAGATGTCCCACTAAATAGCTACAATCTATCACTCGATATGAGGCTTGGCATGATCACAAGCCATCTGTTGCACGTCTGTGTGTCTTTGGTTGTTTGGCATATGCATTAGTGCCTGAACAACATCGTAGAAAATTGGATGATAAAGCAGTAAAATGTATTTTTGTTGGGTATAGTTCTGAAAGTAAAGGCTATTGTCTGTATCATGATCCACAAAGTAAACGCCGCTGATATTGAGCAGGCAAAAACTATGCCAAAATGGCTGGTGCAAACTTTGCGTGATAGCAAATTAGATACACCTCTGTCATATCGTACTCGTTCAAGCTCTCATAGTGCCTCCCTTGCATCAGATTGCTATGCTATGGCTGCATCTAGTCTCTGTGATGAGAATGAGCCTGTTTCATTTGATGAAGCACAAAATTCAGAAAATTGGATGGCTTCTATGCAATCTGAATATGATGCTATAATGAAGAACGATACTTGGTCTTTATGTGACTTGCCTCCTGATAAGAAGGCCATTAGCACTAAGTGGGTTTACAAGCTGAAGCGTAAGCCTAATGGAACAGTTGACAGGTATAAGGCTAGGCTTGTTGCAAAGGGTTATGCATAAAAAAGGGGCATTGATTTTGATGAGACCTTTGCACCTACATGTCGTATGCCTAGTGTTCAGAGCATTTGTCCACTTGTAGCCGATATGGTTGGAATGTGCATCAGATGGACATTAAAACAACATTTTTGAATGGTGACTTGCATGAAGAAGTATATGTTTTTTAGCCCCGTGGCTTTGTGCAAAAAGGGCATGAAAACTAGGTGTGCAGGTTAAAGAAGGCATTATATGGTTTAAAGCAAGCACTACGTGCTTCATATGAGAAGATACATGCCTATCTGATTGGACATGGTTTTGAGAACAGTCCAAATGAAAGCACCTTATATGTTAACATGCTAATCATGTGCTTCGGATCATTGTTGTCTATGTTGATGACATGTTGCTCATTGGTCCTATTGAGAAGCATATTGCTGATTTTAAGGCTGATTTGCATGCCTCATTTGAGATGTCTGATTTGGGGCATTTGCAACACTATTTGGGCATTTAGTTTATGCAAGTTGATGGTGGAATGGCTTTGTGTCAAACCAAATATATTGACACATTATTGCAGCGTTTTGGCCTTGAAGGCTGTAAGCCTATTGTCACTCCTATGGAGACAGGTTTACGATTGAATCTTCATGATGCTAGAGATGCTATGACACTCGTGTGTCCAGTAGTGGCTTTTGCTTCATGCTTGGTAGCTCATGTATATCTTGGTTAAGCAAGAAGCAGCCTACTATGGCCACTTCCAGTTGTGAAGCTGAGTATAGGGAAGATTTCAAAGCTACTATTGAGTGTGCGTGGCTTAGACACCTTATGGATGATTTGGGTGTTGGTCTGTCTTCTGCCACACCATCTTCACTGACAGTCAGAGTGCATTGGCAGTTGCGAGGAACCCTATGTTCCATGCTCGCACTAAGCACATTGAGGTGCATTATCATTATGTCAGGGAGAGGTTCTCTACTGGGGAGATCAACTTGGCATATGTGACCATGCAGGAGAACATTGCAGACCTTTTCACAAAGGCTTTGCCTATGGAGAAGTTTGAAGCTTTCCATAAAGCTTTGGGCTTACTTCCTTTTGTGGAGTGATTTCCACATAACTTGGCACTTCCTTATACATGAGTGTGAGCTACTTGTTCACCGCATCACTCCCAAGGGGGATTTGTTGATATATTTAGGTAATGATGTGTGTGAACACTCTAGGCCCACCAGGGCACTTTTTTCCCACTTTAGGAGGTTTTTTTTCCCTTGGCTTGTATATACACCTATTGCCCTTATGGGATATTGATCTTTGTACATTCTCTAGTAATACATTTAGTATTATGTGTTTTGCTCCAAGCTTCTTCTTCTTCCTTGTGTTGTTTGCGTGCTTTCACAGACATCTAACTCCAACATCCAACTCAAAAATCTCGACCAGTCCTTTGGACTTGAACACCAGTGGTTAAGTTCTAAGAGGGTTCGTACATTGATAAGGAAGGATCCATGTATGTGGTCACCAACTTGCTAGAAAGGACATATGAGTTTGGAAATATCATTCTTGATAACGATATAGGAGACCTAGAGCAAGGAGACCTAGGATGAGAACCCAAGACTCCTAGAGTTAAGTCAATCTTGAATAGAGTAATCACTCCATATTGGATCCATCAAGACAACAAAAGCATAGAACTATTCTTGAATAGAGAAACAGAG
Organism: Ceratopteris richardii; assembly: GCA_020310875.1. Classification (NCBI taxonomy): domain Eukaryota; kingdom Viridiplantae; phylum Streptophyta; class Polypodiopsida; order Polypodiales; family Pteridaceae; genus Ceratopteris; species Ceratopteris richardii. The sequence goes on from CM035427.1 coordinate 111,228,489, forward strand.
TAAGACTTTTGGAGATTCAGGCCAGATCGACCTAGCACAGTAGTCACCATCTATGAGTTCAAGGATCTGGAGACATGGGGCAAAGTTGTCTATCTAGATCACACATCAGAGAAAATGTTCTTAGTATCAGAGCATGACAGGCATGCATAAACTTGGCAAGGTGAATTGATTTTCTCTCCACCAAGATCTAATATGTACAATGGCCTCCAAGGAGCAAGATCATCCAAGGATCATGAAACCTAGAGGGAAAGAACCAAAGAGAGGCCTGAGGTAAGCTTTGCAAACATTGTGGGTAGAGATAGATCAAGATTTGAAGGTGAAAGACCTGAAAGAGAGAGACATCGAGCTAAGAGGCATCAAAAAGATGAACATGATTTTCCATTGCCTAGACCCCAAGAGCATTCAAGAACTGACAGACCCTCCCAAGTGGTCAAGGCAATGAAAAACTACTTTGACGGGTTTGGAGATCCTTATGATCATGTGACCGAGTTCAAACAAGCGTTAAGGGCTGAACAGGTTGAGGACTTGTTAACATAGTTTGAGGCATTTGGTTTGACTCTCAAGAGTACGGCCTTAGCTTGGTTTCAACCCCTGAATAGTTGCAATTATCGAGATATAGGTCAAATGCTAGAAGAATTCATTGTAGAATTCTCCAGGAGTGGTATTAGGCATAACACATCATCCTTGATCCACAACTTCAAGCAGACACCCCAAGAAATAGTTCGATTGTCAGGAAGACAATCCAGACAATACTTAGAAAGATGCACTGTTCCAGAGTTACCCACACGAGCCAAGCAAGTGGCCTTGTTCTTAGATGGCTTACTACGCACAAAGTTAAGATCATATGTGTACTTGAAAGAGCCAAGAGCCATAGAAGAGTGTGTGCGGATGTGCATTGTCATAGAAGACAACTTGGGTGAGGAGTTAGGACTATCCAACCTCTATAAGGATTCTGACAAGTCTACTATTCATACTACCTTGAATGAGATAGCTGAGCAGGTTGCCAAGAAGTTAGGAGTTCAAAATAGACAAACACCAAGGGTAACCACATTGAAGAGATGTTATACTTGTGGAGGAGACCACATGGCTAATGTTTACCCGACGATGGCTCAACCCCATGGAAACCATAATGCTCTATATTGCACCATTGAGAGAAAATACATGAACCACACGGCTCAAGATTGTCCCTACAACAAGCAGGCTATTAGACAAAATTATCAACAACCTTACTAGTAGGGTAGGTATCAGAATCAATACCATTAGCCATATTATAGGCCACAACAACAATATCAGGCACCACATAGGCCTCAACTAGTCCTAGGAAACCAACCACCAACTCTTGCCAATGTGATTCCAGTTAAGTATGCAGTGGCAAAAGAGAACCCTAATAGAGCATTGGTGCCAATAACCCTGTTGGTCTCAGAAAATGACTCTCATGCTCATATTTCTGACTATTCCCATGAAGATAGTCCACATTCTCACATGAGCATAGTGAGACTTATTCTTATCAATACGAGGCACCACCTATGGAACAAAATTGGGAGCCAGAATACTCCAATGTCATGTACACGAATCCTAACCCCAGGCCCCAATCGGGACAAGTGAGACCACAAGCCCCTAGAGCACCATGTTTTAGATGTCAAGGTGACCATTTCATTCGTGAATGTCAATACTATACTTTATGAAGCATAAAAATGAAGTGTTCTCTTGTTTCAAGAAATATCTAACACTTCTTGAAAATCAAACAGGAAAGACTTTGAAGAGACTAAGGTCAAATGGAGGGGGAGAATATTTCTCCCATAAATTTGATGCTTATCTCCAAGAGAGAGGAATCAAAAGAGAGATCACAACCAGATATACTCCAGAGCAAAATGGGGTGGTAGAAAGGAGGAATAGAACCATAATGGAGGCTGCAAGATCAATGCTCAATGAGAAGAAGTTGCTCTATTACCTATGGGTAGAGGCTGTATCCACAGCCACCTACCTGATCAATAGGCTCCCATCAAAAGCATTGGATGGGATGACACCTTATGAAGCATGGAATGGAAGAAGACCCAGCCTTGATCATTGCAGGATCTTTGGGTGTATAGCATATGCACACATTCCTTTACAAATCAGAGGCAAATTGGAGCCAAAGGTAGAGAAATGTATATTTATTGGCTATGACCTTAATCAGAAGGGTTATAGATTATATAATCCAAACAATAAAGGTTTCGTTGTTAGTAGAGATGTTGTTTTTGATGAAAACAAATCTTGGTTTGAAGATGATTGTAGGAAAATAAAACTTCCCTATGACCTAGAGAGAGACTTTCCAACACTATCAAAGAGGACTGAGCATACACATGAAGAATCAAGTGATTATGATGATGATCAAAAGACTGAAATCAACTCTTGGAAATCCAAAGGAAACACCAAAGTGCAAGAGATGAGAGATGTAGCAGAATCAACTCAACAAACTATAAGAAAATCTACTAGAGAGAAAAGGAATCTAGAAAGATATGGTTATGACACATCCATGGTCACTAAGTATTCTATTACATTGCTTAAGATGCAAACTTAGAAGAACAAATCTTGGTTTGAAGATGATTGTAGGAAAATCAAACTTCCCTATGACCTAGAGAAAGACTTTCCAACACTATCAAAGAGGAATGAGCATACACATGAAGAATCTAGTGATTATGATGATGATCAAAAGACTCCAAGAAGAGAAATCAACTCTTGGAACTCCAAAGGCAAGGCCAAAGCGCAAGAGATGAGAGATGTAGTAGAATCAACTCAACAAACTGTAAGAAAATCTACTAGATAGAAAAGGAAGCTAGAAAGGTATGGTTATGACACATCCATGGTCACGAAGCATTCTATTTACATTGCTCATCAACATATGAAGAGGCCAATAAGAAGCCAGAATGGAGAGATGCCATGGAAGAAGAGATAGAAGCTCTTCAAGAGAATCAGACTCGGGAATTGGTTCCCAAGGAACCATTTATGAAGGTCTTTGGATCAAGGTGGATTTACAAGGTAAAGAAGAATTTTGATGGCTCAATTAATAGGTACAAAGCAAGGTGTGTGGCTAAAGGGTTTGCTCAAACCCAAGGTATTGACTATGAAGAGACATTCTCACCTGTGGCAAAGATGCCCACAATTAGAGTACTCATGAGTGTAGCATCTTACAAGAATTGGAATATCTATAAAATGGATGTTAAAAATGCCTTTTTCAATGGTTGGATTTCAAAGGAGGTATACATGGCTCAACCTCCTAGTTTTGAATATGAATCATATCCAGAACATGTATGCAGGTTAAGAAAAGCCTTGTATGGCTTGAAGCAAGTTCTTAGAGCTTGGAACCATAGATTAGTCACTTATTTGCGGGATAAAGGATTTATGGTGAGTAAGGTCAATCCATCCATCTTCATAAAGAGGAATCACTTAGAGGTCATATACATCTATGTATATGTGGATGATATAATCATTACAGGTTATGATGTAGATGGAGTCAAGAGGATCAAGGCTTAGATGAAGAAAGAATTCAAGATCAGTGGAGAATACAAAGGTTCTAGGTACACCCATGGAGGTAAATCATATGCTAAGTGCTCTTGAAGGTGAATTAATTGAAGATGTGACTAGTTACCAAAGCTTAGTTGGAAGCTTGAATAACTAGAGTAGATATATGATATGGAGTTAGTGTGCTAATTCAATTCATGCACACTTCAAGAAAGTCTCACATGGAAGCAACTAAAAGAGTCTTGAAGTATTTAAAGGGCACAATTAATGAAGGGTTATCTTACCCTTATATGTGTGATTTAGATGTGAAGCTATTTTCTAATGCAGATTGGGCATGCTTCAAAGATGATAGGAGAAGCACATAAGGATATCTCACTTTTGTAGGTACCAAAATAATTTCTTTCTCATCAAAGAAGCAACCTATAGTTGCTCTCTCATCAATTGAAGCTGAATACAAAGGACTTTCAAATGCTACTCAAGAAGCTATGTGGATAAAGAACCTATATTCAGATTTAGGGTTGAATATTTCTACTCCACACATATTTGGAGATAACGTTAGTTCATTGCATTTTGTTTTGTTGGCTTGGCTTCTAAAGTCATGGGGATCCTATGGGAACATATGTCTTGATCGGCTCCTTTCAAATCCTTGTAATTCCAAGTGAATAGGTCTCTATATTCTCTCAAAAAATTTGTTAATTCTCGTTCTTCTTCCTCACTTAGGACATTTCCTATATACATGCTTCTTCCTCTCCATCTTCTATTGTCAGTACAACCTTCTTGGTTTGTTCTTTGTTTTCATAAGCTTCTCCCGTGAGAGCTTCTCTCCTTGTAATTCTCACCATGATTTTTCTATCCTCTATCTCATAGTTCTTAAAGTTCTCATGCTCTTCAAACAAAGATTCTTCTTCTTCTTTTGTGGAGGGGTTCTTTTTATGTTTCTTTTTCTTAATCTCTATGGCTACTTGTGTAGCTAACATTATTTCATTCTTGCACTCCTTATGTTCTTGGATCTTAACATCTATCAAGTACAGGTACTCTTCTTCAAAGGCACAAAAGGGATCCATGATGAAGGGCTTCTTGTGAAGAAATTGATCATGAAGATCATCTATTTCTTGAGTAAGTGGGGAAGTCAACTATTCTATGCCCCACTTTTCCTTCTTAAATTTCTATTAAGGATTCTTGTGAATACTTATTGGCTAAAGGAGACATTTTGCACCCTGTCAAATTAGAAATGTATAACTCTATTGATCTTTGCCTTGGTCTCTTTTAGGATACCTTCTAAATTTTCTAGGTTTTTGGATCATTTTCTCTTTATTGTTTCTCTAGAATCTCTCCATGATTTGGTCTTTTTTTTGTTAGACTCTCCTATCTCACTAGTCTTTGGGACTTTTTCTAGGTCTTTTTGTTGATCTTGATGCAAGGCACGTGCTCAAATGATAGCCTGGATGGGAACTAAGGTGGTTGGACAACCATTTGAGCCTTGCACAATGCCTATCAAATTGATCAAAGTTATCTTTGAGGCAGTCGAATTCTTTGGACACTCTCATATAATATGCTCTTTACCACACTTTAAACAATATCCTTGTATGGTAAGATAGTGTGGTTGACCTGTTGGTGGGGGATGTGGGCATTCACATATGAAGTGATCTCCCTAGCATCTATTGCATGGTCATGTAGGGGCTTGTGGTTCTCGATGGTATTCACGCATTGGGGTTTTGTAGTGATAGGTCTCCAGTGACCAGAGGAAACTTGAACTAAATGATTCATGTCATAATGTGACAACATTCAAGCAAAGGGCTTCAAGTGTTTTTGTAGTGTTGCAAGTTGCTACAGAAATGAGGCTGGAAGTACATTGAAGGAGAGAATGAAAATGCTCTGTAGTTACTAGAGAGGAATCGGACTGTGGACTATTCAAGAGCATATGAAGAATGGAATCAAGGAGTAGGGAGTATTGGCTGTCTTTTAGCATACAGGATAGCATGATTGGGCACATAGAGGATGTGAAAACACTAAAAGAGGCTTGGAATAGTTTGGTCACATTATATAAGGACAATACAAAGGCACCAAAATTGTAAGTCAAGAATGAGCTGCATAGACTAGAGAAAAAGAGCATGTTGGTAAGTGAGTACACCCTCAAAATCAAAAGCATATGTGAGTCACTTACATCTATTGGCATGAAAGTGGATGATGATGATAAGTTGGAAGTGTGTCTTTGTGGTTTAGGAGTTGCATATAAGTAGTTTAGGACTTCTATTAAGACCAAGGAATGATTCAAGTAATGGCAGTAAAGGATGTTGGAATTCTGGTAAACCTGGTCACCTTGAACGTGATTGCAAGTTGAAGAATCAAAATAACAGAAGGCAACAAAACAAGTATGCATCAAAAATTGCAAATGATTCGGAGAACTATTCATGGTCTAACATCACATGATGAATATGATGTCTGCTTATGTTTCAAAACTGAATGGTAATGTCTTGTATATTGATTTAGGTGCTTTAAATGCTTTAAATCACATGACCAATCATGCATAATGGTTTAGTAATTTGCAAAAATTTCCAGTTAGTGGATATGTTGAAATAAGTGATGATACATCATATCCTATCAAGCATATAGGAAACATAGCAATATATGTGGAGGAAGGGAAGGTAAAATATCTTGTAGATGTGCTGCATGTTTCGAATATAACAAAGAATCTGGTTTCTGTTGGACAAATGGTTGACCAGAGATTAAAAGTCAAGTTCAATGTTGATGGTTTATATGTAGAAGAGTACAAACAGAATGGAAGGCTGGTCACCAAAGGGAACAAAGTTGGTAGGATGTTCACCTTGAATGTGAAAATTCTTGAAATGAATGCAGTCATGTTTGCAAAAGGTGCAGGTGTTATTGTTAATATAAAGATTTGGCACAAGCCAATTAGACATGCAAATTTGTAGAGGGTGAAATTGATGCAATCAAAGGAGCTTGTCAATGGACTATAAAATTTCAAGGTTTTAGAGATGCAAAAGGTATGTGTAGCATGTCAATTTGGTAAACAATCAAGGGCATCATTTTTGCATGTCAAACATGTTAGTGAGAATGTGATAGAAATAGTACATAGAGATGTTTGGGGTCCTAAAAAGACCACATCTATGGGAGGATGTAGGTTTTATGTCACTTTCATTGATGACCATACACAGAAAGTATGGTTATATTTCATGAAAGAGAAGAGTGAGGTATTCACTCACTTTTAGAATTTTAAGGATATGATGGAAAAACAAATAAGGAAGTATATTTAGACATTGAGATTTGATGGAGGAGGTTAATACATGTCAAATGAGACCAATAGATTTCTAGAAATTCATGGAATTAGATGAATGTTTTCATGCAAGTTTATGTCTCATTTTAGTGGGTTGAAGCTATGCACATTTTTGTCGAAATCATGAAAAGAACTCTACTTATTGTCGTACATCAAGTTACACATGAAAAAAAGGTTACAAGTAAAAAGACAAACTTACCACATATGAAAGTATTTGGTTGTATTGCATATTTACATGTTCTAGATGAGTCAAGGACAAATCTTGATCCAAAAGCAAAAAAAATGTATGTTCATTGGGTACTGTATTGAGCAAAATGGATATAAATGTTATAACCCACTCATATGAAAAGGAGAGATGTGGTGTTTGATGAAATGTCAAGGTTCTATGCAAATGCCAAAGAAGGACTTAAACTTCACTCAAATGACAAAGGAAATGTTTAAAATCAAGTTTCATTGTAATGATTGACGTATGACAATTACATGGCTCGTCATTGTGCCTAAATGACCAAGGTAATATAAGATGATGAACATTCTTGTTTTGAAGATGCAATAGGAAATGCAGATTGGGAGAAACCTATGGATGAGGAGATGGCTGCACTTTATGGAAATGAAACATGGAAGCTAGTTCCATTGCCACAAGGAAAGAAACCCATAACCTGCAAATGGCTTTACAAGATAAAGCACAATGCTAATGGTAGCATAAGTAGGTATAAAGCATGATTTGTAGCAAAAGGATATGCATAGACATATGGTGTTGATTATGAGGAGACATTTTGCCATGTAGTTAAAATGTCTACTACTAGAGCACTTGCTGCATTAGCTACAACAAAAGGATGGACTTTGCATCAGATAGATGTGAAGAGTGCTTTCTTACATGGTGAGTTGTAGAAAGAAGTATGCATGGACCAACCACAAGGATATGAGGATTCAAAGCATCTAGAATATGTTTGTAGGTTGCAAAAGGCTTTGCATGGGCTTAAACAAGCCCCTCATGCGCATGCAAGGAATATTGATTACTTAACCACCATTGGATTTTCTATGTGTGATACAAATCATTCATTATAAGCAAGGAAGGGTGATGATGTGGTTATTTATGTCCTTATCTCTATGTGATCTATGCACTCTCAGTCTTTCTCTTTCTGGCTTGCTTGTGCCTTGTTCTGATCTACATCTCCCTAGGTTGTGCACAAAGCTTACCTCAAGAGTTTCCTTTGTTTTATCTCTATTTGCTCCTAAATAGATAAGCTATCTTTCTCTAATTGATGGCTTGTGTAGGGGAAAAACCTTTGGCCTTGCCAAAAATGAGTTTTCTTACTATTAAGAGAGAACTATGAACATCCACTCCAATCTAGAACTCAACTAAGTTGGTTTCCCTTGGATATCTAGATCTTTGAACTCATAAACTAAGAAGTCTTGCTTAATATGAGGCTTGTCTGATTTGAACTTCCAAAATGATTCTTTAGTAGGATGTATAACTCTATCGAAGTGTTGTCCCTAGGCATCTTTATGGTGGCTATAATCCTTGTAAGTGCTCACTTCAATCTAGGAGTAGAGGGAATCTCCTTTTGATCTTCGTCATCTGAGTCTCAAACTTCTAACTCTGGAAGAATTTTCTCAAAGGTGTATGTTTGCTCAGGGTGACTAGTAACCACATACATAGTTCCCTACTTGTCTATGTACGATCCATTCTCAAACTTAATCACTCTATGATCTATGCCATAAAGGTGCACTAAGTTTCTCAATTGCACTATTGAACTTCTCAAACCATCCTCATATATGTGAGCACCTAATTGATTGGTTTGAATGTACTCAAGCTGAGTCTTGTAATGTCCTTGGTGGTATGTCACGATAGACGGTCATGAGGTACTAGTGGTTTTCATAATAGAGTTCTTTTTCATGTGGGTGGTGTATTGTGATGGACAGGGATATCATGGGGGCGTCTATCATGATAGACTAAATGTTCTATAATGATAGAGAGTCTATCATGATATACAGAGTCTATTGGCCCTTCGTTTGTCATGGGAATCATTTTTTCACAATAGACAAGTTTCTACCCTGATAGATGATTCAGTCATGATAGATGGGGTTCCATTGGGTTGGCTATCATGATAGGCCCATCTATCATGACAAAGGGTCTCTGTCATGATAGATGGAGTCTATCATCTATCATGACTTTTTGACCTATCGTGATAGAGCCAAAAACTTTCAACTTTTGCAATGTGTCTAGTTTTTCAGGGAGGTGTGGGGAAGGCCTATGCTATGGTGTAGATGCAACGAAAAAAATCCAACCTTTTGTTCTATTGCAATTGACCAAAGTAGTTGGTGCCGAATTTGAAAATTGATAGAGTTATCTATGCACAAATATAAACTCGATAATGGTGTTGAAACATATATGGAATGTTAAAAAACATGCAAAAACAACACACACACACACACACTTACTCTCCCTCTCACTCACAAGAAAATGAGGGAAATGAAGGAGGGTGAGTAGATATGGAAAAAAATCAAATTTTTGGTGAAGAAGGTGAATTATGACTATGGTGAACGAAGGTAGAGGGATGAAAATGAAGAAAAAGAACATGAAAATTAGTGCAAAAACTAGCAAATTCTACCTAATACCTTCTAATGCCAAATTTGGTGTTGCTCTAGACAAAGATGAGTACCATGTTGAGGGGCTCCACATCCTTAGTTATCAATTCATAGAGATTTAGCATGATATGATAATTATGAATGATTCATGAGCACAAAAGTGAAAGTGCAAAGCACACACACTCATACACACACACATGAGGAAGAGGCAATAGAAGAGATAACGGATGGAACAACACTTCTTTTCATAAGCTCAAATTACAAGAGACTTCTTACAATGCACAGACCTCGAACTAACTACCCTAAAAAATGAGCTCTCTAGCTCTTTTTATAGCTCTTTTGTTTCATGTTGTGTTTCATGTGTCACCAACACTTGATAAGTGTTGTGATACTTGTTGAGAGGGGTGTCATTGACACCTAAGTATCATGAGTCACTAGACTGAGGTGTCATCTAAGAGATGATACTTGAGAGAGTGTAAAGAAAAACTTAGGGTTTGGGTTTTTTACCATAACTAAAGACAATTAGAGCAACAAAAAGGCTTGACCAAGCCAATAGAAAGGCTAGAAGGAGGAAAATGTTCTAGGGTTTTTCTAGAGAATCTAGAGTTGTGACCAAAGTACAAATTAGGGCAAAGTAGAACCAAGGCACTTGTGAATGTGGGATTATAAGTCAATTAAAATAGCAAATTTGACTTGAATTCTTCTTGTTGGAGGTTGCAAGTAAAAAAAATTTATAGGAAGAAGTTTGAGTCTGAAAAAGAGAGAGAACCAATCAAGTACTCACAACAATCCAACAACCTTAATTCCATTTATTAGTCGGTCGCTTGCAAACAATGTAGGCATGCACATTGGCTTAGGAAAACAAAACATTGAAGAACCATACAAAGTTAGGTGAGAAAATAGGGTTTAAGGGGGTCATTTGACTATTGATGAGCTTGGGATTGAGAGTATTGGGTATTCATCAGAGTGTGCCTCTTTAGTAGAGATGTTGACACTCAAGGTTGAGCACAAAGCATGGAAGCGCATCAAAGACGTGGACACACAAGAAGAAGAAGCATGTAGGGAGCTCCAAGAAGCATCTGCCAAATTTTTAGAAGAAATCCCTATAAAAATAGTGATTTTCATAACTAAAAACCATTGTAAATACCATTTCACATTTTTGCAACTCCATTTTTTTTCAAGCCAAGGAGTCCTCGAGCTTGAGGAGTACTAGAAGTACCATCCTACCAATTTTCATAATTTTTAGACTCTGTTTGAGCCCCCAAATAAGCCCTGGAACCTAATTTTTAAGTAGGATGGACATTAGGTCTAGACAGGGTCAAAACCACTCAAAAAACTATAAAAAGAGCTAGAGAGCTCACTTTTGAGGTAAGCTTGTTAGAGATTTGAGCTCTTGTAATAGATTTCTTTTTTAATCGAAGTCCTTCCATTGCTCCACTCTTTGTTCTTGCCTTATGCATGTGTGCGTGTATGTGTGTTCATGCTTGTGTGCTTTCACTCATGCACTTGTGCCTTCACTTTACACACACACACACACACACGCACAAGGTAAGAGCAAAGAGTTGAACAATAGAAAGACTTCGATTACAAAAGAAATCTATTACAAGAACTCAAGTTTCTAACAAGTTAACCTAAAAAATGAGCTCTCTAGCTCTTTTTATAGTTTTTTGAGTGGTTTTGGCCCTATCTAGACCTAGTATCCAACCTAGTTAAAAAATTAGGTTCTAGGGCTTATTTGGGGGCTCAAACAGAGTCTAAACATTATGAAAATTGGTAGGATGGTGCTCCAAATACTCCTCAAGCTCAAGGACTCCTCGGCTTGAAAAAAATGGAGTTGCAAAATTGTGAAATGGTATTTACAATGGTTTTTAGTGATGAAAATCACTATTTTTATAGGGATTTCTTCTGAAACATTTGACATGCGCTTCTTGGAGCTCCTTACGTGCTTCTTCTTCTTGTGTGTCCACTTTGTTGATGCACTTCCATGCTTTGTGCTCAACCTTGAGTATCAACACTTCCCCCCTCTAGAGTCTGTCATCCTTAACAGACCCTTGTTGGAGTAGTTGTTCCATGTAGTACTTTGAGAGGTAGTGCCCTTCATGTATCAACAAGAGGGAGCTATCTTTTGAATGTGGCATGGCCGGTTGTCTGGTTCTTCATTTTTCATTGCTAGCATTTGGTCATTTTAGTCTCTTGGGATATAGTTCTTCCTTGGATTCTAGCATGATAGTGTCGTTGTGAGCCTCAATAGACTGCTAGTTGCTCAAAAGAGTTGTCCATGTTGATTTTTAGCAACTTTTGGTGGTGAATTTTGTCATAGGTACTGATGTTGTAACCTTGATGTCCATGGATCTTTAAAATATGGCTACCATGTTTTCCATGTCAAGTACTTGTAACCCATAATGACTGATGGGTAAGTCCATTAGTGCATGGGTTGAAAAAAGAATGTGCCTTGTGCATGGCCTTGTAATGTGGCCCTATGCATGCATACTTGGGAAATGCATTGGAAGAAGTATGGTGCAAGAAATTGGGTCTTGAGCAAAGTGCTCAAGGGTATGCTGAAGAAGAAGTTTCCTAATCTATCATGGCTATAGCATTGCCAAAGTAGGTGACTCTTACCCTGGTGAAAGGTTGGTAGGTGTTTATCTCTTTGTGGTGATTAATCATGGGCATCGCTTTTATTATTGATGGATATCCTCGTTGATGATTCATTGAGGAATTTCCTCGAGCATACTGTCTTGGTCCTTCTTCTCTCTTTTTTTTCTCCTTTTTTTTTGGAACCATGTTATAAAACAAGAAGAAAGATGTTAGTATCAATAAAATAATTTACATATGTCAAATGTGTCTCATGTGTCTGGGATTCTCAATTGTGTCTATGCACAACCATGTAATGTGGCCCTATATTGATGCATACTTTGGAAGGCATGACCTGAACAGTGCAAAAGACAAGGTTATGCCAAAGGCACATGGTTGTTGCACGTCGAGGCTTTCAATGTTCTTGGCAGAGGTTGATGTAGCCCTTGTTATATCCATTGGATTTCAAAGGACAACTGATTTTAGGGACCCATTTTAGAATTGTGTTGGGTTGAGTACAAGTCCTTTTTAACCTCTTCATCTCTAGTTGATTTCTCAAAATTTGCATCTGGCGTGGTTGGTTCTTTGGTTTTGTGGGTGCTGTTGGTACTTTTGGTTTCCAAATCCATATCCTTGATGATTGCTTGCTTATTTTTTTCGAAGAGGTGCATCTATCTTCTGTTTGTCTCTGTGCTCGGTGCTTACCCTTTTCTCTCCTTGGCTTCTTTGTTGAGACCTTTTGCAGAGTGGAGAGCATAGGCCTTTGTGCATGTAAGAGTTCTTTGGGGACCCACATGTGTAATTGCCCTTGTTGAGGTGCAACTAATTTCTTAGGTACCCAAATTTGTCGGATACTTTGTTGTTGAGCTCGTCCTAGTTGATTGGTTCTTCTTCCATCATAGTTGGTCTGCTTGGATGGGAATTGTTGTGGCGACAGGTATGGTTGCTCGTGTTTGTCTTTTCGTACCTAGATCCGTGTTATGAATTATGGAATATATTGAACAAGGTATTGTCATTGTTGGAGTGTTAATTTATTAATGTATTAATGTGTTTTGGTGTTTTTGATATAGTAGTTGAAGGTTTGTGAGGAGTGTGAAAAGGCGTGAAAGGGTAGACATCAATAATCCGAATTATAATTTATTTAGTTTGTAAATAAACCCGCATAGAGGGTTTTATTGTTAGAAATAGTTAGAAAAATAGTGGTTAGAATAAGGGTCATTGTAGACCGCAATTTCGGTTATTGAAAGCAAAGGCATTCTAGAAAAGTTACCAACTTTTAGTTTCATGCTTGCTTTTTGAAGCCGCTCTCATGCAACCACTCTTTTTGACATAATCAGAAAATTCTTGTAAATACATGCATGTTGGAGCAAACAATCTCCAAATCCTCTGATCTTAGTACATCTCATTTTTAATCCCCATATGACCCTAGTCCTAAATGATAGTTTTTTTATATCCATCTTCAATCGCATACAAAAAATAAAAAAATAAAAACATCCCACGTAGTAGGCAACTTGCGTGACAACTCCTTATATTAAGGATATCTCATGGATGCGCAGTGATGACCTTAAATCAAGGAAATCAACCAACCGTTTTGTTTAGAAAGAAACACATTAGCGGTGAACTCTGCCGCTTATCACCATTTGTATATATATACTACGTTAGATAATAGATGATTTGGGCGACATTACTTCATTCATGGCATATCTGATGTTCGTCTGCCCCATTGAGCTTTCTCTCTCTCTCTCTCTCTCTGTAATGCATAGCTTATCTCTTGGCATATGCATCACTGCTCAATAGTGTTGTGCGTATGGACAGAGTATTCATTATACTACTCATGTCGAAGGACTCATAGTTTAGTGCAGCTCATGCGCTGTTATGCAATATGTAAACATGTTGTCGATGTATTCATTTTCTCCATGTATCGAAGAACTGTTGTTGCATACTATTGACAATATAGTACATAACTCCCGTTGAGATTATGAGTGGTACATTAAGAAGTTTCGCAACATCACGAGTGTTCATATCTGTATGTGATAATGCATTTCTTGTAGTGGAGTACCACATGATCATACATAGTGTGGAATATATATACATACATGCTCTCTCATTGTATGTAGTACATGTCTATGTACATTCAAATAATGGTACACACTGATGCTACTATATTCACATTGTGTCATACGCGTTCGATGAAACAATGTCAATCGCCATGTGTTAGAGACTATTCGATACACGTGCAAGATGTAATCTGTTCAAATACATTTACAATAATTATGCATTATGTACTTGAATGTTGCAGGTCGCAGACGAAGTCCCATATATACATAAACCATTCGACATGTGTAATGCGCAAAAAGACTACTGTAGATGTTTGATGTGACAACTGTGAATTGCTGCTAAAATTCAATACTGGACATATTATTCAAGACTATCGCAAGATTCAAATGAAGTCATACTTCAACCATGAATCATACAATTGGGTGTATAATCGGATATCATTAAGATTGCTGGTTTTATTGCAGAGTACTGTCGAATCCAATAGGAACCTCTCCTGGATGTCAACATATACATTCACAAGTACAGTCATTTATATTCATGTGTCTGATCTATAGCTACGTCTACAACTCTCAAAATTCAAGGTTTTCACCTCTATTGCGGGGTTTGATCATATCATCATTCACTTATGTCTGTAATGAATAGCATATACGTTGGCTCATATTATTTTGTGGAGAAAAGTCGCATATATATTGTGTCATCATTTGATTACACATTAATCAAATTTGAATGATTCATGAAGTCCTACATGCTCAAGTGCATTCTTGATAGAATTTCTCTGTTATGCATATGGTTCAAGTCAAATGGGACTATGTTCACGAGTTATGTCTAACTCCATGGGTTTATATTTTACCTTTCATGTTTCCACATATACCACCTTCTACTCACTCACAGTGGTATCAGAGCCGTCCACAGCCATCGATAGCTACTTCAAGTCTTCGACAATCATTATCGACACCTCATTGCTTGGCATTTGTCTATGGAGCAAGTAGATCAACACTCATTGAAGGAAGGTATTTCAAATCGGCATATGAAGAGCAAGTTTGTGAAGAAACGACTTTAACTACATCAACGGCCTATGCTATGCATGCAACATGCTACACATACCTTACATGGAGTCAACTCAAGTGGACATACAATTGGAAACAACTTGGTAATGATCATGTTTATGATCATCTTCTAAAGTCAAGACTCTTGATTTATTCATACTTATGCACCATTTGATTTCATGTAATCTTGTTATGTTATGGATACATGATTTGTAACTGGGAGGGTACTTTAGGCCTCAATCAAGCACTTCATTGTATACTATACTTGCTATACTTGAGGCATGTAAAAGCTTATGTTCATGAAGCTTGTAGTAAACACATTTGACTACACAACTCACCCATATTGGCAACCAAGGGGAGTATGAAGCAGTTGGTTCTGTTTCATGATATTAGAAGCAATATAATTTGAGGATGGAAGATAATATATGATGCAGGTTTACTTTCTTGCAACATCAACCATGCAAGAGGATGAATAAGTTTCAAGCCCTCGAGCTATACTTACATTTCAAACTGCTATATGGAAGCATCAAGAAGAATGAAGGCTATTCTTCCACCAAGTTACCTTCAAACATGTGTCCAAACTTATTTATGTTGGAACCTTTATGAAATCTTATTCTTGGAAAGTATTTCCATTGTATCTCCTACACCAAGCAATTGAGATATCATGTGTATGATATACTCAATTCAAGAATTCAAGGAAGAGCAAGGATTAGGCTATCTTTCATATACAATATGTTGTTAGAATGCATTTCTATGATTACTATGTTAGGTGATGATTGAAGCTTGGAAGGTGATTCAAGCTAAGTCAAAGGCCATGAAGCAATGCATTGAAGAATCGACATCAATGAAGATAGCGTCATCAAACTATGAAGAAAGCATGGGATGAAGATGAAAGCTCAAAGGACTCAATACTAGAAGATCATTTTTCAAAAACAAAGAAGGGTTGAAAATCAAGGCTTAAGGCAAGGCTCGTCATCAACTACAAATGATTTCAAACTGAAGATGTCAAGAAGGTCTACACAACCTACGAACCTAAGGATCAAATTGATGGTAAAATCAAAAGTTCCTATTTACAAGCTCCTAGTGATTGAAGATCAATTAGTTCATTTCAAGAAGGCATTTTTCCATTAAAGTACTCAATTGGTATTGTTCATCAATTCGGTACCTCTCTTGATAGATTTTCATTTCCCATGATCCTTGTGCACTTAAAACCATGGTTAGGATCAATGCTCTTATAGTTCTATCTTGAGGAATACCCATTCTTTAGCTTCAAAATCACTCTTAAACCTTTTCTTATTATATGAAAGATTATCACCATTGTAAAGTGAATCTCTATCATTCACTCTTGTATCACAAAGTAGATCTCATAGATCTTATGTCCATTGATAAGTACCTTTCAAGCTCAACTATCTCTATATTCAGATTTGTATACAAAGCAAAGAAACTTGAACTCTTAGTCAAGTGCTATTCAAGCACATTCCCATGAAAAGATTGTATTTGCAGCCAAGTGCTTTCTAAGCACTCCATTATTGAACAAGTAGGATTGGAAGAAGAAGATTCAAGTGATTGAGGCAAGGACCGTGGGCATCACTACTCAAAGAGCTAACTCACTTCTCTATATAAATTGGAAGAAGTAAAGTAAAGAAGAAGGAAAGTGCATCCAATGCACTCTTGAAGACCTCCTTACCATAGGAAGATAAAGAAAGTGCATTCAACACACTCAAAGATGAAGAAGAAGACTTCCTCACAAAAGGAAGAAAAGGAAAGTGTACTCAACACATTTCAAACAAAGGTAAAAGGTTATTCTACTCCAACCTCGAAGGATATGGGCACCTTAGATGTGCTATCATAAGTCAATTTGAATTGCATTCATATACAAAAAATTCATGTTGTATAGACTCTCATTTATAAAGAGTCACTCAAAGGCTGCATATCATCATACCGTTATATCTTTTGTAAAAGCTAAAAAAGCATAAAAATCCCCTCATGTCAACCATTGTAAAGCCAAATAGTTGAGCACATCACAAGTGGTGTGAGCACTTGTTTCTACACATAGAAGGTGAAATCAAAATGGAGAATAATCAAGAAGCTGGGATCTTGATTAACTTCATTTCCTTATGTAAAAGAAGTCTTCAAATAAGTGAAGGAATAGAATCACTCTAGAGCTAGAGCAATGCTCGCTCCAAGATGAGTGAGGGAAAACCACAACCTCTGAACTTTGCATTAGACAAAGTTAAGTTGTTATACATAAATGGCAAAAGCCATAGATAAAGCACTTTGTAGCTTTGTAACTTGTTTGAAACCTCCATATGTATTATGATGAAAAGAGCTCATGTATTCAAGCTCTTGTACTTCATTATCCAAAGTACTATGTAAAAGATGATATCCTTTAAAGATCACTTAAAAAGGGTTCTCAAATTGAAGGGGAGACATTCTTGAAGGAAGGTTCTACATCAACATGAAGCATTCAAGGAAGAAGACGTTATCAACCAAAAATGGAGCTATTTTTGAAGCAAAGGACAAAGAGAAGATCAACTACATGGAGCAAAGGACTACATCAATGGACTACATCAACTCATGAAGAAAAGACATCATCAAAAGAAGAAAAACTAAGCTTGGAGACATCAAACATATGGAAATCAAAGACACTTCAAAAGGAGCACAAAAGTTGAAGAAAATTCAATGATCAAAAGCAATTTCAAGGAGCTACTCACAAAGAGGAACATCATCAAACCACAATGAACTAAGGAATTCATCGATGGACGACTCTAAAGGGCATCAACAACAAGGAAGGAAAGGAGGCTACTACTCGAAGATGGAAGTCAACGATCAATCACCAATTAAAAAAAGAGTTCTCTATCAAGAAGGAAGAGCCATCAAGGTCAACAAAGAAGACATCATCAACATATAATTCTTGAAGATGATCACCTCCAACGGAAGAACCATTACTTCAAATAGACAACGACTTGATCAATAAGAAAGGGTCCACATATTCGAGAAAAGCATCATACACAAAGTGGAGCAAAAAAAAGGAGAAGAAGGAAGTAGAACAGAGTATAGAAGAAAAGATTCAAAGGCATCAAAGGAGAAATAGGAGAAAGGGAAATAAAGAAAAGAGAAAGAGAAGATAGCATCAACTATGATCGAAAGGATTTGAAGATTGAAGGGGAGCTGTTGGAGCAAACAATCTCCAAATCCTCTGATCTTAGTACATCTCATTTTTAATCCCCATATGACCCTAGTCCTAAATGATAGTTTTTTTATATCCATCTTCAATCGCATACAAAAAATAAAAAAAAAAAAACATCCCACGTAGTAGGCAACTTGCATGGAAACTCCTTATATTAAGGATATCTCATGGATGCGCAGTGATGACCTTAAATCAAGGAAATCAACCAACCACTTTGTTTAGAAAGAAACACATTAGCAGTGAACTCTACCGCTTATCACCATTTGTATATATATACTACGTTAGATAATAGATGATTTGGGCGACGTTATTTCATTCATGGCATATCTGATGTTCATCTACCCCATTGAGCTTTCTCTCTCTCTCTCTCTCTCTCTCTCTCTCTGTAATGCATAGCTTATCTCTTGGCATATGCATCACTGCTCAATAGTGTTGTGCGTATGGACAGAGTATTCATTATACTGCTCATGTCGAAGGACTCATAGTTGAGTGCAGCTCATGCGCTGTTATGCAATATGTAAACATGCTGTCAATGTATTCATTTTCTCCATGTATCGAAGAACTATTGTTGCGTACTATTGACATTATAGTACATAACTCTCGTTGAGATTATGAGTGGTACATTAAGAAGTTTCGCAACATCACGAGTGTTCATATCTGTATGTGATAATGCATTTCTTTTAGTGGGGTAGCACATGATCATACATAGTGTGGATCTATCCTCTTGAATCCCTAATGTGGATCCTCAACAAATGCTCCATTCTTTGTGAACCTGACCTGAAATCCTTTCTCCACAATCTGAACCACACTTATAAGATTTTTGGTTATCGTTGGCACATAAAATACCTTGCTCAAATGGTTCATACTACTATCTAAAGTCTTTACATTGCCTATCTTCTCCACTGGATGCCTTGTGTCATCTCTTGTTTGGACTTCATGTCTATTTCTTGGATCCTCCAAGTCTGAGAGTAGAGCTACATTCCCTGCTACATGATTTGAACAACCTAAGTCTATACAGAATAGATGTTCATATGCTTTACCTTGCTTCATGGTCATACTCATCAGATGTAATGATTCCTCTGGAGTTTGATCATCTTCATAGTTGTTGTAGTCTCTCCTTCCCTTGTATCCTTCTTGGTAATTGTTGTTGTTATATGAGTTGTTGTTGTAACCATTGTTGTTAAATCTACCTCTTGAGCTTCCATAGCCTCCTCTGTTGTAGCCTCTTCCTCTTTGGTTTCTAGGATTCTTGAAACAATTCTCAATAATGTGGTTAGTTAAGCCACATATGGCACATGGAGAGGAGCTTTGAGATCTCCCTGAGCCTTGTCTTCCTCCTCTACCTCTTCCTCTTGAACCTCTACCTCTACTTGCAAAGTTTGCTTGAAAGGTACTACCTTCATCATCAGATTGTTTCCTCTTGCTTTTACCATCCTTACTCTTGTTCTTATCTGTATATAGGGTAGAGGATTGATTAACTTTTGAGTTGTCTCCATTCTTCATAAGTTTTGGCTCATGTGTAAACAATTGACCCATGAGGGTGTTGAAATCAGGAACCTACATATCCATGTATAGGTTCATGGTTGTGGTGAAAGCTTCCCATTTGTCCTTTGGCTTTATTCCATTGATCACTTGCCTCATTATCTACTCTCCTTCAATGAATTCTCTAATTCTCCCAAGTTGATCTTCTAGGTCCTTCATCTTGGTGGAAAAATTCCTCACAACCAATGTTGGCTTCCTTTGTGAATTTTTTCACAATCAAAAGATACCTGCATCTAGAGTGTCTTGCATACAAAAAGGTGCATATGAATGCAGAAGAAGGGGGGCTTCATAGACACACCAGAACTAAAGATTGCGATGATACCATCTTGAGGTCTAAGAGGATGATGAAAGTCATAGACAGACACAGCCAGAGAGGAAGACTTCAAGAGACAAAAAGGGGCCATGCCTTTATAAGTGACAATTCATACACCACTTTGCGGGTGCATATTGTATAGCCGTAAGTCATTAACTTCAACATGCATCCATCCCTATCCCATACATATGTATGCAATTGATTCTCCAATTGATGGTCATGATGACAAAGTTATGATTTCCTATGGCAATGAAAAACGCATTACTACTGAGCATGCCATAATACTCGATATTGCAAATGATTCTATGGCTATCCAACGAATTGCAGTCTCCCATCAGATAGTCATATGTGAGGCACATTCCCTTTATAGCTCATGGCATGCCTCAATCAGTGTCCTGCATGCATGCAAGGGGTTGCATATTCAACAATTTCTAGTACATGCCCAAAGCTCGAGCTATTTGATAGTAAATCCATCACTCTTCCTCTACATTTATGCTAATGATACTCTTATCTTGACCTCGCAAGTACCAATTAATCCTAGGCACATGTAAGTCAGAACCCCCGGTAGATCCACAGTTCCAGGAATAAGCAATGACGCATCCATAGTTCTAGCTATTTCAAGATATGAGTAAGGTGGACATGCCAATGATAAACAACGATGCACATGTGTGATGTTATATGTAAAAAATTGTAAACATCAAAGTCCACAACTAGAAGTGATGAGACCTCCCAAGATCTTCAAAAAATCAAACAATTATTTCCAAACTTCAAAAATTAGACTATCTTGCAAACTTTCAAGAAAACAGAGATTGGTTACTATATCAAAATAATCACCAAAAAATATGTGAGTATGGTTGGTTAAAACCAAATATATTTCTTGAAAATAGACTTTGAGTAACAAGGTTTAGAAACAAAAAACATCAAAGAAGGTGGATCATAGCTTCCAAACAAATAGTTTGAAATCAAGGTACACCAAGGCCTCCTACATCAAGGTATGACTAACTGTCTGAATTTAAAACTAGTGTACAAAAGTAAAAAAAACTCATTTAAATATAAGAAGTTTTGAGATAAACTGAAATTATGAGAGATAAGGAAACTCTTCCAAGTGAAAACACTCAAAAAACCCCATAATGAATGAGATATGAAAGTTTTAAGAGAGGTATGTCTCTCATGAGACACCACATACACACAAGAAACTATATCTGCAAAAATGCCTATTTCCAAGGAGTCCTATCGTTGAATTTTGTACAAAAACCAATCACATAATATTACAAGTTGTAAGCTTCACAACGCAACAAGATTCACTCAATTTGGCCACCTACCCTAAGAGAACCACTCTTTTTATTGAGAAGCTATCAACAGGGGCGCCTTCTGATGGAGAGTGTTAATCTCCAAAATAACAAGCTATCCTTGATGTTAGACCACCTCTATATCAAGAATAACTTTAAACTCCAACCAATTTTGGAAGACAAGTGCCAAACTATCAAGAAATTAGCTAACTGTGAAGAAAGTCATTTCTTAGAAAAGTCTGCTGCACCTTAATCACTCATTGACTAATCATTTGTGTAAAGTTTTTGATAAAACTTTGTAGAATGTTTTGGCTAGAGATTGTGCACCTCCTCCAAGTTAAAGCACTTCAAAAGCTTGAGTATATTATGAGAAATGATTCAAACAATCTACCTATGTCTGAAACTGTCTCTCTGTAGAGTCAACTTTGACATGTGCAACTTCTAAGACATGGTTCTCCAAAACTAGAACCCGTTTAAGCAAATGCTTTTAGCCATAGATGGCTTACCTTCCAAATTAAATTTTGACTCCTCATTTGTGTAAAACTTTACACTATGCACTGAGCACTGTCCATTTATTTGACCATCGAATCTGTGCCTGTTTCAGAAGACACTCAACACTTTCTCACATATAGATGTTCCTATCCAAAATTCTCTCAGCCTGTTTGCAATTGAACTCTCAAACTTTAACCATAGATAGATTAACTATGGACTTAGATGTGTACAAAAGGATTTCTCATAAGATTAAGCACAGAAGGAGAACTAGAGAAAAGATCGACACGCAATTCTCTGAAAAACTTTTCCTTATCTTAACTCTTCATACATCTGATGGATGATACATACAATGTTCATCATCTACTCATCTATCTTTCATCTTACACTCTCTTACACTTACTATACGACTATGAGCATGTACTTATATATACATATGAGTACTGATTCGTCATTACTTCAAGTATATTGAAGTATATACAGAACTAATGTACATATAATTTAAAGAACTTTGCTATCTAAATCTTCTCTTTACTTCATGAAATTGATCTTCAATCTTTTCTTCATCTCTTCACTTCTAGGCTTTACATAATCACCAATTGTTGATTGTACTGATCCAATAGCTCCCCCTCAATCATCAATTGTGATTACCTGCATCCTTTTTATCCCTGCCATATCTTTAAATCTCTGCAACTTTGGTCCATCCAAACTTTTTGTCATCATATCTGCAAGTTGATCTTTTGTAGGAGTATGCATAACTTCTATTTCTTTATCAACAACCTTCTCTCTCAAAAAATGATACTGAATCTCAATGTGTTTAGTTCTAGCATGAAATACAGGATTTGCTACCAAATATAAAGAACTCATTATGTCTCCACAAATGATAGGAGTACTCTAAATTCTTGAGTTACATATACTCCATGTTGAGTATATGAAATCTCCATTCCCAAAAAGAATGACAAATTTCCTAAATCACTGATTTTGAATTCTCTTTCCATCTGTTTCTTAATCATGTGTATACCTTTATCATTTGTTCCTGTAAGTATTATGTCATCAACATAAATACAAACATAAATAAAGCCATCCTCACTTGCTTTGACTAGCAAGCTACTATTTGCCTTTGATGCTTGAAATCCAAGTTCCTTCAAGAACTTTACAAGCCTATAATTCCATGCCCTTGGGGCTTGCTTCAACCCATACAAAGCTCTCTTGAGCTTACACACATAATTTGGATACACTTGATCTTTGAAACCATCTGGTTGTTCCATGTAGACTTCATCTGAAATAAAACCATTCAAAAATGCATTCTTCACATCTAATTGAGATAATTTCCAACCTTTGCAACCAGCAATTGATATGAGTGTCCTTATGGTTGTCATCTTTGCAACAGGACTATAAGTTTCATCATAGTCCACACCATATGTCTGTGCATATCCCTTCACAACAAGCCTGGCTTTGTATCTAGATATACTTCCATCTGCAAATCTTTTTGTTTTGTAAACCCACTTACATCCAATGATTTTCTGACTATTTGGCTTAGGAACTAAATCCCAAGTCTCATTTTCCATCAATGCATCATATTCCTCTTGCATAGCTTTTTCCCAATTCTTCTTCCCCTTGGCTTCATCATATGTAGATGGATCTTCATCTGCTTTCAACATGTAAGCATAATCTTTAGTAGTCAAGGATGAAGTATCATAGCTATACCTTGTAGGTTGCCATTTGTGCCTAGATGACCTTCTGACTTCTCCACTTCTTGAAGTTTCTGGTTCATCACATTCTGGGTTAAATCTTGGCACTTCTTCAACTTCAACCTGTACTTCATTGTTCTCATCTTCATCAAATATCTGAACCTTTGACTTACCTTTCTTTTGATTCACAACTTCTTCAACATCTGCATGCACATTAAGTGTACCTGCATACCAAGTACCTTGCTCATCAAATGTAACATCCTTGGACACAAGGAATTGCTTTGTGGATGGACTCCACAATCTATAACCCATCTGCTTGTCATCATAACCAATGAATACATACTTCTCTGCTTTAGGTTCCAATTTATGCCTCAATTGAGATGGCACATATGCATATGCCAAGTATCCAAATATTTTACAATGATCCAAGGTAGGTCTCTTACCCCACCAAGCTTCATATGGTGTCATACCTTGCAAAGCTTTACAAGGTAACCTATTGACCAAATATGTGGCTGTGTTTACAGCCTCAACCCACAAATAATTTGGACAATTTTTCTCCTTCATCATTGATCTTGCAAACTCAACAAGAGAACATTACCATTGCTTTGATTATTATGCCAACAATCATGAGATAGATGATTTTTCTTACCACATATCCAACAAGCTCTGACATTATCTTTGTTATTTCTGCCTCTTCCTCTACTTCTGCCACTTCCTCTTCCTCTTAGGAAGTTTGCTTGACTTGAAGTACCTTCATCTTCAACTGATTGTTGCTTTCCTTTGCTAGCTTTCTTCTTATCTTTAGAATACATTGCATGACCTGCACTCTTATCAACATCTCCTTTGATATCATTCTCAAAAGTTAGCATATGTCCTAACAATTGATTCAAATCAGGAGTGAAATGATCTAATGAAAGTTCTGTAGACAAAATAAAAGGCTTCCACTTCTCATCTCCTCTAAGTCCTGTGAGAATTTGTCTTACCAACTTATCATCTTCAATATCTTCATCAACTGCACCTAAAGAATCAGCAATGTCTTTCATCTTTGTCACATAATCAGATATTGATTGTGAAGTCTTCTTCTTGAAGGTAGTAAACTCTGCCCATAAGGATGCCTTCCTAGACTTTGTGGTATTTTGGAAATGCTCCTCCAAAGCATTCCATATATCACTTGCACTTTCAAGACCTCTAATGTGAGATAGCAAGTAATCATTGACTGCCATATAGATAATGCTCCTAACTTGAGCATCTCTCTTCATCCATTTCTTCAAATCTGATAATTCCTCCCTAGTTGGAACACTAGGATCTCTGAATTGAGGCTTTTCTTCTTCTCCGGTAATATAACCTATCAAGTCTTTGCTCATTAGATGAGCTTCCATCCTCATAGACCAAGCTGGATAGTTTTCTCTATCCAACTTTTCAATTTGGAGACTATCTCCCATCCTTGCTTCACCTGTAGTCTCAAATCTTTAGTCCTTATAAGAAATGAATGTACCTTGGATTTGAATGTTGCTCCTTCTGATCCTTTTGACAACCTTTATGTGTCTTCCTTCAGTCTTCCTATCACACTTTATTCTTTTGAACCTTCAAGATGTGAAATTTGTATGTCTGCAGCAGTCGGAGTCTTTCTTTCCTCAATTTTGATACAACCTGCTCTGATACCACTGATGGAGAGTGTTAATCTCCAAAAGAACAAGCTATCCTTGATGTTAGACCACCTCTATATCAAGAATAACTTTAAACTCCAACCAAATTTGGAAGACAAGTGCCAAACTATCAAGAAATTAGCTAACTGTGAAGAAAGTCATTTCTCAGAAAAGTCTGCTACACCTTAATCACTCATTGACTAATCATTTGTGTAAAGTTTTTGACAAAACTTTGTAGAATGTTTTGCCTAGAGATTGCGCACCTCCTCCAAGTTAAAACACTTCAAAAGCTTGAGTAGATTATGAGAAATGATCCAAACAATCTACCTATGTTTGAAACTATCTCTCTGTAGAGTCGACTTTGACACCTGCAACTTCTAAGACATGGTTCTCCAAAACTAGAACCCATTTAAGCAAATGCTTTTAGCCATAGATGGCTTACCTTCCAACTTAAATTTTGACTCCTCATTTGTGTAAAACTTTACACTATGCACTGAGCACTGTCCATTTCTTTGACCATCGAATCTGTGCCTGTTTCAGAAGACACTCAACACTTTCTCACATATAGATGTTCTTATCCGAAATTCTCTCAGCCTGTTTGCAATTGAACTCTCAAACTTTAACCATAGATAGATTAACTATGGAATTAGATGTGTACAAAAGGATTTCTCATAAGATTAAGCACAGAAGGAGAACTAGAGAAAAGATCGACGCACAATTCTCTGAAAAACTTTTCCTTATCTTAACTCTTCATACATCTGATGGATGATACATACAATGTTCATCATCTACTCATCTATCTTTCATCTTACACTCTCTTACACTTACTATACGACTATGAGCATGTACTTATATATACATATGAGTACTGATTCGTCATTACTTCAAGTATATTGAAGTATATACAGAACTAATGTACATATAATTTAAAGAACTTTGCTATCTAAATCTTCTCTTTACTTCATGAAATTGATCTTCAATCTTTTCTTCATCTCTTCACTTCTAGGCTTTATATAATCACCAATTGTTGATTGTACTACTCCAACACCTTCCTTGTCTAAAAATAGACACGTGTCCTTTTCTTCCTATTTTTATTTACTTTTACTCTAAATTTAAAGATGTGAGCCCTCCACATGTTATTTTTCATAACTAATAAGATCCACAAGCTTCCATATACTATTTTTAGTAACTAATAAAATCCACAACCTAAAAGACTACTTTAGAGCTTGTTTTTATGTAGCATTGCCCCCCTCAAGCTCTAAATCCAAAGCTTTGACTCCAAGTAGAATTTTGATTCGCTTAAGCTTTTGAGCATCCACTGCTTTTGTGAGTATTTTTGATACAAGTTACTTATATTTGTACATTCGAGTGGTAATACATTCAATATTGTATGTTATGCTCCAAGCTTCTTCTCCTTTCTTGTGCTGTTTGTGTGCTTTCGCATACCTCGTACTCCAACAATTGGTATCAGAACAGGTCGCCGCTTCATCTAGGGCATCGTCGACACCCCTTCGATCATAGTCTCAAAATTGCATGAGTTTTGGTGAGCATACTCAAGGTGATTAGGAGATCAAAGTAACTTTGCTTTGTGGTGCTGAAATCATGATCTGAGCTTGTTTCGGCCTTCGAATGCACTGTCATAGTGCTTGTGTAAGCAATTTTGTCTTTTTGTGCCAAGGCTATATATGGGTTTTGGTTCACCAATATAAGCATCTCAAAGTCTGCTATGGGTTTAGCAAAATTTGACAGGGTAGTTCTGTTCAACTTTTCAAGATACAATCAATTTTTTGCATCAAGGTATTTTAGTCAGTGACTATGGCTAAAAGTAATGATGTATTGCATATGTTGGCTATTGAGGATAATTTGGATGGTGCCAATTACCCATCATGGGCTTATATGATGTGTCATGTATTGGTTGCAAAAGGACTATGGAATATTGTGCAAGGTGTTGAAAAACGTCCTATTACACCAACAAACACAATTGCTGAAGGTGATGCAAATGGCATTAAAGATGAATATATTCTTCATGTTCTTGTTTGTGCTATGGTTCATGTTACACCTACTACAATGGAAATTCATTGGAATGGTAGATATGCTCAGGCATATGCATTGATAGCCTTATCTATCAAACATGCCATTATTCCTCACATTCACTCTTACAGAATGGCTAAGGATGCTTGGGATACACTTACCACACCAAGCAAGGGATGAGGCTCATATTGCTTACCTACAAAAATAGTTGGAGAGTGAGCACATGAATGAAGGTGATTCCATGGATAGTTTTCTGAAAAAGATCAAAGATTTGAAAGAACAATTGATTTTTGTTGATGAAGTCTTGCCCGATAGTTCACTTGTGGAGACAGTTTTGAATGGTCTTCCCAATTCATATTAGAGTTTTTCTTCTACTCTTTCTTTGACGATGAAAGGCAATCCAAATGCCTTAACTTTTGAGGAGTTAATCTCTGTTTTGTTGCAGGAAGATCAGTCTAGGCAAAACATGTCCATTATGCATATTATAAATCAAGCTTTTGTGGCTACTTAGAAGGGCAAAGGTAAATGGAGCTCTTCTACGAGTAAGAAGAAATCAAAATTCGCTAATTCTGCAAAATCAAAGAAGGAAGATAGAGAAGAGAAGAAAACAGAAAAGAAAAAATTATTTTGCAAATACTGTAAAGGAAATTATCATGTCATAAAGAGCTTTCCAAAACTGGATGCTAAAGAGGAAAGGAATAAAGAGGCTTGAATGGTTGTTGTAGAGGCCTCTACACCCAAAACAGAGTCTCCTAATCTTGTGCAAAATGAAGAATGGGCATTTATCACTGTTTATAGTTATGATGCATCTTCTCATGAATAGTGTATGTCTGTAGTAGACTCAGATCTTTGGTACTTTGATAGTGGGGCAACCAAACTTATTACCTCACAGCGTAGTTTCTTCACTTCACTCGAGTGTGCCTCTACAGGGAATACTGTCACATGCACCAACAACTCCTCTTATCCTGTTATGGGAGTTGGTAAGATCATTTTAACTACTACTGATGGTAGTTCTTTTACATTGTTAGATGCTTTATTTGTGCCAGGGATCAAGAAGAATCTGTTATTAGTTTCAGCTTTAGCCAAGATTGGCTTGGTTGTGAAATTTGTTGATGACAGATGTACAATTCATGTGATCTATCAAATGTCAATTTCATTATTGCTTTTGGTTTTTTATGTCATGGGCTGTATAAGCTCATAGACTATGAAAAATCTATGAATGATTCACCATGTGTAGTACATGATTCTGATGCTATGTTAGATGCAAAGCTTTGGCATGCACACTTTGGTCATCTGAATTTTGCTGGTTTCCTACACTTGCAAAAATCTGGTGTCCTCTTTTCCCCAACTTGAGGCACATGGTAAACATGTCTGTGAAGGTTGTATTTTGGGCAAAATGCAACATTCCTCCTTCCCAACAGATGCTTAAGCTCAAGCTACTCAAAACCTACAGCTTGTTCATAGTGATGTCTGTGGTCCTATGCAAATATCTTTTTTTGGGAACTATCTTTACATCATGACTTTTATCGATGTTTTTTCTAGGCATGCATGGGTACATCCATTGAAAACAAAGTTGAAAGTGTTTATGTCCTTCAAATAGTTTTTGGTTTTGGTTGAAAATCCATCAACATGTAAAATGGGCACCCTCCATTTTGATCGAGTGGGGGAATATATGTCTACTGGCTTTAATGCATTTATGGCTGAACATGGGATAAAACATTAGTGTACAGTTCCGTATACACCTCAAAAGAATGGAGTCGCTAAACGGAAGAACATGTCACTCATGGAGATGGCGAGGTGTATGGTCAAAATTTAGGCTTTACCACATAGTTTCTGGCTTGAGGCTATCATGCATGTAGCATATGTACTTAACATGTGTCCCACTAAAGCATTACAATCTATCACTCCATATGAGGCTTGGCATGGTCACAAGGCATTTGTTGCTCACCTACGTGTTTTTGGTTGTCTGGCATATGCATTAGTGCTTGGATGATTAAGTAGTGAAATGTATTTTTGTTGGATATAGTTTTGAAAGAAAAGGTTATCATCTGTACGATCCACAAACTAAAGACATTCTGGTTAGCCATGATGTTGTTTTTGTGGAAGATGCTATTCAACCATTACTTTCATGTACTAAGGAAACATATGTTAGCTCCAAAGACATGTATGAATTTTTGCTGCTTCTTTTTATAGGTGGATAGTCTAGTGCTGATCCTAATGAGGCAACTTCTTAGCCCTTACAAGTTTCATGTGATGATGTAGATCATTCCATTTTTTATGCAGATTTACATGATGTACTTGTTGATGAGAAAGCTAATATTGAGGAGGCAAAAATTGTGCCAAAATGGCTAGTGTAGACTTTGCATGATAGCAAATTAGATGCATCTCTATCATATCGCACTCGTTCAAGCTCTCATAGTTCTTCTTTTGCATTAGATTGCTATGCTATGGTTGCCTCTAGCCTTTGTGATGAGAATGATCCTGTTTCATTTGATGAAGCAAAAAATTCTAAAAATTGGATGGCTACTATGCAATCTAAATATGATGCTATCATGAAAAAGAAACATGGTCTTTATGTGACTTGCTTCCTGGCAAGAAGGCCGTTGGCACTAAGTGGGTATACAAGGTCAAGTGTAAGCCTGATGGAATAGTTGACAGGTGGAAGGCTAGGCTTTCTATGAAGGGTTATGCGTAGGAAAGAGGGATTGATTTTGATGAGACCTTTGCACGTACATGCCAAATGACTACTTTTCCTAGCATCTATGGACTTGTAGCTCATCATGGTTGGAATGTACATTAGTTGGACATTACAACTGCATTTTTGAATGGTGACTTGCATGAAGAAGTGTATGTTTTTCAGCCTTGTGGCTTTGTGCAGAAAGGGCATGGAAACTAAGTGTGCAGGTTGAAGAAGGCATTGATCTCTCATCCATAGGAGCTGATGGTGGGATTGAATTCAGATTGGCCAAAAAGTTTGATGTTGCTGTGTTAGATTTAGTATAATTAGATCACACTCCAAATGATGATTTGAACTTGCATGAGGAGATATTTGGACACCCACAAATGAGTCCCCATTAATGGCATCTAATGAAAAAAAAAAACACTAGCTCCATCACTTCGCTTCGAGTAATCTAAATAAGATAATTGGGCCATCGATTTTTGGTAGTTGTATCACACACATGCAACACTGAGTCGCTTGTCTTTGACACTCCTTTTTACTGATAATCTCCTTTCACTTATTTTTGAGTAACGGCATGCTTCCTTCAAACATGTTGATGAACACTTATTATCATCTTTTTGTATTGTTGCTTCATTGAATTCCTAAGGAACGGAGAGAGAATCTCTCTGACAACGCATTTGTATCATGCAACTCATCACATTCTTTTGCACTCAACTTTACACTACATTCCACTAGAGTAGAAACAAACTTACATTCTTGCATACCAAACCTTTTTAGCATATCACATATATACTTTCTCTGTATCAACCGGATACCTTCATCTCCATAAACAATCTTTATCCCAAGAAATTATCTAAGCAAACCAAGATCTTAAAGTTTAAATACTCTCCCAAATTACCTTTGATCTCTTCAATTGATTTCACGTTATTCCCTAGAATCAACAAGTCACCCACATAACACATGCATATACACACATGTCATCTATATGTTTTACATAAATTAAAGGATCAGAATGACTCGTTGTGTATTTTTAGAGCATGAGATATTTTTCCAACCTTGTATTACATGAACTTGGTATTTGTTTAAGACCATACAATGCCTTCTTTAACTTGCATCCATGATTAGGAAATCTAGCATCCATAAAACCATCTACTTGTGACATATACACTTCTTTAGTTAACTCACCATTAAGAAAGGCAATCTTTATGTCTAGTTGATATACATTCGATTTTTTACTTGTAGCTAGAGCCAACAAAGTTCTCAATGTGGCCATATTTGCTACTAGACTAAATGTTTCTTCATAGTCCAATCCTTGAGTTTGAGCATATCCTCAAGTCTAGCTTTATATCTTAATACGCTACCATCACTATTTATCTTAATCTTAAAAAGCCATTTAGATAAAATTTCCTTTTTTTGGTCTCTTTGCAACTAAAATCCAAGTCTTGCTATCTTATAGTGCATCATTTTTTCTTTCATTTCTTTCTCCCACTTTCATTTCCTTTTGCCTCTTCATAACATGTAGGTTCACTTTTCTTGCTTAACCTTTGTCATAAAAGCATAATACACATTCATAAAAGATTCATAATTATACCTTTGGGGTTTCTTACTCAATTTTGAAGTTCTTGTTACCTCCAATTTAGGTGTTTTCACTTTTTTATTAGGAATCTTTGATGACTCTCCATACTCACATACACTACCAACTTCTTCTCATTCATCATTAACTTCACGAAGTTTACGTTTACCTTTACTTTTTACAATTTAAGGTGATTCTTGCCTTGATCTTCCATTTAAAGGTAACTCTGTTTCTTCATCAACACCACTCCTTCTCTCATCACTTAAAGTTCTTTTGGGTTGAGGTAAGCACTCATATCCTTCATCCGTATCTTCTTTGTCTTCATTTCAAGACCTGAAAACTTTCTTATTTACATATTGTGAAAGAGATTCATCAAAGTTTACATCTCTTGAAAGAGAAAACTTATTGGAATGAGGATTATAGCATCTATATCCTCTTTGAGTGTTTTCATAACCAATAAATATACACTTTTCACATCAAGTTCTCATCTCACTTCACTAGGTACATTCACAAGCATATGCAAACAAATAGTTTCAAATGTTTTACACTTGGTTTCCTTCCATGCCATAACCCATATGGTGTCAAATGATGAGCTCAAGTAGTCAGATATGAATCTTGGTGTGGTAATAAACCCAACCTTTCACATCTCAACATATTTGGTTGTGTGTGTTATGTTCACATACCTCAAGAATTGAGACACAAGTTAGACACAAAGGAAAATATATGTATATTTCTTGGATATTCTTAAGAGAAAAAGTGTTTTAGATGCTATAACCCTTGCACCAAAGAGCTTAAGGTATCCAAGGATGTAATATTTGATGTGTTGGTACCTTGCTATGGTAGCAAATGTCTGTTACAAGTTGATGATGCATATGAAGCCGAGAAGAAGTTCAAAGAGCAACAACAAAGCATAGAGATGAGTGGTCCAACGACTTCAAGCAAACCATCAAAGGAGAGTACTACATCAGCTTGGCATGGACGAACAAGGAATGAATCTCATTCAAGTGAAAGAATTAGAAAAGGAAAGGAAAAAACAAAAGATGAAAACCATCGATGGGTAGACATGGAATCTACAAGTGACAAAGATGTGTAGAAATTAAAAGCCATGGGATTCAAAGCATCTAAAACAAGGAGGAGGAGATTCATACCAGTTAATGGTGAGCTAAGATCATCCAATAAGGTTAAATACCCTATTCAAAGGTTAACGTATGATTCATTCA
This sequence comes from Ceratopteris richardii, assembly GCA_020310875.1. Lineage (NCBI taxonomy): Eukaryota > Viridiplantae > Streptophyta > Polypodiopsida > Polypodiales > Pteridaceae > Ceratopteris > Ceratopteris richardii. The sequence goes on from CM035427.1 coordinate 111,261,216, forward strand.
TTGCAAGGCACTGTTATCGGCCGCCGGATTGGAAGTGTATAACTGAAATCTTGTTTCACACGTGCGAAAGGTTGTTACGTAGACACTTTGTAATATTTTATATAAAGCAATGAAAAGAGATGACGTTCGAGAGATCACCAGACTGTCTGTCTGGGTGATTTGTTTGTGGCGTTACTATGTGTCGAGTTGGTTAATTTAGAGTATCTTGTCTAATTTCTGAGTATTCTGTGTGTATCTGTGTCTCGTCTTGTCTGTTGTCTATTGGTATACATTGCGGTTGTGAGTATCATCTACATCCAGTAGATAATTCGGTCTGTTGTTTGAAGTGAATCGGCTACGAATCCTTATTGCGATTGTGTATTAAGTTCGCGTATTGCGGTAGTACTCGTTCTTGGAATGTTCTGCCAGTTGTTTGGTGAAGTCTGTGTAACTGTGGTAGTGTTTCTAACACTGTGCAGGATCGTGTGGTCTTCAGCATTGAGATCTGTCATCCTACGGTAAGGGTTAAGCTACAGTAGGATTTCTTGGGTTGCGTACTGAACCTTCAGTACGGTGTATCTGAAACACTTGAATTCTTCGTGTCTTCGGACATTGGTCGGATTGTGGTACCCATTCGGTAAAGGTTGAACGATTACTCTTGTCTCTGGTATTTTCAGTAAGTTTATGTGTAGATGTAATATAGCATCTTAGTGTATGCGGTACACGTTGGCTGAGCTAAACCGTGAACTATAAATTTCTAAGTACAACAGAATCTTGATAGAGCTCTCAGCATCAGTATATTGCTGTGTGTAAGTGGTTAGTTTGGGAACTAAGTATAGGGCCTCCGTCTAACAGACCCCTTCCACTCCCAAGAACCCAATGATCATTCAAACGCACTTCTGACAGTTAGAATACAACGTTTAACACTGGTGCCGTCTGTGGGAAGGTGGCAACAGATCAGATTGTTGCAAACCAGTTGTGGAAACATGACTGTAAATTGTAAATCAGTAGTAATAGTACGCGATTAGTACAAAAGATGATACATGCCGGTTACTCGATCCGGTGAAACGTATCCAAAGAACCGCCAGCCTGGGGTACTTAATTTGCTAAGGACGACTCCGGGAGGTAGAAGTACAGCTAGGTCTAACCCAGTTGTCAAGAAAGTGGAGAACGTTAGTAGTGATTCCGTTCATATTCTGGTGGAACGTGCTACGTCTCTAGTGAATTCCGGTACGATTTCAGCACAGTCTGATATCTTAACTCCAGATACCAAGATGTAGCCTGAAGTTAGTTTAACAAAATTGGGTAAAGATTCCAATTTGTTTACGAATAGAAACCCTTTAGCCAAAGAAATCAGTAAGGGAGAAAAAGCACCCTGTATTGGTGAAAAATCGACACATTCCGGTGATATTTCGGTAAAATTGCTGAAAGATCGCAGTTTTCCGGCGACGGCTTACAATTTTTTTTGTGAATCTTCAGCCCAGTCACCGCTATTGGGAGTAAGCTTTCCTACAGTTGACATCAAGCAGGAAGGTAGCTTGTTCGAAGCTGAGATTCGAAACATCCTGAACAAGATTATCGACCCGGAAAGTGCACCAGCTGACGATACAGATTCCGACGGTCCAGATACTCAGCCTCGGGATATAGAAGATAGTCACGATACAACCATTAGCACGATGAACGGAGGACAACAACAACAACAACTATGCCCTCCCAGGCCGACTCCAATAGGAGTGACGTACACCAAATTTGGTGGATTTCCAGGAGATGACCCAGATGCTCATGTACGCACATTTGAGATAAGTTACGCAGTGCTCAACCATCCACTTGATCCGGCGTATAAGGCTATTGTTTTCTAGTCGACATTAGTTAACGAAGCAGCTAGATGGCTTACAGAATATGATATTAACCATTTCGGCACCTATGAAGCGGTAAGGGATGCATTTTTGCAAAGATTCAGGCTAAAGAAGAATCCAGCCAAAATTTTTGACTACTTGCAAAATAATAGACAGAAGATAAATCAAACAGTACAGGAATACGCCACTCTATTCAGGACTCATTTGAGGCAGTTACCACCAGCACATGCCAACCTACCGGATGACGTTATCACTCAATGGTTTATCAATGGATTGACTCCGCAACTTAAACAGATTATGATCATATGCTGTGTAGGAGCTATGATGCTAGATGCAGTGATTGCAATGGCTTTGCAGCTGGAAAACAAGGTTGGAGGATTTACAGAAGATCTGGAGTGGTTAAAAGCAAATAGAAATGTCGCCGAAGACCCGACCAGACAGATGTACTACACTACATGCAAGAATTCAGGCCATACTAGTGCCACTTGTGCACTTAATCAGTTGTTTTGTGCTATCTGCAACACTACCGGACACACCACCGAAAACTGCACATATAATGCCAAAGTACAGGGACCAGCAACTGTCAATGCTATTATACAGGAACCAGGGCAGCCAGCCAATCACTATGTACCTCCGCAAATGAGAAACAACTAGCAACAAGGTTATTGAAATTATAGAGGACAGAGAAATAATAACTACAATGCAAACTGCTGGCAGGCCGGACCACCACTGGAAAATCCCAATTTGCCACCACCGCGCTATCATTTTTGTGGTGAATTTGGTCACATTAGAAGATTTTGTAAGGATGCAGCTGAGTATGATCAGAGGAAGAAAGAACGTCAAAACCCAATGACTAATATGGTACAAATCACACCAGTAGAAATGCACACTGCAGTAATTCAGACCCGATCCGGTAAACAACTGCAACCAGCAGCAGAAATATTTGAACCAGGCATACGTAAACAACAAAGTATGTATGATAAGGATAGACAATGGACCACCGCAGAACCTCTAGTGTTCCCAGATCCTATTCCGGTGACCCAAGCTCCGTTAACCGAGAAAGGAACACAAAAACAGGATTCTAATTCAGCAGCAGGCACATCATCTTCAGCAGGCGCATCATCTTCAGAATCTGTGGAAAATACAATCCAATCACAAAAGGCCTGGGAAATTTTATCTAAAGCATCCATCACTCTTCCTCTGGGCCAATTACTTGCACTAGTACCGGGAGTTTGACAACAATTCCAACAACAGTTTCAGTCCTGTGCCTTCTTGCATTCCAGCAACAGCAACAATGCAACCGGAACTTGATTCTACGGTCGATCATTCAGTTCCTTTAATTACGGTATGGTATAAAAATAAAAAAATCACACAGGTACTAATTGATGGAGGATCTGGTGTCAACATTGCTACTGCTGCACTATGTAAGAAGTTAGGGTGGACCGAAATTGAACCAATTCAGTTTTTTGTCAGAATGGCCGACCAATCAAGAGTTCATCTAGTAGGAATTGTGTGAAATGTACCAATAACTTTACAAGTTACAACATTTAAAATGACCTTTGTCGTACTAGAATTACCGGAATCCACCCTTGATTATAATCTCCTTTTCGGCCGTCCTTGGCTGAAGCACGCTAAGGTGATACAAGATTGGTCTGCACAGGAACTCACTTTCAAAGATAATAATCGTAAATACGTTGTAAAATTAGATGCTATACAACCTTGCGAGTTGCATGCTAGACCATATTTTGCAGAACCAGTTCATATGTTAGATGGGTTGTTAGATGATGAAGAAGAAGAGTTTCTGAAAAATAACATTGACTTGATCTCCCTAGGAACTGTTGATCTACAATCTGTTGTAGATAATTGGAATCCTGCAGTTTGTACGGTGATGTCTGTAACAGAAAAAGATACGAAAGAAGATAAGGCTACCATAGATGACGCTGATCTACAACAACTTTTCAAGCCAGCTGAGGATACAGAGAAGCCTCAACAATTCTATGTTCCAGAAGATCAGCTGACCACCTACAATTTAGGGGATGAAAAAAATCCATGTCATGTTAAGATAAAGGAAAGCTTACCTGAGTTATTTCAAGTAGATTTAATCCAACTACTTCGATAATTTTCTGATGTATTTGCATGGGATTACAAAGATATGAAGGGTTTGGACCCGCCCATCTATCAACACAGGATCATGCTGAAGCCGGAAGCAAAACCACTTAAGCAACCCAGCTACCAGATGAATCAAAACTATGCATCACAGGTAAAGGCAGAACTTGATAGGCTACTCAAAGTCGGATTTATTGTACCAGTAGAGCATGCTGAATGGATCTCACCAATTGTTATTGTCCCTAAAAAGAATAAGCAGCTATGAATATGTGTAGATTACCAAAAACTGAACGCAGCTACGGTGCCTGATCCCTTTCCGCTACCTTTTCTTGACACGATGCTTGATAGAGTAGCAGGACATGAAATGTATTCATTCTTAGATGGGTACAGTGGGTATAATCAAGTTAGAATGGCTGGACATGATATACTGAAGACTGCCTTCATTACCAACTGGGGTGTTTTCGCATGTACTGTTATGTGGTTTGGATTAAGAAATGCCCCCAGTATGTTCCAAAGGTGTATGCAGGAAATATTTTCTCCTTACCTTACCTCTTTTATGCAAGTATATCTTGATGATTTTTCGATTTTCGGTAAGATGATAACACATGTTGGAGATAGACGTCAGCGGAAGCACGCGAACAACACAAGGAAGAAGAAGAAGCTTGGAGCACAACACACAAGACTGAATGTATTACTAGAGAATGTACAAAGATAAGTAGCCCATTAGGGCAATAGGCGTATATACAAGCCGGGGGAAAAAAACCTCCTAAAGAGGGAAAAAAGTGCCCCGACGGTCCTAGAGTGTTCACACACATCACTACCTAAATATGTCAACAAATCCCCCCTGGGAGTGATGCGGTGAACAAGGAGCTGGCACTCATGTATAAGGAAGTGCCAAGCTATGTGGAAATCACTCCACAAAAGGAAGTAAGCCCAAAGCTTTGCGGAAAGCTTCAAACTTCTCCCTAGCATAGTGATAATGCACCTCAATGTGCTTAGTGCGAGCATGGAACACAGGGTTCCTCGCAACTGCCAATGCGCTCTGACTGTCAGTGAAGATGGTGGTGGCAGAAGACTGGCCAACACCCAAATCAGCCATAAGGCGTCTGAGCCACACACACTCAACAGTCACTGTGAAAGCTGCCCTATACTCAGCCTCACAACTGGAAGTGGCCATAGTAGGCTCCTTCTTGCTCAACCAAGATATACATGAGCTACCAAGCATGAAGCAAAAACCACTGGTGGACACACGAGTGTCATAGCAACCAGCCCAATCTGAGTCAGAAAAAGCATGCAAATCTGGCGGTAGTGATCCCCCCTTGGGATAAAACAACCCAAGTAGCCGAGTACCACTCAGGTAGCGAAAGATGCGCTTAACCGCTTTCCAATGCGTGACTCCTGGGCAATGCATAAACCTGCTCATCTGTGAGACAGCAAACTGAATATCTGGCCGAGTAATGCATAAGTAAATCAAGCATCCAACAGCCTGCTGATAGAGAACAGCATCAAATGCATCTCCAGCATCATGAAGACTCAATCGTAAACCTGTCTCCATAGGAGTGGCAATAGGCTTACAGTCTTCAAGGCCAAAACGCTGCAATAATGTGTCAATATATTTCGTTTGACACAAAGCCATTCCACCATCAACGTGCATAAACTGAATGCCCAAATAGTGATGCAAATGCCCCAAATCAGACATCTCAAATGAGGCATGCAAATCAGCCTTAAAATCAGCAATATGTGTCTCAATAGGACCAGTGAGCAGCATGTCATCAACATAGGCAACAATGATCAGAAGCACATCATTAGCACGCTTAACATATAAGGTGCTTTCAGTTGGACTATTCTCAAAACCATGTGCAATCAGATAGGCATGTATCTTCTCATACCAAGCACGTGGTGCTTGCTTTAAACCATATAATGCCTTCTTTAACCTGCAAACCTGGTTTTCATGCCCTTTCTGCACAAAGCCACGGGGCTGAAAAACATACACTTCTTCATGCAAGTCACCATTCAGAAATGCTGTTTTAATGTCCAACTGATGTACATTCCAACCATGATGGGCTGCAAGTGCACAAATGCTCCGAACAGTAGTCATACGGCATGTAGGTGCAAAGGTCTCATCAAAATCAATGCCTCTTTCCTGTGCATAACCCTTTGCAACAAGCCTAGCCTTATACCTGTCAACTGTACCATCAAGTTTACGCTTCAGTTTGTATACCCACTTAGTGCCAATGGCCTTCTTGCCAGGAGGCAAGTCACATAAAGACCATGTACCATTCTTCATTATAGCATCATATTCAGATTGCATAGCAGCCATCCAATTTTCTGAATTTTGTGCTTCATCAAAAGAAACATGCTCATTCTCATCACAGAGACTAGATGCAGCCATAGCATAGCAATCTGATGCAAAGGAGGCACAATGAGAGCCTGAACGAGTACGATATGACAAAGCTGCATCTAATTTGCTGTCACGCAAAGTCTGCACCAGCCATTTTGGCATAGTTTTTGCCTGCTCAATATCAGCTCTCTCATCAACAAGTGCATCATGTAAATCTGCATCAGAAATGGAATGATCTGCATCATCATATGAAACCTGCAAAGGTTGAGAAGTTTCCTCATTAGGACCAGCACTAGCCTGTCCACCTGTAAAAAGAGGCATCAAAGTATCATACATGTCTTTAGAGCTAACAGATGTCTCCTTAGTACATGAAAGCAATGGCTGAATAGCATCTTCCACAAAGACAACATCACGGCTAACCAGAATGCGTTTAGTCTGTGGATGATACAGACGATAGCCTTTACTTTCAAAACTGTACCCAACAAAAATACATTTTACTGCCTTATCATCCAATTTTCTGCGATGTTGTTCAGGCACTAATGCATATGCAAAACAACCAAAAAACACGCAGATGAGCAACAGATGGCTTGCGGTCATGCCAAGCCTCATATGGAGTGATAGACTGCAACGCTTTAGTGGGACACCTGTTCAGTACATATGCTGCACACATGACAGCCTCAAGCCAGAAACTATGTGGTAAAGCCTGACTTTTGACCATGCACCTCGCCATCTCCATGAGTGACCTATTCTTTCGTTCAGCGGCAACTCCATTCTGTTGAAGTGTATACGGCACTGTACACTGGTGTTTTATCCCACGTTCAGCCAGAAATGCATTAAAATCTGAAGACATATATTCCCCCCCTCGATCAGAACGGAGGGTGCCCATTTTACATGCTGACAGATTTTCAGCCAAAACCAAAAACTGTTTGAAGCACATGAACACTTCGGACTTTGCTTTGAGTGGATATACCCATGCATGCCTGGAAAAATCATCAATGAAAGTCACGAAGTAAAGTTAATTTCCAAAAGAGGGTGTCTGCATAGGACCACAGACATCACTATGTACAAGCTGCAATTTCTGCGTAGCCCGAACTGAACCATCTTTTGGAAAGGAAGAACGCTGCATTTTGCCCAAAATACAGCCTTCACAAACATGTTTTCCAGGTGCCTCAAGTTTGGGCAAAGAGGACACCATTTCAGATTTCTGCAGGCGTAACAAACTAGCAAAATTCAGATGACCAAAGCGTGCATGCCAAAGCTTTGCATCTGACATAGCCTGAGAATCATGAACTGCACATGCCGAATCATTCACAGATCTTTCATAGTCTATGAGCTTATACAGCCCACGACATAAAATGCCAGAAGCAATAATCACATCGCCATTTGAGAGATCATGGACTGTACACCTGTCATCAACGAATTTCACAACCAAGCCAATCTTGGCTAATGCAGAAACTGATAACAGGTTCTTTTTGATCCCTGGCACAAATAAAGCATCTGACAAAGTGAAAGAACTACCATCAGCAGTAGTCAGAATGATCTTACCAACTCCCATAACAGGATAAGAGGAGTTATTGGTGCATGTGACAGTATTCCCTGTAGGAGCAGGCTCGAGTGAAGAGAAGAAACTGCGCTGCGAGGTAATATGTTTGGTCGCCCCACTGTCAAAGTACCAAACATCTGAGTCTACTGCAGACATGCACTGATCATGTGAAGATGGGTCAAAACTGCAGACAGTAGTAAACGCCCATTCTTCTTCCTGCACAAGATTTGCAGACTCTGTTTTTGGTGTAGAGGCCTCTGCAACAACCATTCCAACCTCTTTCTTCTTTGCCTCTTTAGCAGCCAGTTTTGGACAGTTCTTTATAATGTGATCATTTCCTTTACAGTACTTGCAGAACAATTTCTGCTTTTCTGATTTCTTTTCATCTTTATCCTGGTTCTTCGATTGTGCAGCATTTGCAGATTTCTGCTTACTAGTAGAAGAGCTCCATTTCCCTTTGCCCTTCTGACTAGCCAGGAAAGCTTGATCTGCAACACGCATAATGGACCTGTTCTGCCTGGACTGATCTTCCTGCAACAGAACAGAGACTAATTCCTCAAATGACAAGGCATTCGGATTGCCTTTCATCATCAACCGAAGAGTAAAGGCAAAACTCTGATATGAATCAGGAAGACCATTCAGAACGGTCTGCACAAGTGAGCTATCTGGTATAACCTCATCAACAGAAATCAATTGTTCCTTCAGGTCTTTGATCTTTGTAAGAAAACTGTCCATAGAATCACCTTCATTCATGTGCTCACTCTCCAACTGTTTTCGGAGGTAAGCAACACGAGCCTCATTCCTAGCCTGGTACAAAGTGGTAAGTGTATCCCAAGCATCCTTTGCTGTTCTGCAAGAGCGAATGTGAGGAATAATGGCACGTAAGACAGACAAGGCTATCAATGCATGTGCCTGGGCATCTCTGCCATCCCAACGAATCTGCTCTGCAGTAGGTGCAACAGAAACAGCAGCACGAACAGGAATCTGCGGAATATCATCTTCGACACCATCTTCATCAGCTCCAACACCTGTATTTGCAGTACCTGTCGTTACAGGTGTAACAGGACGTCTTTCAACACCCTGCACAATGTTCCACAATCCTTTTGCAACCAGTACATGTCGCATCATATAAGCCCATAATGGGTAGTTGGTACCATCCAACTTATCCTCAACAGCCAACATACGAAATACATCACTGCTTTCAGCCATGGCCAGTGACTAAATACCTTGATGCAGAAAATTGACTGTATCTCAAAAAGTTGAACAGAACTGCCCAGACAAGTTTTGCTAAACCTGTAGTGGACTTCGAGACGCTTAAACTGGCGAACAGAAACTGGTATATACCTTTGGCACAAAAGGACAAAATAGCCTGCACAAGCGCTGCGATAGTGCGTTCGGAGGCCGAAACGAGCTCTGATCGCAATTTTGGCACCACACAGCAAAGCTGTTTTGATCTCGGAAACACCCTGAGTATGCTCACCAAATTTCGTGCGAATCTGAGACTGCAAACGGAGGAGTGTCGACGGCGCCCTAGAAGAAGCGACGACCTGCTCTGATACCGATTGTTGGAGATAGACGTCTGCGGAAGCACGCGAACAGCACAAGGAAGAAGAAGAAGCTTGGAGCACAACACACAAGACTGAATGTATTACTAGAGAATGTACAAAGATAAGTAGCCCATTAGGGCAATAGGCGTATATACAAGCCGGGGGAAAGAAACCTCCTAAAGAGGGAAAAAAGTGCCCCGGCGGTCCTAGAGTGTTCACACACATCACTACCTAAATATGTCAACAGCACACCTGTTCCATTTACGGTGCTGCTTTGAAAAGTGCAGAGAATACAGACTCTGTTTGAACCCAAACAAATCTGTGTTTGCGGTTTCATGTGGAAAGCTACTTGGTCACATTGTATCTGCATAGGGTATACAGGTGGATCCAGATAAAATCACAGCTGTGTTAGAAGCACCTGTACCCACTACACCTAAGGAAGTAATGCGCTTCATGGGCCAAGTAAGATGGCATGGTCGGCACTTACGGTGGCTTGCTCATTTGGCAATACCACTGAACAAATTAATAACCAAGACTCCTCGACAATTTGACTGGACCCCGGACTGTCAAACTGCTTTGATCGTCTAAAGGGATTACTAACACAGGTTCCAATCTTACAGCCTCCTGACTAGGATCGCCCATTTCATGTATTTGTTGATGCTTCAGATATAGCAATAGGGAGCGTTCTAATGCAACAAACCGATAAGTGGTTCAGACCAGTGTACTATGCAAGTCGAAGATTAGCCCCTGCTGAAAAGAATTACTCTGTAACAAAGAGAGAATGTCTAGGTCTAGTATATTCTATCAAGAAATTCAGACATTATTTGCTGGGCCGTAAATTTACTTTTCATGTAGATCATGCTGCACTTGTCTATCTAGTTCGGCAACAGCATCTATGTGGTCGATTAGCACGATGGGTTCTGCTTTTACAAGAGTTTGACTACAAAGTTATTCATCGGCCAGGCAGTTCACATGCCTTAGCAGATTTTCTCTCTCGCTTAGATTCCGGTGAAGCTCTGGTCGGTGTAGATGACACAACACCGGCAATTTATGTCTCTGAACCGACTAATGATGAAATTACAGACCCACCTATGCCATCTACATACTATGATCAGATCTTGACCTTCCTCACTGATGGATGCCTTCCCCCTCAGACTTCTCCTGCAATGCGAAGGAAAATTTCAGTTTTCAATCGCCGATTTCGGTTGATTGCTGGGGAATTATACTATATGGATCACACTGGAGTTTTACTTTGTTGTATTCCACCACATGAAGTTAACTCAGTCATTAATTTGGCTCACTCAATTCCTTCCGGTGGCCATTTTGCTGCAGACTTAACACACCGGAAAATTATGCAAAGTGGTCTTTGGTGGCCTACTATGTACAGGGATGTATCACAGTTTGTCAAACAATGTGATAATTGTCAGAGATCTGGACAGCCCCTGCAACGTCATCTTTTCCCTCTACAACCTGTCTTGCCATTAGAGCCTTTTCAGAAGTGGGGTTTAGATTTCATTGGCCCTATTACACCACCAGCACTCCTCAGTAATAATCGTTATATTTTGACATGTACTGATTATGCTACCAGATCGGCAGAAGCCTGGGCTTTATGGTCTGCCACAGCTGTTGCGGTAGACAAGTGTCTACTAAAAGATGTCTTTCCACGTTTTGGCTTACCACTGGAACTTGTTACATATCAAGGTACTCATTTTGTCAACAATTTAATGAAAGTACTCACACATTCGTTTCAGGTCACGCATAAATTCAGTTCACCATATTATCCTTGTGCAAATGGTTTGGCTAAGAGTACAAACAAAAATTTGTTGAATATGCTTCGAAAATTGATTCTGGACGCACCGAAAAGATGGGAGCAACTGTTACCTGCAGTATTATGGGCATACCGGACTACATACAAGGTAACAACAGGATTAACCCCTTTCAAACTAGCTTATGGATTGGAAGCCATAGCACCGATGGAGATAGTTGTGCCAAGTTTACGAGTAGCAATCGCTCAGAAACTGCTACCTGAACAATCTCTATCATTTTGGTTGGATACACTCAGAGAATTAGACGAGTATCGATGGCATAGTTTTTTGACTATTCAGGAAGTACAGCTAAGACAAGCTCGAACACATGATCGATATCTAGAAACTCTAATTTTTTCGGTGGGACAACTTGTACTCTTTTACAATGCAAAGTTGAATCGCTCTGCTGGCAAATTCAAGTTACGATGGTTTGGTCCCTACCGGATTGCTGAACAAGTGGGCCCAACAACTTTTTGGTTGACCACTTTGACCGGAATTCCTCTTCCAAAGGTGATAAATGGATCAAAGCTGCGACCGTATCAACAAGCATCTAATCCACACTAACGATTCGCGGTTGGCCGCGTCTTTTGGCATTCTCTTTTCTTTTATTTTCTTTTCTTTTCTTTTTTGCATGCTTAATAAAATAAATCTGTAAATATCCGCGTTTTGATACCTAATTATGTCCACAGCCGCCCTGCCCTTTCCAGCTACTCATACATGCACACCGAAGTTAAGAAGTTATCATCTCAACGTCGCATGATGATTAGTCATTTTGATTTCTCTCCCCGGCAACGCATCTACTTAACCTTTTGTGTTTCGCCAAAAATCGCTATTGTGTTTGTGTGATTTGTGTCATTGTGTGTACCCTGTGTTCTGTGTACTTGTGATTGCTTTCTCTATGTGCACCATGGAAGCTTTGGCTAACTATGCCGCCTTCCATGATGGACTCCCTGCCAACGTAGGAGAGTTCCTATGCATTCGTGGGCTATCCAATTTCACTGAACTGCCTTGGCATTCAGTGGAATCCCACCCCTTCTTTGCCCAGATCATCTCTGCCATCGCCAACACACTTGCCACTGAGCAGAGTTGGCCGATCACCTCCCTACCATCCCGTACACTGATCACCTTCCAAACTTTCGATGAGTCATTTCGAATCCCTTCGCAAGGTTGGGAAAATGGCCCGAACCTCCCCGTAGCAACAATGACACAATTATTTCCCAGGTATTCGTCAACGAATACGCGATCCTTTGTCGACCGGAACCTGAGAGATCCGCACTTCAATTCTTAGTAGCTATCCTGAACCTACAGAAACGTACTTATGGAATATCTCGTCCCTTCTACTCCGCCATAGACTTAGCCGCCCGAGAACCAGTGAATTTTGCGACCTATTTCTTCCACCGCATTCACAAAGAATGCGTAGCAATCATCAAACAGGTAAACAAGGGAGGAATGCCAAGATCGAGACTCCCTCATATCCTATCCTTCCTGTTTCTGGCCATCCTTGCAGCACAACCACCACCCAGAGGCCCGGTCCTACGACATGAAGAGTCTATGCAATTATGGGAGGATGATGAAGAAGATGAAGAGGAGCTAAATCAACTCTTCCGCTGGAAGAGAATCAGGATTAGTTCATTTGAAAGCCCAGAGGCCCGGTCCTACGACATGAAGAGTATGTGCAATTATGGGAGGATGATGAAGAAGATGAAGAGGAGCTAAATCAACTCTTCCGCCGGAAGAGAATTAGGATCAGTTCATCTGAAAGTGAAGCCCAGGGATCAGCCGAAAGAAACAAAGAAGATGACAAGAAACAAGAAAAGCAAGACGAAGAAACCTTCCATGACACCGCCACATCTATGCAACACGAATCATCTGCGTAGTCTTCTTCAGAAGGGCAACAAGAATAGGAGGATCACACTAAAATCGACACAAGCTCGTCAGAAGAGGCATCACAACAACAATCGGAGCCGGAAAAACAAAGAGATGAAGAACAGGTCGTTAAGGATATTTTCGACGAATTGCTTAGAGCAGTAGAATCCACAATTGCTGATACCGCCGACACTGGACAACAAACCGTAGATAAGGTAACGTAGTCTCACTCTGTCCTTCCCACTCCCCCATCGAAGCCGCCACTCGACCCCATTATCCCTATCCAACCCATCCATCCCAACGAACCCACTGACTCTACTTCCTCATCCCCCAACTACTCTCCACCGAACTCCCAACAGCTGCTCACCGCGTCCTCATCCCAACCTCGACCTCAGCTGGCACTTCCTTCAATCCCTACGATCTCTGAACTTGCAAACATGGGCCAACTGTTAATTCAGTTATCACAGCAATTGCCAATCCAGATGAGAGAAGTCACCGATAATATTCGAAATGAGTTACAACACAAGGTGGATGTCCTAGAAGCAGATATCACGCCTCTACAGGAAGAGATAGATGCGGTCAAAGCAGAAAACCATCAGCTGCACTCCCAAATTACCCATCTCCAAGCCCAGCTTGCAGAACAACAGACAATTGCCGATCAGAGAGATACCGCACTGGCAAATCTCAACCAAAAGGACAAGTTACTAAGTGAAGCACAGGCCGAAATCAGTCAGTTAAAGCTAGATCTACAAGATAAAGAAGATGCCAGAGTAGCCTTAGGTAATTTATTAGAAGAGACCAGAGTGCAACTCGACGAAGTGGTACAAAAAGGCCAAGAACAACACGACCTGGCAATGAAGACAGCGGAAGAACTACTAAGTTACAAGGATCAATTAGCTGATGTAAATAATATGCTCAAACGTTATTTGTCAAAACAAGCTCAAACACAGAAGGTAATAATAGATCTCCGTAGAGAAAGGGACGCATACTCCAGAACTATACAGTTCCAGAATCAAGAGATCGAAAGAAGGGAAAATCAGCTGGAAAATAAAAAAGAAAGAGTAATCAGTATGGAGAAACAAGTTGCAGAAATGAAGATATCCAGAGATGCGGCATTGTCCAACGAATTCTACCTACAAGAAGCTTTTCTGCATATGCAAGAAGAAATTTTGTTGACCGAAGCCATAGCATTAAGTTCTGTACGAGTAGATGCACAGCTAGTAGAACCGGACACACTCAAACAAATGTTAGAAACTCTAAAGAAAAAGATTGCTTGCACCTTTAGATTAGCCAGAAATATGTACTTAGAAGGCATTATAGATGAACAGTAGTTTTGTAAAACCTGCGGGTTCGAGTCCACCGTGCGTGCCAGAGTGTTATTGGCCGCCGGATTGGAAGTGTATAACTGAAATCTTGTTTCACACGTGCGAAAGGTTGTTACGCAGACACTTTGTAATCTTTTATATAAAGCAATGAAAAGAGATGCTCAGTGACGTTCAAGAGATCACCAGACTGTCTGTCTGGGTGATTTGTCTGTGGTGTTACTGTGTGTCGAGTTGGTTAATTTAGAGTATCTTGTCTAATTTTTGAGTATTCTGTGTGTATCTGTGTCTCGTCTTGTCTGTTGTCTATTGGTGTACCTTGCAGTTGTGAGTATCATCTACATCCAGTAGATAATTCGGTCCGTTTTCTTAAGTGAATCGGCTGCGAATCCTTATTGCGATTGTGTGTTAAGTTCGCATATTGCGGTAGTACTCGTTCTTGGAATGTTCTGCCAGTTGTTTGGTGAATTCTGTGTAACTGTGGTAGTGTTTCTAACACTGTGCGGGATCGTGTGGTCTTCAACATTGAGATTTGTCATCCTAAGGTAAGGGTTAAGCTACAGTAGGATTTCTTGGGTTGCGTACTGAACCTTCAGTACGGTGTATCTGAAACACTTGAATTCTCTGTGTCTTCGGACATTGGTCGGATTGTGGTACCCATTTGGTAAAGGTTGAACGATTACTCTTGTCCCTGGTATTTTCAGTAAGTTTATGTGCAGATGCAATATAGCATCTTAGTGTATGCAGTACACGTTGGCCGATCTAAACCGTGAACTATAAATGTCTAAGTACAACAGAATCTTGATAGAGCTCTCAACATCAGTATATTGCTGTGTGTAAGTGGTTAGTTTGGGAACTAAGTATAGGGCCTCTATCTAACAGACCCCTTCCACTCCCAAGAACCCAATGATCGTTTAAACGCACTTCTGACAGTTAGAATATAGCGTTTAACAGCACTATGCCTACATGAGTCAAGTTATAACTTATAAAGAAGCTAACTTTTTTGAAGAAGCAAATAAGCATAGAGAATGGATTGAATCCATGGAGGAGGAAGTCAAGGCACTTGAAGAAAATGATACTTGTTCATTCAGGCCAAGAACAAAGGAGATGAAAGTCATTGGCAACAAATGGGTGTACAAGGTAAAGAGGCATGTAGTTGGGAGCATCTCTAGGTAAAAAGCAAGGTTGGTTGTCAAAGGTTTTGCTTAGGTCTTAGGTACCCTGATCTATCCATTATTGTTTTCTACCTTCATTGACCTCTTTGGGATCCAAATTTGAATGATATTAGGAGGAAACTTCTGTTGTTGATCTAGTATAGGCCTCCTTGGTTTAGTTTTGTACTTCTTGGTCGATGAATTTGAGTCCAAAGGAGCAATTGGTTGTTCTCCATTGCATACCAAGATTTGCTTCATAATAGGATTTTATTTTCTCCATGATTTTGTTGTTCTTCCAGATGCACTTGTCTTCCTTTTGGTGCTTGAATTTTCGCTTTGGTTGTATTACTATTGCAACCTTTAGTTTTGGATAAGAATGGATATCCATCTTTTGTTGCACTTGTATTTTCTAGTTCAATAAGATGTGAGGACTGCTAGGAGATGCCACACATATTAGGGAATCGAAATGTTAATTCAATAATGTCTGGGGAAGATTTCAATTTTTAACATGTGAATTTGAGCATCTACAAAACACACTTGAACTCCAAGCCATGTTGCATAGAGAAGAGTGGAGGAATATTTTAGTGGAGCCTTACCGAAACCAGATATGAGAAGATGCTATTATCTCATCTCCATTTACAAGGCACCGGTGTGAAGGATGTAGTGGGGACTTTAGTCATTCCATCCCTACTACACAACAATGAAATGAAGAGATTCTGTCTTACTTTGAACTTGGTTTGAGAGGCACTCAACATGTAAGGTCTACACATACTTTCGGATAAACAAACCTTAGTGCCAGATAAAATGAAGGATAGGAAAAACATGAAGCTTAAAGATATGGCAAGAATGACACCTAATATTTCAATACCCCATCATCTCTACATGTGACATTTCACCTTTCTCAGCCAAGGCATATTTACTCAGCCACACAAGAGAATATGGTTCAGCCTTTATTTGGTAGAAACAAGCTCATGAATGATTAATCTTCCCACATGGATCATTGAGTAGTTATATGTAGCTAACAACAGGTGGTTGCATAAACAAGTCGTGAACAAATGTTGTGCAATTACTTCAGAATAGTATGTGTAAGTGTATGTGCATATAATTAGGAATTTAAAATCTATTGTGGTACATTAAAATTATTATTGAAAGATATAGGTAGATTATATTTGAATCAACATTGAGAATCACTTTATAATAGTATATGTATGTATGTGTATGAGTATGTGTATGCATTTGAATGTATAATTATGAATGAAAAATCTATTGTGATTGTCTGACTCAATATTGATTCTTACTTCACAATAGTATGTGTAAGTGCATGTGCATATGATTAGGAATTTAAAATATATTGTGATTGTTTGACTCAATATTGATTTGTATTTCACAATAGTATGTGTAAGTATATGTATGTGTAAATGTATATGTGTGTATGATTGAGAATTAAAATCTATTGTGATTGTTTAACTCAACAATGATTTTTACTTCACAATAGTATGTGTAATTGTATATGGGCATATGATTGAGAATTAAAGTCTATCGTAATTTTTTGACTCAACACTGATCGAGATATCTTATTTGATATTGATCTATATTCTTTTTTTTTTGTAGGTATAGTCTTCATAAAGCAATTTGCAAGCACTATGGGAAAGGGAAAAGAATGGTCATATGTGATTGTTCATCAAGAGGGTAAAACAATATCCACAATAGAAGCAAATGTTGTGGGCATCGTTATGTAGGAGATGCAAATCGAATAAAAGAGCATCTTTTTAGTACAAGTAATAATGTGGTAGGATGCTCTAATCCAGATAGTGATATATGGGTACATTTTGCAAGCTATGCAAATAAATGTAAATCTCAAGGTATCACATAAAAAAGATTCAAAAGCATGAGTTCACAGCACTTTTGAAGTAGCCCAAGTGTAAAGCAAGAATGAATAGATGCATCGATGATAATAGAGGATCATCAGGATATTTCTACTCAAGTCTCTCAAAATGTTTTTGAGAATAACCAAGATACATGTACTCCATTTTCTCCAACTGCATAAGAAAAGAGTGGAGTTCATGAATGTAGTAAAAATGGTGGATCTAATACTTTGTCACCATGCTATGTCTGTAATAAATCACAAAATACTATACATGTAGCTTTTGAAAAGCAAGATTATCTCGAGCTTTATCTTAAATGGACTCAAGCATTCTTAGCATGTGGGATTCCTTTCAATTTTCAAAGATGCTTTGATGTCAACTGCATGAAAAGGTTTCACCATGCCATATTATAACAAAATGCAAAAAGAGTATATAGATAAAGTGAAAAAAAGTACTATAGCTATTTTAAAGTGAATAGTACTTGATTATGTACCCATGTATGGATGCACAATAGCATTGGATGGATGGAAAAGTTGTCCAAAGAAACCATTGATTAATGTCATGGTTATATGTCCAAAAGGAAACATGTTTTTAGAAGCTGTTGATACTTCTCTTAAAGAGAAAAGTTCGGCTTTTCTTGTAAAGGTATATGAACATGCTATATCGAGCGTGGGTGGTCTGAAGAATGTGACTGCGATAGTGACAGATAATGCCTCTAATTTTCGAAGTGCTGGATTTACAATTCAAAACAAGTATGAAGGCATTACCTGGGTTCCATGTGCAACTCATACATTAAATTTATTATTTAAAGATATAGGTAGATTATCTTTCATTACAAAAAGCTTATTAGATGCAAACCATGTGGTCAAACTTATTAGAGAGCATCACTTTTCATATTCGCTCTTCCGATCAAAATCTCCCAATAAAGCACTTCAGATTTTTTGTGCCACATGATTTGCAACTGCTTACATTGTGCTCAGTGGATTATTAGAAGTTAAGCGAGCTCTTGCAGAAATGATTGCTGATCGAAGATGGGAGGCATGGATAGAGAAGTATCCTTCTTATCGCGTTGCAGCATCCAAATGTACATGTCTAATACAATCACAAAATTTTTGGCGTAATCTTGAAAAAATTTTTGCTATCACTAAACCTTTTGTGGAACTTTTACGAATGGTTGATACTGATAAATTTGTGATTGGAAAAGTTTATTGGATTATGTCAGAAACTATTCAAAAAGTAAAAGACTTTAATCAATTTTCATTATGATAGAAAACACAGATTGGATCATTAGCAGGGAAGGGATGGACGCAAATGCATACTCATTTGCATGGAACAACATTCGTTTTGGATCTAACATTTTACTCAATGGTCAAGCATCAAACAAAGAAGTCATGGCAAACTTCAAAACCACATGTCAATTATTACTTCTAGGTACAGATGGTCGAGATGCATTCCACCAAAGAGTAGCATATGTAAATCAAGAAGGATCATTTGGAGATCTATGGCACATTGAAGCGATTCAAAAACATCCACCTCCGATTTGGTGGAAAGAGTGTGGAAAGAGTATGGAGGTGAAGCAGTGGAGTTGCAACATATAGCTATGAGAGTGCTTTCAGTAGCAGCTTCAAGTGGTAGTTGTGAATGTAATTGGAGTGCCTATGATTTTCTTCATTCAAAATGAAGAAATCGCTCAAGTGTGTCATGTACTAATGATTTGGTATATGTGTTTTGTAATATTCATTTATTACATGCTCCAACCAAGATAACTTCTACAACAGCACAACAAACTTTTGGAGAATTTCAAACTCATGAAAGTTTAACAAATGATTCATGGAGTGATCATGATTTAGATGTAGATCATAATGATGGTTCAGACATTGAAGAAATAGATGACATGGTACTTGTCATAGATGATGATATTCAAAATGAAGAAAATGATGTATATGAATACTAAGATTATATTCAATTGCAAAATCGAATACAAGTCATGTCTTTGATTAGAAAAAAAGCTTTCCTATTCAGTGTTTTCTTGATTCAATGACTCATCGATAATAAACTGATCAAAAGACGATGATGCCTTTGAGAGTCTTCCATATTTGCTCTCATAAGCATCCACAGAAATTTGTAAATTTTTCACTTGATTCTCTAGATCATCAATCCTCTTTTGTTGATCATCTATTGTTCTTCATAATGCAAGAAAATCCTTCATTGTATAATTCTGCCCCTTGTGATGACAAATCATGTATAAGATTACATTATTTAGGTAGCAAAATGTAGGGCCGCTTTTGAGGAAGAGGGCCTTCGTTTCCTTGATTACAAACTTCTACTCAATTTTGAGGACGACCCAAACCGATACCTGCATTCTTTGGATGATCATCCCAATCTACACGTCGATGAAGAATATCTTGTACAAAAACCTTTTGAATGAAATATAATGCTATTTGATTATTATTTGGTAATGATCTCTCAACTTGGACAAAACATCGAAGTAGCATTTCTGCTAATCCTTTATGTTGCAAGTCTGAAAGCTTTAAGGGTGCTGTTTCTTTTGCCCTTCCTGTAACCCAAAAGAGAACACCACGAACAAAATAATTTGGACATAGCTTTTTTACTTCTTTCATTGATAATGCTTCTCCTTCTAATCCCTCTGGCTCTAAATCTTGATGGAATAAAAATGCTAATCCCGATTGTTCAAATTGAGCATTCTGCTCAGATAAAATCCTTTGAGATTCAGTATGATCAAGATCATCATTCACATATGGCATTGTTGCCATGTTTTACTTCTATAAAATAAAAACACTAATTTTATCTCAAGAGAATTCATAACATTTAATCTATGTAACTCAAATAAATCCACTTCATTTCATCCACTTAACTCAAATGTAAACACTTCATTTACTCCACATAATTCAAATAAATCAACATTATTCAATCCATATATTATAAATTACACTTTATTTTATCCACTTAACTCAAACGATACCACAACATTTACTCCGCATAATACAAATGATTACACTTTATTTCATCCACTTAACTCAATTGTAAACACTTCATTTAATCCACTTAATACAAATGAATCCACAAGATTTAATTCACATTTATTAAATGAATCCACAACATTTAATCCACATAACTCAAATGATAGCACTTCATTTACTGCACATAATTCAAATAAATCCACATCATTTAATTCACATATTACAAATGATTACACTTCAATATGGTCGTAATCCATCTGTCATGGATATCTTTAAGCCATATCGAGTTAGATGCGAGAATACTCTAAATAGTTCATGTGCGTCTACGCTTTTTGATACATCTTTGTTAGAAGCTAATTTTAAAACATGAGAGATTTTTTATGGTTTATTTACCGTTGTAAAAGCCTTGATCTTTACACATGTAAAGGTAGAAAGATAGAGCCCAAATCCCACGAATTTGTGGTGTTTGAAGTTGCATTCAATCAAGCAATCAAATCACCTAAAAGTAGATCAAACTAGATCTTCACTTTTCCTAGATTGTAGGAAAGCGAATTGATTCCCTCCAAACACCTTCACTTGAGTTCAAATTTCACTTGTAGAAGTCATGGAACACTCCTAGAGTCTATATAAAGACTTGAAATCACTTGTACATTACATGGAAGCAATATACGTACACTTTTTTTTTAATATAAAGGAAGTTCGGCGTTAGCCTACTCTCCCGGACTTGAATTAAATAAAGAAAAGTACAAGAGAAGGGGACTAGTGCCCACGGGACCCCCCAAATCCCACAAAGCAGGGGAAGCTTTTACAGAGCTTAGATGACATTACAAAGAAGGTTGATTACCCTCTCATCACCCTCATGTGGGGCCCACTTGGGTTTAAGCTTGTTATCGATCAAAAGGAGTACTTGATGATGCCTAAAGGGGGGGGGGGATTTTTTACAGTTGACAATCCTTTTGCCAAGGAGGAACAGCGATTTCTCAATTGACCACTCCTTGGGGGAGTCACCAAAGTTGAAAGCACATCTTTCCCGCCAGATTTTCCATAGGACCTCCCCTCTAATGGCGTTCCAGAGAGTCACGGAGCAGCCGATCGCTTCTCCCAGCAGGGCTTGCTGCCAACTGAGACGTTTTTGAAGTCTAATTCTCTTTCCAACCACCTGCCAGAGTCTGTTGGAGTTGGGGCAGGTAAAGAAGATGTGTGAAACATCTTCGATAGACCGGTAGCAGCGTTTGCACCAGGGAGGGATCCCACAAATTTTGCTAGCCTTAAGGTTGGTCCACATTCCATGATGAAGAATTTGCCATAAGAGGACAAACTTTTTGATTTCTATGAGGGGGTGCCAGATAGTCATGAACTTCATGTCCCACCGAAGCCGCGTCCATGACAGGCACCACTTTTTGTTGAGGTTAACCTGATAGTCGATCGTTTCTTTGATGTTCGGGATTTTTGATAGGCTATTCCCATTGTGCCATTTGAGACCAAGCGAGCTCGACATGTCGTGTCCCATGAGAAGGCGAACTTTGTGTCGGTCCCAGGCGAGACATCTGCTTTGCAAAGTGTTCCATTCTTCATGCGAAATGTTGATGCTAGGGTCAATATCCTCAAAGTTGATCCAGCGGTTGGTGTCTTGCTTCCAGAGATGTTTCCATTTTTTGAAGCCTTTGTTCCATAGCTTCTTGGCATTTTGAATGTTCCAAGAATCCACACTCCGGATGCCATGGATCAGAAACCAGATAGAGTCGTTTTGTCTGATACCGGCAGCCCACTTCCAGTGTTCACTTATTCTTGTGAAGCTTTTGACTTTATTCCAACTCTTCCAAAGGGAGCACACCAAATTAGAGCCTTTCGGGAAGACGGGGATCGGGGAAAACAGCAAGGTCAAGATGTCAAGATTCTTCCAATTTGGGAAACCCATGAGCGCCAACTCATTCTTGTTTCTGAAGATCAACTTGGCCCACGAGGCCTCCCCGTTGCACCAAGCCTTAATCATCCATTTGGCCGACAGTTTGTTAGCCATGCACCCAATGTCCAAGATACCAAGTCCCCCACTATCTCTATGGCTGGTGCAGATGGACCATTTGATTTTAGGCACCCCCCGCCTATTGTGGTCGCCCGCCCAAAGGAAGTTTCTACAAATACTATCCAGTTTGGACAGATCTTGCTCTTTCGATCTCCAACAAGAAAGGAAATAAATGGTAGATGATAAGAGGAACGTGTTGATAACCATAGCACGACCGGCAAGATTGATTTGCATACCTTCTAAGTTTGATCACCTTTGAAAGTTTTCCATTAATGTTAATTTGGGTCGATGTGTTTCCGAGAAGGGTCGCGATCATCTTGGTGAATTTCTGACTACATCCAAGATCTTGTAGCGACTGTAGAATATAGTCCCATTCTAGCCTGTCGTAGGCTTTATCAAAGTCGATCTTGAGGAATACTACTTCTTGTTTATACTCATTTGCAAATTCAAGACCTTCCCAGATATCTATAATGGTTTCCAAAATTGACCTGCCTTTGATGAAACCTTTTTGGTCCTCGCTTAACCACGCTCTCAAGTGGCAAGAGATTCTGTTGGCAATGACTTTGGTGATGATCTTGTATCCTGTTTGGAGCATTGTAATGGGACGCCAGTTCTCTATTCTGTTCTTTTCCCCTTTTTTGTGTACTAACTTGATAATGCCATTGTTGAGACAGGAAGGAAGCGCGCCAAACTTGAGTGCCTCTTGCCAAACCAACCGAAGAGGGGTGGCAACCACCAACTTGAAGGATTTAAAGAACTCATTAGTGAGCCCGTCGGGTCCCAGGCTTTTACCTGAAGGGAGGGCATCGATGACCTCAATGATTTCGGCTTCAGAGATAGAGGCATGAAGCAGAGAGTGGAGGTTGAGTGGAATCCTGTGGGGGGAAACCCTAGAAATGGCTGCCATACAGTCCCTTCTATGGTGGGAGAGGGGGTTTGAGGTCCCCAGGAGTCTCGTGAAGTGCCCTTCAATGATCCCAACATTATCTTCTTCCGTATTGCATACGTTGCCATTTGCGTCTAGCAATAAGGGGATCGATTCTCTGTTGTGTTTCCTTTTGAGGATACGGCACATCTCTTTGGTGGGTTTGTCGGCTTTGCCAGCCCACCACTCCTTGAAGAAAATTTGCAAATTTTTCCTTTGTATCTCTTCCTCGTATCTCAGCAGCGCTCTGATTTTTCGAAGCCCTTTCTGGGCTTGAGATTTTCCTTTGTTCACTTCCTCCTCGAGCCGCCAGAGTCTATGATATAGAGCTTCTCTACGGGCCCGCCGCACAGTCTCTAGCATCTTCCTGGATCTAATCATGATCTGTCGTGACTTATCGACCGCACTTCTCCAACACTTGGCTGGGGACAAGCCAGAGGCAAATGCCTCCTTCCACACATCAGAAATTTCTTGATGGACGGAGGGGAGAGAGAAGGAGGGCACACTGGCATGGAACCAAGGAGCCTTACGGATCTTGGTGGGGGGTTGAAAGGTGATGACGATCGGGTAGTGATCAGAGATGGTGAGGTCGGTGCGTTGCGAGAGGGAAGGGTGGCCCCACTGATGAGTAAAGCTCTGAGAACTGTAGCATCTATCAAGTCTAGCTTTCCTCAGGTCCTCGCCTGCTTGGAGATTTGACCAAGAAAAGCCATTCGAGTCTTTGAATTTGACCAGATCCAAGTGTAGTTTAGTTTTGTCCCACGTTTCTTTCTCTCGACTATCGATGACCCTACCCTTGCCCATCCATCTGTCCATAGGGTCCTCTACCATGTTGAAGTCACCACAAATAAGCACGTTGTGGGGGAGCGAGTCCAAGGAGGCCCAAGTGTTAAGTCTCTCTAACTCCCCATTAGGGGCATACAAAGAAACTAAAGTAAAACAAAAGGGAGCACCGAAGGAAACAGCAATCCATCGATGGCATTCATCTTCAATGGAGTTCTCAAGCTTTTCAAACCAGAGTTGATTAATACCGATTACCGTTCCACCGGACCCCCACTGATGCGCCGTTGAAATCCAAACATGGGTCGAGGAGACATGTCTAAGCCGTTTCTGGAGGTCTTCTCCGTCAATTTTAATCTCTTGGATACATATAAAATCTGGGTTTAGGCTAATGTCGCAAAGCCATTGACCAATGATGATCGCTCTTGAGGGGTCGGTTAGCCCTCTAGCATTTAACGAGATGATGATCATTGTCGTAATAATCCCTCTTTGCGGGAGGGAGCTTTGTCCTTTCTTTTCTTGGATTCATCTTTCTTTTTCGCTCGGATCGGATCCCGAGTTAGCAATAGGTTCTTGTGGGGGCTTTTCCACGGTAACTCCATAGGTTGTTTTCCTTTGCGGGATGCCTCCTGCTGGGAAGAACTGGGCACCATTTTCAGCTCCGTTTCCGGAATAGTCGATCCGATGATGGAGCTTTCACTATCCATGTTATCTTCGTTGCTAGTAGTAAAGCCGTCTTCTTTGCTTGTAGTGTAACCCTCCTGCAAGGTTTCTTTACTGTCAGGGATCTCTAGGCCTTTGACGTCGGTGTCCACCTCAAGTTGGTTCCCCCCTGGGTAGTCAAACTCATTGATGTCCTTTTCCAGATTGCAATACAAGTTGCTAGAGGGGGTAACTGACATGTTGTTTCGCTCAGAAGTTGCCCTAGGGCTTCTTTTCCTTCTTTCTGACTTCGATGAGCCCGTCTGCGTCAGCTTCTGGATTAAGGGGGCCCTTGAAATCCTCTACTTTCGTCGAGTGATTCAAAGCACCATTGCTATCTTGAGCATTTTTGGGGGCTTCTTGATTTCGCTTGCTTTTTCGTCTCAAGGGGCAATATACGTACACTTGTGACCATCATTGTCTTGCTCCTTCAATTCTCTACATCTTCTTTGCCAATAGTAATCTTGGAGAGGCTGCTTCTCTCTCTCCAGAGATCCAAATTGAGTGCAAGATGTCTCATTGAAAAGGTATTAGTGTCCACATTATGCTTGTATCTTTTCAAAGCATTTGGTTCGGTAGATTGAGAGAAATCTGAGTTTTTTTGTCTCAAGGTCAATCTTTGAGTATTCTTGAAAAATAGGAAGTACCACCGGTGAATGTCTCATTCATTCCTATAGCATATTTTGCTTATTCCTTATAATTTTGTGCATTCTATACACTCAACCCTATATATATAACTTCCATAAAAGGATTTTTTCTAATTGTAATCACACTGGTCGCTATGGGCATTTGAAGTTCATTGTCTCTTCCATAGATAGTAAGTTTTTTGAGCTAGTCGACCCCCGAACCTATCTATTTTGTATCGACTCATTCTCCCTGATGCTCCAAAGTACATAGTGTGTTTCTTTGCACTTATCACATGTTTATAAGGTCTTTTTGAGTCTCCATAAGCTCAAGGGATGGTCTTGTGCCGGTTGGCTTGAACAAACTTCGTCGCTTTGAAATGCACTTTTCTACCTTCGACAAGCTTCTCCAAGTTCTTTCAGTGGTATCAGAGCTAGATCAAGATGGATGATGGCTTTCCCTCAATGATCGAGAAGCTTAATCGACACAACTACGCGTCTTGGAAAATCAAAATGGAGGCCTATTTGCAAGGTAGAAATCTTTATGGAATTGTAGCAGGTGATGAAGCTATGCCTATTCCAAGATCCAAAGGAGGACCTACACAAGAGGAGACAGATAAACTCACACTTTGGTGCACAAGGGATGCTCAAGCAAGGTTGTACATACTAAACTCTATCTCTGACTTTCTATTACCACATAGTAGAGGATGCAAGACATCTCAAGTTACTTGGGATGCCCTCATGACTTTCTTTTCTGCTAGTACCAAATCAAGAAAGAATCATCTTTGAAACGAGTTCAACCAAATGAAGAAGACACGCAAACAAACCATCACAGAGTTTGTTACCAAGGTCAAGGAGGTTGTGGATCAGTTAGCATCCATTGGAGAGCTGATTGAAGAAGAGGTCATCATGAGGCAGATTCTCAAAGGCATTCAAAGTGATAAGCAATGGTAATCCTTCATGACGGCTTATGATCTCATCATGGATGTGCAAACTCCAGACTTCAATATCTTTCTTGGACAACTCTTCAATCAAGAAGCCAACAATAGCATAAAGGAAGGTAACTCTTATCATGGTAATTCAACTAGTTCTCTATATGCAAATAAGAAGGATAAGAAGAAGAAGGAAGAAGATGAAGAAGAGACCTCCCAAGCCAACTTTGCAAGCAAGAGCAAGTGGAAAGGGAAGAAGAAAGGACCAAAGCAAGACAAAGCCAAAGGTCGGAATATTCAACCTTGTGCCATATGAGATAAGACCAATCACACCACACAAAATTGCTGGTTCAATGGGAAGACCCAGAAAGGAAGTGGAAGAGGTGGATATGGAAGCAATAGAGGCAGAGGTGGACACAACTTCAACAATAACAACAGAAGCTATAATAGAAGGGACTACAACAATTATTCAAAAGATCAACCACATGAAGACTCATTGCTTCTTATGAATCTAAGCCACAAAGAAGGTAAAGAAGATGATCATTTGTTCTACATAGATTCAATATGCTCGAATCATGTTGTAGGCAACATTGCTCTTCTATCTGATTTGGAAAGTCCAATGCATAGGCATGAAGTGCAAACATGGGATGACACAAAGCACAATGTGGAGAAGATTGGTAATGTCAAAGCTTCCAATGGAAGGACAAACATTTTGAGTAAGGTTCTCTATGTACCCACTATCACTAAAAACCTAATAAGTGTAGGCCAAATAGTTGAAAAAGGCTTGCAAGTTAGGTTCACCCAACATGGAGCTTTTGCGGAAGATCCATGTCAAGGCTTCAAAAAGATAGCCCGAGGTGAGAAGCATGGTAGGCTCTTTACTTTTGAAGTAGGAGAAACCAGGAACATAGCTCTATTCAACTTTGGGTCTCAAACCCTAAGTGAGCTTGAAGTGTGGCATAAGAGACTTGCTCATGTGAATGAAAGAGCCTTGAAGGTTATATGCAAGGATCCAAGTGTTCTAGGACTGCCAAACATATCAAAGCAACACATGATCAACAGGTGTGATGCATGTCAGATTGGGAAGGCACAAAGACAACCATTCAACCACAAAGGCTACATCCACAACAACGTATTGGACTTAGTACATATAGATGTATGGGGACCAATTCAAGTACCTTCATTGGCAGGATCAAGGTATTATGTCTCATTTATTGACGATCATAGTAGATGGAATGTTCTATACTTTATCAAGAGTAAGAAGGAAGTGTTTGATTGCTTCAAGAAGTATCTTGCACATGTGGAGAATCATACAGGTAGATCACTAAAGAAGCTCAAATCTGATGGAGGGGGAGAATACTTCTCCAAAGATTTTGATGAGTTCTTGTAGGAAAAAGGTATCAAAAGGGAAGTGACTACTAGGTACTCTCCTCAACTAAATGGAATTGCAGAGAGGAGAAACAAGAAATTGGTTGGATCAGCGCGAACAATGCTTGAAGAGAAGAAGTTGTGACATTATCTATGGGCAGAAGCTATTTCAACTGCTGTGTACCTTGTCAATAGACTACCATCCAAATCACTTCAAGGTATGACTCCTTATGAAGCATGGCATGGAAGAAAACCTAGTCTTGGACATTGCAAGGTTTTTGGTTGTTTAACTTATGTTCATGTACCATCACAAATAAGAGGTAAGCTAGATGAAAGGGCAACAAAGGCAGTGTTTATTGGATATGATTCAACTCAAATGGGTTATAGGTTCTTCAATCCTTCAACCAAGCAATTCACTACAAGTAGAGATGTTGTGTTTGAAGAACACATGTATTGGTATGATGAAGCCAAACAAGAGGTAACACTATCATATGATCTTGATTCTGACTCTCATCAATTAGGAAGCAAGCATGATACACAGGTCCAAGATCCAAGAAGTGATACAGACGATGACCAAGATGAAAGAGAAAAGGATTACAAGCTATGGAAGTCAAGAGGCAAAGCAAAGATGCAAGAGGTTGGAGAATGCTCAAAACAAGCACCTAGAAGATCAGCAAGAGAGAAGAAACAACTAGAAAGGTATGGATATGATTCCAGATTTGTTACGAAGCATTCAATCTACTTGGCAAAAGACTCTATTTTAGAGGAACCCTGAACCTATGAAGAGGCAAAGGGAAACCCTAATTGGGAAAAGGACATGAACAAAGAGATAGATGCATTGGAACTTGGGATTTGGTTCCAATATTGCCGAATCAAAAGGTAATTGGTTGCAGATGGGTATATAAAGTGAAAAGGAATTCAGATGGATCAGTTTGCAGGTACAAGGCAGGATTAGTTGCCAAAGGATGCTCACAAACTCATGGTATATACTGCGAGGAAACATTCTCATCAGTTGCAAAGATGACTACAATCAGGACATTGATAAGTGTAGGTGCTACAAGGAATTGGAGACTTCTCCAACTTGAGGTGAAAAATGCATTCTTAAATGGTTGGATAAGTGAAGAGGTATACATGTCACAACCACCAGGTTTTGAAAACCCTAATCATCCATCTTATGTTTGCCGACTTAAGAAAGCATTGTATAGATTGAAACAAGCTCCTAGAGCTTGGAATTACAGGTTGATTACATATCTTCAAGATCAAGGGTTCAAAGCTAGCAGCTCAGATCCTTCTCTATTCATCAAAAGGGATCACCATGAGGTTATCTATCTATGTGTATATGTAGATGATATTATTGTGATAGGTGATGATCTAAATGGCATTCAAAGGATCAAGAGACACATGCAAGAGGACAAAATCAGTGACCTAGGTGAGCTCACATATTTCCTAGGTGTGCAGGTGATATATACACATGAAGGAATGTATTTGACTCAAAGAAGATACATTCAGGATCTTCTTCTCAAGTTCAAAATGGAGAACACTAAACCTGCAGGTACACCTTTGGAGATGAATCATAAACTTAGTGTTTATGAAGGTGAGAAAATTTAAGACATTAAAGAGTATCAAAGCTTGGTAGGTAGCTTGATATATGCTACTCATACAAGGGCAGACATCTCATATAGTGTGGGAGTGCTTAGTCAATTCATGCACTCACCGAGAAGACCACACATGGATGCGGCTAAGAGAGTACTTAAGTATCTCAAATGTACAATAAACAAAGGTATATTATATCCTTATTCTTCAGATTTGGATATCAAAATCTATTCAGATGCAGATTGGGCCGGAGCTAAGGATGATAGAAAAAGTACATCTGGTTACTTAGCATTTGCAGGTTCGAAGCTAGTGTCATGGAGTTCCAAGAAGCAACCAACAATTGCTTTATCCTCAACTGAAGCAGAGTACAGAGACTTGATCATAGCAACTCAAGAGTCAATATGGTTAAAAGCATTGTATACAGATTTGGGACTTGTGAGTTCCAAACCTCACATATTTGGAGATAATGTAAGTTCCATGCATCTAGGGGCAAATCCTATTTTCCATGCGAGAACCAAGCACATAGAAGTCCATTACCACTTCATCAGGGAGAAGCTCATGGCAAAGGATATTGACATTTCTTTTCTTCCAACTAAAAAGCAAGTAGCAGATATGATGACGAAGGCACTTGATGGAATAAAGCTTTGTAGATTCAAAGCTATGGCAGGTATTCAACGTATCAAAGAATGAAGACTCAAGCATACTTTAGCTTGAGGGGGAGCTGTTGGAACATCAATCTTACACTATGCTTGAGGTGGATTTGATCTACATCAAAGGCTATCCCGTCGAAAAAATATCCAGTGGAGAGTTCTTTTTCTTATGCTCATTTATTGTATTTTTTTGAGATATTTTTTATGGTTCATTACTGTTGTAAAAGCCTTGAGCTTTACACATGTAAAGGTAGAAAGATAGAGCCCAAATCCCACGAATTTGTGGTGTTTGAAGTTGTATTCAATCAAGCAATCAAATCACCTAAAAGTAGATCAAACTAGATCTTCACTTTTCCTAGATTGTAGGAAAGTGAATTGATTCCCTCCAACAACCATTCCCACCTTCATTTGAATTCAAATTTCACTTGTAGAAGTCGTGGAACACTCCTAGAGTCTATATAAAGACTTGAAATCACTTGTACATTACATGGAAGAAATATACATACACTTGTGACCATCATTGTCTTGCTCCTTCAATTCTCTGCATCATCTTCCTTGCCAACAGTAATCTTGCAGAGGATGCTGCTCTCTCTCCAGAGATCCAAATTGAATGAAAGATGGAGCAAGGCATTAATGTCTAGTTTATGCTTGTAAATTTGCAAAGCATTTGGTTCATTAGATTGGGAGAAATCTGAGTGTTTTTGTCTCCGGGTCAATCTCTATGTATTCTTGAAAAATAGGAAGTACCACCGGCGAATGTCTCATTCATTCCTATAGAATATTTTGCTTATTCCTTATACTTTAGTGCATTCTATACACTCAACCCTATGTGTATCACTCCCGTAAAAGGATTTTTTCTAATTATAATCATGATGGTCGCTATGGGCATTTGAAGTTCATTGTCTCTTCCATAGATAGTAAGTTTTTTGAGCGAGTCGACCTGCGAACCTATCTGTTTTGTATCAACTCGTTCTCCTTGATGCTCCAAAGTACATAGTGTTTTTCTTTGCACGTATCACATGCTTATAAGGTCTATTTGAGTCTCCATAAGCTCAAGGGCTGGTCTTGTGCCGGTTGGCTTGTCCAAACTTTGTCGCTTCGAAACACACTTTTCTACCTTCTACAAGCTTCTCCAAGTTCTTTCAATAATTACAAATGAAACTCTTACAATATGAAAGACCTCCATCCCCACCTGAGGTACCTATGGAAGAGGAAACCATTCCCATCCCAGTCAAGCAAAATTTTGAAGATGAATACAAGCCTCAACCTATTCCCGATGGTAGACTTACTGAAGATGGAGAAGACACATTTGAAGCTCCATGGCCACCATCACTTAAGCAGGTCAAAGACATTAGACACACTCAAGAAGACCTTATAGATGTTCAGCTTTGTGCCATGACTAATATCAAAGAAACATTACTCAAGTCATCCTATTTTCAAAATTTAACTCATTGACATATGATTACCACATGAGAACTTCAATATTGGCCATATTTTGTAATCCTTAATGATCACAATTCAGAGGTTTAGAGAGTCACTAGGAAGACCCCAACTTTTGCCATACCATTCCAACCTGAGGATCTACCGAGAGCAACACATAAAGGTACAATCTTCCAACCTAATTGGCAAAAATCTCTCTTATAAACTCACCCAAAAATTCTACACACATGGAACAATGCACCACTTCATATTTTATGTAATCCATGCTATGTAGTAGTTCCTTCTAGAAGTTTGTATTTGACAAACTGAAAGTATCATTGAAAATGAGTAGTGATCATCCACAAACCGATGGTTAGATTGAGAGGGTCAAACAAATTCTAGAGGACATGTTGAAAGCATATGTGTCTAAGAGCTAAACAGATTGGGATAGTTACTTGCCATTAGTAAAGTTTTCTTACAATAATAGACCTCATAAAGTGGTAGGAATGTCTCCTTTTGAGATGAACTATGGCATGAATCCCACTACTCTCAGTACGATAGGAATGCAAAAGAAATATCCTAGTGCTTTGGAGTTCCTCACAAACCTCCAAGAAAATGTAGAAATAGCTTAAGCCAAGATGCAACAAGTAGTCAATATGTCAAATGAATATGCTGACAAGAAGAGATCTCCTAGAATTTTTGAGGAAGGAGATAGAGTTTTTCTTTAAGTGCTAGCTAGGTCCACTTCGCTATCCATAGGCAAGTGTACTAAGCTTTCAATGGGACTTTGTGGACCTTGGAAGATACTTAAGTAGCTTAGTAATGTCGCATACCCATTAGAGCTTCCTCCATACCCATTAGAGATGCTACTTTGGGATGAGAAGCTTTGGTTCACAAGTACTTTCCCTCATTGATCATTGAGGAAAATGATCTTTAGAAGGGGGAGAGAGTGTCAAACATTGGTCTACAAAGACCACTCCATGTGTGTGTTGGAGAAGTGCTAGCCATAGCCAAGGTCCCAAGCTTGGGGGATATCCTAAGGTATTCAATGGTAATGGGGTTAAGTGTTGCATGATGACAACATGGCGGCACTAGATCATTCCAAAGCATTACTATTTTGGATGTAAGAGGATATATTGGATAAGAGGAGAGTGGCACACATATCATTCACAAGTCTTACTTCTAAAATCTTCAAGAGTTTTATTATGCTAGTCCTATAGTGCTATTGATTGGGAAGCCCTACAATTAGCTCTTGCCAAGGGACTTAGATTATAGGAACATGAACTTGTTGGAGTTAGAGATCTATGGAAGCACATGAACAACACAAGGAAGAAGAAGAAGCTTGCAGCACAACACACAATACTGAATGTATTACCACTAGAATGTACAAAGATAAGTAGCCCATTAGGGAAATAGGCGTATATACAAGCCGGGGGAAAAAACCTCCTAAAGAGGGAAAAATGTGCCCCCACAGTCCTAGAGTGTTCACACACATCACTACCTAAATATATCAACAAATCTCCCCTAGGAGTGATGCGGTGAACAAGTAGCTGGCACTCATGTATAAGGAAGTGCCAAGCTATGTGGAAATCACTCCACAAAAGGAAGTAAGCCCAAAGCTTTGCAGAAAGCTTCAAACTTCTCCCTAGGCAGAGCCTTCATGAAAAGGTATGCAATGTTCTCCTACATGGGCACATATGCCAAGCTTATCTCCCTAGCAAAGAACTTCTCGCTGACATAATGATAATGCACCTCAATGTGCTTAGTGTGAGCATGGAACACAGGGTTCCTTGCAACTGCCAATGCACTCTGACTGTTAGTGAAGATGGTGGTGGAAGAAGACTGACCAAAACCCAAATGAGCCATAAGGCATCTGAGCCACAGACACTCAACAATCGCTATGAAAGCTGCCCTATACATAGCCTCACAACTAGAAGTGGCCACAATAGGCTGCTTCTTGCTCAACCAAGATATACATGAGCTACCAAGCATGAAGCAAAAGCCGCTACTGGACACACGAGTGTCATAGCAACCAGCCCAATCAGAGTCAGAAAAAGCATGAAAATCTGGCAGTAGTGATCCCCCCTTGGGATAAAACAAACCAAGTAGCCGGGTACCACTCAAGTAGCGAAAGATGTGCTTAACCGCGTACTAATGCTTGAATCCTGGGAAATGGATAAACTTGCTCATTTATGAGACAACAAACTGAATATCTTGCTGAGTAATGCATAAGTAAATCAAGCATCCAACAGCCTGATGATAGAGGACAGCATCAAATGCATCTCCAACATCATGAAGAATTAATCGTAAACTTGTCTCCATAGGAGTGGCAATAGGCTTACAATCTTCAAGGCCAAAACACTGCAATAATGTGTCAATATATTTCAGCTGACACAAAGCCATTCCACCATCAACTTGGATAAATTGAATGCCCAAATAGTGGTGCAAATGCCCCAAATCAGACATCTCAAATGAGGCATGCAAATTAGCCTTAAAATCAGCAATATGCTTCTCAATGCGACCAATGAGCAGCGTGTCATCAACATAGACAACAATGATCAGAAGCACATGATTAGCATGCTCAACATATAAGGTGCTTTCAGTTGGAATGTTCTCAAAACCATGTGCAATCAAATAGGCATGTATCTTCTCATACCAAGCATGTGGTGCTTGTTTTAAACCATATAATGCCTTCTTTAACCTGCACACTTGTTTAATGTCCAAATCAAATGTACATTCCAACCATGATGGGCTGCAAGTGCACAGATGCTCCGAACACTAGTCATACAGCATGTAGGTGCAAAGGTCTCATCAAAATCAATGCCTCTTTCCTATGGATAACTCTTTGCAACAAGCCTAGCCTTATACATGTCAACGGTTCTATCAGGATTACGCTTCACCTTGTAAACCCACTTTGTGCCAATGGCCTTCTTGCTAGGAGGCAAGTCACATAAAGACCAAGTATCATTCTTCATTATAGCATCATATTCAGATTGCATAGCAGCCATCCAATTTTCTGAATTTTATGCTTCTTCAAATGAAACAGGCTCATTCTCATGATAGAGACTAGATGCAGCCATAGCATAGCAATCTAATGCAAAACAGGCACTATGAGAGCCTGTTTTGCTGTCATATCATATCAATCTAATGCAAAACAGGAACTATAATGAGTACGATATGACATAGGTGCATCTAATTTGCTGTCACGAAAAGTCTACACCAGCCATTTTGGCATAGTTTTTGCCTCCTCAATGTCAGCTCTCTCATCAACAAGTGCATCATGTAAATCTGCATCAGAAATGGGATGATCTACATCATCACATGAAACCTACAAAGGTTGAGAATATGCCTCATTAGGACTAGCAGTAGACTGTCCAACTATAAAAAGAGGCAGCAAAGTATCATACATGTCTTTGGAGCTAACAGATGTCTCTTAGTACATGAAATCAATGGTTGAATAGCATCTTCCACAAAAACATCACAACTAACCAAAATGTGTTTAGTCTATGGATGATACAGACGATAGCCTTTACTTTCAGAACTGTATCCAACAAAAGTACATTTAACTACTTTATCATCCAATTTTTTGTGATGTTATTCAGACACTAATGCATATGCCAAACAACCAAAGACACACAGATGAGCAACAGATAGCCTGAGATCATGCCAAGCCTCATATGGAGTGATAGACTGTAGTGCTTTAGTGGGACACCTGTTAAATGCATATGTTGCACACATGAGAGCCTCAAGCCAGAACCTATGTGGTAAAGCTTGACTCTTGACCATACACCTCGCCATCTCCATGAGTGAACTATTCTTTTGTTTAGCAACTCCATTCTATTGAGGTGTATACGAAACTGTACATTGGTGCTTTATCCCATGTTTAGCCAGAAATGCATTAAAATTACAAGACATATATTCCCCCCCTCGATCACAACGAAGGGTGCCCATTTTACATGCTAACAGATTTTCAGCCAAAACCAAAAAGTGTTTGAAGCACATGAACACTTCGGACTTTGCCTTCAATGGATATACCCATGCATGCCTGGAAAAATCATCGATGAAAGTCACGAAGTAAAGATAATTTGCAAAAGAACGTGTCTGCATAGGACCTCATACATCACTATGTACAAGCTGCAATTTCTGAGTAGCCCGAATTGAACCATCTTTTGGAAAGGAAGAACGTTGCATTTTGCTTGAAATACACCCTTCACAAACATGTTTTCCGGGTGCCTCAAGTTTGGGCAAAGAGGACACCATTTCAGATTTTTGCAGGCATAGCAAACTAGCAAAATTCAGATGACCAAAGCGTGCATGCCAAAGATTTGCATCTGACATAGCCTGAGAATCATGTATTGCACATGCCAAATCATTTACAGATCTTTCATAGTCTATGAGCTTATACAACCCATGACATAAAATGCCAGAAGCAATAATCACATCGCCATTTGACAGATCATGAACTGTACATCTGTCATCAACAAATTTCACAACCAAGACAATCTTGGCTAATGCAAAAATTGATAACAAATTTTTCTTGATGCCTGACACAAACAAAGCATCTGACAAAGTGAAGGAACTACCATAAGAAGTAGTCAAAATGATCTTACCAACTCCCATAATAGGATAAGAGGAGTTGTTGGCGCATGTAGCACTATTCCCTGTAGGGCAGGCTCGAGTGAAGAGAAGAAACTACGTTGTCAGGTAATAAGTTTGGTCTCCCCACTATCAAAGCACCAAACATCTGACTCTATTGCAGACATGCATTGCTCATGAGAAGATGGGTCAAAACTACAAACAATAGTAAACACCCATTCTTCTTCCTACAGAAGATTAGCAGACTCTGTTTTTGGTGTAGAGGCTTCTACAACTACCATTCCAACCTCTTTCTTCTTTTCCTCTTTAGCAGCCAGTTTTGGACAATTCTTTATGATATGATCATTTCCTATACAGTACTCGCAAAACAATTTCTGCTTTTCTGATTTCTTTTCATCTTTGTCTTCCCTCATCGATTGTGCAGAATTACTAGATTTCTGCTTACTAATTGAAGAGCTCCATTTTCCTTTGCCCTTTTGACTAGCTAGGAAAGCTTGATCTACAACATGCATAATGGACCTGTTCTACCTAGACTGATCTTCTTGCAACACAACAGAGACTAACTCCTCAAATGACAAGGCATTTGGATTTCCTTTCATCATCAACCGAAGAGTAGAAGCAAAGCTCTGATATGAATCAAGAAGACCATTCAGAACGTTCTGCAGAAGTGAGCTACCTGGTATAACGTCATGAGTAGAAATCAACTGTTCCTTCAAGTCTTTGATCTTTGTTAGAAAAATGTCCATAGAATCACCTTCATTCATGTGCTCACTCTCCAACTGTTTTCGAAGGTAAGAAACACAAGCCTCATTCCTAGCTTGGTACAATGTGGTAATAAGTGTATCCCAAGCATCCTTAGCTATTCTGCAAGAGTGAATGTGAGGAATAATGGCACGTTTGATAGACAAAGCTATCAATGCATGTGCCTAGGCATCTCTACCATCCCAATAAAGTTTCTCTGTAGTAGGTGCAGTAGAAACCGCAACACAAATAGGAATATGTAGAATATCATCATCTTCGACACCTTCTGCATCACCTTCAGTACCTGCAGTTGTAACAGTTGGAGGTGTGATAGGACGTTCTTCAACACCCTGCATAATGTTCCATTGTCCATTTGCAAGCAACACATGTCACATAATATAAGCCCACAACGGGTAGTTGGTACCATCCAAGTTATCATCAATAGCCAACGTACAAAATACATCACTGCTTTCAGCCATGGCCGGTGACTAAAATACCTTGATGCAAAAAATTTCTTGTATCTCAAAAAGTTGAATGGAACTGCCCAGACGAGTTCAGCTAAACCTATAGTAGACTTTGAGATGCTTATACTGGCAAACCGAAACAGGTATATACCTTTGGCACAAAAAGACGAAATAGCCTACATAAGTGCTGTGATAGTGCTTTCAGAGGCCAAGACGAGCTCAAATCGCAATTTTGGCACTAGAAAGTGAACCCATTTTGATCTTTGAAACACCCTGAGTATGCTCACCAAATTTTGTGCGAATCTTAGATTGCAACTGGGGAGGTGTAGACGACGCCCTAGATGAAGCGATGACCTGCTCTGATACCAATTGTTGGAGTTAGATGTTTGGGGAAGCACACAAATAGCACAAGGAAGAAGATGAAGCTTGGAGCACAACACACAATACTAAATGTATTACCACTATAATGTACAAAGATAAGTAGCCCATTCGGGGGGAAAAACCTCCTAAAGAGGGAAAAAAGTGCCTCGGCAGTCCTAAAGTCTTCACATACGTCACTACCTAAATATATCAACAGAACTGGCAACAAATGTCATCCAGTACTAGATTGAACATCCTACCCAACTAAGGTTTATCAAGGATGAGATACATGAGAGAGGGGGGAGTGTTGGTCAGCAAGGGCAAGGACTCAATAGATAAGGGAGCTTTCAAAGAGAAGGACAAAGAGAATCAACCAAGGCCAAGTAGACAGAGTAGTCAAAGAAGATGAGATGATTGGGTCCAATCAAACTTTCAAGAAGTCTCTTTTTAAACAACAATGATTTTTATCACTAAATCACATTTTAAATACTGTTTTTAATAAATCCAACTCAATTTTGTTCAAGCCAAGGAATTCTTGAGCTTGAGGATACTAGAAGTACCTACATACCAATTTTTGTAATTTGTAGATTCTGTTTGCACCCTCAAATAAGCCCAAGAACCTTATTTTTAAATAGTCCAGACACTAGGTCTGGACAAGGCCAGTATGTATGCATGTGAGTGTATGTGTGTGTGTGTGTGTATCTGTGCGTATGTATGTGTATGTGTGTATGTGTATGTGTATATGTGAATGTGTGTGTATGCATACATGTGTGTATGTATGTGTGTATACATGTGTGTATGTATGTATGGATGCATATGCATGTGTGTGTATGTATGCATGTGCGTGCATGTGTGTGTGTCTATGCATGTGTATCTTAGTGTGTATGTATCTGTATATGCATGTGTGTGTGTCTATGCATGTGTATGCATACATGTGTGTATGTATGTGTGTGTATGTGTGTACGTGTGTGTATGTATATATGTGTGTATGTGTATATATATCTATGTGAGTGTGACGTTATGTGTATGTACGTATGTGTATGTGTGTGTATATGCATGTGTGTATGTATGTATGCATATGCATGTGTGTATGTATGAATGTTATTGCATGTGTATACATGTGTGTGTATGTATGCATGTGAGTGTATGTGTGTGTGTCTATGTGAGTGTATGTATATATCTATGTGTATGTATATGTGTGTGTATGCATGTGTATGTATATGTGTATGTGAGTGTGTCCATGTGTACATGTGTATGTGTGTGTATGCATGTGTGTATGTGTGTATGTATGCATGTGTGTATGTGTGTGGATATGTGTATGTGTGTGTATGTATATATGTGTGTATGTGTGTGTATGAGTATGTGTGTCTATGTGTATATGCATGTATGCATGGGTATTCATGTGTGTATGTGATTGTATATGTATTTATATGAGTCGCTTATGTGTATCTATGTATGCATGTGAGTGTTTGTTTGTGCATATGTGTATGTGTGTGTGTGTTCATGTGTACACATACCTGCTATTGCTCATTTGTGGTATACACCCTCACACATGTGTGTTCTTGCTCTCTCTCTCTCACTCTCAATCCTTGCACAAATGTTCTGGGAGAATCTTTTTTTTTTGTACTCATTGGATGTCACTGATGTGATGCTTCTACATCCAAGGCAAGTTGCCAACATCCCAAAGAGTGTTGCTAATGTGCAACGCTATTAGCGGCGATAGTTATATGTGTCCCATAAGTGATGATAATCATCGCTTATGTAGCAAAATCTTTTTTTCCTCTTTTTTTAAGGTGGTTTATTGCTACAAAAACCAAGTTTCAATGATGATGGTCTTGTCCACATGTGCCCTTAGTTGATCTAGACAACTCTAGATAGAGAGTTACAAGGTAGAGGTATGCTTGATCAATTCGATGTTTGGGGTGGTGTAAATGTCATGTATATATAGGCTAATGGAGATATGTGGCCTTCCATGAATGGCTATACATGGGGTGGTAGAACATGGGTAGCCATTGCCCCTATAATCCCCATATGTGGCTTCGGTCCATTCAAGCGACCTAACAAATATGAATGATTTTGTACTTGGACAAGGAATGTTCCATGAAATATTCCCTTTATCATGATGTCAGGGGTGCAACCCTCAAACCCACACTAGGGGAAGAACCATTGGCCCCCTAGGATCCCCTAGCTAAGGGTTCCATTGTTGCTATTGGAACCCCAAAATGAGGCTCTTTCTGTTTGCCCCCGACCCCATAATTGGGGACCTTGGTAGCTCCCTTTCATTACAATACCTTACATGGTCCAATTCAACCTTCGTCCAACATGTAAATTGGGACTTTCCATGAATTAGGTAATGCACGCTTGTCTTCTCCTCATAATGGGGGCCTTACAAAATGTGCATTAGTACATACAATCATGAGGGGTAGACATTTGTCATATACTAACAAAGCTATCATAGGTTACATAGCAATTTCAGAGTGTCTTGATAATGAACAATGATCATAAGAATTCATGCATGTAATCATGAATTTTCACGAGGCTAGCAATATGTATACCGTTAATGAACTTGATTACACAATATTTGTGCACATAGAAGCTACACGTCTACAGAGTGATGCCATGTAGAGAAACGTGCTCACATTCAAGACAATAGTACAGAGTTAAATATACATACTAATAAATCCTCCTAATAATGAGCAACTTCTTAATGGGAAATGCTTGGAGGTTTTTGAGGAATCCCTTGGCTCGGAGTTCACTCAACAAGCACAGGAAAGAAAGAATATGATTTTTAAAGAGAAGACCTACTAGTGGACTTGAAAAAAAGTTCTTACAAGTGGGTGTGGCTTGGCCTAAGTTCTCACAAATGGGTATGGCTTGGCCTTTTGTAGTGTCCCCTTGATGAAGACTTTTTATTAGATTTGAACAAGCCCAAAATACAAAAACCTACTCCAATCTAGAACTTTCTTATGTGATTTTCATGTGAAAAGGTTCCTCCTTACTCTACATAATGTGTATTTCAATTATTAATAGCTCTATCATTGCAAAAACACTTTTGGGAAATTTTTAAGAAATGTGTATGCAATTTCCTCTAATTATAGTCCATTAAAATCATTAAAAAAATCATTAAAAAAATAGTCCATTTTTCTATC
Source organism: Ceratopteris richardii (assembly GCA_020310875.1). Taxonomy (NCBI): domain Eukaryota; kingdom Viridiplantae; phylum Streptophyta; class Polypodiopsida; order Polypodiales; family Pteridaceae; genus Ceratopteris; species Ceratopteris richardii. Next base: position 111,301,906 of record CM035427.1, read on the forward strand.
CATAAGTGTCAAATTATGTTTAAAAATTATGCATGCTTAGGTCATTGTTAAATACTATATATTTGATATTTAAGATTTCAAAATTTGTAGAAAACATGAATCTAACTTTCTTAAAGTAATCAATAAAGAATGGAAAATATTTTTCTTTTTGTGAGTTGCTTCTTGTTGCTTACTTCTTGATGTCCAATATCATGCTTAAAAGGACTTCTCTTTAGTTAAAATGATCCTTGATAAAATGTAGAGTTTGTTGGACTTCAAAACTTTCAGTTGTAGAAGGGGCATAGGATGCATCGTATATATGGCAACCTTCATATCCCACAAGGTGACTTTGTATGTGATGTCTACCTTCCCCCCTCTTGCATCCAAAGGAGAAGAGGTCTTCTCTTTTGGAGACTTGAAGACTTGAAGGCAACTTGGAGACTTGAAGGCATTGGTGGTGGTCCCATTGTATAAATTCCCTCATGGGAACTCCATCTTATTCCCCTTTTGATGTAAATACATAAAAACCCACTCTTAGGATAAAATTCACTTCTTTTTTTGGAAAAGCATTACTTTCGATTTTAGAAAGATATGAGTCTCTTTTCTACATGCACATGTCCTCCTTTTATATCTTGAGGATTCCTTTTTCATTTAGGAATAGGAAGAAGGTTTCATTTGGGTTCAATCATGTCCTTGTGTGTGAAACATTGAATTCAATCTATAGCTTATCCCCCTAGTATTCAAGGAAAGAATGACTCCAATGCATTCTAAGTCTATTGTTATGTCTTACAACATCCAATGTGTGATACTATAAAGTCACTAATAGACTTTCGAATGTATGCCCTTGGTAAATCATCCTTTTACCACCATGTGCTGAAGCTCTCTTGATCTTCTTGATTTGCTTGTCCCTTTGCCCTTAGGATTGGCATCAACTCATCTCCAATCATATATTCATATAAATTTCTTACTTGCAAGTATGCCTCCATCCTTGAAGACCATGTCAAATACTTTCCTCTATCCAATTTATTAAGTGATAAGGAAAAACCATCACCTATGTCGATGTAGTTGTGTTGATGCTCCAATACCACTATTTGGAAGTGATGATAGATTTTGAGGACGAGTTTGTCTTGCAAAATTCTCCTTCTAGATTCGATTAATTCTTTCTCGAAAGATTTTTGCACATTCTAGGATTTTTAAGGATGTCGAGAAAACATTGTAATACTTGATTGAACTGACAAATACATATTGTAACAAAACAAACTATGCATTAGTCTCGATAATGATAAGAAAAATTTCTAATTTGGAATGAAAACTTCATTTAATTACAAAAGAAGTTTCAAAACCTGATCAAAATTGGACCAAACCCTTTTCGAAAAAATCAACTAAGAAAGCAAGTGAGCTTGTAAGAAAGTAGTTATGCAAGGGAACATAGGACCACTAGCAGTGAAGTTAACATACATAGTAGAATTTTGAAAAATTGCTACTAATAGCAAGTACTATGATGATGGTGTTGTCCACCCATGCCCTCTCAAGGTAGAGCCTAAATAGTGATCTAGAAAACTCTAGATAGAGAGTTAAAAGGTAGAGGAACATTGTCTCAATTTGATGTCTGGGGTGGTGCAGAAGGTCATGCATATATAGGATAATCGAGAGATGTTTCCTTCTGTAGACGGCTATACATGGGTGGTAGAACGTGGGTAGCCACCACTTGCCTAATCCCCATATGTTGCTTAACTCAATTCAACCCACCTAATAAATATGAATGATTTTTTACTTTGACAATGAATGTTGCATGGAATATTCCCTTTATCATTGTGGGGGGGTGCTACCCCGGACCCCACCAAAGGAACCGTTGGAAGCCTATGACCTCCCAACAAGGGGGCCCACTGGCCCCCTTGGACCCCGAGCCATGGCTCTTCCCCCTTGCCCCGAACCCCATAATGGGGGACCTTTGTAACTCCCTTTACTTACAATACCTTACATGGTCCAATTCAACCTTCATCCAACATGTAAGTTGGGATTCCCATCAATTGGGTAATGCATGCTTGGCTTCTCCTCATAATGGGGGCCTTAAGAAATGTGCATTAGTACATAGAATCATGAGGGGTAGAAATTGCCCATATACAGCAAAGCTATCATATGTTACACAACAATTTCAAAGTGTCTAGATAATGAGCATTGATCTTAAGAAGTCATTCATGTAATCATCACTTTTCAAGAGGCTAGCAATATGTATACAGAGTCAACTTGATTATACAATATTTTTGCACATAGAGCTACACGTCTGGAGACTAATGACACGTAGAGAAACTAGAAACTTGTTCACATTGAAGACAATAGTATAGAGTTGAATCAATATACATGCTAATGAATCCTCCTGATATTGAGCAACTTCATAATGAGAAATGATTGGAGAACTCCCTTGTCTGGGACAATGCATGATAGAGTGTGTGTACTCTATGTGTATCGCCTCACTAATCAAGAAGTGCTTATATATTCACTCTTCCAAGAATATAGTAATTTGTTGTTGATTTACAAGTGATAAGATCCCTTGTAAATTTCCATCTACTTTTTGAAATCCTTTCAACTACCAAAAACGGGTGAATTTTGGCTCCCACTAACTTTATTTGTGTTGATCTCAACAAATATATATTAAAATTATGTAATTTGTACATACAAATGTATGCAAAATCATAAAAAAATTGAGTCCGTTTTAATATCCATAATGGTTAAAATATGTTTAAAAATTATACATGCTTAGGTATTAGGTTTAAAAATTACATGCTTAGGTCATTTTTAAAAACTATGTATTTGATATTTAAGATTTTAAAAGCTATAGAAAAGATGAATCTAACTTTCCTAAACTATTCAATAAAGAATTGCAAATATTTTTCTTTTTGTGAATTGTTTCTTGTTGCTTACTTCTTGTTGTCTGATATCATGCTTAAAAGGACTTCTCTTTAGTTGAAATGATCTCTGATAAAATGAAGAGTTTGTTGGACTTAAGAACTTTCAGTTGTACAAGGGGCATAGTATGCATCGTATACATGGCAACCGTCATATCCCAAAAGGTGTATGTTCTTCGATCTTCCCCTTAAAGGAGGCGTCTACCTTTCCAACTCTCACATCCAAAGGAGAAGAGGTCTCTCTCTCTCTCTCACTCTCTCTCTCTCTCACACACACACACACACACAAACGAGATATGCTATAACGGAATCTAATAGCAAGGAGTAATAGTCGTGATTAATGGATGTACACAAGGTGAAACGATCAAAGAGAGATATGTGAGAGTATGGTCAAAATCTATACCATACGTGCTCAATGTGATACCTTTCTACAAACCTAATGGGTTTTCCATATGTCTATCTCCTAACTGTAGTTTCAAGATATGTGAGAGTGGTCAAGATGAGAGAGATATGTGAGAGTCGTCAAGATGAGTACCTTGCAAATGTTTCTTGGATTCATTGAAATGGAGGACTTAGAGCTAGTCAAAATGGATATGAAAACTACTTTCTTGCATGAAAATCTTACAAATGAGATCTATATGGAACAACCATATGTAGTTCTTAGCAAAGAAATTCTAGTTTGTAAGATGAAGAATAGCTTATATCGACTTAAACAATCCCCTAGAAAATGGTACCAAAAGTTTGATGCTTTAATGAAGTCTCAAGGCTATTCCAAAAGAAATGAGGATCATTGTCTCTACACAAAAAGATACTCAGATAGCAACTTGATATGCTTGATATTTTATGTTGATGATAAACTAATTGTTGAGAAGTCCTCTTATGACTTGTCAATTCTCAAAAAGAAGTTGAGTGTGACACCTGATATGAAGGATTTGGGTGATGCCAAACATATTCTTGGCATGTGCATTACTCGTGATAGGAGTAAAAGATGCATATACTTGTCTCAAATGAGTACATATCCAGAGTACTTCAGAGGTTCCATATGCAACATGGAAAGACACTCAGTACACCTTTACCCACATTTGTGAAAATGAGCAAGGATTATTGCCCCAAATCAATGAGGAAAAGGAATTCATGACCAAAATTCCTTATCACTCTTCTGTTGGTAGTCTCATATATGCTATGGTAGCTACAAGACCAGACATTCCATTTGCAGTGGGATTTGTGAGTAGCTATATGTCAAATCCTGGCAAGTAGCATTGGGAAGTGGTGAAGATGATTTTGAGACTAATGACACGTAGAGAAACTAGAAACTTGTTCACATTGAAGACAATAGTATAGAGTTGAATCAATATACATGCTAATGAATCCTCCTGATATTGAGCAACTTCATAATGAGAAATGATTGGAGGACTCCCTTGTCTGGGACAATGCATGATAGAGTGTGTGTACTCTATATGTATCGCCTCACTAATCAAGAAGTGCTTATATATTCACTCTTCCAAGAATATAGTAGTTCGTTGTTGATTTACAAGTGATAAGATCCCTTGTAAGTTTCCATCTACTTTTTGAAATCCTTTCAACTATGCATACAAATGTATGCAAAATCATAAAAAAATTGAGTCCATTTTAATATCCATAATGGTTAAAATATGTGTAAAAATTATACATGCTTAGGTATTAGGTTTAAAAATTACATGCTTAGGTCATTTTTAGAAACTATGTATTTGATATTTAAGATTTAAAAGCTATAGAAAAGATGAATCTAACTTTCCTAAACTATTCAATAAAGAATTGCAAATATTTTTCTTTTTGTGAATTGTTTCTTGTTGCTTACTTCTTGTTGTCTAATATCATGCTTAAAAGGACTTCTCTTTAGTTGAAATGATCTCTGATAAAATGAAGAGTTTGTTGGACTTAAGAACTTTCAGTTGTAGAAGGGGCATAGTATGCGTCGTATACATGGCAACCGTCATATCCCAAAAGGTGTATGTTCTTCGATCTTCCCCTTAAAGTAGGCGTCTACCTTTCCAACTCTCACATCCAAAGGAGAAGAGGTCTCTCTCTCTCTCTCTCACTCTCTCTCACACACACACACACACACGAGATATGCTATAACGGAATCTAATAGCAAGGAGTAATAGTAGTGATTAATGGATGTACACAAGGTGAAACGATCAAAGAGAGATATGTCAGAGTATGGTCAAAATCTATACCATACGTGCTCAATGTGATACCTTTCTACAAACCTAATGGGTTTTCCATTTGTCTATCTCTAATTGTAGTTTCATTCAAGTAGGCCGCGATGTTGGTTTACCCAATTTGATGCATGACTTAGTAGAAGATCCTACACTTTCCCTAAAATCAATGATAGATGTGGTGGTGATATGAGATCACAAAGCTTGGTGCTCAATCGAGTGGTATATTTATGGGGATCACATTCATTGTTGTAGGTTTCTTATTGAAGATCACTACAGTTTCTTTTGCAGCGGTCGTAAGATGACCTATAAGAATACAAGTATTCCCTTCATCACCCTCACTATTCGCTAACCTTGTATAAGGTTATTTGAGTGATTTGAGTGTCCATTCTAAAATTCATGAGCTCTAATCCTATTTGTCTAGCAATGTTATCCTAGTAGAGAGGTTTGAGTGTAATAAGCTCTATGCGTCCTTATGATACCCATCTCATGGATCCCCTTTAATTGGTCCGTTAAATAATTCAAGACTGTATACTTCACCATTTTAGTTAAGTGATGTTTGGACTAAGCTTCACTATATCTTTTGATATCCCATAGTCTCATGCATACTACTTTCAAACTCTCTTGAAGGAAAAAATGCTTCACTAGCATGGTTTCTTCATGCCAAATGTTGTAAACCCACTACTAAGAAGCATAATCGACATCTAGTGCTATTGCATCAACCTTAATGTCAATATGAGCATGTTTAACACCTTGTGAAAATAAGCTATGGAGCTCAACATGCACTCTTGAGGAAAATCAGCCCCAAAAAGAACAAGGTTGGCATAGAAATCAAATACTTCCAAATGGCAATACTTTTTGAATTGAGATTGGGAGCATACATGGAGACAATGGTGAAATATAGATGACTCCCAAAGGAAGCACAAAACTTCACTTGTGGTTCAAGACAATGGTGAATTGTAGATGACTCCCAAAGGAAGCACCAATCCACTTATGGTTCTGGTCCACATGGGTATCCACAAGTTTAGCATACCAATTGTTATCAATGCAGATACTTGAACTTCCATTTCCACTGTAGTGCAGAGTGGAGAGTGAGACATGGGATGAAAAAATACATTTCAGTCTCTTTTGAAGGTTCTCCCCATTAATTTTGATGTCTTGAGGATATATGAAGTCCAAGTTTAGGCTTTTATCACACATTCATTGGCCAATAACCTACTCTTGAGGGTTCACACAACCCTCTAACATTGAAAGAAACGACTATCATTATCGAAGGTTCAGTTCCTTGTGGAAAGGGGCCTTGTCTCTCTTTTTAATGTTTTTCTCATCATCTTTTTTCTTTGTGGTGGAGAGGTACTGACATAGAAGTATACACTTAAGTGGGATTTTACATGGTATCTCAACAAGTTGTTTTCCTCTGTGAGAAGTCTTCTTTGAAAATGAGTTCAGTATCCTTTGTGGAATTGTGGATCCAATGATCAAGCTTTCACTCTTCTAGTTATCTTCATTGTTGGTGGTGAATCCATCCTCTTTGCTAGTGGTGTATCCTTCTTGGTTGTCTTCCTTGTAAATGGAATCCTCTTAAGTTTTCCCATCATTGTAATCATCATAGTGATTCATTACCTCATTGACCTCCTTCTCCAAGTTGCAAAACATGCTTGTTTCTAGAGTTGTGCGAGATGGGCTCCTCTCAATAATCCCCTTAGGGCTTCTTCTCCTTCTTTGTCTCACTTTTGTGAAGCCTTCTGGGTTTCTCTCCATGGCTTGTGTTTCCTTCCCCTTCTCACCATCCAAAGGATGACTTTACGACATGCTCTCAGCCATGAAGCTTCTTTGTTCTGACATTATTTGTCCACCTTTAATGGTGAACTTCTTTTATCATTGACATTCGTCATTGATCACCAATGTTTCCAAAGACCTGACGCATGGTTCACTCTGGCTTCATTCCAAATTTCCAATACGTTTCGGTAGTTTTCTTTTTTTAGTTTTTATAACTGCATATCACCGGGATATTCGTTAACAAGGAAATCGCGCAAATGTTGCAGTGAGAGGGACCGACACTTCGCATATCTCTCTTTGATCGTTTCACCTTGTGTACATCTACTAATCATGACTAACCACTTACTCCTTACTATTAGATTCCGTTATAGCATATGTCGCGTGTGTGTGTGTGTGAGAGAGAGAGAGAGAGAGAGAGAGAGAGAGAGAGAGAGAGAGAGAGAGAGAGAGAGAGAGAGAGAGAGAGAGAGAGAGAGAGAGAGAGAGAGAGAGAGAATCTTGAATATCTATGAATAATGGGAGGAGATAATTTGAGAGATCACATACGATTGCGCTACACAATATGTTCTTTGATATGATGATCATAGAGCAGATGCGAAAATTGCTCAGAGCTCTTGTGCTCAGATGTGACGATCAGAGAGAAGATATAAAAACGGCTCATGGAAGACAACGTAAAAAAGCACACACACACACAGAGGTGCATCCAAGCGCAAAGGTTAGTGAATACCAAGCGCAACGCTACGATCTGATCAAGCAGAACTGTAGGAGCGACTTCCCAATAAGCGACAAATCAAGCATCTCGATCTTATGGGAACGTCGCCTCTCCCAGATGGTGGGACGTAGTTCAGGATGTGCACCGCCATCCAGACAAACAGCATGCGCCGCTCTTCTTGGTGGAGAGTAATTTCCGATGCCCATCTCCCCTGGTGATTCCGATGCGACTATCATACGCAATAGACGTTCACATCTATGCTGGCTCTCCGGTCCGGAAGTTCGTGAAGTTTCAAAGGATGGAGAACGAATGCGAAGCTCGTCACCTTGTTTGGGGTAGGATAAGTAATCTTGGAGTTGGCGCGCTGCCATCCTCGAATTGGCGAACCACAACGCGAAATCTGCTCCCTTGCTTTGTAGATGCAAATGTGGTTTGCTGATAGCCATTCTGTTGCAGAAAGAAGGCTTGTCGATGTGGGTTATAGTATAATCAGAGAACGTCGAGAGAGAGAGAGAGAGAGAGAGAGAGAGAGAGAGAGAGAGAGAGAGAGAGAGAGAGAGAGAGAGAGAGAGAGAGAGAGAGAGAGAGAGAGAGAGAGAGAGAGATGCCAAGATTGGCTGCTTAGTAGCTGTATATAATAAGGGAACGTCGACAAATATTGACGCAGTCTTCAATACGTGCGTGCTCAATCCGTTGATTAACGTAATAATCAGTTTGAGTGTAGAGTAGATTTCTTGGTTTTGCTTTTATAAACCCTACAAAACTGCCGTTAAGAAATACCTGTCGCCGTGAGATGTAGACAATGTCAAGTCGACATCAATGTCAACGTTCCGACAATGAAACAATATGCTCCGACAATGTCAATGTTCCGCCGAAGACTTAGCGTGGTGCACTCTGATTTGAAAAAAACAAAAAAAAACTACTATTGACATGTGGGCGGTATGGTATGCGCAAAACCACAAGAGATGACCTCTTCTCTCCTTTGGACGTGAGAGGTGGAAAGGAAGACGTTTGCTTTAAGGGGAACATCGAAGAACATACACCTTGTGGGATATGACGGTTGCCATATATACGATGCATAAGATTGCCCCTTCTACAACTTCTAAAGTCCAAAAAAACTTTACATTCTATCAGAGATCATTTTTACTAAAGAAAAGTCTTTTTAAGCATGATATTAAACATCAAGAAGTAAGCAACAAGAACAACTCACAAAAAGAAAATTTTCCTTTCTTTATTGAATAGTTTAAGAAAGTTAGATTCATCTTTTCTACAGCTTTTGAAATCTTAAATATCAAATACATAGTTTTTAAAAGGACCTAAGCATGTATAGCTTTTAGACATAAATCGACCATTTTGGATATTCAAATTAGTCTGCAAATGTTCCAGTTGAGCAACCACTGAGATACTCTACATGTGTCTCATGTCCACCTAGTAGATATGTCTCAGGTTTGGATGTTTTAATGCTAATAGATATTGGTGAGCCTTCTTGTTATAAAGAGTCTATATAGACAGAGGATCCTATCAAGTGGCAGTGTGCCATGAAGAGTGAGTTGGATTCTATTCACAAGAATAGTACTTGGGATTTAATACATATGCCAAAGGGTAGGAAAGCTTTACCATGTAAATGGGTATATAACTTGAAATTCACATCAGATAGTGCTTCTCCGAAGTATAAAGCACGACTTGTTGCAAAGGGTTTTAAGCAACAACATGGAGATGATTTTGAAGAAATCTTCTCTCGAGTGGTCAAGATGAGTACCTTGCAAATGTTTCTTGGATTCATTGAAATGGAGGACTTAGAGCTAGTCAAAATGGATATGAAAACTACTTTCTTGCATGAAAATCTTACAAATGAGATCTATATGGAACAACCATATGTAGTTCTTAGCAAAGAAATTCTAGTTTGTAAGATGAAGAATAGCTTATATCGACTTAAACAATCCCCTAGAAAATGGTACCAAAAGTTTGATGCTTTAATGAAGTCTCAAGGCTATTCCAAAAGAAATGAGGATCATTGTCTCTACACAAAAAGATACTCAGATAGCAATTTGATATGCTTGATATTTTATGTTGATGATAAACTAATTGTTGAGAAGTCCTCTTATGACTTGTCAATTCTCAAAAAGAAGTTGAGTGTGACACCTGATATGAAGGATTTGGGTGATGCCAAACATATTCTTGGCATGTGCATTACTCGTGATAGGAGTAAAAGATGCATATACTTGTCTTAAATGAGTACATATCCAGAGTACTTCAGAGGTTCCATATGCAACATGGAAAGACACTCAGTACACCTTTACCCACATTTGTGAAAATGAGCAAGGATTATTGCCCCAAATCAATGAGGAAAAGGAATTCATGACCAAAATTCCTTATCACTCTTCTGTTGGTAGTCTCATATATGCTATGGTAGCTACAAGACCAGACATTCCATTTGCAGTGGGATTTGTGAGTAGCTATATGTCAAATCCTGGCAAGTAGCATTGGGAAGTGGTGAAGATGATTTTGAGACTAATGACACGTAGAGAAACTAGAAACTTGTTCACATTGAAGACAATAGTATAGAGTTGAATCAATATACATGCTAATGAATCCTCCTGATATTGAGCAACTTCATAATGAGAAATGATTGGAGGACTCCCTTGTCTGGGACAATGCATGATAGAGTGTGTGTACTCTATATGTATCGCCTCACTAATCAAGAAGTGCTTATATATTCACTCTTCCAAGAATATAGTAGTTCGTTGTTGATTTACAAGTGATAAGATCCCTTGTAAGTTTCCATCTACTTTTTGAAATCCTTTCAACTACCAAAAACGGGTGAATTTTGGCTCCCACTAGCTTTATTTGTGTTGATCTCAACAAATATATATTAAAATTATGTAATTTGTACATAAAAATGTATGCAAAATCATAAAAAAAATGAGTCCATTTTAATATCCATAATGGTTAAAATATGTGTAAAACTTATACATGCTTAGGTATTAGGTTTAAAAATTACATGCTTAGGTCATTTTTAGAAACTATGTATTTGATATTTAAGATTTAAAAGCTATAGAAAAGATGAATCTAACTTTCCTAAACTATTCAATAAAGAATTGCAAATATTTTTCTTTTTGTGAATTGTTTCTTGTTGCTTACTTCTTGTTGTCTAATATCATGCTTAAAAGGACTTCTCTTTAGTTGAAATGATCTCTGATAAAATGAAGAGTTTGTTGGACTTAAGAACTTTCAATTGTAGAAGGGGCATAGTATGCGTCGTATACATGGCAACCGTCATATCCCAAAAGGTGTATGTTCTTCGATCTTCCCCTTAAAGTAGGCCTCTACCTTTCCAACTCTCACATCCAAAGGAGAAGAGGTCTCTCTCTCTCTCTCACTCTCTCTCACACACACACACACATGAGATATGCTATAACGGAATCTAATAGCAAGGAGTAATAGTAGTGATTAATGGATGTACACAAGGTGAAACGATCAAAGAGAGATATGTGAGAGTATGGTCAAAATCTATACCATACGTGCTCAATGTGATACCTTTCTACAAACCTAATGGGTTTTCCATATGTCTATCTCCTAACTGTAGTTTCATTCAAGTAGGCCGCGATGTTGGTTTACCCGATTTGATGCATGACTTAGTAGAAGATCCTACACTTTCCCTAAAATCAATGATAGATGTGGTGGTGATATGAGATCACAAAGCTTGGTGCTCAATCTAGTGGTATATTTATGGGGATCGCATTCATTGTTGTAGGTTTCTTATTCAAGATCACTACAGTTTCTTTTGCAGTGGTCGTAAGATGACCTATAAGAATACAAGTATTCCCTTCATCACCGTCACTATTCGCTGACCATGTATAAGGTTATATGAGTGATTTGAGTGTCCATTCTAAATTTCATGAGCTCTAATCCTATTTGTTTAGCAATGTTATCCTAGTAGAGAGGCTTTTGAGTGTAATAAGCTCTTCTATGTGAAAGTTCTTAAAGAAGAAAGTTGAGTAGAAATCTGACTTGTACACTTAAATTTACCTCATGAATCTAATGCATATTTCTTATACAATCAATTGAAACTTTGAAGAACTTTTCAATGCTTCCTTATGATACCCATCTCATGGATCCCCTTTAATTGGTTTGTTAAATAATTCAAGAGTATATATGTTATATGGAGTCAATGAATGGAGGAGGTGTGAATCACCTCTTAGATCCATTTGGATGGATTTATACATGAGTGCTAGGTGGCACCCATGGGTAGATCATGGGACTCGGTCAATAATAAAGAGAGAGAGAGAATATATGGAAGGTACGCGGCTCGGCGGTCAAGAAGAATTTGAATCTCCGTGCAACGTCGGAGTCTGAGCTTTCAGACGATCTCGTAATGTGTGCAGATGACGAAAAAAACTTATGGAGCTCATCGGAGCACAGAGGCATGATAGTAGAGACCAGGGATTTGATAGTGGTATCGGAGCACAGCAGTTAACGATCAACCGGTAATAGGCACACGTGCATGAGAGGCAACAGTGCGACACAATCAACCGATCATTTACACAGGCGTCCGTCAGCCAAAGCTCCTCCTTCCCCACTCCAGGATGAAGTAGAGTGGGTTACACTCTTGGCTTTATAGGGAGACACTCGGCTGCGTGCATCTATGTGGGATTAGACTCCTTCGCTTGGCTGCTTCATGTCGATGCTCCCTCTTGGAGAACTACAAGGAGGTATAATAGGAGCCGATTTTCGATTTTCTTCTTAACCTTGGGGAGATAGAAAGGATATTATGAACCAAGATTTTGGGTAAAATTTTGATGAATACATGTAATATGGGCTGTAGTTATGGGATGAGGGTGTTGCATTTGATCAACAAATCTTCAAAATCTCACTTTTGAGCTTCTCAAAGTCATCTATTCATGAAGATGAGGTTTTTCACTTTCCATCGGTGACATACCCGACTTCTCTGCACCATAGCTTCTTCATACGATATCGGATTTCAAGAATCTTGGTCACGTTTCGAAGCTACACTCCTAAGCTTCGATCAAAAACCATGAATGTTGGATTTGGATGAGATTTGCCCCACCAAAATATCTCTGCAGCATTTCAGTAGGAACTAGGTGGCCACTTTTGGGCCTAGTTTTTCCTCATTCGAAGTCCAAATCCACTTTTTTTACTTGGGATAGTCTCAAATTCTTGAAGTACAGATGCTCGGTCGCCATTTTTGGACTGGCGAGGATTGTCGGATCTCTGAGATTGCTCAATTTCACTCAGTTTGCCCGGTCAAGGCTATTCCCATGTACTTTTGGAGTTGTTTTGGATGGTTTATGGTGTTAAGAACCTCCCCGGACCAACCGGACATTTCCAATTTTTGTTTGGGCCTAGCGAGAATTCAAAATCAGCAACCTAAAGCTTTAAGCATCTCTTCAATTATGCTTCTGCAACTCAACTTTGTAACAGGGAAGTGCTCTTGTGATATATTTCTCTTCTTCTTGCATATTTGAGCTTTACTTCCATTCATTTTCATATACTCTAGTTAGCAAATGGGGGAAGGGTAGAAAAAAATGGAAACTAAAGGCAAACAAGTAGTTGAAACCACTTCTCCATCTAAAGAGCAACTAGAGGATCCTAATTCTAGAATGGAAGAAGTAGAATTAAGGCAAGAAATAGAAGAGAAATTAGAAGAGAAAAAGCCTTCACAGGAAGAATATACTTATGAAGAACTTTTAGATGAATTTGTCACTCATGACCAATTCATTGACTTGAAAGAACAAACCCTTAAATTAGAGAGAGATCTTGGTAGCATTACATCTCTTATACAACAGCTTAAGTCTCAAATGATCTCACTTGAGACTAGTGTCACCTCTTTCCTAGCTAGGAGGGAAAGAGAGACTCCTCCTATTCCTTTAGAGATTACTAGGAAAGATACTCCTCTTCCTAGTAAACACAAAGGAGAGCGCTCCCCTCCTGAAAGACTTGAAGCCACCTGCCTTTACAGGGGATGACCGAGACAGGAACAAGGATGCAATCTACACTTTTTTACAAAAGTGCCATGATTTGCATCAATTGAAGGGCACCCCACCTGAGTATCGTGTGCTAGAGGCAAGTCTCTCCCTTGGCCCGCGTGCTTACAAGTGGTGGATGAGTCTTAAGGAGGCGAACTCTATCCCTACTAACTAGACTCAGTTTGAGACTCTTTTTCTTAAAGAGTTTCTTCCTGAGACGAGGAGGAGAGGAATTGGGATGAGTGGGATAGGATTACACAGAGAGGTAGGCCTCTTTCGGTCTATCTATCCCACTATAGAGAGATCATTTTGAAACTTAAGGGCTTAGATGACTTTCAGAAGACCAAAGGGTTTGTTAGGGGCTTAGACAAAGCCATAAAGAGGGAAGTCAGAAGGAATGTGCCTAAGACGTTTGAGGAGGCGATCAAATATGCACATATATATGAGGACCATAACCGTCCTCAATATACTCCTATGGAGACGAATCAGCCCCTCAAGCCTCTTAGTACGATTAAATTCAAGAAGAAGTTTCCTTTGGGGAAAAACAAACTTTTTATTAAAAAACAAAGATCACAAGGGCCTAGATTATCCATAGATCATTTGAGAGGGCCAAAAGAGAGAACCTGTGTTTTAGGTGCCTATCTCCTAGCCATTCACAGTGGAACTGTCCACTCAAGAAGGGGGAAGAAAAGAAGAAGGGACCAGAGTCTAGTACGGCCCCCGAAAAGGGCAAAAAGGCAGTCCACCTAGTGCAAACCCTTCCTATTCATGGCAGCTCTAGCTGCAAGGGAGTGGAGGTGATGCACGAGGATATAGAGCAGTCCTGTTGTTTGACTCAGTCATTGTGGTCACCGCAGTTTGGATCACATGACTTAGAAAAGCTACATGGTAGTGTATCTGGGACCATGGTGCGGGTCATGATAGATGACTCTGCTACTCATAATTTTATAAACTATGCTTTGGTCAAGAAATTAAAGATTCCCCAGCAGTCGAGTGCACATAAATACATTGTATCTATGATGCAAGGGTAAGATAAAAGAATATGGGATACTATGGTATCCAATTAGGAAGTCAAGATGCAGGACTATACAGATTATATGGACTTCCAAACATGGAGAGGACAGATCTAGTCTTAGCAAGAGAGTGGCTATGGGGGTTAGGAGACACACTTAAACACAGCTATCAAAACAACACACTCGAATTTGAAAAGAATGGAAGTAAAGTTTGTATTCAGGGAGAGAGAGATGTACCTAGTGCACCTCTCATTTCATCACTAGAGTTGTATAGTCTTTGCTATTCTCAGCATGTACATGACATGTTTTTATTGTATAGTCATGATATGGAGCATTGTACAGACAACTCATCTGATGTATATTTTCATGCTAGGAATGTAAATATGAACAAGACTTTCTACTATTCTTTTTTGCAAGAGTATGTGGTTAAAAGTTTTAAGGATCTTATGTTTGAGTACAGAGATGTAATTGACCATGCCATAGAGGTTGTTACTAACACTAACCCTATTTGTAGACCACCTTATAGGCTTAGTGTTTCTCAGCATGAGGAGTTTGAGAAGCAATTGCAGGATTATTTAGATAAGGGCTTCATCAAACCTAGCAACTCACCATGGGCATCGCCAATGCTCCTAGTTAAAAAGAAAGATGGCTCTATGAGATTATGTATAGACTATAGAGCACTTAATACGGTAACTATCAAAAATAGATTTCCAATGCCTAGGGTGGAAGATCTATTTGATCAGTTACATCAAGCTAGGTATTTTACCAAGCTTGATCTTAGATCAGGATATCATCAGATCAGAATTAGGGCAAAGGATGTCCCTAAGACTGCATTTAGGACTAGATATGGGCACTATGAGTTTTTGGTGATGCCTTTTGGTCTCACCAATGCTCCTGCCACTTTCATGAAACTCATGAATAGTGTTTTACGGCCTTATCTAGGACACTTTGTGGTAGAGTTTTTGGATGACATTCTGATCTATAGTGTATCAGAAGAACAACACTTGGAACACTTGAGGAAAGTATTTCAAGTGCTAAGGGAAAATTCACTCTTTGCTGAGGAATCAAAGTGTGAATTTTTCAAGCCAGAGGTTAGATACCTTGGGCATATAGTCTCCCAAGATGGAATTCAGATGAATCCTGAAAAAGTAAGGGCTATTATGGAATGGCCACATCTAAGGAACCTGGAAGAGCTGCAGATCTTCCTAGGTTTATCAGGCTTCTATCGAAGATTCATCAAAAACTATGCCAAGATTGTTGTCCTGATGACGGAACAACTTAAAGGGAAAGGGAAAGACTTTCATTGGGGAGATGATCAGAAGCAAAGTATGGAAAAGTTGAAGGTAGCAATTGCTACAACTCCACTTTTACACATAGCAGATCCCAATAAACCATTTGTGGTTGAGACTGATGCGAGTGACTTTGCTATAGGAGCTGTTTTAGTACAGGATGGTCGACTAGTAGCTTTTGAGAGCAAGAAACTAGAACTGGCTCAGAAGAATTACTCCGTCTATGAGAAGGAGTTGTATGCAATAGTCCATGCTTTGAAGAAGTGGCATCATTATTTATATGGTGCCAAAGTCACGATAGTGTTTGATCAAGAGAGCATTAAATGGCTCTCTAATCAAACAGACCTTAAAGGTCGTAAGGCCCGATGGGCAGAGACCCTTCAGAGTTTGATTATGAGCTTAGGTATAGGAAGGGAAAGTTTAATGTGGTGGCTGATTCACTTAGCCGCATGCCTATGCTCAATGGACTGAGTTTTACTCAGATCACCAGTGAGCTACTTGAGTCCATTAGAGGAAAATCTAGGCTTGATCCTGCATATTCCGAGATTTGGGAAGCCATAGAGAATGGGGATCATGATATATGGGTTTCCAGTGAGGATGGAGTATTGACGGGTACTCAAGAAGGATTCAAGTGGAAGAATTACAATGTCCATGATGGATATCTATTATATAAAGGAAAGGTGTGTGTCCCTAGAGATACCGAGATGAGATGGCATATTTTGTATGAGTGTCATGACACCTAGTGCGGGACACCCAGGAGTTAACAAGACTTATGATCTTGTTAAGAGGCAATTTTATTGGCCTGGAATTCATAAGGACGTCCTAGAGTATGTGCTTAAGTGCAACAAATGCCAGGTCAACAAAGCTGAGAGGTTGAGGATTGAAGGACTACTCCACCCATTGGATATTTCTAATGGGAAATGGGAGAGTATCTCCATGGACTTTATAGTCGGATTACCTAAGACACAGAGAGGGCACGAATCAGTCTGGGTAATTGTGGATAGGTTAACCAAAATGGCTAGGTTTATTCCAACACGTACTATAGTGAAGACACCAGAGTTGGCTAGACTCTTTGTAGAGAACCTATACCGATTATATGGTCTTCCCCTAGACATAGTTTTTGATCGGGATAGGAAGTTTACAAGCCACTTTTGGAGAGCGGTCTTCAAAAGGTTGGATACGAGACTTAGCATGAGTACGGCCGAGCATCCATAGTTGGATGGGCAAACAGAAAGGGTTAACCAAATCCTAGAGGATATGCTTCGAGCATATGTGAATGAAAGGCAAACTAATTGGGAAGAGTACTTACCTATAGTAGAGTTTGCATATAATAGTGCCAAGAACTCTTCCACTGGGCATAGTCCATTTATGCTTATGTATGGGTTTCAGCCAAGAGCTCCTTATGCAGTAGGTTTGTAGAATGAAAAAGTTCAAGCTGCAAAGGACTTCTTGGAAGAGATGAATGATATGCTTAGACTTGCTAAAGATAGCATTAGGAGAGCTCAGGATAGAGCTAGAGCCTATGCTGACCCTCAAAGAAGAGATATCAACTTTGAGGTAGGAGAGAAGGTCTATCTTAGAGTTCCATCTAGGTCTGAAACCATGAAGACGGGACCTTGTCCAAAACTATCTCCTAGGTATTGTGGACCATTCCAAATACTTAAGAGAATAGGAAAGATGGCTTACCAACTCCAACTTCCAGAGAATAGCCAAATCCATCCAGTTTTTCATGTTAGCCGGCTTAAGAAAAGGCTGGGTGAATCTGACAACCTCATTCCACATAGTGAGGTAGTAGAGCCTATTTCTGTTCAATCAATTCCACATGAGCCTGAGAGCATACTACGCACTCGAGAGAAACGGATGAGAAGTCACTTGTATAAAGAGTGTCTAGTAAAGTGGAAAGATAGTTCAGAAGATAGTGCCACATGGGAGCGGGTTAGCACCGTTCAGAGATGGTTTCCCAACTTTAGATTACCTTCCCAAGAGTCTTCTTAAGGGGAAGGATATGGGGAAACAACACGGAGACAGGACCATGTATTTTTATGCATGGGGATTTAGTGGGAGTACTATTCCATTGTTTATCTCTTTCTTTTAGACCTTCCAGTACCATTTTTGAGGACAAATGGAATTAAGGGGAAGGAAATGTTATATGGAGTCAATGAATGGAGGAGGTGTGAATCACCTCTTAGATCCATTTGGATGGATTTATACATGAGTGCCAGGTGGCACCCATGGGTAGATCATGGGACTCAGTCAATAATAGAGAGAGAGAGAATATATGGAAGGTACGCGGCTGGCGGTCAAGAATAATTCGAATCTCCGTGCGACGTCGGAGTTTGAGCTTTCAGACGATCTCGTAATGTGTGCAAATGATGAAAAAAACCTGGGGAGCTCATCGCAGCATAGAGGCATGACAGTAGAGACCAGGGATTTGATAGTATACTTCACCATTTTAGTTAAGTGATGTTTAGACTAAGCTTCACTATATCTTTTGATATCCCATAGTCTCATGCATACTACTTTCAAACTCTCTTGAAGGAAAAAATCCTTCACTAGCATGGTTTCTTCATGCCAAATGCTGTAAACCCACTACTAAGAAGCATAATCGACATCTAGTGCTATTGCATCAACTTTAATGTCGATATGAGCATGTTTAACACCTTGCGAAAATAACGTATGGAGCTCAAACATGCACTCTTGAGGAAAATCAGCCCCAAAAACGTCTAAAAAAGGCAAGAAATACACACTTAAGCATGCAAAAATATTTACCATTGATAGAGATGGGGTTGGGACACATCGACTGCACCATAAAAGCTCCAAATAAAGAATAAAAGGGGTATATTATAGAGAAGAAAGATGCACAAAACTTCTCTTGAGTATTCAAAATATCTTATGACAACTAGGGTTTTTGTCCTTTATACGCAAAGATAAGACCTTTCTCACATGAGAAATGGATTCGATATTAACCTAAAAATAGTTCCACAACTCATTCAATGCTAATATAAGTGCTACGAATCCCCAAAAAACTTATCTTGAGCTAGTAAAAATCTCTAGAGGCTAAAAGACTCCTTATCCTTTATAGAATTAGAAAGATAATACAAAATTTTACATGATTATAGAAAAAGAACAAATTGATAATAAGTGAATGCACCCTACAAATTAAAATCATATGTAAGTCAATTGCATCTTTCAATATAAAAATATAGATGTGTGCTTTCATGGATTAGGTTTCACATACACACATTAACGAAGAAGGACAATTTCATAAGTGAATATAGTCTAAAATTTAAATTCATGTGTAATTCACTTGCATCTATTGGGACTCATGTTAAAAATGTAGATGTGGGCCTTCATGGATTTTATTTCACATACATGCAATTAAAGGCTCCATCAATAGTAGGTAAACATCTTATTAGACCTCACTTGGGTAATGTATGAAAAAATGTTGAATTTGGGTTTCATGTACTAGAACTTAGTAGAAAGAATTTAATGGTAATCTTATGTTTTCTTGTTCAAATTTATGAATATCCATGAATCAATAATTTCACCTTTCAATTCAAACAACTCAATTGTATTCCAAAGGAATCCTACTATTCTCAGATTGCTATACCACTTTGATTTCTAGGATTATTATTATAACCACTAGGATATCTATTTCACTTTCTTGTTGATGTACTAACCATGAGATATTCACGAACTACTAGAAATATGATGGATGACACTAGTCCAAATGATGGACTCAAGACCATAAAAGAAAAAGGTTCAAAAATATATAAAGGAGAGACCAAAATAAGAATCTAAGTTTGATTCTTTATCTGAATATTCAACAAAATCCTCGTTCCATGCTTTTGCATTGTCCATCCAAGCTTTTAATTTAGCTTTGACCATAGTTATCTTTTTTTCAGATTATCACAATTTGACATAAATCCTTTAATTAAACATACTATGTACAAATAAGCGTCATAGAATTGAAAATTAAACCTCATATTAGCTTATTTTTCTTATATACCTTGCAAAAATAAAACGACTTCAAGTAACTTGCCATACATGTGTTGGTATGTAGTCACTTCCTCTCAAAATTTTTCATTAGTATTAATTGATAATTTGAAAAACCTTTCTTTTTGTTCAATAAATATCGCTTAGAGATCAACTTTAGCAAATTGAGTCTTCAAATAATTTGCCACTTGAATGTTGATCTACCTCCCTCACTTTGCTAAATCCTTCACTTGCTTGAACTATTTATCCAAACAGTAGGCATTGCCTTCCCATATCATACCTTTTTCTTTCTCACATCTATTATTTATGATAAAGAACATTCCTAGATCCACCATTGCTCCTTGTGTATGTAAGCTCACAATGTCTTAGGGATTTTGATGAAAGAAACTAAATCTCAATCATCAAGCAAATGCATATAGTGGTGGCATTGATACATGCATTGAATTATCAATCCAAAAGTCCAACCCAATCAAAACCTCTTACATATTGATGAGTATCACGATACTTGGTGCAATAATAAACACAAACCAAGAAAGATATCTCAGCTACAATACCCAAATGTATTCAACATCAGATTTATTTCGAAGCTCTCAAAGAAACACATCCAATGTTTGTATTCTTAGTTTCACTAGATCTCTCTGCTTTAAGCTATGTCCAAAAAATAGATTGTCGGAAAGCACCAACTCTCACCTCTAGACTTCCCATGCTTCACACACGCACGCACACACACATCTTAACAATGAAAAGAGATGGGGAAGAGGTAGATAAAACTTCTAGACACATATTTCACACCTCAAACACACACACACACACACACACACACACACACACAAGTTCATGAAGAAGAAGATACACAGTCAAGAAGAGGCAAATCCGAAATTTATACAAGTTAGCTCTTCAAAATGGTAAAACCTCTATACAAAAGAGTCACAAGTGACTTAAATAAATGTGCCCTAATTTTGGTCCTCTCATATGAGAGATCAGAACTTCCTCTATAAATCACTAATTCTTTACTATTATACAAGCTACTGTTATAGTCTTCAACAATTATGCATCTAGATGAATCCTCTAGGCATTGACAATATTCTCAATGCTTTACAAAGGGTTAAGGGAAAAGAAAATGAGGCATTTTTTGAAAAATTTGGGGGCGTTCTTTTCTTCTCTTCTTTCTTTTGCTTTCTTCTATCTCTTATTTGCAGTTCTCTTCAATCCTCTCTTTATTGACAATTCCACCAATGTCTAGAATCCCCAAACCACCTTGATATTTTTTGGCTTAAGGATGTAGCCCATTTAATTTTGGGGACATCCCTTCTATTAGAGTCTCTCGTTTAGAGAAAGTCTCTGGAAATTCTTCCAGTTTGACAATCCCTTGGTCTTTTGGTCTCTAGCAAGATAGAAAACTAAATGTTCAAAGAAACAAGGAATGTGTTAACCACCATAGCTCAACCTGCTAGGTTGATTTGCATACATTTGCAATATGCCAATTTTTTATCAATCTTAGAAAAAGCCTAATTCCACCGCTCATCCATTGAAACCTCAAATCATCAACCCTAATTACATGTTTCAATTCACGAGTACAAGCACCTCAAAGTTTGGTATAGGTTTAGTAGAGCTCAACATGGTAGTTCTGTTCAACTTTTTTTTGCATGATGGTATTTTGGTCAGTGGCCATGGCTAAAAGCAATGACGTATTTCATATGTTGGCTGTTGAGGACAAGTTGGATGGTACTAATTACCCATTCTAGGCATATATGATGTGTCATGTATTGGTCACAAAAAGACTTTGGAATATTGTGCAGGGTGTTGAAAAATGACCTACTATGCTTGCAAATACAATTATTTAAGGTGATGCAGATGGAGCTGAAGATGAGGATCTTCAAATTCCTATTCTTGTTGACGTGGTTCCTACTACACCTACTAGATAGCAACTTGGCTGCGATGGTCGAGATGCTCAGGCACATGCACTGATAGCTTTGTCTATCAAACGTGTCATTATCCCTTATATTCACTCTTGCAAAATAGCAAAGGATGATTTTGGATACACTTTCCACTTTATGCCAGGTGAGAAATGAGGCTTGTATTCCTTACCTCCAAAAACAATTGGCGAGTGAGCATATGAATGAAGGATATTTTATGAATAGTCTTTTGACAAAGCTCAAAGATATGAAGGAGAAGTTGATCTCTACAAATGAAGTCCTGCCAGATAGTTCACTTGTGTACACCATTCTTATTGGTCTTCTAGATTTATATTAGATTTTTTCTTCTACTCTTTGGTTGATGATGAAAGGCAATCCAAATGCCTTAACATTTGAGAAGTTAGTCTCTATTTTGTTGCAAGAAAATGAGCCCATGCAAAAAAGGTCCATTATGCGAGTTGTAGATCAAGATATCTTAGCTAGTCAGAAGGGAAAAGGTAAATGGAGCTCATCTACTACTAAGCAAAAATTGGCTAATTCGCACATCCAAAAAAGGAAGACAAAGGTAGAATTTGTTCTACAAATACTATAAAGGAAATGATCATGTCATAAATATTTGTCTTAAACACCTCGCCATCTCCATGAGAGACCTATTCTTTCTTTCAACAAAACTCTTTTTTTGAGGTTTATGTTCCACTATAAACTGATGTTTTATCCCATGCTCAACCAAAATTGCATAAAAATCAAAAGACATGTATCCCCCCCTTGATCAAAATGGAGGGCGCCCATTTTACATGCTGAAAAATATTTCAGTCAAAACCAAAATATGTTTGAAGCAGATAAATACTTCAACTTTGCTTTCAATGGATACACCCATGCATGCCTAGAAAAATCATCAATAAAAGTCATGACGTAAACGTAGTTCTCAAAAGAAGGTGTCTCCATAGGACCACAAGCATCACTTAACAAGCTACAATTTTTGAGTAGCTCAAACTGAACCATCTTTTGGGAATGAGGAACGCTGCTTTTTGTCGAAAACATAGCCTTCATAGACATGTTTACCAAGTGCTTCAAGTTTGGGCAGGGAGGACACCATTTCAGATTTTTGCAAGCATAGAAAACTAGCAAAATGAAGATGATCAAAGTGTGCATGCCAAAACTTTGCATCTGAGATAGCTTGAGAATCTTGAATTGCACGTATCGAGTCATCCAGAGATTTTGCATAGTCTATTTGATTATACAACCCGTGACATAAAATATTAGAAGCAATAATAACATTGCCATTTGATGGATCATGAATTGTACATCTGTCATCAACAAATTTGAAAACCAAGCCAATCTTGTCTAATGCTAAAATGGATAATAAATTTTTCTTGATCCATAGGACAAACAAAGCATCTCACAATGTAAAAGAACTGCCATCAGTAGCCATCAAGAGTAGTCATAATGATATTACCAAATCCTATGACTAGATAAGTGGAGTTGTTGGTGCATGTGACAATATTCCCTATAGGGGAAGGCTCAAGTGAACTGAAGAAACTATGTAGTGAGGTAATATGTTTGGTTGCCCCACTGCCAAAGTACTAAACATTTGATTCTACTATAGACATACACTATTCATGGGAAGATAGGTCATAACTACAAACATTAGTAAATGCCCATTCTTCATTTTGCATAGGATTAGCAAACTCTATTTTGGGTGTGGAGGCCTCTACAACAACAATTCCAAACTCTTTCTTCTTTGCCTCTTTTGAAACCAATTTCAAACAAATATTTATGACATGATCATTTCCTTAATAGTATTTGTAGAACAAATTCTACCTTTATAATTTCTTCTGCATGGTCAAAAGTTAGGTTTTACCACATAGTTCTGGCCTGAGGTTGTTATGTGTGCAACATATGTACTTGACTAGTGTCCAATCAAAGCAATGCAATCTATCACTCCATATGAGGCTTGGCATGGTTGCAAGCCATCTATTTCTCATTTGCATGTCTGTGGTTGTTTGGCATGTGCATTAGTGCCTAAACAACAATGGAAGCAAAGGCTATCGTCTGTATCATCCATAGACTAAACACATTTTGGTTAGTCATGACATTGTTTCTATGGAAGATGCAATTCAACCATTACTTTCAAGTAATAAGGAGACATTAGTTAGCTCCAAAAATGTGTATGACACTTTGCTTCCTCTTTTTACAGGTGGACAATCAAGCATTGGTATGGATATTTCATAGCCTTTAGAGGTTTCACATGATGATGTAGATCATTCCTTTTATTTATGCAGATTTTCATGATGCACTTGTTCATGAGAGGGCTGACATAGAAGAGGCAAAAACTATGCCTAAATGGATCGTGCAAACTGTGCAACAGAGCAAATTAGATGCACCTTTGTCATATCGTACTCATTTAGTCTCTCATGGTGCTTCTTTTGCATTAGATTTCTATGTTATGGGTGCCTCTAGTCTCTATGATAAGAATGAGCCTATTTCTTTTGATAAAACATAAAATTTGAAAAATTGTATGGCTATTATGCAATTAGAACATGATGCTATTAGCAAGAATGGTACCTAGTCTTTATGTGATTTGCCTCCTAGCAAAAAGGTCATTGGCACTAAATGGGTATACAAGCTCAAACATAAACCTGGTGGCACAGTTGATATGTACAAAGTTAGTCTTGTTGCAAAAGGTTATGCTCAAGAAAGAGGCATTCATTTTAATGACACATTTGCACCCACATGTGGAATCACTACCGTTCATAGTATCTATGCACTTGTAGTCCATCATGGTTGGAGTGTGCATGAGTTGGACAATAAAACTACATTTCTGAATGGTGACTTACATGAAGAATTGTATGTTTTTCAGCCCCATGGTTTTCTGCAAAAGGGCATGAAAACAAATTATGCAAGTTGAAAAAGGCATTATAGTGTTTGAAGCAAGCACCATGTGCTTGGTATGAAAAGATACATGCCTTCTTGATTGCACATGGTTTGGAGAACAATCCAACTGAGAGCACCTTATATGTTAAGCATGCAAATGATGTGATTCGAACCATTGTTGTCTATGTTGATGACATGCTTCTCACTAGTCGTAATGAGAAGCATATATTTTATTTTAAGCCTGATTTGCTTGCCTCATTTGAGATGTCACATTTGGGGCATTTGCATCATTATTGGGCATTCAATTTATGCAACTTGATGGCAGAGTAGCTCTGGATGAAAACAAAAAATATTGACACATTATTGGAGTGTCTTGGCCTTGAAGGTTACAAACCTATTGCCATTCCTAGGAAACTAAGTTTATGGTTGTTCTCTATTAGCAGGTTGTTGGATGTTTGATTTACTCATGCATAACTCAATGTGATATTCAATTTGCTATCTCAAAGATAAGTAGGTTTATGCATTGCCTAGGTGTCAAGAATTTGCAAGAGGTTAAGCATGTCTTTCACTAATTTAGTGGTACTCAGATACTTGGATTGTTTTATCCCAAGGGGGAACCACTACCACCACGTTTACATGAATTTTGTAACTCTCACTAGGCTGGTTGCTATGACACTCATGTGTCCACTAGTGGTTTTTGCTTCATGCTTGGTAGCTCATGCATATCTTGGTTGAGCAAGAAGCAGCCTACTATGGCCACTTCTAGTTGTGAGGCTGAGTATAGGGCAACTTTCACAATGATTATTGAGTGTGTGTGGCTCAGATGTCTTTTGGCTGATTTGGGTGTTATTTAGTCTTTTGCCACCACCATCGTCAATGAAAGTGAGAGTGCATTGGCAGTTGTGAGGAACCCTATGTTCCATGCTCGCAAAAAGCACATTCAGGTGCATTATCATTATATTAGGGAGAGGTTCTCGACAGTAGAGATGAGTTTGTCATATGTTACCACATAGGATAACATTGAAAATCTTTTCATAAAGGCTCTCCCTCAGGAGAAGTTTGAAGCTTTCCACAAAGCTTTGGGCTTACTCCCTTTTGTGGATTGATTTCTTTCCACATAGCTTGACACTTCCTTACACATGATTACCAAAAAGGGTAAAAAATAGAGGTGATTTATATTATGATGGCAAATTTATTGGATTTTTGCAAAAAATGGCTATTTTTCATAACCTCGAGGATCTTAAAATAGCCTAATAAATTATAGATTACAATCCATAAAATTGTTTATATTCGCCTTTTTCATGGAAAGTATGTATGGCTTATATGGTACAATTTCACCAAAATTATAGATCTTGGTAATATTTGGGGGATCCTCCCTCCTTTCCCTTCTTCTCCTTCCATGGTGCTCATGGGCTAGCAGAAGCCTTTATTTCACATATGCTAGTTTTTTAGCACTCACTTACATAAAGGAGCTCATTCTTTCTCCAACACACAAGTCTCAAGGTAGGTTCCTCATGGAAGAACACCTATCCATTGTGCTCAAGCATGAAGAGGAGACAATTAAGCAAATTCACTACACCTTTTCCTCAATGCGAGTTTGTGGAAGGTTGTCCTTTGCATTGTGTGTGAGAGAGGGTAGGATGTATGTCTACCTCTTACACCCATGCATATGGGATTGAGGTGCATACATATTGTAACTTTTGAGAGAGAAAGCAAGGTTGTATGAGCATCTCAATCCCTTACATATGGGATTGAAACAAAGCCATGCTCTTTAACTTCTATATTCCCCACAAAAGGTGTCATAGATATTTGCCAAACACTTAATACGTTCTATCAAGCGTTTGTTGGGAATTCGCCCAAATTTATGTACTTATCAGCTAACTAGGGGCTCTTATTTTTTCCTAGGTGCCAGGTCCTTGTCCATCACATCAGTCCGAAGGGAGATTTGTTGGGTAGTGATGTGTGCGAACACACTTAGGATCATGAGGGCACTTTTTTCCCTCTTTAGGAGGTTTTTTTCCCCTAGCTTGTATATATTCCTATAACCCTAACGGGTCACCTATCTTTGTACATGCACTTGGTAGTACTCTCAATATCGTGTGTTGTGTTACAAGCTTCTTTTTCCTTGTGATGTTTGTGTGCTTCGGTAGACCTCAAACTCCAACAAAATGAGCCTCATCTTTGATCTCCACCAGATCTAGGCGGAGCTTGACTTGGTCCAAGAGGTCCTTCTCATGACCATCAATTATTAGTCCTCTATTCCCCCATCTGCTAGAAAGAGCCTCCACCAAATTCAAGTCCCCACAAAGAACAAGGTTGTGGGATAGAGGGTCAAATGATTTCCAAATGGCAATTCTTTTTGAATTGAGATTGGGAGCATACATGGAGACAATGGTGAACTATAGATGACTCCCAAAGGAAGCACCAATCCACTTGTGGTTCAAGACAATGGTGAATTGTAGATGACTCCCAAAGGAAGCACCAATCCACTTATGGTTCTGGTCCACATGGGTATCCACAAGTTTAGCATACCAATTGTTATCAATGCAGATACTTGAACTTCCATTTCCACTGTAGTGCAGAGTGGAGAGTGAGACATGGGATGAAAAAATACATTTCAGTCTCTTTTGAAGGTTCTCCCCATTAATTTTGATGTCTTGAGGATATATGAAGTCCAAGTTTAGGCTTTTATCAAACATTCATTGGCCAATAACCTACTCTTGAGGGTTCACACAACCCTCTAACATTGAAAGAAATGACTATCATTATCGAAGGTTCAGTTCCTTGTGGAAAGGGGCCTTGTCTCTCTTTTTAATGTTTTTCTCATCATCTTTTTTCTTTGTGGTGGAGAGGTACTGACATAGAAGTATACACTTAAGTGGGATTTTACATGGTATCTCAACAAGTTGTTTTCCTCTGTGAGAAGTCTTCTTTGAAAATGAGTTCAGTATCCTTTGTGGAATTGTGGATCCAATGATCAAGCTTTCACTCTTCTAGTTATCTTCATTGTTGGTGGTGAATCCATCCTCTTTGCTAGTGGTGTATCCTTCTTGGTTGTCTTCCTTGTAAATGGAATCCTCTTAAGTTTTCCCATCATTGTAATCATCATAGTGATTCATTACCTCATTGACCTCCTTCTCCAAGTTGCAAAACATGCTTGTTTCTAGAGTTGTGCGAGATGGGCTCCTCTCAATAATCCCCTTAGGGCTTCTTCTCCTTCTTTGTCTCACTTTTGTGAAGCCTTCTGGGTTTCTCTCCATGGCTTGTGTTTCCTTCCCCTTCTCACCATCCAAAGGATGACTTTACGACATGCTCTCAGCCATGAAGCTTCTTTGTTCTGACATTATTTGTCCACCTTTAATGGTGAACTTCTTTTATCATTGACATTCGTCATTGATCACCAATGTTTCCAAAGACCTGACGCATGGTTCACTCTGGCTTCATTCCAAATTTCCAATACGTTTCGGTAGTTTTCTTTTTTTAGTTTTTATAACTGCATATCACCGGGATATTCGTTAACAAGGAAATCGCGCAAATGTTGCAGTGAGAGGGACCGACACTTCGCATATCTCTCTTTGATCGTTTCACCTTGTGTACATCTACTAATCATGACTAACCACTTACTCCTTACTATTAGATTCCGTTATAGCATATGTCGCGTGTGTGTGTGTGAGAGAGAGAGAGAGAGAGAGAGAGAGAGAGAGAGAGAGAGAGAGAGAGAGAGAGAGAGAGAGAGAGAGAGAGAATCTTGAATATCTATGAATAATGGGAGGAGATAATTTGAGAGATCACATACGATTGCGCTACACAATATGTTCTTTGATATGATGATCATAGAGCAGATGCGAAAATTGCTCAGAGCTCTTGTGCTCAGATGTGACGATCAGAGAGAAGATATAAAAACGGCTCATGGAAGACAACGTAAAAAAGCACACACACACACAGAGGTGCATCCAAGCGCAAAGGTTAGTGAATACCAAGCGCAACGCTACGATCTGATCAAGCAGAACTGTAGGAGCGACTTCCCAATAAGCGACAAATCAAGCATCTCGATCTTATGGGAACGTCGCCTCTCCCAGATGGTGGGACGTAGTTCAGGATGTGCACCGCCATCCAGACAAACAGCATGCGCCGCTCTTCTTGGTGGAGAGTAATTTCCGATGCCCATCTCCCCTGGTGATTCCGATGCGACTATCATACGCAATAGACGTTCACATCTATGCTGGCTCTCCGGTCCGGAAGTTCGTGAAGTTTCAAAGGATGGAGAACGAATGCGAAGCTCGTCACCTTGTTTGGGGTAGGATAAGTAATCTTGGAGTTGGCGCGCTGCCATCCTCGAATTGGCGAACCACAACGCGAAATCTGCTCCCTTGCTTTGTAGATGCAAATGTGGTTTGCTGATAGCCATTCTGTTGCAGAAAGAAGGCTTGTCGATGTGGGTTATAGTATAATCAGAGAACGTCGAGAGAGAGAGAGAGAGAGAGAGAGAGAGAGAGAGAGAGAGAGAGAGAGAGAGAGAGAGAGAGAGAGAGAGAGAGAGAGAGAGAGAGAGAGAGAGAGATGCCAAGATTGGCTGCTTAGTAGCTGTATATAATAAGGGAACGTCGACAAATATTGACGCAGTCTTCAATACGTGCGTGCTCAATCCGTTGATTAACGTAATAATCAGTTTGAGTGTAGAGTAGATTTCTTGGTTTTGCTTTTATAAACCCTACAAAACTGCCGTTAAGAAATACCTGTCGCCGTGAGATGTAGACAATGTCAAGTCGACATCAATGTCAACGTTCCGACAATGAAACAATATGCTCCGACAATGTCAATGTTCCGCCGAAGACTTAGCGTGGTGCACTCTGATTTGAAAAAAACAAAAAAAAACTACTATTGACATGTGGGCGGTATGGTATGCGCAAAACCACAAGAGATGACCTCTTCTCTCCTTTGGACGTGAGAGGTGGAAAGGAAGACGTTTGCTTTAAGGGGAACATCGAAGAACATACACCTTGTGGGATATGACGGTTGCCATATATACGATGCATAAGATTGCCCCTTCTACAACTTCTAAAGTCCAAAAAAACTTTACATTCTATCAGAGATCATTTTTACTAAAGAAAAGTCTTTTTAAGCATGATATTAAACATCAAGAAGTAAGCAACAAGAACAACTCACAAAAAGAAAATTTTCCTTTCTTTATTGAATAGTTTAAGAAAGTTAGATTCATCTTTTCTACAGCTTTTGAAATCTTAAATATCAAATACATAGTTTTTAAAAGGACCTAAGCATGTATAGCTTTTAGACATAAATCGACCATTTTGGATATTCAAATTAGTCTGCAAATGTTCCAGTTGAGCAACCACTGAGATACTCTACATGTGTCTCATGTCCACCTAGTAGATATGTCTCAGGTTTGGATGTTTTAATGCTAATAGATATTGGTGAGCCTTCTTGTTATAAAGAGTCTATATAGACAGAGGATCCTATCAAGTGGCAGTGTGCCATGAAGAGTGAGTTGGATTCTATTCACAAGAATAGTACTTGGGATTTAATACATATGCCAAAGGGTAGGAAAGCTTTACCATGTAAATGGGTATATAACTTGAAATTCACATCAGATAGTGCTTCTCCGAAGTATAAAGCACGACTTGTTGCAAAGGGTTTTAAGCAACAACATGGAGATGATTTTGAAGAAATCTTCTCTCGAGTGGTCAAGATGAGTACCTTGCAAATGTTTCTTGGATTCATTGAAATGGAGGACTTAGAGCTAGTCAAAATGGATATGAAAACTACTTTCTTGCATGAAAATCTTACAAATGAGATCTATATGGAACAACCATATGTAGTTCTTAGCAAAGAAATTCTAGTTTGTAAGATGAAGAATAGCTTATATCGACTTAAACAATCCCCTAGAAAATGGTACCAAAAGTTTGATGCTTTAATGAAGTCTCAAGGCTATTCCAAAAGAAATGAGGATCATTGTCTCTACACAAAAAGATACTCAGATAGCAATTTGATATGCTTGATATTTTATGTTGATGATAAACTAATTGTTGAGAAGTCCTCTTATGACTTGTCAATTCTCAAAAAGAAGTTGAGTGTGACACCTGATATGAAGGATTTGGGTGATGCCAAACATATTCTTGGCATGTGCATTACTCGTGATAGGAGTAAAAGATGCATATACTTGTCTTAAATGAGTACATATCCAGAGTACTTCAGAGGTTCCATATGCAACATGGAAAGACACTCAGTACACCTTTACCCACATTTGTGAAAATGAGCAAGGATTATTGCCCCAAATCAATGAGGAAAAGGAATTCATGACCAAAATTCCTTATCACTCTTCTGTTGGTAGTCTCATATATGCTATGGTAGCTACAAGACCAGACATTCCATTTGCAGTGGGATTTGTGAGTAGCTATATGTCAAATCCTGGCAAGTAGCATTGGGAAGTGGTGAAGATGATTTTGAGACTAATGACACGTAGAGAAACTAGAAACTTGTTCACATTGAAGACAATAGTATAGAGTTGAATCAATATACATGCTAATGAATCCTCCTGATATTGAGCAACTTCATAATGAGAAATGATTGGAGGACTCCCTTGTCTGGGACAATGCATGATAGAGTGTGTGTACTCTATATGTATCGCCTCACTAATCAAGAAGTGCTTATATATTCACTCTTCCAAGAATATAGTAGTTCGTTGTTGATTTACAAGTGATAAGATCCCTTGTAAGTTTCCATCTACTTTTTGAAATCCTTTCAACTACCAAAAACGGGTGAATTTTGGCTCCCACTAGCTTTATTTGTGTTGATCTCAACAAATATATATTAAAATTATGTAATTTGTACATAAAAATGTATGCAAAATCATAAAAAAAATGAGTCCATTTTAATATCCATAATGGTTAAAATATGTGTAAAACTTATACATGCTTAGGTATTAGGTTTAAAAATTACATGCTTAGGTCATTTTTAGAAACTATGTATTTGATATTTAAGATTTAAAAGCTATAGAAAAGATGAATCTAACTTTCCTAAACTATTCAATAAAGAATTGCAAATATTTTTCTTTTTGTGAATTGTTTCTTGTTGCTTACTTCTTGTTGTCTAATATCATGCTTAAAAGGACTTCTCTTTAGTTGAAATGATCTCTGATAAAATGAAGAGTTTGTTGGACTTAAGAACTTTCAGTTGTAGAAGGGGCATAGTATGCGTCGTATACATGGCAACCGTCATATCCCAAAAGGTGTATGTTCTTCGATCTTCCCCTTAAAGTAGGCCTCTACCTTTCCAACTCTCACATCCAAAGGAGAAGAGGTCTCTCTCTCTCTCTCTCACTCTCTCTCACACACACACACACATGAGATATGCTATAACGGAATCTAATAGCAAGGAGTAATAGTAGTGATTAATGGATGTACACAAGGTGAAACGATCAAAGAGAGATATGTGAGAGTATGGTCAAAATCTATACCATACGTGCTCAATGTGATACCTTTCTACAAACCTAATGGGTTTTCCATATGTCTATCTCCTAACTGTAGTTTCATTCAAGTAGGCCGCGATGTTGGTTTACCCGATTTGATGCATGACTTAGTAGAAGATCCTACACTTTCCCTAAAATCAATGATAGATGTGGTGGTGATATGAGATCACAAAGCTTGGTGCTCAATCTAGTGGTATATTTATGGGGATCGCATTCATTGTTGTAGGTTTCTTATTCAAGATCACTACAGTTTCTTTTGCAGTGGTCGTAAGATGACCTATAAGAATACAAGTATTCCCTTCATCACCGTCACTATTCGCTGACCATGTATAAGGTTATATGAGTGATTTGAGTGTCCATTCTAAATTTCATGAGCTCTAATCCTATTTGTTTAGCAATGTTATCCTAGTAGAGAGGCTTTTGAGTGTAATAAGCTCTTCTATGTGAAAGTTCTTAAAGAAGAAAGTTGAGTAGAAATCTGACTTGTACACTTAAATTTACCTCATCAATCTAATGCATATTTCTTATACAATCAATTGAAACTTTGAAGAACTTTTCAATGCTTCCTTATGATACCCATCTCATGGATCCCCTTTAATTGGTTTGTTAAATAATTCAAGAGTATATATGTTATACGGAGTCAATGAATGGAGGAGGTGTGAATCACCTCTTAGATCCATTTGGATGGATTTATACATGAGTGCTAGGTGGCACCCATGGGTAGATCATGGGACTCGGTCAATAATAAAGAGAGAGAGAGAATATATGGAAGGTACGCGGCTCGGCGGTCAAGAAGAATTTGAATCTCCGTGCAACGTCGGAGTCTGAGCTTTCAGACGATCTCGTAATGTGTGCAGATGACGAAAAAAACTTATGGAGCTCATCGGAGCACAGAGGCATGATAGTAGAGACCAGGGATTTGATAGTGGTATCGGAGCACAGCAGTTAACGATCAACCGGTAATAGGCACACGTGCATGAGAGGCAACAGTGCGACACAATCAACCGATCATTTACACAGGCGTCCGTCAGCCAAAGCTCCTCCTTCCCCACTCCAGGATGAAGTAGAGTGGGTTACACTCTTGGCTTTATAGGGAGACACTGCGTGCATCTATGTGGGATTAGACTCCTTCGCTTGGCTGCTTCATGTCGATGCTCCCTCTTGGAGAACTACAAGGAGGTATAATAGGAGCCGATTTTCGATTTTCTTCTTAACCTTGGGGAGATAGAAAGGATATTATGAACCAAGATTTTGGGTAAAATTTTGATGAATACATGTAATATGGGCTGTAGTTATGGGATGAGGGTGTTGCATTTGATCAACAAATCTTCAAAATCTCACTTTTGAGCTTCTCAAAGTCATCTATTCATGAAGATGAGGTTTTTCACTTTCCATCGGTGACATACCCGACTTCTCTGCACCATAGCTTCTTCATACGATATCGGATTTCAAGAATCTTGGTCACGTTTCGAAGCTACACTCCTAAGCTTCGATCAAAAACCATGAATGTTGGATTTGGATGAGATTTGCCCCACCAAAATATCTCTGCAGCATTTCAGTAGGAACTAGGTGGCCACTTTTGGGCCTAGTTTTTCCTCATTCGAAGTCCAAATCCACTTTTTTTACTTGGGATAGTCTCAAATTCTTGAAGTACAGATGCTCGGTCGCCATTTTTGGACTGGCGAGGATTGTCGGATCTCTGAGATTGCTCAATTTCACTCAGTTTGCCCGGTCAAGGCTATTCCCATGTACTTTTGGAGTTGTTTTGGATGGTTTATGGTGTTAAGAACCTCCCCGGACCAACCGGACATTTCCAATTTTTGTTTGGGCCTAGCGAGAATTCAAAATCAGCAACCTAAAGCTTTAAGCATCTCTTCAATTATGCTTCTGCAACTCAACTTTGTAACAGGGAAGTGCTCTTGTGATATATTTCTCTTCTTCTTGCATATTTGAG
Organism: Ceratopteris richardii; assembly: GCA_020310875.1. Taxonomy (NCBI): domain Eukaryota; kingdom Viridiplantae; phylum Streptophyta; class Polypodiopsida; order Polypodiales; family Pteridaceae; genus Ceratopteris; species Ceratopteris richardii. The sequence continues at coordinate 111,335,995 of CM035427.1, forward strand.
CTTTACTTCCATTCATTTTCATATACTCTAGTTAGCAAATGGGGGAAGGGTAGAAAAAAATGGAAACTAAAGGCAAACAAGTAGTTGAAACCACTTCTCCATCTAAAGAGCAACTAGAGGATCCTAATTCTAGAATGGAAGAAGTAGAATTAAGGCAAGAAATAGAAGAGAAATTAGAAGAGAAAAAGCCTTCACAGGAAGAATATACTTATGAAGAACTTTTAGATGAATTTGTCACTCATGACCAATTCATTGACTTGAAAGAACAAACCCTTAAATTAGAGAGAGATCTTGGTAGCATTACATCTCTTATACAACAGCTTAAGTCTCAAATGATCTCACTTGAGACTAGTGTCACCTCTTTCCTAGCTAGGAGGGAAAGAGAGACTCCTCCTATTCCTTTAGAGATTACTAGGAAAGATACTCCTCTTCCTAGTAAACACAAAGGAGAGCGCTCCCCTCCTGAAAGACTTGAAGCCACCTGCCTTTACAGGGGATGACCGAGACAGGAACAAGGATGCAATCTACACTTTTTTACAAAAGTGCCATGATTTGCATCAATTGAAGGGCACCCCACCTGAGTATCGTGTGCTAGAGGCAAGTCTCTCCCTTGGCCCGCGTGCTTACAAGTGGTGGATGAGTCTTAAGGAGGCGAACTCTATCCCTACTAACTAGACTCAGTTTGAGACTCTTTTTCTTAAAGAGTTTCTTCCTGAGACGAGGAGGAGAGGAATTGGGATGAGTGGGATAGGATTACACAGAGAGGTAGGCCTCTTTCGGTCTATCTATCCCACTATAGAGAGATCATTTTGAAACTTAAGGGCTTAGATGACTTTCAGAAGACCAAAGGGTTTGTTAGGGGCTTAGACAAAGCCATAAAGAGGGAAGTCAGAAGGAATGTGCCTAAGACGTTTGAGGAGGCGATCAAATATGCACATATATATGAGGACCATAACCGTCCTCAATATACTCCTATGGAGACGAATCAGCCCCTCAAGCCTCTTAGTACGATTAAATTCAAGAAGAAGTTTCCTTTGGGGAAAAACAAACTTTTTATTAAAAAACAAAGATCACAAGGGCCTAGATTATCCATAGATCATTTGAGAGGGCCAAAAGAGAGAACCTGTGTTTTAGGTGCCTATCTCCTAGCCATTCACAGTGGAACTGTCCACTCAAGAAGGGGGAAGAAAAGAAGAAGGGACCAGAGTCTAGTACGGCCCCCGAAAAGGGCAAAAAGGCAGTCCACCTAGTGCAAACCCTTCCTATTCATGGCAGCTCTAGCTGCAAGGGAGTGGAGGTGATGCACGAGGATATAGAGCAGTCCTGTTGTTTGACTCAGTCATTGTGGTCACCGCAGTTTGGATCACATGACTTAGAAAAGCTACATGGTAGTGTATCTGGGACCATGGTGCGGGTCATGATAGATGACTCTGCTACTCATAATTTTATAAACTATGCTTTGGTCAAGAAATTAAAGATTCCCCAGCAGTCGAGTGCACATAAATACATTGTATCTATGATGCAAGGGTAAGATAAAAGAATATGGGATACTATGGTATCCAATTAGGAAGTCAAGATGCAGGACTATACAGATTATATGGACTTCCAAACATGGAGAGGACAGATCTAGTCTTAGCAAGAGAGTGGCTATGGGGGTTAGGAGACACACTTAAACACAGCTATCAAAACAACACACTCGAATTTGAAAAGAATGGAAGTAAAGTTTGTATTCAGGGAGAGAGAGATGTACCTAGTGCACCTCTCATTTCATCACTAGAGTTGTATAGTCTTTGCTATTCTCAGCATGTACATGACATGTTTTTATTGTATAGTCATGATATGGAGCATTGTACAGACAACTCATCTGATGTATATTTTCATGCTAGGAATGTAAATATGAACAAGACTTTCTACTATTCTTTTTTGCAAGAGTATGTGGTTAAAAGTTTTAAGGATCTTATGTTTGAGTACAGAGATGTAATTGACCATGCCATAGAGGTTGTTACTAACACTAACCCTATTTGTAGACCACCTTATAGGCTTAGTGTTTCTCAGCATGAGGAGTTTGAGAAGCAATTGCAGGATTATTTAGATAAGGGCTTCATCAAACCTAGCAACTCACCATGGGCATCGCCAATGCTCCTAGTTAAAAAGAAAGATGGCTCTATGAGATTATGTATAGACTATAGAGCACTTAATACGGTAACTATCAAAAATAGATTTCCAATGCCTAGGGTGGAAGATCTATTTGATCAGTTACATCAAGCTAGGTATTTTACCAAGCTTGATCTTAGATCAGGATATCATCAGATCAAAATTAGGGCAAAGGATGTCCCTAAGACTGCATTTAGGACTAGATATGGGCACTATGAGTTTTTGGTGATGCCTTTTGGTCTCACCAATGCTCCTGCCACTTTCATGAAACTCATGAATAGTGTTTTACGGCCTTATCTAGGACACTTTGTGGTAGAGTTTTTGGATGACATTCTGATCTATAGTGTATCAGAAGAACAACACTTGGAACACTTGAGGAAAGTATTTCAAGTGCTAAGGGAAAATTCACTCTTTGCTGAGGAATCAAAGTGTGAATTTTTCAAGCCAGAGGTTAGATACCTTGGGCATATAGTCTCCCAAGATGGAATTCAGATGAATCCTGAAAAAGTAAGGGCTATTATGGAATGGCCACATCTAAGGAACCTGGAAGAGCTGCAGATCTTCCTAGGTTTATCAGGCTTCTATCGAAGATTCATCAAAAACTATGCCAAGATTGTTGTCCTGATGACGGAACAACTTAAAGGGAAAGGGAAAGACTTTCATTGGGGAGATGATCAGAAGCAAAGTATGGAAAAGTTGAAGGTAGCAATTGCTACAACTCCACTTTTACACATAGCAGATCCCAATAAACCATTTGTGGTTGAGACTGATGCGAGTGACTTTGCTATAGGAGCTGTTTTAGTACAGGATGGTCGACTAGTAGCTTTTGAGAGCAAGAAACTAGAACTGGCTCAGAAGAATTACTCCGTCTATGAGAAGGAGTTGTATGCAATAGTCCATGCTTTGAAGAAGTGGCATCATTATTTATATGGTGCCAAAGTCACGATAGTGTTTGATCAAGAGAGCATTAAATGGCTCTCTAATCAAACAGACCTTAAAGGTCATAAGGCCCGATGGGCAGAGACCCTTCAGAGTTTGATTATGAGCTTAGGTATAGGAAGGGAAAGTTTAATGTGGTGGCTGATTCACTTAGCCGCATGCCTATGCTCAATGGACTGAGTTTTACTCAGATCACCAGTGAGCTACTTGAGTCCATTAGAGGAAAATCTAGGCTTGATCCTGCATATTCCGAGATTTGGGAAGCCATAGAGAATGGGGATCATGATATATGGGTTTCCAGTGAGGATGGAGTATTGACGGGTACTCAAGAAGGATTCAAGTGGAAGAATTACAATGTCCATGATGGATATCTATTATATAAAGGAAAGGTGTGTGTCCCTAGAGATACCGAGATGAGATGGCATATTTTGTATGAGTGTCATGACACCTAGTGCGGGACACCCAGGAGTTAACAAGACTTATGATCTTGTTAAGAGGCAATTTTATTGGCCTGGAATTCATAAGGACGTCCTAGAGTATGTGCTTAAGTGCAACAAATGCCAGGTCAACAAAGCTGAGAGGTTGAGGATTGAAGGACTACTCCACCCATTGGATATTTCTAATGGGAAATGGGAGAGTATCTCCATGGACTTTATAGTCGGATTACCTAAGACACAGAGAGGGCACGAATCAGTCTGGGTAATTGTGGATAGGTTAACCAAAATGGCTAGGTTTATTCCAACACGTACTATAGTGAAGACACTAGAGTTGGCTAGACTCTTTGTAGAGAACCTATACCGATTATATGGTCTTCCCCTAGACATAGTTTTTGATCGGGATAGGAAGTTTACAAGCCACTTTTGGAGAGCGGTCTTCAAAAGGTTGGATACGAGACTTAGCATGAGTACGGCCGAGCATCCATAGTTGGATGGGCAAACAGAAAGGGTTAACCAAATCCTAGAGGATATGCTTCGAGCATATGTGAATGAAAGGCAAACTAATTGGGAAGAGTACTTACCTATAGTAGAGTTTGCATATAATAGTGCCAAGAACTCTTCCACTGGGCATAGTCCATTTATGCTTATGTATGGGTTTCAGCCAAGAGCTCCTTATGCAGTAGGTTTGTAGAATGAAAAAGTTCAAGCTGCAAAGGACTTCTTGGAAGAGATGAATGATATGCTTAGACTTGCTAAAGATAGCATTAGGAGAGCTCAGGATAGAGCTAGAGCCTATGCTGACCCTCAAAGAAGAGATATCAACTTTGAGGTAGGAGAGAAGGTCTATCTTAGAGTTCCATCTAGGTCTGAAACCATGAAGACGGGACCTTGTCCAAAACTATCTCCTAGGTATTGTGGACCATTCCAAATACTTAAGAGAATAGGAAAGATGGCTTACCAACTCCAACTTCCAGAGAATAGCCAAATCCATCCAGTTTTTCATGTTAGCTGGCTTAAGAAAAGGCTGGGTGAATCTGACAACCTCATTCCACATAGTGAGGTAGTAGAGCCTATTTCTGTTCAATCAATTCCACATGAGCCTGAGAGCATACTACGCACTCGAGAGAAACGGATGAGAAGTCACTTGTATAAAGAGTGTCTAGTAAAGTGGAAAGATAGTTCAGAAGATAGTGCCACATGGGAGCGGGTTAGCACCGTTCAGAGATGGTTTCCCAACTTTAGATTACCTTCCCAAGAGTCTTCTTAAGGGGAAGGATATGGGGAAACAACACGGAGACAGGACCATGTATTTTTATGCATGGGGATTTAGTGGGAGTACTATTCCATTGTTTATCTCTTTCTTTTAGACCTTCCAGTACCATTTTTGAGGACAAATGGAATTAAGGGGAAGGAAATGTTATATGGAGTCAATGAATGGAGGAGGTGTGAATCACCTCTTAGATCCATTTGGATGGATTTATACATGAGTGCCAGGTGGCACCCATGGGTAGATCATGGGACTCAGTCAATAATAGAGAGAGAGAGAATATATGGAAGGTACGCGGCTGGCGGTCAAGAATAATTCGAATCTCCGTGCGACGTCGGAGTTTGAGCTTTCAGACGATCTCGTAATGTGTGCAAATGATGAAAAAAACCTGGGGAGCTCATCGCAGCATAGAGGCATGACAGTAGAGACCAGGGATTTGATAGTATACTTCACCATTTTAGTTAAGTGATGTTTAGACTAAGCTTCACTATATCTTTTGATATCCCATAGTCTCATGCATACTACTTTCAAACTCTCTTGAAGGAAAAAATCCTTCACTAGCATGGTTTCTTCATGCCAAATGCTGTAAACCCACTACTAAGAAGCATAATCGACATCTAGTGCTATTGCATCAACTTTAATGTCGATATGAGCATGTTTAACACCTTGCGAAAATAACGTATGGAGCTCAAACATGCACTCTTGAGGAAAATCAGCCCCAAAAACGTCTAAAAAAGGCAAGAAATACACACTTAAGCATGCAAAAATATTTACCATTGATAGAGATGGGGTTGGGACACATCGACTGCACCATAAAAGCTCCAAATAAAGAATAAAAGGGGTATATTATAGAGAAGAAAGATGCACAAAACTTCTCTTGAGTATTCAAAATATCTTATGACAACTAGGGTTTTTGTCCTTTATACGCAAAGATAAGACCTTTCTCACATGAGAAATGGATTTGATATTAACCTAAAAATAGTTCCACAACTCATTCAATGCTAATATAAGTGCTACGAATCCCCAAAAAAATTATCTTGAGCTAGTAAAAATCTCTAGAGGCTAAAAGACTCCTTATCCTTTATAGAATTAGAAAGATAATACAAAATTTTACATGATTATAGAAAAAGAACAAATTGATAATAAGTGAATGCACCCTACAAATTAAAATCATATGTAAGTCAATTGCATCTTTCAATATAAAAATATAGATGTGTGCTTTCATGGATTAGGTTTCACATACACACATTAACGAAGAAGGACAATTTCATAAGTGAATATAGTCTAAAATTTAAATTCATGTGTAATTCACTTGCATCTATTGGGACTCATGTTAAAAATGTAGATGTGGGCCTTCATGGATTTTATTTCACATACATGCAATTAAAGGCTCCATCAATAGTAGGTAAACATCTTATTAGACCTCACTTGGGTAATGTATGAAAAAAAAAATGTTGAATTTGGGTTTCATGTACTAGAACTTAGTAGAAAGAATTTAATGGTAATCTTATGTTTTCTTGTTCAAATTTATGAATATCCATGAATCAATAATTTCACCTTTCAATTCAAACAACTCAATTGTATTCCAAAGGAATCCTACTATTCTCAGATTGCTATACCACTTTGATTTCTAGGATTATTATTATAACCACTAGGATATCTATTTCACTTTCTTGTTGATGTACTAACCATGAGATATTCACGAACTACTAGAAATATGATGGATGACACTAGTCCAAATGATGGACTCAAGACCATAAAAGAAAAAAGTTCAAAAATATATAAAGGAGAGACCAAAATAAGAATCTAAGTTTGATTCTTTATCTGAATATTCAACAAAATCCTCGTTCCATGCTTTTGCATTGTCCATCCAAGCTTTTAATTTAGCTTTGACCATAGTTATCTTTTTTTCAGATTATCACAATTTGACATAAATCCTTTAATTAAACATACTATGTACAAATAAGCGTCATAGAATTGAAAATTAAACCTCATATTAGCTTATTTTTCTTATATACCTTGCAAAAATAAAACGACTTCAAGTAACTTGCCATACATGTGTTGGTATGTAGTCACTTCCTCTCAAAATTTTTCATTAGTATTAATTGATAATTTGAAAAACCTTTCTTTTTGTTCAATAAATATCGCTTAGAGATCAACTTTAGCAAATTGAGTCTTCAAATAATTTGCCACTTGAATGTTGATCTACCTCCCTCACTTTGCTAAATCCTTCACTTGCTTGAACTATTTATCCAAACAGTAGGCATTGCCTTCCCATATCATACCTTTTTCTTTCTCACATCTATTATTTATGATAAAGAACATTCCTAGATCCACCATTGCTCCTTGTGTATGTAAGCTCACAATGTCTTAGGGATTTTGATGAAAGAAACTAAATCTCAATCATCAAGCAAATGCATATAGTGGTGGCATTGATACATGCATTGAATTATCAATCCAAAAGTCCAACCCAATCAAAACCTCTTACATATTGATGAGTATCACGATACTTGGTGCAATAATAAACACAAACCAAGAAAGATATCTCAGCTACAATACCCAAATGTATTCAACATCAGATTTATTTCGAAGCTCTCAAAGAAACACATCCAATGTTTGTATTCTTAGTTTCACTAGATCTCTCTGCTTTAAGCTATGTCCAAAAAATAGATTGTCAGAAAGCACCAACTCTCACCTCTAGACTTCCCATGCTTCACACACGCACGCACACACACATCTTAACAATGAAAAGAGATGGGGAAGAGGTAGATAAAACTTCTAGACACATATTTCACACCTCAAACACACACACACACACACACACACACACACACACAAGTTCATGAAGAAGAAGATACACAGTCAAGAAGAGGCGAATCCGAAATTTATACAAGTTAGCTCTTCAAAATGGTAAAACCTCTATACAAAAGAGTCACAAGTGACTTAAATAAATGTGCCCTAATTTTGGTCCTCTCATATGAGAGATCAGAACTTCCTCTATAAATCACTAATTCTTTACTATTATACAAGCTATTGTTATAGTCTTCAACAATTATGCATCTAGATGAATCCTCTAGGCATTGACAATATTCTCAATGCTTTACAAAGGGTTAAGGGAAAAGAAAATGAGGCATTTTTTGAAAAATTTGGGGGCGTTCTTTTCTTCTCTTCTTTCTTTTGCTTTCTTCTATCTCTTATTTGCAGTTCTCTTCAATCCTCTCTTTATTGACAATTCCACCAATGTCTAGAATCCCCAAACCACCTTGATATTTTTTGGCTTAAGGATGTAGCCCATTTAATTTTGGGGACATCCCTTCTATTAGAGTCTCTCGTTTAGAGAAAGTCTCTGGAAATTCTTTCCAGTTTGACAATCCCTTGGTCTTTTGGTCTCTAGCAAGATAGAAAACTAAATGTTCAAAGAAACAAGGAATGTGTTAACCACCATAGCTCAACCTGCTAGGTTGATTTGCATACATTTGCAATATGCCAATTTTTTATCAATCTTAGAAAAAGCCTAATTCCACTGCTCATCCATTGAAACCTCAAATCATCAACCCTAATTACATGTTTCAATTCACGAGTACAAGCACCTCAAAGTTTGGTATAGGTTTAGTAGAGCTCAACATGGTAGTTCTGTTCAACTTTTTTTTGCATGATGGTATTTTGGTCAGTGGCCATGGCTAAAAGCAATGACGTATTTCATATGTTGGCTGTTGAGGACAAGTTGGATGGTACTAATTACCCATTCTAGGCATATATGATGTGTCATGTATTGGTCACAAAAAGACTTTGGAATATTGTGCAGGGTGTTGAAAAATGACCTACTATGCTTGCAAATACAATTATTTAAGGTGATGCAGATGGAGCTGAAGATGAGGATCTTCAAATTCCTATTCTTGTTGACGTGGTTCCTACTACACCTACTAGATAGCAACTTGGCTGCGATGGTCGAGATGCTCAGGCACATGCATTGATAGCTTTGTCTATCAAACGTGTCATTATCCCTTATATTCACTCTTGCAAAATAGCAAAGGATGATTTTGGATACACTTTCCACTTTATGCCAGGTGAGAAATGAGGCTTGTATTCCTTACCTCCAAAAACAATTGGCGAGTGAGCATATGAATGAAGGATATTTTATGAATAGTCTTTTGACAAAGCTCAAAGATATGAAGGAGAAGTTGATCTCTACAAATGAAGTCCTGCCAGATAGTTCACTTGTGTACACCATTCTTATTGGTCTTCTAGATTTATATTAGATTTTTTCTTCTACTCTTTGGTTGATGATGAAAGGCAATCCAAATGCCTTAACATTTGAGAAGTTAGTCTCTATTTTGTTGCAAGAAAATGAGCCCATGCAAAAAAGGTCCATTATGCGAGTTGTAGATCAAGATATCTTAGCTAGTCAGAAGGGAAAAGGTAAATGGAGCTCATCTACTACTAAGCAAAAATTGGCTAATTCCGCACATCCAAAAAAGGAAGACAAAGGTAGAATTTGTTCTACAAATACTATAAAGGAAATGATCATGTCATAAATATTTGTCTTAAACACCTCGCCATCTCCATGAGAGACCTATTCTTTCTTTCAACAAAACTCTTTTTTTTGAGGTTTATGTTCCACTATAAACTGATGTTTTATCCCATGCTCAACCAAAAATGCATAAAAATCAAAAGACATGTATCCCCCCCTTGATCAAAATGGAGGGCGCCCATTTTACATGCTGAAAAATATTTCAGTCAAAACCAAAATATGTTTGAAGCAGATAAATACTTCAACTTTGCTTTCAATGGATACACCCATGCATGCCTAGAAAAATCATCAATAAAAGTCATGACGTAAACGTAGTTCTCAAAAGAAGGTGTCTCCATAGGACCACAAGCATCACTTAACAAGCTACAATTTTTGAGTAGCTCAAACTGAACCATCTTTTGGGAATGAGGAACGCTGCTTTTTGTCGAAAACATAGCCTTCATAGACATGTTTACCAAGTGCTTCAAGTTTGGGCAGGGAGGACACCATTTCAGATTTTTGCAAGCATAGAAAACTAGCAAAATGAAGATGATCAAAGTGTGCATGCCAAAACTTTGCATCTGAGATAGCTTGAGAATCTTGAATTGCACGTATCGAGTCATCCAGAGATTTTGCATAGTCTATTTGATTATACAACCCGTGACATAAAATATTAGAAGCAATAATAACATTGCCATTTGATGGATCATGAATTGTACATCTGTCATCAACAAATTTGAAAACCAAGCCAATCTTGTCTAATGCTAAAATGGATAATAAATTTTTCTTGATCCATAGGACAAACAAAGCATCTCACAATGTAAAAGAACTGCCATCAGTAGCCATCAAGAGTAGTCATAATGATATTACCAAATCCTATGACTAGATAAGTGGAGTTGTTGGTGCATGTGACAATATTCCCTATAGGGGAAGGCTCAAGTGAACTGAAGAAACTATGTAGTGAGGTAATATGTTTGGTTGCCCCACTGCCAAAGTACTAAACATTTGATTCTACTATAGACATACACTATTCATGGGAAGATAGGTCATAACTACAAACATTAGTAAATGCCCATTCTTCATTTTGCATAGGATTAGCAAACTCTATTTTGGGTGTGGAGGCCTCTACAACAACAATTCCAAACTCTTTCTTCTTTGCCTCTTTTGAAACCAATTTCAAACAAATATTTATGACATGATCATTTCCTTAATAGTATTTGTAGAACAAATTCTACCTTTATAATTTCTTCTGCATGGTCAAAAGTTAGGTTTTACCACATAGTTCTGGCCTGAGGTTGTTATGTGTGCAACATATGTACTTGACTAGTGTCCAATCAAAGCAATGCAATCTATCACTCCATATGAGGCTTGGCATGGTTGCAAGCCATCTATTTCTCATTTGCATGTCTTTGGTTGTTTGGCATGTGCATTAGTGCCTAAACAACAATGGAAGCAAAGGCTATCGTCTGTATCATCCATAGACTAAACACATTTTGGTTAGTCATGACATTGTTTCTATGGAAGATGCAATTCAACCATTACTTTCAAGTAATAAGGAGACATTAGTTAGCTCCAAAAATGTGTATGACACTTTGCTTCCTCTTTTTACAGGTGGACAATCAAGCATTGGTATGGATATTTCATAGCCTTTAGAGGTTTCACATGATGATGTAGATCATTCCTTTTATTTATGCAGATTTTCATGATGCACTTGTTCATGAGAGGGCTGACATAGAAGAGGCAAAAACTATGCCTAAATGGATCGTGCAAACTGTGCAACAGAGCAAATTAGATGCACCTTTGTCATATCGTACTCATTTAGTCTCTCATGGTGCTTCTTTTGCATTAGATTTCTATGTTATGGGTGCCTCTAGTCTCTATGATAAGAATGAGCCTATTTCTTTTGATAAAACATAAAATTTGAAAAATTGTATGGCTATTATGCAATTAGAACATGATGCTATTAGCAAGAATGGTACCTAGTCTTTATGTGATTTGCCTCCTAGCAAAAAGGTCATTGGCACTAAATGGGTATACAAGCTCAAACATAAACATGGTGGCACAGTTGATATGTACAAAGTTAGTCTTGTTGCAAAAGGTTATGCTCAAGAAAGAGGCATTCATTTTAATGACACATTTGCACCCACATGTGGAATCACTACCGTTCATAGTATCTATGCACTTGTAGTCCATCATGGTTGGAGTGTGCATGAGTTGGACAATAAAACTACATTTCTGAATGGTGACTTACATGAAGAATTGTATGTTTTTCAGCCCCATGGTTTTCTGCAAAAGGGCATGAAAACAAATTATGCAAGTTGAAAAAGGCATTATAGTGTTTGAAGCAAGCACCATGTGCTTGGTATGAAAAGATACATGCCTTCTTGATTGCACATGGTTTGGAGAACAATCCAACTGAGAGCACCTTATATGTTAAGCATGCAAATGATGTGATTCGAACCATTGTTGTCTATGTTGATGACATGCTTCTCACTAGTCGTAATGAGAAGCATATATTTTATTTTAAGCCTGATTTGCTTGCCTCATTTGAGATGTCACATTTGGGGCATTTGCATCATTATTGGGCATTCAATTTATGCAACTTGATGGCAGAGTAGCTCTGGATGAAAACAAAAAATATTGACACATTATTGGAGTGTCTTGGCCTTGAAGGTTACAAACCTATTGCCATTCCTAGGAAACTAAGTTTATGGTTGTTCTCTATTAGCAGGTTGTTGGATGTTTGATTTACTCATGCATAACTCAATGTGATATTCAATTTGCTATCTCAAAGATAAGTAGGTTTATGCATTGCCTAGGTGTCAAGAATTTGCAAGAGGTTAAGCATGTCTTTCACTAATTTAGTGGTACTCAGATACTTGGATTGTTTTATCCCAAGGGGGAACCACTACCACCACGTTTACATGAATTTTGTAACTCTCACTAGGCTGGTTGCTATGACACTCATGTGTCCACTAGTGGTTTTTGCTTCATGCTTGGTAGCTCATGCATATCTTGGTTGAGCAAGAAGCAGCCTACTATGGCCACTTCTAGTTGTGAGGCTGAGTATAGGGCAACTTTCACAATGATTATTGAGTGTGTGTGGCTCAGATGTCTTTTGGCTGATTTGGGTGTTATTTAGTCTTTTGCCACCACCATCGTCAATGAAAGTGAGAGTGCATTGGCAGTTGTGAGGAACCCTATGTTCCATGCTCGCAAAAAGCACATTCAGGTGCATTATCATTATATTAGGGAGAGGTTCTCGACAGTAGAGATGAGTTTGTCATATGTTACCACATAGGATAACATTGAAAATCTTTTCATAAAGGCTCTCCCTCAGGAGAAGTTTGAAGCTTTCCACAAAGCTTTGGGCTTACTCCCTTTTGTGGATTGATTTCTTTCCACATAGCTTGACACTTCCTTACACATGATTACCAAAAAGGGTAAAAAATAGAGGTGATTTATATTATGATGGCAAATTTATTGGATTTTTGCAAAAAATGGCTATTTTTCATAACCTCGAGGATCTTAAAATAGCCTAATAAATTATAGATTACAATCCATAAAATTGTTTATATTCGCCTTTTTCATGGAAAGTATGTATGGCTTATATGGTACAATTTCACCAAAATTATAGATCTTGGTAATATTTGGGGGATCCTCCCTCCTTTCCCTTCTTCTCCTTCCATGGTGCTCATGGGCTAGCAGAAGCCTTTATTTCACATATGCTAGTTTTTTAGCACTCACTTACATAAAGGAGCTCATTCTTTCTCCAACACACAAGTCTCAAGGTAGGTTCCTCATGGAAGAACACCTATCCATTGTGCTCAAGCATGAAGAGGAGACAATTAAGCAAATTCACTACACCTTTTCCTCAATGCGAGTTTGTGGAAGGTTGTCCTTTGCATTGTGTGTGAGAGAGGGTAGGATGTATGTCTACCTCTTACACCCATGCATATGGGATTGAGGTGCATACATATTGTAACTTTTGAGAGAGAAAGCAAGGTTGTATGAGCATCTCAATCCCTTACATATGGGATTGAAACAAAGCCATGCTCTTTAACTTCTATATTCCCCACAAAAGGTGTCATAGATATTTGCCAAACACTTAATACGTTCTATCAAGCGTTTGTTGGGAATTCGCCCAAATTTATGTACTTATCAGCTAACTAGGGGCTCTTATTTTTTCCTAGGTGCCAGGTCCTTGTCCATCACATCAGTCCGAAGGGAGATTTGTTGGGTAGTGATGTGTGCGAACACACTTAGGATCATGGGGGCACTTTTTTCCCTCTTTAGGAGGTTTTTTTCCCCTAGCTTGTATATATTCCTATAACCCTAACGGGTCACCTATCTTTGTACATGCACTTGGTAGTACTCTCAATATCGTGTGTTGTGTTACAAGCTTCTTCTTCCTTGTGATGTTTGTGTGCTTCGGTAGACCTCAAACTCCAACAAAATGAGCCTCATCTTTGATCTCCACCAGATCTAGGCGGAGCTTGACTTGGTCCAAGAGGTCCTTCTCATGACCATCAATTATTAGTCCTCTATTCCCCCATCTGCTAGAAAGAGCCTCCACCAAATTCAAGTCCCCACAAAGAACAAGGTTGTGGGATAGAGGGTCAAATGATTTCCAAATGGCAATTCTTTTTGAATTGAGATTGGGAGCATACATGGAGACAATGGTGAACTATAGATGACTCCCAAAGGAAGCACCAATCCACTTGTGGTTCAAGACAATGGTGAATTGTAGATGACTCCCAAAGGAAGCACCAATCCACTTATGGTTCTGGTCCACATGGGTATCCACAAGTTTAGCATACCAATTGTTATCAATGCAGATACTTGAACTTCCATTTCCACTGTAGTGCAGAGTGGAGAGTGAGACATGGGATGAAAAAATACATTTCAGTCTCTTTTGAAGGTTCTCCCCATTAATTTTGATGTCTTGAGGATATATGAAGTCCAAGTTTAGGCTTTTATCAAACATTCATTGGCCAATAACCTACTCTTGAGGGTTCACACAACCCTCTAACATTGAAAGAAATGACTATCATTATCGAAGGTTCAGTTCCTTGTGGAAAGGGGCCTTGTCTCTCTTTTTAATGTTTTTCTCATCATCTTTTTTCTTTGTGGTGGAGAGGTACTGACATAGAAGTATACACTTAAGTGGGATTTTACATGGTATCTCAACAAGTTGTTTTCCTCTGTGAGAAGTCTTCTTTGAAAATGAGTTCAGTATCCTTTGTGGAATTGTGGATCCAATGATCAAGCTTTCACTCTTCTAGTTATCTTCATTGTTGGTGGTGAATCCATCCTCTTTGCTAGTGGTGTATCCTTCTTGGTTGTCTTCCTTGTAAATGGAATCCTCTTAAGTTTTCCCATCATTGTAATCATCATAGTGATTCATTACCTCATTGACCTCCTTCTCCAAGTTGCAAAACATGCTTGTTTCTAGAGTTGTGCGAGATGGGCTCCTCTCAATAATCCCCTTAGGGCTTCTTCTCCTTCTTTGTCTCACTTTTGTGAAGCCTTCTGGGTTTCTCTCCATGGCTTGTGTTTCCTTCCCCTTCTCACCATCCAAAGGATGACTTTACGACATGCTCTCAGCCATGAAGCTTCTTTGTTCTGACATTATTTGTCCACCTTTAATGGTGAACTTCTTTTATCATTGACATTCGTCATTGATCACCAATGTTTCCAAAGACCTGACGCATGGTTCACTCTGGCTTCATTCCAAATTTCCAATACGTTTCGGTAGTTTTCTTTTTTTAGTTTTTATAACTGCATATCACCGGGATATTCGTTAACAAGGAAATCGCGCAAATGTTGCAGTGAGAGGGACCGACACTTCGCATATCTCTCCTTGATCGTTTCACCTTGTGTACATCTACTAATCATGACTAACCACTTACTCCTTACTATTAGATTCCGTTATAGCATATGTCGCGTGTGTGTGTGAGAGAGAGAGAGAGAGAGAGAGAGAGAGAGAGAGAGAGAGAGAGAGAGAGAGAGAGAGAGAGAGAGAGAGAGAGAGAGAATCTTGAATATCTATGAATAATGGGAGGAGATAATTTGAGAGATCACATACGATTGCGCTACACAATATGTTCTTTGATATGATGATCATAGAGCAGATGCGAAAATTGCTCAGAGCTCTTGTGCTCAGATGTGACGATCAGAGAGAAGATATAAAAACGGCTCATGGAAGACAACGTAAAAAAGCACACACACACACAGAGGTGCATCCAAGCGCAAAGGTTAGTGAATACCAAGCGCAACGCTACGATCTGATCAAGCAGAACTGTAGGAGCGACTTCCCAATAAGCGACAAATCAAGCATCTCGATCTTATGGGAACGTCGCCTCTCCCAGATGGTGGGACGTAGTTCAGGATGTGCACCGCCATCCAGACAAACAGCATGCGCCGCTCTTCTTGGTGGAGAGTAATTTCCGATGCCCATCTCCCCTGGTGATTCCGATGCGACTATCATACGCAATAGACGTTCACATCTATGCTGGCTCTCCGGTCCGGAAGTTCGTGAAGTTTCAAAGGATGGAGAACGAATGCGAAGCTCGTCACCTTGTTTGGGGTAGGATAAGTAATCTTGGAGTTGGCGCGCTGCCATCCTCGAATTGGCGAACCACAACGCGAAATCTGCTCCCTTGCTTTGTAGATGCAAATGTGGTTTGCTGATAGCCATTCTGTTGCAGAAAGAAGGCTTGTCGATGTGGGTTATAGTATAATCAGAGAACGTCGAGAGAGAGAGAGAGAGAGAGAGAGAGAGAGAGAGAGAGAGAGAGAGAGAGAGATGCCAAGATTGGCTGCTTAGTAGCTGTATATAATAAGGGAACGTCGACAAATATTGACGCAGTCTTCAATACGTGCGTGCTCAATCCGTTGATTAACGTAATAATCAGTTTGAGTGTAGAGTAGATTTCTTGGTTTTGCTTTTATAAACCCTACAAAACTGCCGTTAAGAAATACCTGTCGCCGTGAGATGTAGACAATGTCAAGTCGACATCAATGTCAACGTTCCGACAATGAAACAAAGGTGGGAAGCCAGGTGAGGTAGATAACTACGACGAAGCCCTAGAGATCCCGGAAAACAAAGAAACCCCCCAGGAGGGTTACTCTACAAGCAAAGAAGATGGTTTCACCACTAGTAATGAAGATAACATGGACAGTGAAAGTTCCATCATTGGATCGACGATCCCGGAAACGGTGCCGAGCACGGGGCCATATTCTCCCCAACAGGGAGCATCCCGCAAAGGAAAACAGCCCATGGAGTTACCACGGAAAAGCCCGCACAAGAACCGACTGCTAAGCCGGGATCAGATCCCAGCGAAAAAGAAAGATGAAGCCAAGAGAAGAAAAGACAAGGCTCCCTCCCGCAAAGAGGGATCAACACAAAAATGATTGTTATCTCGCTAAATGCTAGAGGGCTAACCGACCCCTCAAGAGCGACCATCATTGGTCAATGGCTCCGCGACATTAGCTTAAACCCAGACATTATATGTATTCAAGAGATTAAAACTGACGGCGAAGACCTCCAGAAACGGCTCAGACAGGTCTCCTCGGCCCATGTGTGGATCCCGACGAAGCACCAGCGGGGGTCCGGAGGAACGGCTATCGGGATTAAGCAACGCTGGATCGAAAAGCTTGAGAACTCCATTGAAGATGTATGCCACCGTTGGATTGCGGTTTCTTTTGGTGCTCCTCTTTGCGCTACTATGGTTTCTCTGTACGCCCCTAACGGGGATTTGGAGAGACTGAACACTTGGGCTTCATTAGACGTGCTCCCCCACAACGTGCTTATATGCGGAGACTTCAACATGGTGGAGGACCCTATGGACAGATGGATGGGCAAGGGTAGGGTCATCGACAGTCGGGAGAAAGAATCGTGGGACACGACCAAACTCCACTTGGACCTGGTTGAATTCAAAGACTCGAATGGCTTTTCTTGGTCGAATCTCCAAGCGGGTGAGGATCTGAGGAAAGCTAGGCTGGATAGATGCTATATCTCTCAGAGTTTTACTCATCAGTGGGGCCGCCCTACCATCACGCAACGCACTGACCTCACCATCTCTGATCACTACCCGATTGTTATCACTTTTCAACCTTCTTGCAAGATCCGCAAGGCTCCGTGGTTCCATGCCAACGCTTCCACCTTCTCTCTCCCCTCCGTCCATCAAGAGATTGCCGATGTGTGGAAGGTGGAGTTCGCCTCGGGCTTGACCCCTGCCAAGTGCTGGAGAAGAGCGGTCGACAAGTCTCGTAAGATCATGATCAGAACTAAGAAGATGATCGAGTCTGTGCGGCGGGCTCGCAGGGAAGCTCTTTACCATAGACTCTGGCGGCTCGAGGAGGAAGTGAACAAAGGAAAACACCAGGCACAGAAAGGTCTCCGAAAAATCAGAGCAGTGCTGAGATATGAGGAAGAAATACAAAGGAAAAACTTGCAAATCTTCTTCAAGGAGTGGTGGGCAGGCAAAGCCGACAAACCCACCAAAGAGATGTGCCGCATACTTAAAAGGAAACACAGCAGAGAGGCGATCCCTCTGCTACTAGACTCACATGACAACGTATGCAATTCGGAAGAAGATAACCTTGGCATCATCGAAGGGCACTTCACGAGACTCCTGGGAACCTCGAACCCCCTTTCCCACCATAGAAGGGACTGCATGGCTGCCATTTCTAGGGTTTCCCCCCGGAGAATACCACCCAACCTTCTCCCCCTGCTTCATGCCCCTATCTCTGAATCAGAAATCATTGAGGTCATCGATGCCCTCCCCCTCGGTAAAAGCCCGGGACCCGACGGACTCACTAACGAATTCTTTAAATCCTTCAAGCTGGAGATTGCCACCCCTCTTCGGTTGGTTTGGCAAGAAGCGCTAAAGTTTGGCGCTCTTCCGTCTTGTCTAAATAATGGAATTATCAAGCTGATTCACAAGAAGGGGGAAAAGAACAGAATCGAGAACTGGAGACCTATCACGATGCTCCAAACAGGATACAAGATCATCGCAAAAGTCATTGCCAACAGACTCTCGTGCCACTTGAGATACTGGCTTAGCGAGGACCAAAAAGGCTTCATCAAAGGCAGGTCTATTCTGGAAACCATTATGGATATTTGGGAAGGTATTCAATTTGCAAATGAGTCTAAACAAGACGTGGTTTTCATTAAGATCGACTTTGACAAAGCCTACGACAGACTGGAATGGGACTTTCTTCTGCAGTCGCTTCAAGATCTCGGATGTAGTCAGAAATTCACCAAGATGATCGCGACCCTTCTTGGAAACGCAACGACCCAAATTAATGTGAACGGTAAACTTTCGAAGGCGATCCATCTTAGAAGATCTATTAGACAAGGATGCCCTCTGGCCCCCCTTCTTTTTGCTATTGCCACTGAGGGGCTGAGCAGACTGGTCGCACATCATGTGGAGACTGGCAATATCAAAGGCCTCCGGCTGCCACACGACCACAGTCAAATCACCATGAGACTTTTTGCCGATGATATGAACGCGTTTGTTCACAATGATAATACCAGCCTGGAGACTTTCTGGAGGTGTCTTGCTATCTATTGTGAGGCCTCTGGATCCAAGATCAACCACTCTAAGACCGCCTTTAGGGCCATTGTGGGACATCATCCGGGCCTTCTCACTGAGCATGGCTGCCAAATCATTCCCCAGGGCCAAATTTTTCGTCTTCTGGGAATTCCTTTGGGGTTTGGCGTCTCTATGGAGCAGCGTTGGAGTTGGGTGTTGGCCAAACTCGAAACTAAGCTCAACTATTGGAAAGGTATGCAAATCAACCTTGCTGGGCGGGCGATGGTTATCAACACGTTCCTCCTCTCTTCTACCATTTATTTCCTTTCTTGCTGGAGACCGAACGAGCAAGGCTTGTCCAAATTGAGTAGTACCTGTAGAAATTTCCTTTGGACGGGCGATCACAACAGAAGGGGGGTGCCTAAAATCAAATGGGACATCTGCACTAGCCCCAGAGAATGCGGGGGACTTGGTATCCTGGACATTGGGAGTATGGCCAACAAACTGGCTGCCAAATGGATGATTAAGGCCTGGTGCAACAGGGAGGCCTCGTGGGCCAAGCTGATCTTCAGAAACAAGAATGAGTTGGCTCTCATGGGGTTCCCAAACTGGAAGAATCTCGACATCATGACCCTGCTATTCTCCCCGATCCCTGTCTTCCCGAAAGGCTCCAATCTCGTGTGCTCCCTTTGGAAGGGCTGGAATAAAGTCAAAAGCTTCACAAGAATTAGTGAGGACTGGAAGTGGGCGGCCGGAATTAGACAAAACGACTCTATCTGGTTCCCAATACATGGCATCCGGAGGGTGGAATCGTGGAACATTCGAAATGCCAAGAGATTATGGCACAAAGGATTCAAAAAATGGAAACACCTCTGGAAACACGACACCAACGACTGGATCAATTTCGAGGATATTGATCCCTGCAAAAACATCTCCTACGAAGAGTGGAACACTTTGCAAAGCAGATGCCTCGCATGGGACCGAAACAAGATTCGCCTTCTCATGGGACACGATGCACCGAACTCGATTGGTCTCAAATGGCACAATGGAAATAATCTACTCAAAATCCCGAACATCAAAGAGACGACTGACCTCCAGATCAGTCTCAACAAGAAGTGGTGCCTGTCTTGGACGCGGCTCCGATGGGACATGAAGTTCATGGGTATCTGGCACCCTCTGATTGAAATTAAGAAGTCTGTCCTCCTTTGGCAAATTCTGCACCGTGGAATTTGGACTAACCACAAAGCTAGCAAAATTTGCGGGGTCCCTCCTTGGTGCAAACGCTGTCACCGGGCTATTGAAGATGTCGCACACATCTTCCTCTCCTGCCCCAGCTCCTTCAGAATCTGGCAGACGGTTGAAAAGAAAATCAGGCTTCAAAAACAGCTTAGTTGGAAACAAGTCCTTTTGGGAGAAGCGATCGGCTGCTCCGCGCAACTCTGGAACGCCATCAGAGGGGAAGTCTTGTGGAAAATATGGCGGGAGAGGTGTGCGCTCAACTTCGGCGATACCCCCATGGAATGGTCGATTGAGAAATCACTATTCCTCCTTGGCAAAAGGATTGTTAACTGTAAGAAATCCCCCCCCTTCAGGCACCATAAAGTCCTTATTTTGATCAACAACAAACTCAAACCCAAGTGGGCCCCACATGAGGGCGATGAGAGGGTAATCAACCTGCTATGTAATGCAACCTAGAACTCATACAAGCTTCCCCTGCTTTGTGGGATTTGGGGGGTCCCGTGGGCGCTAGTCCCCTTCTTTTGTACCTTTGTTTCTTAATTTAATTCAAGTCCGGGAGAGTAGGCTATTGCCGAACTTTCTTTATAAAAAAAAAAAATATGCTCCGACAATGTCAATGTTCCGCTGAAGACTTAGCGTGGTGCACTCTGATTTGAAAAAAACAAAAAAAAACTACTATTGACATGTGGGCGGTATGGTATGCGCAAAACCACAAGAGATGACCTCTTCTCTCCTTTGGACGTGAGAGGTGGAAAGGAAGACGTTTGCTTTAAGGGGAACATCGAAGAACATACACCTTGTGGGATATGACGGTTGCCATATATACGATGCATAAGATTGCCCCTTCTACAACTTCTAAAGTCCAAAAAAACTTTACATTCTATCAGAGATCATTTTTACTAAAGAAAAGTCTTTTTAAGCATGATATTAAACATCAAGAAGTAAGCAACAAGAACAACTCACAAAAAGAAAATTTTCCTTTCTTTATTGAATAGTTTAAGAAAGTTAGATTCATCTTTTCTACAGCTTTTGAAATCTTAAATATCAAATACATAGTTTTTAAAAGGACCTAAGCATGTATAGCTTTTAGACATAAATCGACCATTTTGGATATTCAAATTAGTCTGCAAATGTTCCAGTTGAGCAACCACTGAGATACTCTACATGTGTCTCATGTCCACCTAGTAGATATGTCTCAGGTTTGGATGTTTTAATGCTAATAGATATTGGTGAGCCTTCTTGTTATAAAGAGTCTATATAGACAGAGGATCCTATCAAGTGGCAGTGTGCCATGAAGAGTGAGTTGGATTCTATTCACAAGAATAGTACTTGGGATTTAATACATATGCCAAAGGGTAGGAAAGCTTTACCATGTAAATGGGTATATAAATTGAAATTCACATCAGATAGTGCTTCTCCGAAGTATAAAGCACGACTTGTTGCAAAGGGTTTTAAGCAACAACATGGAGATGATTTTGAAGAAATCTTCTCTCGAGTGGTCAAGATGAGTACCTTGCAAATGTTTCTTGGATTCATTGAAATGGAGGACTTAGAGCTAGTCAAAATGGATATGAAAACTACTTTCTTGCATGAAAATCTTACAAATGAGATCTATATGGAACAACCATATGTAGTTCTTAGCAAAGAAATTCTAGTTTGTAAGATGAAGAATAGCTTATATCGACTTAAACAATCCCCTAGAAAATGGTACCAAAAGTTTGATGCTTTAATGAAGTCTCAAGGCTATTCCAAAAGAAATGAGGATCATTGTCTCTACACAAAAAGATACTCAGATAGCAATTTGATATGCTTGATATTTTATGTTGATGATAAACTAATTGTTGAGAAGTCCTCTTATGACTTGTCAATTCTCAAAAAGAAGTTGAGTGTGACACCTGATATGAAGGATTTGGGTGATGCCAAACATATTCTTGGCATGTGCATTACTCGTGATAGGAGTAAAAGATGCATATACTTGTCTTAAATGAGTACATATCCAGAGTACTTCAGAGGTTCCATATGCAACATGGAAAGACACTCAGTACACCTTTACCCACATTTGTGAAAATGAGCAAGGATTATTGCCCCAAATCAATGAGGAAAAGGAATTCATGACCAAAATTCCTTATCACTCTTCTGTTGGTAGTCTCATATATGCTATGGTAGCTACAAGACCAGACATTCCATTTGCAGTGGGATTTGTGAGTAGCTATATGTCAAATCCTGGCAAGTAGCATTGGGAAGTGGTGAAGATGATTTTGAGACTAATGACACGTAGAGAAACTAGAAACTTGTTCACATTGAAGACAATAGTATAGAGTTGAATCAATATACATGCTAATGAATCCTCCTGATATTGAGCAACTTCATAATGAGAAATGATTGGAGGACTCCCTTGTCTGGGACAATGCATGATAGAGTGTGTGTACTCTATATGTATCGCCTCACTAATCAAGAAGTGCTTATATATTCACTCTTCCAAGAATATAGTAGTTCGTTGTTGATTTACAAGTGATAAGATCCCTTGTAAGTTTCCATCTACTTTTTGAAATCCTTTCAACTACCAAAAACGGGTGAATTTTGGCTCCCACTAGCTTTATTTGTGTTGATCTCAACAAATATATATTAAAATTATGTAATTTGTACATAAAAATGTATGCAAAATCATAAAAAAAATGAGTCCATTTTAATATCCATAATGGTTAAAATATGTGTAAAAATTATACATGCTTAGGTATTAGGTTTAAAAATTACATGCTTAGGTCATTTTTAGAAACTATGTATTTGATATTTAAGATTTAAAAGCTATAGAAAAGATGAATCTAACTTTCCTAAACTATTCAATAAAGAATTGCAAATATTTTTCTTTTTGTGAATTGTTTCTTGTTGCTTACTTCTTGTTGTCTAATATCATGCTTAAAAGGACTTCTCTTTAGTTGAAATGATCTCTGATAAAATGAAGAGTTTGTTGGACTTAAGAACTTTCAGTTGTAGAAGGGGCATAGTATGCGTCGTATACATGGCAACCGTCATATCCCAAAAGGTGTATGTTCTTCGATCTTCCCCTTAAAGTAGGCGTCTACCTTTCCAACTCTCACATCCAAAGGAGAAGAGGTCTCTCTCTCTCTCTCACACTCTCTCTCACACACACACACACGAGATATGCTATAACGGAATCTAATAGCAAGGAGTAATAGTAGTGATTAATGGATGTACACAAGGTGAAACGATCAAAGAGAGATATGTGAGAGTATGGTCAAAATCTATACCATACGTGCTCAATGTGATACCTTTCTACAAACCTAATGGGTTTTCCATATGTCTATCTCCTAACTGTAGTTTCATTCAAGTAGGCTGCGATGTTGGTTTACCCGATTTGATGCATGACTTAGTAGAAGATCCTACACTTTCCCTAAAATCAATGATAGATGTGGTGGTGATATGAGATCACAAAGCTTGGTGCTCAATCTAGTGGTATATTTATGGGGATCGCATTCATTGTTGTAGGTTTCTTATTCAAGATCACTACAGTTTCTTTTGCAGTGGTCGTAAGATGACCTATAAGAATACAAGTATTCCCTTCATCACCGTCACTATTCGCTGACCATGTATAAGGTTATATGAGTGATTTGAGTGTCCATTCTAAATTTCATGAGCTCTAATCCTATTTGTTTAGCAATGTTATCCTAGTAGAGAGGCTTTTGAGTGTAATAAGCTCTTCTATGTGAAAGTTCTTAAAGAAGAAAGTTGAGTAGAAATCTGACTTGTACACTTAAATTTACCTCATCAATCTAATGCATATTTCTTATACAATCAATTGAAACTTTGAAGAACTTTTCAATGCTTCCTTATGATACCCATCTCATGGATCCCCTTTAATTGGTTTGTTAAATAATTCAAGAGTATATATGTTATATGGAGTCAATGAATGGAGGAGGTGTGAATCACCTCTTAGATCCATTTGGATGGATTTATACATGAGTGCTAGGTGGCACCCATGGGTAGATCATGGGACTCGGTCAATAATAAAGAGAGAGAGAGAATATATGGAAGGTACGCGGCTCGGCGGTCAAGAAGAATTTGAATCTCCGTGCAACGTCGGAGTCTGAGCTTTCAGACGATCTCGTAATGTGTGCAGATGACGAAAAAAACTTATGGAGCTCATCGGAGCACAGAGGCATGATAGTAGAGACCAGGGATTTGATAGTGGTATCGGAGCACAGCAGTTAACGATCAACCGGTAATAGGCACACGTGCATGAGAGGCAACAGTGCGACACAATCAACCGATCATTTACACAGGCGTCCGTCAGCCAAAGCTCCTCCTTCCCCACTCCAGGATGAAGTAGAGTGGGTTACACTCTTGGCTTTATAGGGAGACACTCGGCTGCGTGCATCTATGTGGGATTAGACTCCTTCGCTTGGCTGCTTCATGTCGATGCTCCCTCTTGGAGAACTACAAGGAGGTATAATAGGAGCCGATTTTCGATTTTCTTCTTAACCTTGGGGAGATAGAAAGGATATTATGAACCAAGATTTTGGGTAAAATTTTGATGAATACATGTAATATGGGCTGTAGTTATGGGATGAGGGTGTTGCATTTGATCAACAAATCTTCAAAATCTCACTTTTGAGCTTCTCAAAGTCATCTATTCATGAAGATGAGGTTTTTCACTTTCCATCGGTGACATACCCGACTTCTCTGCACCATAGCTTCTTCATACGATATCGGATTTCAAGAATCTTGGTCACGTTTCGAAGCTACACTCCTAAGCTTCGATCAAAAACCATGAATGTTGGATTTGGATGAGATTTGCCCCACCAAAATATCTCTGCAGCATTTCAGTAGGAACTAGGTGGCCACTTTTGGGCCTAGTTTTTCCTCATTCGAAGTCCAAATCCACTTTTTTTACTTGGGATAGTCTCAAATTCTTGAAGTACAGATGCTCGGTCGCCATTTTTGGACTGGCGAGGATTGTCGGATCTCTGAGATTGCTCAATTTCACTCAGTTTGCCCGGTCAAGGCTATTCCCATGTACTTTTGGAGTTGTTTTGGATGGTTTATGGTGTTAAGAACCTCCCCGGACCAACCGGACATTTCCAATTTTTGTTTGGGCCTAGCGAGAATTCAAAATCAGCAACCTAAAGCTTTAAGCATCTCTTCAATTATGCTTCTGCAACTCAACTTTGTAACAGGGAAGTGCTCTTGTGATATATTTCTCTTCTTCTTGCATATTTGAGCTTTACTTCCATTCATTTTCATATACTCTAGTTAGCAAATGGGGGAAGGGTAGAAAAAAATGGAAACTAAAGGCAAACAAGTAGTTGAAACCACTTCTCCATCTAAAGAGCAACTAGAGGATCCTAATTCTAGAATGGAAGAAGTAGAATTAAGGCAAGAAATAGAAGAGAAATTAGAAGAGAAAAAGCCTTCACAGGAAGAATATACTTATGAAGAACTTTTAGATGAATTTGTCACTCATGACCAATTCATTGACTTGAAAGAACAAACCCTTAAATTAGAGAGAGATCTTGGTAGCATTACATCTCTTATACAACAGCTTAAGTCTCAAATGATCTCACTTGAGACTAGTGTCACCTCTTTCCTAGCTAGGAGGGAAAGAGAGACTCCTCCTATTCCTTTAGAGATTACTAGGAAAGATACTCCTCTTCCTAGTAAACACAAAGGAGAGCGCTCCCCTCCTGAAAGACTTGAAGCCACCTGCCTTTACAGGGGATGACCGAGACAGGAACAAGGATGCAATCTACACTTTTTTACAAAAGTGCCATGATTTGCATCAATTGAAGGGCACCCCACCTGAGTATCGTGTGCTAGAGGCAAGTCTCTCCCTTGGCCCGCGTGCTTACAAGTGGTGGATGAGTCTTAAGGAGGCGAACTCTATCCCTACTAACTAGACTCAGTTTGAGACTCTTTTTCTTAAAGAGTTTCTTCCTGAGACGAGGAGGAGAGGAATTGGGATGAGTGGGATAGGATTACACAGAGAGGTAGGCCTCTTTCGGTCTATCTATCCCACTATAGAGAGATCATTTTGAAACTTAAGGGCTTAGATGACTTTCAGAAGACCAAAGGGTTTGTTAGGGGCTTAGACAAAGCCATAAAGAGGGAAGTCAGAAGGAATGTGCCTAAGACGTTTGAGGAGGCGATCAAATATGCACATATATATGAGGACCATAACCGTCCTCAATATACTCCTATGGAGACGAATCAGCCCCTCAAGCCTCTTAGTACGATTAAATTCAAGAAGAAGTTTCCTTTGGGGAAAAACAAACTTTTTATTAAAAAACAAAGATCACAAGGGCCTAGATTATCCATAGATCATTTGAGAGGGCCAAAAGAGAGAACCTGTGTTTTAGGTGCCTATCTCCTAGCCATTCACAGTGGAACTGTCCACTCAAGAAGGGGGAAGAAAAGAAGAAGGGACCAGAGTCTAGTACGGCCCCCGAAAAGGGCAAAAAGGCAGTCCACCTAGTGCAAACCCTTCCTATTCATGGCAGCTCTAGCTGCAAGGGAGTGGAGGTGATGCACGAGGATATAGAGCAGTCCTGTTGTTTGACTCAGTCATTGTGGTCACCGCAGTTTGGATCACATGACTTAGAAAAGCTACATGGTAGTGTATCTGGGACCATGGTGCGGGTCATGATAGATGACTCTGCTACTCATAATTTTATAAACTATGCTTTGGTCAAGAAATTAAAGATTCCCCAGCAGTCGAGTGCACATAAATACATTGTATCTATGATGCAAGGGTAAGATAAAAGAATATGGGATACTATGGTATCCAATTAGGAAGTCAAGATGCAGGACTATACAGATTATATGGACTTCCAAACATGGAGAGGACAGATCTAGTCTTAGCAAGAGAGTGGCTATGGGGGTTAGGAGACACACTTAAACACAGCTATCAAAACAACACACTCGAATTTGAAAAGAATGGAAGTAAAGTTTGTATTCAGGGAGAGAGAGATGTACCTAGTGCACCTCTCATTTCATCACTAGAGTTGTATAGTCTTTGCTATTCTCAGCATGTACATGACATGTTTTTATTGTATAGTCATGATATGGAGCATTGTACAGACAACTCATCTGATGTATATTTTCATGCTAGGAATGTAAATATGAACAAGACTTTCTACTATTCTTTTTTGCAAGAGTGTGTGGTTAAAAGTTTTAAGGATCTTATGTTTGAGTACAGAGATGTAATTGACCATGCCATAGAGGTTGTTACTAACACTAACCCTATTTGTAGACCACCTTATAGGCTTAGTGTTTCTCAGCATGAGGAGGTTGAGAAGCAATTGCAGGATTATTTAGATAAGGGCTTCATCAAACCTAGCAACTCACCATGGGCATCGCCAATGCTCCTAGTTAAAAAGAAAGATGGCTCTATGAGATTATGTATAGACTATAGAGCACTTAATACGGTAACTATCAAAAATAGATTTCCAATGCCTAGGGTGGAAGATCTATTTGATCAGTTACATCAAGCTAGGTATTTTACCAAGCTTGATCTTAGATCAGGATATCATCAGATCAGAATTAGGGCAAAGGATGTCCCTAAGACTGCATTTAGGACTAGATATGGGCACTATGAGTTTTTGGTGATGCCTTTTGGTCTCACCAATGCTCCTGCCACTTTCATGAAACTCATGAATAGTGTTTTACGGCCTTATCTAGGACACTTTGTGGTAGAGTTTTTGGATGACATTCTGATCTATAGTGTATCAGAAGAACAACACTTGGAACACTTGAGGAAAGTATTTCAAGTGCTAAGGGAAAATTCACTCTTTGCTGAGGAATCAAAGTGTGAATTTTTCAAGCCAGAGGTTAGATACCTTGGGCATATAGTCTCCCAAGATGGAATTCAGATGAATCCTGAAAAAGTAAGGGCTATTATGGAATGGCCACATCTAAGGAACCTGGAAGAGCTGCAGATCTTCCTAGGTTTATCAGGCTTCTATCGAAGATTCATCAAAAACTATGCCAAGATTGTTGTCCTGATGACGGAACAACTTAAAGGGAAAGGGAAAGACTTTCATTGGGGAGATGATCAGAAGCAAAGTATGGAAAAGTTGAAGGTAGCAATTGCTACAACTCCACTTTTACACATAGCAGATCCCAATAAACCATTTGTGGTTGAGACTGATGCGAGTGACTTTGCTATAGGAGCTGTTTTAGTACAGGATGGTCGACTAGTAGCTTTTGAGAGCAAGAAACTAGAACTGGCTCAGAAGAATTACTCCGTCTATGAGAAGGAGTTGTATGCAATAGTCCATGCTTTGAAGAAGTGGCATCATTATTTATATGGTGCCAAAGTCACGATAGTGTTTGATCAAGAGAGCATTAAATGGCTCTCTAATCAAACAGACCTTAAAGGTCGTAAGGCCCGATGGGCAGAGACCCTTCAGAGTTTGATTATGAGCTTAGGTATAGGAAGGGAAAGTTTAATGTGGTGGCTGATTCACTTAGCCGCATGCCTATGCTCAATGGACTGAGTTTTACTCAGATCACCAGTGAGCTACTTGAGTCCATTAGAGGAAAATCTAGGCTTGATCCTGCATATTCCGAGATTTGGGAAGCCATAGAGAATGGGGATCATGATATATGGGTTTCCAGTGAGGATGGAGTATTGACGGGTACTCAAGAAGGATTCAAGTGGAAGAATTACAATGTCCATGATGGATATCTATTATATAAAGGAAAGGTGTGTGTCCCTAGAGATACCGAGATGAGATGGCATATTTTGTATGAGTGTCATGACACCTAGTGCGGGACACCCAGGAGTTAACAAGACTTATGATCTTGTTAAGAGGCAATTTTATTGGCCTGGAATTCATAAGGACGTCCTAGAGTATGTGCTTAAGTGCAACAAATGCCAGGTCAACAAAGCTGAGAGGTTGAGGATTGAAGGACTACTCCACCCATTGGATATTTCTAATGGGAAATGGGAGAGTATCTCCATGGACTTTATAGTCGGATTACCTAAGACACAGAGAGGGCACGAATCAGTCTGGGTAATTGTGGATA
Source organism: Ceratopteris richardii (assembly GCA_020310875.1). Lineage (NCBI taxonomy): Eukaryota > Viridiplantae > Streptophyta > Polypodiopsida > Polypodiales > Pteridaceae > Ceratopteris > Ceratopteris richardii. The sequence continues at coordinate 111,365,128 of CM035427.1, forward strand.
GGTTAACCAAAATGGCTAGGTTTATTCCAACACGTACTATAGTGAAGACACTAGAGTTGGCTAGACTCTTTGTGGAGAACCTATACCGATTATATGGTCTTCCCCTAGACATAGTTTTTGATCGGGATAGGAAGTTTACAAGCCACTTTTGGAGAGCGGTCTTCAAAAGGTTGGATACGAGACTTAGCATGAGTACGGCCGAGCATCCATAGTTGGATGGGCAAACAGAAAGGGTTAACCAAATCCTAGAGGATATGCTTCGAGCATATGTGAATGAAAGGCAAACTAATTGGGAAGAGTACTTACCTATAGTAGAGTTTGCATATAATAGTGCCAAGAACTCTTCCACTGGGCATAGTCCATTTATGCTTATGTATGGGTTTCAGCCAAGAGCTCCTTATGCAGTAGGTTTGTAGAATGAAAAAGTTCAAGCTGCAAAGGACTTCTTGGAAGAGATGAATGATATGCTTAGACTTGCTAAAGATAGCATTAGGAGAGCTCAGGATAGAGCTAGAGCCTATGCTGACCCTCAAAGAAGAGATATCAACTTTGAGGTAGGAGAGAAGGTCTATCTTAGAGTTCCATCTAGGTCTGAAACCATGAAGATGGGACCTTGTCCAAAACTATCTCCTAGGTATTGTGGACCATTCCAAATACTTAAGAGAATGGAAAGATGGCTTACCAACTCCAACTTCCAGAGAATAGCCAAATCCATCCAGTTTTTCATGTTAGCTGGCTTAAGAAAAGGCTGGGTGAATCTGACAACCTCATTCCACATAGTGAGGTAGTAGAGCCTATTTCTGTTCAATCAATTCCACATGAGCCTGAGAGCATACTACGCACTCGAGAGAAACGGATGAGAAGTCACTTGTATAAAGAGTGTCTAGTAAAGTGGAAAGATAGTTCAGAAGATAGTGCCACATGGGAGCGGGTTAGCACCGTTTAGAGATGGTTTCCCAACTTTAGATTACCTTCCCAAGAGTCTTCTTAAGGGGAAGGATATGGGGAAACAACACGGAGACAGGACCATGTATTTTTATGCATGGGGATTTAGTGGGAGTACTATTCCATTGTTTATCTCTTTCTTTTAGACCTTCCAGTACCATTTTTGAGGACAAATGGAATTAAGGGGAAGGAAATGTTATATGGAGTCAATGAATGGAGGAGGTGTGAATCACCTCTTAGATCCATTTGGATGGATTTATACATGAGTGCCAGGTGGCACCCATGGGTAGATCATGGGACTCAGTCAATAATAGAGAGAGAGAGAATATATGGAAGGTACGCGGCTGGCGGTCAAGAATAATTCGAATCTCCGTGCGACGTCGGAGTTTGAGCTTTCAGACGATCTCGTAATGTGTGCAAATGATGAAAAAAACCTGGGGAGCTCATCGCAGCATAGAGGCATGACAGTAGAGACCAGGGATTTGATAGTATACTTCACCATTTTAGTTAAGTGATGTTTAGACTAAGCTTCACTATATCTTTTGATATCCCATAGTCTCATGCATACTACTTTCAAACTCTCTTGAAGGAAAAAATCCTTCACTAGCATGGTTTCTTCATGCCAAATGCTGTAAACCCACTACTAAGAAGCATAATCGACATCTAGTGCTATTGCATCAACTTTAATGTCGATATGAGCATGTTTAACACCTTGCGAAAATAACGTATGGAGCTCAAACATGCACTCTTGAGGAAAATCAGCCCCAAAAACGTCTAAAAAAGGCAAGAAATACACACTTAAGCATGCAAAAATATTTACCATTGATAGAGATGGGGTTGGGACACATCGACTGCACCATAAAAGCTCCAAATAAAGAATAAAAGGGGTATATTATAGAGAAGAAAGATGCACAAAACTTCTCTTGAGTATTCAAAATATCTTATGACAACTAGGGTTTTTGTCCTTTATACGCAAAGATAAGACCTTTCTCACATGAGAAATGGATTTGATATTAACCTAAAAATAGTTCCACAACTCATTCAATGCTAATATAAGTGCTACGAATCCCCAAAAAAATTATCTTGAGCTAGTAAAAATCTCTAGAGGCTAAAAGACTCCTTATCCTTTATAGAATTAGAAAGATAATACAAAATTTTACATGATTATAGAAAAAGAACAAATTGATAATAAGTGAATGCACCCTACAAATTAAAATCATATGTAAGTCAATTGCATCTTTCAATATAAAAATATAGATGTGTGCTTTCATGGATTAGGTTTCACATACACACATTAACGAAGAAGGACAATTTCATAAGTGAATATAGTCTAAAATTTAAATTCATGTGTAATTCACTTGCATCTATTGGGACTCATGTTAAAAATGTAGATGTGGGCCTTCATGGATTTTATTTCACATACATGCAATTAAAGGCTCCATCAATAGTAGGTAAACATCTTATTAGACCTCACTTGGGTAATGTATGAAAAAATGTTGAATTTGGGTTTCATGTACTAGAACTTAGTAGAAAGAATTTAATGGTAATCTTATGTTTTCTTGTTCAAATTTATGAATATCCATGAATCAATAATTTCACCTTTCAATTCAAACAACTCAATTGTATTCCAAAGGAATCCTACTATTCTCAGATTGCTATACCACTTTGATTTCTAGGATTATTATTATAACCACTAGGATATCTATTTCACTTTCTTGTTGATGTACTAACCATGAGATATTCACGAACTACTAGAAATATGATGGATGACACTAGTCCAAATGATGGACTCAAGACCATAAAAGAAAAAGGTTCAAAAATATATAAAGGAGAGACCAAAATAAGAATCTAAGTTTGATTCTTTATCTGAATATTCAACAAAATCCTCGTTCCATGCTTTTGCATTGTCCATCCAAGCTTTTAATTTACCTTTGACCATAGTTATCTTTTTTTCAGATTATCACAATTTGACATAAATCCTTTAATTAAACATACTATGTACAAATAAGCGTCATAGAATTGAAAATTAAACCTCATATTAGCTTATTTTTCTTATATACCTTGCAAAAATAAAACGACTTCAAGTAACTTGCCATACATGTGTTGGTATGTAGTCACTTCCTCTCAAAATTTTTCATTAGTATTAATTGATAATTTGAAAAACCTTTCTTTTTGTTCAATAAATATCGCTTAGAGATCAACTTTAGCAAATTGAGTCTTCAAATAATTTGCCACTTGAATGTTGATCTACCTCCCTCACTTTGCTAAATCCTTCACTTGCTTGAACTATTTATCCAAACAGTAGGCATTGCCTTCCCATATCATACCTTTTTCTTTCTCACATCTATTATTTATGATAAAGAACATTCCTAGATCCACCATTGCTCCTTGTGTATGTAAGCTCACAATGTCTTAGGGATTTTGATGAAAGAAACTAAATCTCAATCATCAAGCAAATGCATATAGTGGTGGCATTGATACATGCATTGAATTATCAATCCAAAAGTCCAACCCAATCAAAACCTCTTACATATTGATGAGTATCACGATACTTGGTGCAATAATAAACACAAACCAAGAAAGATATCTCAGCTACAATACCCAAATGTATTCAACATCAGATTTATTTCGAAGCTCTCAAAGAAACACATCCAATGTTTGTATTCTTAGTTTCACTAGATCTCTCTGCTTTAAGCTATGTCCAAAAAATAGATTGTCAGAAAGCACCAACTCTCACCTCTAGACTTCCCATGCTTCACACACGCACGCACACACACATCTTAACAATGAAAAGAGATGGGGAAGAGGTAGATAAAACTTCTAGACACATATTTCACACCTCAAACACACACACACACACACACACACACACACACAAGTTCATGAAGAAGAAGATACACAGTCAAGAAGAGGCAAATCCGAAATTTATACAAGTTAGCTCTTCAAAATGGTAAAACCTCTATACAAAAGAGTCACAAGTGACTTAAATAAATGTGCCCTAATTTTGGTCCTCTCATATGAGAGATCAGAACTTCCTCTATAAATCACTAATTCTTTACTATTATACAAGCTACTGTTATAGTCTTCAACAATTATGCATCTAGATGAATCCTCTAGGCATTGACAATATTCTCAATGCTTTACAAAGGGTTAAGGGAAAAGAAAATGAGGCATTTTTTGAAAAATTTGGGGGCGTTCTTTTCTTCTCTTCTTTCTTTTGCTTTCTTCTATCTCTTATTTGCAGTTCTCTTCAATCCTCTCTTTATTGACAATTCCACCAATGTCTAGAATCCCCAAACCACCTTGATATTTTTTGGCTTAAGGATGTAGCCCATTTAATTTTGGGGACATCCCTTCTATTAGAGTCTCTCGTTTAGAGAAAGTCTCTGGAAATTCTTTCCAGTTTGACAATCCCTTGGTCTTTTGGTCTCTAGCAAGATAGAAAACTAAATGTTCAAAGAAACAAGGAATGTGTTAACCACCATAGCTCAACCTGCTAGGTTGATTTGCATACATTTGCAATATGCCAATTTTTTATCAATCTTAGAAAAAGCCTAATTCCACTGCTCATCCATTGAAACCTCAAATCATCAACCCTAATTACATGTTTCAATTCACGAGTACAAGCACCTCAAAGTTTGGTATAGGTTTAGTAGAGCTCAACATGGTAGTTCTGTTCAACTTTTTTTTGCATGATGGTATTTTGGTCAGTGGCCATGGCTAAAAGCAATGACGTATTTCATATGTTGGCTGTTGAGGACAAGTTGGATGGTACTAATTACCCATTCTAGGCATATATGATGTGTCATGTATTGGTCACAAAAAGACTTTGGAATATTGTGCAGGGTGTTGAAAAATGACCTACTATGCTTGCAAATACAATTATTTAAGGTGATGCAGATGGAGCTGAAGATGAGGATCTTCAAATTCCTATTCTTGTTGACGTGGTTCCTACTACACCTACTAGATAGCAACTTGGCTGCGATGGTCGAGATGCTCAGGCACATGCATTGATAGCTTTGTCTATCAAACGTGTCATTATCCCTTATATTCACTCTTGCAAAATAGCAAAGGATGATTTTGGATACACTTTCCACTTTATGCCAGGTGAGAAATGAGGCTTGTATTCCTTACCTCCAAAAACAATTGGCGAGTGAGCATATGAATGAAGGATATTTTATGAATAGTCTTTTGACAAAGCTCAAAGATATGAAGGAGAAGTTGATCTCTACAAATGAAGTCCTGCCAGATAGTTCACTTGTGTACACCATTCTTATTGGTCTTCTAGATTTATATTAGATTTTTTCTTCTACTCTTTGGTTGATGATGAAAGGCAATCCAAATGCCTTAACATTTGAGAAGTTAGTCTCTATTTTGTTGCAAGAAAATGAGCCCATGCAAAAAAGGTCCATTATGCGAGTTGTAGATCAAGATATCTTAGCTAGTCAGAAGGGAAAAGGTAAATGGAGCTCATCTACTACTAAGCAAAAATTGGCTAATTCCGCACATCCAAAAAAGGAAGACAAAGGTAGAATTTGTTCTACAAATACTATAAAGGAAATGATCATGTCATAAATATTTGTCTTAAACACCTCGCCATCTCCATGAGAGACCTATTCTTTCTTTCAACAAAACTCTTTTTTTTGAGGTTTATGTTCCACTATAAACTGATGTTTTATCCCATGCTCAACCAAAAATGCATAAAAATCAAAAGACATGTATCCCCCCCTTGATCAAAATGGAGGGCGCCCATTTTACATGCTGAAAAATATTTCAGTCAAAACCAAAATATGTTTGAAGCAGATAAATACTTCAACTTTGCTTTCAATGGATACACCCATGCATGCCTAGAAAAATCATCAATAAAAGTCATGACGTAAACGTAGTTCTCAAAAGAAGGTGTCTCCATAGGACCACAAGCATCACTTAACAAGCTACAATTTTTGAGTAGCTCAAACTGAACCATCTTTTGGGAATGAGGAACGCTGCTTTTTGTCGAAAACATAGCCTTCATAGACATGTTTACCAAGTGCTTCAAGTTTGGGCAGGGAGGACACCATTTCAGATTTTTGCAAGCATAGAAAACTAGCAAAATGAAGATGATCAAAGTGTGCATGCCAAAACTTTGCATCTGAGATAGCTTGAGAATCTTGAATTGCACGTATCGAGTCATCCAGAGATTTTGCATAGTCTATTTGATTATACAACCCGTGACATAAAATATTAGAAGCAATAATAACATTGCCATTTGATGGATCATGAATTGTACATCTGTCATCAACAAATTTGAAAACCAAGCCAATCTTGTCTAATGCTAAAATGGATAATAAATTTTTCTTGATCCATAGGACAAACAAAGCATCTCACAATGTAAAAGAACTGCCATCAGTAGCCATCAAGAGTAGTCATAATGATATTACCAAATCCTATGACTAGATAAGTGGAGTTGTTGGTGCATGTGACAATATTCCCTATAGGGGAAGGCTCAAGTGAACTGAAGAAACTATGTAGTGAGGTAATATGTTTGGTTGCCCCACTGCCAAAGTACTAAACATTTGATTCTACTATAGACATACACTATTCATGGGAAGATAGGTCATAACTACAAACATTAGTAAATGCCCATTCTTCATTTTGCATAGGATTAGCAAACTCTATTTTGGGTGTGGAGGCCTCTACAACAACAATTCCAAACTCTTTCTTCTTTGCCTCTTTTGAAACCAATTTCAAACAAATATTTATGACATGATCATTTCCTTAATAGTATTTGTAGAACAAATTCTACCTTTATAATTTCTTCTGCATGGTCAAAAGTTAGGTTTTACCACATAGTTCTGGCCTGAGGTTGTTATGTGTGCAACATATGTACTTGACTAGTGTCCAATCAAAGCAATGCAATCTATCACTCCATATGAGGCTTGGCATGGTTGCAAGCCATCTATTTCTCATTTGCATGTCTTTGGTTGTTTGGCATGTGCATTAGTGCCTAAACAACAATGGAAGCAAAGGCTATCGTCTGTATCATCCATAGACTAAACACATTTTGGTTAGTCATGACATTGTTTCTATGGAAGATGCAATTCAACCATTACTTTCAAGTAATAAGGAGACATTAGTTAGCTCCAAAAATGTGTATGACACTTTGCTTCCTCTTTTTACAGGTGGACAATCAAGCATTGGTATGGATATTTCATAGCCTTTAGAGGTTTCACATGATGATGTAGATCATTCCTTTTATTTATGCAGATTTTCATGATGCACTTGTTCATGAGAGGGCTGACATAGAAGAGGCAAAAACTATGCCTAAATGGATCGTGCAAACTGTGCAACAGAGCAAATTAGATGCACCTTTGTCATATCGTACTCATTTAGTCTCTCATGGTGCTTCTTTTGCATTAGATTTCTATGTTATGGGTGCCTCTAGTCTCTATGATAAGAATGAGCCTATTTCTTTTGATAAAACATAAAATTTGAAAAATTGTATGGCTATTATGCAATTAGAACATGATGCTATTAGCAAGAATGGTACCTAGTCTTTATGTGATTTGCCTCCTAGCAAAAAGGTCATTGGCACTAAATGGGTATACAAGCTCAAACATAAACCTGGTGGCACAGTTGATATGTACAAAGTTAGTCTTGTTGCAAAAGGTTATGCTCAAGAAAGAGGCATTCATTTTAATGACACATTTGCACCCACATGTGGAATCACTACCGTTCATAGTATCTATGCACTTGTAGTCCATCATGGTTGGAGTGTGCATGAGTTGGACAATAAAACTACATTTCTGAATGGTGACTTACATGAAGAATTGTATGTTTTTCAGCCCCATGGTTTTCTGCAAAAGGGCATGAAAACAAATTATGCAAGTTGAAAAAGGCATTATAGTGTTTGAAGCAAGCACCATGTGCTTGGTATGAAAAGATACATGCCTTCTTGATTGCACATGGTTTGGAGAACAATCCAACTGAGAGCACCTTATATGTTAAGCATGCAAATGATGTGATTCGAACCATTGTTGTCTATGTTGATGACATGCTTCTCACTAGTCGTAATGAGAAGCATATATTTTATTTTAAGCCTGATTTGCTTGCCTCATTTGAGATGTCACATTTGGGGCATTTGCATCATTATTGGGCATTCAATTTATGCAACTTGATGGCAGAGTAGCTCTGGATGAAAACAAAAAATATTGACACATTATTGGAGTGTCTTGGCCTTGAAGGTTACAAACCTATTGCCATTCCTAGGAAACTAAGTTTATGGTTGTTCTCTATTAGCAGGTTGTTGGATGTTTGATTTACTCATGCATAACTCAATGTGATATTCAATTTGCTATCTCAAAGATAAGTAGGTTTATGCATTGCCTAGGTGTCAAGAATTTGCAAGAGGTTAAGCATGTCTTTCACTAATTTAGTGGTACTCAGATACTTGGATTGTTTTATCCCAAGGGGGAACCACTACCACCACGTTTACATGAATTTTGTAACTCTCACTAGGCTGGTTGCTATGACACTCATGTGTCCACTAGTGGTTTTTGCTTCATGCTTGGTAGCTCATGCATATCTTGGTTGAGCAAGAAGCAGCCTACTATGGCCACTTCTAGTTGTGAGGCTGAGTATAGGGCAACTTTCACAATGATTATTGAGTGTGTGTGGCTCAGATGTCTTTTGGCTGATTTGGGTGTTATTTAGTCTTTTGCCACCACCATCGTCAATGAAAGTGAGAGTGCATTGGCAGTTGTGAGGAACCCTATGTTCCATGCTCGCAAAAAGCACATTCAGGTGCATTATCATTATATTAGGGAGAGGTTCTCGACAGTAGAGATGAGTTTGTCATATGTTACCACATAGGATAACATTGAAAATCTTTTCATAAAGGCTCTCCCTCAGGAGAAGTTTGAAGCTTTCCACAAAGCTTTGGGCTTACTCCCTTTTGTGGATTGATTTCTTTCCACATAGCTTGACACTTCCTTACACATGATTACCAAAAAGGGTAAAAAATAGAGGTGATTTATATTATGATGGCAAATTTATTGGATTTTTGCAAAAAATGGCTATTTTTCATAACCTCGAGGATCTTAAAATAGCCTAATAAATTATAGATTACAATCCATAAAATTGTTTATATTCGCCTTTTTCATGGAAAGTATGTATGGCTTATATGGTACAATTTCACCAAAATTATAGATCTTGGTAATATTTGGGGGATCCTCCCTCCTTTCCCTTCTTCTCCTTCCATGGTGCTCATGGGCTAGCAGAAGCCTTTATTTCACATATGCTAGTTTTTTAGCACTCACTTACATAAAGGAGCTCATTCTTTCTCCAACACACAAGTCTCAAGGTAGATTCCTCATGGAAGAACACCTATCCATTGTGCTCAAGCATGAAGAGGAGACAATTAAGCAAATTCACTACACCTTTTCCTCAATGCGAGTTTGTGGAAGGTTGTCCTTTGCATTGTGTGTGAGAGAGGGTAGGATGTATGTCTACCTCTTACACCCATGCATATGGGATTGAGGTGCATACATATTGTAACTTTTGAGAGAGAAAGCAAGGTTGTATGAGCATCTCAATCCCTTACATATGGGATTGAAACAAAGCCATGCTCTTTAACTTCTATATTCCCCACAAAAGGTGTCATAGATATTTGCCAAACACTTAATACGTTCTATCAAGCGTTTGTTGGGAATTCGCCCAAATTTATGTACTTATCAGCTAACTAGGGGCTCTTATTTTTTCCTAGGTGCCAGGTCCTTGTCCATCACATCAGTCCGAAGGGAGATTTGTTGGGTAGTGATGTGTGCGAACACACTTAGGATCATGAGGGCACTTTTTTCCCTCTTTAGGAGGTTTTTTTCCCCTAGCTTGTATATATTCCTATAACCCTAACGGGTCACCTATCTTTGTACATGCACTTGGTAGTACTCTCAATATCGTGTGTTGTGTTACAAGCTTCTTCTTCCTTGTGATGTTTGTGTGCTTCGGTAGACCTCAAACTCCAACAAAATGAGCCTCATCTTTGATCTCCACCAGATCTAGGCGGAGCTTGACTTGGTCCAAGAGGTCCTTCTCATGACCATCAATTATTAGTCCTCTATTCCCCCATCTGCTAGAAAGAGCCTCCACCAAATTCAAGTCCCCACAAAGAACAAGGTTGTGGGATAGAGGGTCAAATGATTTCCAAATGGCAATTCTTTTTGAATTGAGATTGGGAGCATACATGGAGACAATGGTGAACTATAGATGACTCCCAAAGGAAGCACCAATCCACTTGTGGTTCAAGACAATGGTGAATTGTAGATGACTCCCAAAGGAAGCACCAATCCACTTATGGTTCTGGTCCACATGGGTATCCACAAGTTTAGCATACCAATTGTTATCAATGCAGATACTTGAACTTCCATTTCCACTGTAGTGCAGAGTGGAGAGTGAGACATGGGATGAAAAAATACATTTCAGTCTCTTTTGAAGGTTCTCCCCATTAATTTTGATGTCTTGAGGATATATGAAGTCCAAGTTTAGGCTTTTATCAAACATTCATTGGCCAATAACCTACTCTTGAGGGTTCACACAACCCTCTAACATTGAAAGAAATGACTATCATTATCGAAGGTTCAGTTCCTTGTGGAAAGGGGCCTTGTCTCTCTTTTTAATGTTTTTCTCATCATCTTTTTTCTTTGTGGTGGAGAGGTACTGACATAGAAGTATACACTTAAGTGGGATTTTACATGGTATCTCAACAAGTTGTTTTCCTCTGTGAGAAGTCTTCTTTGAAAATGAGTTCAGTATCCTTTGTGGAATTGTGGATCCAATGATCAAGCTTTCACTCTTCTAGTTATCTTCATTGTTGGTGGTGAATCCATCCTCTTTGCTAGTGGTGTATCCTTCTTGGTTGTCTTCCTTGTAAATGGAATCCTCTTAAGTTTTCCCATCATTGTAATCATCATAGTGATTCATTACCTCATTGACCTCCTTCTCCAAGTTGCAAAACATGCTTGTTTCTAGAGTTGTGCGAGATGGGCTCCTCTCAATAATCCCCTTAGGGCTTCTTCTCCTTCTTTGTCTCACTTTTGTGAAGCCTTCTGGGTTTCTCTCCATGGCTTGTGTTTCCTTCCCCTTCTCACCATCCAAAGGATGACTTTACGACATGCTCTCAGCCATGAAGCTTCTTTGTTCTGACATTATTTGTCCACCTTTAATGGTGAACTTCTTTTATCATTGACATTCGTCATTGACCACCAATGTTTCCAAAGACCTGACGCATGGTTCACTCTGGCTTCATTCCAAATTTCCAATACGTTTCGGTAGTTTTCTTTTTTTAGTTTTTATAACTGCATATCACCGGGATATTCGTTAACAAGGAAATCGCGCAAATGTTGCAGTGAGAGGGACCGACACTTCGCATATCTCTCCTTGATCGTTTCACCTTGTGTACATCTACTAATCATGACTAACCACTTACTCCTTACTATTAGATTCCGTTATAGCATATGTCGCGTGTGTGTGTGAGAGAGAGAGAGAGAGAGAGAGAGAGAGAGAGAGAGAGAGAGAGAGAGAGAGAGAGAGAGAGAGAGAGAGAGAGAGAGAGAGAATCTTGAATATCTATGAATAATGGGAGGAGATAATTTGAGAGATCACATACGATTGCGCTACACAATATGTTCTTTGATATGATGATCATAGAGCAGATGCGAAAATTGCTCAGAGCTCTTGTGCTCAGATGTGACGATCAGAGAGAAGATATAAAAACGGCTCATGGAAGACAACGTAAAAAAGCACACACACACACAGAGGTGCATCCAAGCGCAAAGGTTAGTGAATACCAAGCGCAACGCTACGATCTGATCAAGCAGAACTGTAGGAGCGACTTCCCAATAAGCGACAAATCAAGCATCTCGATCTTATGGGAACGTCGCCTCTCCCAGATGGTGGGACGTAGTTCAGGATGTGCACCGCCATCCAGACAAACAGCATGCGCCGCTCTTCTTGGTGGAGAGTAATTTCCGATGCCCATCTCCCCTGGTGATTCCGATGCGACTATCATACGCAATAGACGTTCACATCTATGCTGGCTCTCCGGTCCGGAAGTTCGTGAAGTTTCAAAGGATGGAGAACGAATGCGAAGCTCGTCACCTTGTTTGGGGTAGGATAAGTAATCTTGGAGTTGGCGCGCTGCCATCCTCGAATTGGCGAACCACAACGCGAAATCTGCTCCCTTGCTTTGTAGATGCAAATGTGGTTTGCTGATAGCCATTCTGTTGCAGAAAGAAGGCTTGTCGATGTGGGTTATAGTATAATCAGAGAACGTCGAGAGAGAGAGAGAGAGAGAGAGAGAGAGAGAGAGAGAGAGAGAGAGAGAGAGAGAGAGAGAGAGAGAGAGAGAGAGAGAGAGAGAGAGAGAGAGAGAGAGAGAGAGAGAGAGAGAGAGATGCCAAGATTGGCTGCTTAGTAGCTGTATATAATAAGGGAACGTCGACAAATATTGACGCAGTCTTCAATACGTGCGTGCTCAATCCGTTGTTTAACGTAATAATCAGTTTGAGTGTAGAGTAGATTTCTTGGTTTCGCTTTTATAAACCCTACAAAACTGCCGTTAAGAAATACCTGTCGCCGTGAGATGTAGACAATGTCAAGTCGACATCAATGTCAACGTTCCGACAATGAAACAATATGCTCCGACAATGTCAATGTTCCGCCGAAGACTTAGCGTGGTGCACTCTGATTTGAAAAAAACAAAAAAAAACTACTATTGACATGTGGGCGGTATGGTATGCGCAAAACCACAAGAGATGACCTCTTCTCTCCTTTGGACGTGAGAGGTGGAAAGGAAGACGTTTGCTTTAAGGGGAACATCGAAGAACATACACCTTGTGGGATATGACGGTTGCCATATATACGATGCATAAGATTGCCCCTTCTACAACTTCTAAAGTCCAAAAAAACTTTACATTCTATCAGAGATCATTTTTACTAAAGAAAAGTCTTTTTAAGCATGATATTAAACATCAAGAAGTAAGCAACAAGAACAACTCACAAAAAGAAAATTTTCCTTTCTTTATTGAATAGTTTAAGAAAGTTAGATTCATCTTTTCTACAGCTTTTGAAATCTTAAATATCAAATACATAGTTTTTAAAAGGACCTAAGCATGTATAGCTTTTAGACATAAATCGACCATTTTGGATATTCAAATTAGTCTGCAAATGTTCCAGTTGAGCAACCACTGAGATACTCTACATGTGTCTCATGTCCACCTAGTAGATATGTCTCAGGTTTGGATGTTTTAATGCTAATACATATTGGTGAGCCTTCTTGTTATAAAGAGTCTATATAGACAGAGGATCCTTTCAAGTGGCAGTGTGCCATGAAGAGTGAGTTGGATTCTATTCACAAGAATAGTACTTGGGATTTAATACATATGCCAAAGGGTAGGAAAGCTTTACCATGTAAATGGGTATATAAACTGAAATTCACATCAGATAGTGCTTCTCCGAAGTATAAAGCACGACTTGTTGCAAAGGGTTTTAAGCAACAACATGGAGATGATTTTGAAGAAATCTTCTCTCGAGTGGTCAAGATGAGTACCTTGCAAATGTTTCTTGGATTCATTGAAATGGAGGACTTAGAGCTAGTCAAAATGGATATGAAAACTACTTTCTTGCATGAAAATCTTACAAATGAGATCTATATGGAACAACCATATGTAGTTCTTAGCAAAGAAATTCTAGTTTGTAAGATGAAGAATAGCTTATATCGACTTAAACAATCCCCTAGAAAATGGTACCAAAAGTTTGATGCTTTAATGAAGTCTCAAGGCTATTCCAAAAGAAATGAGGATCATTGTCTCTACACAAAAAGATACTCAGATAGCAACTTGATATGCTTGATATTTTATGTTGATGATAAACTAATTGTTGAGAAGTCCTCTTATGACTTGTCAATTCTCAAAAAGAAGTTGAGTGTGACACCTGATATGAAGGATTTGGGTGATGCCAAACATATTCTTGGCATGTGCATTACTCGTGATAGGAGTAAAAGATGCATATACTTGTCTCAAATGAGTACATATCCAGAGTACTTCAGAGGTTCCATATGCAACATGGAAAGACACTCAGTACACCTTTACCCACATTTGTGAAAATGAGCAAGGATTATTGCCCCAAATCAATGAGGAAAAGGAATTCATGACCAAAATTCCTTATCACTCTTCTGTTGGTAGTCTCATATATGCGATGGTAGCTACAAGACCAGACATTCCATTTCCAGTGGGATTTGTGAGTAGCTATATGTCAAATCCTGGCAAGTAGCATTGGGAAGTGGTGAAGATGATTTTGAGACTAATGACACGTAGAGAAACTAGAAACTTGTTCACATTGAAGACAATAGTATAGAGTTGAATCAATATACATGCTAATGAATCCTCCTGATATTGAGCAACTTCATAATGAGAAATGATTGGAGGACTCCCTTGTCTGGGACAATGCATGATAGAGTGTGTGTACTCTATATGTATCGCCTCACTAATCAAGAAGTGCTTATATATTCACTCTTCCAAGAATATAGTAGTTCGTTGTTGATTTACAAGTGATAAGATCCCTTGTAAGTTTCCATCTACTTTTTGAAATCCTTTCAACTACCAAAAACGGGTGAATTTTGGCTCCCACTAGCTTTATTTGTGTTGATCTCAACAAATATATATTAAAATTATGTAATTTGTACATACAAATGTATGCAAAATCATAAAAAAATTGAGTCCATTTTAATATCCATAATGGTTAAAATATGTGTAAAAATTATACATGCTTAGGTATTAGGTTTAAAAATTACATGCTTAGGTCATTTTTAGAAACTATGTATTTGATATTTAAGATTTAAAAGCTATAGAAAAGATGAATCTAACTTTCCTAAACTATTCAATAAAGAATTGCAAATATTTTTCTTTTTGTGAATTGTTTCTTGTTGCTTACTTCTTGTTGTCTAATATCATGCTTAAAAGGACTTCTCTTTAGTTGAAATGATCTCTGATAAAATGAAGAGTTTGTTGGACTTAAGAACTTTCAGTTGTAGAAGGGGCATAGTATGCATCGTATACATGGCAACCGTCATATCCCAAAAGGTGTATGTTCTTCGATCTTCCCCTTAAAGTAGGCGTCTACCTTTCAAACTCTCACATCCAAAGGAGAAGAGGTCTCTCTCTCTCTCTCACTCTCTCTCACACACACACACACACGAGATATGCTATAACGGAATCTAATAGCAAGGAGTAATAGTAGTGATTAATGGATGTACACAAGGTGAAACGATCAAAGAGAGATATGTGAGAGTATGGTCAAAATCTATACCATACGTGCTCAATGTGATACCTTTCTACAAACCTAATGGGTTTTCCATATGTCTATCTCCTAACTGTAGTTTCATTCAAGTAGGCCGCGATGTTGGTTTACCCGATTTGATGCATGACTTAGTAGAAGATCCTACACTTTCCCTAAAATCAATGATAGATGTGGTGGTGATATGAGATCACAAAGCTTGGTGCTCAATCTAGTGGTATATTTATGGGGATCGCATTCATTGTTGTAGGTTTCTTATTCAAGATCACTACAGTTTCTTTTGCAGTGGTCGTAAGATGACCTATAAGAATACAAGTATTCCCTTCATCACCGTCACTATTCGCTGACCATGTATAAGGTTATATGAGTGATTTGAGTGTCCATTCTAAATTTCATGAGCTCTAATCCTATTTGTTTAGCAATGTTATCCTAGTAGAGAGGCTTTTGAGTGTAATAAGCTCTTCTATGTGAAAGTTCTTAAAGAAGAAAGTTGAGTAGAAATCTGACTTGTACACTTAAATTTACCTCATCAATCTAATGCATATTTCTTATACAATCAATTGAAACTTTGAAGAACTTTTCAATGCTTCCTTATGATACCCATCTCATGGATCCCCTTTAATTGGTTTGCTAAATAATTCAAGAGTATATATGTTATATGGAGTCAATGAATGGAGGAGGTGTGAATCACCTCTTAGATCCATTTGGATGGATTTATACATGAGTGCTAGGTGGCACCCATGGGTAGATCATGGGACTCGGTCAATAATAAAGAGAGAGAGAGAATATATGGAAGGTACGCGGCTCGGCGGTCAAGAAGAATTCGAATCTCCGTGCAACGTCGGAGTCTGAGCTTTCAGACGATCTCGTAATGTGTGCAGATGACGAAAAAAACTTATGGAGCTCATCGGAGCACAGAGGCATGATAGTAGAGACCAGGGATTTGATAGTGGTATCGGAGCACAGCAGTTAACGATCAACCGGTAATAGGCACACGTGCATGAGAGGCAACAGTGCGACACAATCAACCGATCATTTACACAGGCGTCCGTCAGCCAAAGCTCCTCCTTCCCCACTCCAGGATGAAGTAGAGTGGGTTACACTCTTGGCTTTATAGGGAGACACTCGGCTGCGTGCATCTATGTGGGATTAGACTCCTTCACTTGGCTGCTTCATGTCGATGCTCCCTCTTAGAGAACTACAAGGAGGTATAATAGGAGCCGATTTTCGATTTTCTTCTTAACCTTGGGGAGATAGGAAGGATATTATGAACCAAGAATTTGGGTAAAATTTTGATGAATACATGTAATATGGGCTGTAGTTATGGGATGAGGGTGTTGCATTTGATCAAGAAATCTTCAAAATCTCACTTTTGAGCTTCTCAAAGTCATCTATTCATGAAGATGAGGTTTTTCACTTTCCATCGGTGACATACCCGACTTCTCTGCACCATAGCTTCTTCATACGATATCGGATTTCAAGAATCTTGGTCACGTTTCGAAGCTACACTCCTAAGCTTCGATCAAAAACCATGAATGTTGGATTTGGATGAGATTTGCCCCACCAAAATATCTCTGCAGCGTTTCAGTAGGAACTAGGTGGCCACTTTTGGGCCTAGTTTTTCCTCATTCGAAGTCCAAATCCACTTTTTTTACTTGGGATAGTCTCAAATTCTTGAAGTACAGATGCTCGGTCGCCATTTTTGGACTGGCGAGGATTGTCGGATCTCTGAGATTGCTCAATTTCACTCAGTTTGCCCGGTCAAGGCTATTCCCATGTACTTTTGGAGTTGTTTTGGATGGTTTATGGTGTTAAGAACCTCCCCGGACCAACCGGACATTTCCAATTTTTGTTTGGGCCTAGCGAGAATTCAAAATCAGCAACCTAAAGCTTTAAGCATCTCTTCAATTATGCTTCTGCAACTCAACTTTGTAACAGGGAAGTGCTCTTGTGATATATTTCTCTTCTTCTTGCATATTTGAGCTTTACTTCCATTCATTTTCATATACTCTAGTTAGCAAATGGGGGAAGGGTAGAAAAAAATGGAAACTAAAGGCAAACAAGTAGTTGAAACCACTTCTCCATCTAAAGAGCAACTAGAGGATCCTAATTCTAGAATGGAAGAAGTAGAATTAAGGCAAGAAATAGAAGAGAAATTAGAAGAGAAAAAGCCTTCACAGGAAGAATATACTTATGAAGAACTTTTAGATGAATTTGTCACTCATGACCAATTCATTGACTTGAAAGAACAAACCCTTAAATTAGAGAGAGATCTTGGTAGCATTACATCTCTTATACAACAGCTTAAGTCTCAAATGATCTCACTTGAGACTAGTCTCACCTCTTTCCTAGCTAGGAGGGAAAGAGAGACTCCTCCTATTCCTTTAGAGATTACTAGGAAAGATACTCCTCTTCCTAGTAAACACAAAGGAGAGAGCTCCCCTCCTGAAACACTTGAAGCCACCTACCTTTACGGGGGATGACCGAGACAGGAACAAGGATGCAATCTACACTTTTTTACAAAAGTGGCATGATTTGCATCAATTGAAGGGCACCCCACCTGAGTATCGTGTGCTAGAGGCAAGTCTCTCCCTTGGCCCGCGTGCTTACAAGTGGTGGATGAGTCTTAAGGAGGCGAACTCTATCCCTACTAACTGGACTCAGTTTGAGACTCTTTTTCTTAAAGAGTTTCTTCCTGAGACGAGGAGGAGAGGAATTGGATGAGTGGGATAGGATTACACAGAGAGGTAGGCCTCTTTCGGTCTATCTATCCCACTATAGAGAGATCATTTTGAAACTTAAGGGCTTAGATGACTTTCAGAAGACCAAAGGGTTTGTTAGGGGCTTAGACAAAGCCATAAAGAGGGAAGTCAGAAGGAATGTGCCTAAGACGTTTGAGGAGGCGATCAAATATGCACATATATATGAGGACCATAACCGTCCTCAATATACTCCTATGGAGACGAATCAGCCCCTCAAGCCTCTTAGTACGATTAAATTCAAGAAGAAGTTTCCTTTGGGGAAAAACAAACTTTTTATTAAAAAACAAAGATCACAAGGGCCTAGATTATCCATAGATCATTTGAGAGGGCCAAAAGAGAGAACCTGTGTTTTAGGTGCCTATCTCCTAGCCATTCACAGTGGAACTGTCCACTCAAGAAGGGGGAAGAAAAGAAGAAGGGACCAGAGTCTAGTACGGCCCCCGAAAAGGGCAAAAAGGCAGTCCACCTAGTGCAGACCCTTCCTATTCATGGCAGCTCTAGCTGCAAGGGAGTGGAGGTGATGCACGAGGATATAGAGCAGTCCTGTTGTTTGACTCAGTCATTGTGGTCACCGCAGTTTGGATCACATGACTTAGAAAAGCTACATGGTAGTGTATCTGGGACCATGGTGCGGGTCATGATAGATGACTCTGCTACTCATAATTTTATAAACTATGCTTTGGTCAAGAAATTAAAGATTCCCCAGCAGCCGAGTGCACATAAATACATTGTATCTATGATGCAAGGGTAAGATAAAAGAATATGGGATACTATGGTATCCAATTAGGAAGTCAAGATGCAGGACTATACAGATTATATGGACTTCCAAACATGGAGAGGACAGATCTAGTCTTAGCAAGAGAGTGGCTATGGGGGTTAGGAGACACACTTAAACACAGCTATCAAAACAACACACTCGAATTTGAAAAGAATGGAAGTAAAGTTTGTATTCAGGGAGAGAGAGATGTACCTAGTGCACCTCTCATTTCATCACTAGAGTTGTATAGTCTTTGCTATTCTCAGCATGTACATGACATGTTTTTATTGTATAGTCATGATATGGAGCATTGTACAGACAACTCATCTGATGTATATTTTCATGCTAGGAATGTAAATATGAACAAGACTTTCTACTATTCTTTTTTGCAAGAGTGTGTGGTTAAAAGTTTTAAGGATCTTATGTTTGAGTACAGAGATGTAATTGACCATGCCATAGAGGTTGTTACTAACACTAACCCTATTTGTAGACCACCTTATAGGCTTAGTGTTTCTCAGCATGAGGAGGTTGAGAAGCAATTGCAGGATTATTTAGATAAGGGCTTCATCAAACCTAGCAACTCACCATGGGCATCGCCAATGCTCCTAGTTAAAAAGAAAGATGGCTCTATGAGATTATGTATAGACTATAGAGCACTTAATACGGTAACTATCAAAAACAGATTTCCAATGCCTAGGGTAGGGTGGAAGATCTATTTGATCAGTTACATCAAGCTAGGTATTTTACCAAGCTTGATCTTAGATCAGGATATCATCAGATCAGAATTAGGGCAAAGGATGTCCCTAAGACTGCATTTAGGACTAGATATGGGCACTATGAGTTTTTGGTGATGCCTTTTGGTCTCACCAATGCTCCTGCCACTTTCATGAAACTCATGAATAGTGTTTTACGGCCTTATCTAGGACACTTTGTGGTAGAGTTTTTGGATGACATTCTGATCGATAGTGTATCAGAAGAACAACACTTGGAACACTTGAGGAAAGTATTTCAAGTGCTAAGGGAAAATTCACTCTTTGCTGAGGAATCAAAGTGTGAATTTTTCAAGCCAGAGGTTAGATACCTTGGGCATATAGTCTCCCAAGATGGAATTCAGATGAATCCTGAAAAAGTAAGGGCTATTATGGAATGGCCACATCTAAGGAACCTGGAAGAGCTGCAGATCTTCCTAGGTTTATCAGGCTTCTATCGAAGATTCATCAAAAACTATGCCAAGATTGTTGTCCTGATGACGGAACAACTTAAAGGGAAAGGGAAAGACTTTCATTGGGGAGATGATCAGAAGCAAAGTATGGAAAAGTTAAAGGTAGCAATTGCTACAACTCCACTTTTACACATAGCAGATCCCAATAAACCATTTGTGGTTGAGACTGATGCGAGTGACTTTGCTATAGGAGCTGTTTTAGTACAGGATGGTCGACTAGTAGCTTTTGAGAGCAAGAAACTAGAACTGGCTCAGAAGAATTACTCCGTCTATGAGAAGGAGTTGTATGCAATAGTCCATGCTTTGAAGAAGTGGCATCATTATTTATATGGTGCCAAAGTCACGATAGTGTTTGATCAAGAGAGCATTAAATGGCTCTCTAATCAAACAGACCTTAAAGGTCGTAAGGCCCGATGGGCAGAGACCCTTCAGAGTTTGATTATGAGCTTAGGTATAGGAAGGGAAAGTTTAATGTGGTGGCTGATTCACTTAGCCGCATGCCTATGCTCAATGGACTGAGTTTTACTCAGATCACCAGTGAGCTACTTGAGTCCATTAGAGGAAAATCTAGGCTTGATCCTGCATATTCCGAGATTTGGGAAGCCATAGAGAATGGGGATCATGATATATGGGTTTCCAGTGAGGATGGAGTATTGACGGGTACTCAAGAAGGATTCAAGTGGAAGAATTACAATGTCCATGATGGATATCTATTATATAAAGGAAAGGTGTGTGTCCCTAGAGATACCGAGATGAGATGGCATATTTTGTATGAGTGTCATGACACCTAGTGCGGGACACCCAGGAGTTAACAAGACTTATGATCTTGTTAAGAGGCAATTTTATTGGCCTGGAATTCATAAGGACGTCCTAGAGTATGTGCTTAAGTGCAACAAATGCCAGGTCAACAAAGCTGAGAGGTTGAGGATTGAAGGACTACTCCACCCATTGGATATTTCTAATGGGAAATGGGAGAGTATCTCCATGGACTTTATAGTCGGATTACCTAAGACACAGAGAGGGCACGAATCAGTCTGGGTAATTGTGGATAGGTTAACCAAAATGGCTAGGTTTATTCCAACACGTACTATAGTGAAGACACCAGATTTGGCTAGACTCTTTGTAGAGAACCTATACCGATTATATGGTCTTCCCCTAGACATAGTTTTTGATCGGGATAGGAAGTTTACAAGCCACTTTTGGAGAGCGGTCTTCAAAAGGTTGGATACGAGACTTAGCATGAGTACGGCCGAGCATCCATAGTTGGATGGGCAAACAGAAAGGGTTAACCAAATCCTAGAGGATATGCTTCGAGCATATGTGAATGAAAGGCAAACTAATTGGGAAGAGTACTTACCTATAGTAGAGTTTGCATATAATAGTGCCAAGAACTCTTCCACTGGGCATAGTCCATTTATGCTTATGTATGGGTTTCAGCCAAGAGCTCCTTATGCAGTAGGTTTGTAGAATGAAAAAGTTCAAGCTGCAAAGGACTTCTTGGAAGAGATGAATGATATGCTTAGACTTGCTAAAGATAGCATTAGGAGAGCTCAGGATAGAGCTAGAGCCTATGCTGACCCTCAAAGAAGAGATATCAACTTTGAGGTAGGAGAGAAGGTCTATCTTAGAGTTCCATCTAGGTCTGAAACCATGAAGACGGGACCTTGTCCAAAACTATCTCCTAGGTATTGTGGACCATTCCAAATACTTAAGAGAATAGGAAAGATGGCTTACCAACTCCAACTTCCAGAGAATAGCCAAATCCATCCAGTTTTTCATGTTAGCCGGCTTAAGAAAAGGCTGGGTGAATCTGACAACCTCATTCCACATAGTGAGGTAGTAAAGCCTATTTCTGTTCAATCAATTCCACATGAGCCTGAGAGCATACTACGCACTCGAGAGAAACGGATGAGAAGTCACTTGTATAAAGAGTGTCTAGTAAAGTGGAAAGATAGTTCAGAAGATAGTGCCACATGGGAGCGAGTTAGCACCGTTCAGAGATGGTTTCCCAACTTTAGATTACCTTCCCAAGAGTCTTCTTAAGGGGAAGGATATGGGGAAACAACACGGAGACAGGACCATGTATTTTTATGCATGGGGATTTAGTGGGAGTACTATTCCATTGTTTATCTCTTTCTTTTAGACCTTCCAGTACCATTTTTGAGGACAAATGGAATTAAGGGGAAGGAAATGTTATATGGAGTCAATGAATGGAGGAGGTGTGAATCACCTCTTAGATCCATTTGGATGGATTTATACATGAGTGCCAGGTGGCACCCATGGGTAGATCATGGGGCTCAGTCAATAATAGAGAGAGAGAGAGAATATATGGAAGGTACGCGGCTGGCGGTCAAGAATAATTCGAATCTCCGTGCGACGTCGGAGTTTGAGCTTTCAGACGATCTCGTAATGTGTGCAAATGATGAAAAAAACCTGGGGAGCTCATCGCAGCATAGAGGCATGACAGTAGAGACCAGGGATTTGATAGTATACTTCACCATTTTAGTTAAGTGATGTTTAGACTAAGCTTCACTATATCTTTTGATATCCCATAGTCTCATGCATACTACTTTCAAACTCTCTTGAAGGAAAAAATCCTTCACTAGCATGGTTTCTTCATGCCAAATGCTGTAAACCCACTACTAAGAAGCATAATCGACATCTAGTGCTATTGCATCAACTTTAATGTCGATATGAGCATGTTTAACACCTTGCGAAAATAAGGTATGGAGCTCAAACATGCACTCTTGAGGAAAATCAGCCCCAAAAACGTCTAAAAAAGGCAAGAAATACACACTTAAGCATGCAAAAATATTTACCATTGATAGAGATGGGGTTGGGACACATCGACTGCACCATAAAAGCTCCAAATAAAGAATAAAAGGGGTATATTATAGAGAAGAAAGATGCACAAAACTTCTCTTGAGTATTCAAAATATCTTATGACAACTAGGGTTTTTTGTCCTTTATACGCAAAGATAAGACCTTTCTCACATGAGAAATGGATTCGATATTAACCTAAAAATAGTTCCACAACTCATTCAATGCTAATATAAGTGCTACGAATCCCCAAAAAAATTATCTTGAGCTAGTAAAAATCTCTAGAGGCTAAAAGACTCCTTATCCTTTATAGAATTAGAAAGATAATACAAAATTTTACATGATTATAGAAAAAGAACAAATTGATAATAAGTGAATGCACCCTACAAATTAAAATAATATGTAAGTCAATTGCATCTTTCAATATAAAAATATAGATGTGTGCTTTCATGGATTAGGTTTCACATACACACATTAACGAAGAAGGACAATTTCATAAGTGAATATAGTCTAAAATTTAAATTCATGTGTAATTCACTTGCATCTATTGGGACTCATGTTAAAAATGTAGATGTGGGCCTTCATGGATTTTATTTCACATACATGCAATTAAAGGCTCCATCAATAGTAGGTAAACATCTTATTAGACCTCACTTGGGTAATGTATGAAAAAATGTTGAATTTGGGTTTCATGTACTAGAACTTAGTAGAAAGAAATTAATGGTAATCTTATGTTTTCTTGTTCAAATTTATGAATATCCATGAATCAATAATTTCACCTTTCAATTCAAACAACTCAATTGTATTCCAAAGGAATCCTACTATTCTCAGATTGCTATACCACTTTGATTTCTAGGATTATTATTATAACCACTAGGATATCTATTTCACTTTCTTGTTGATGTACTAACCATGAGATATTCACGAACTACTAGAAATATGATGGATGACACTAGTCCAAATGATGGACTCAAGACCATAAAAGAAAAAGGTTCAAAAATATATAAAGGAGAGACCAAAATAAGAATCTAAGTTTGATTCTTTATCTGAATATTCAACAAAATCCCCGTTCCATGCTTTTGCATTGTCCATCCAAGCTTTTAATTTAGCTTTGACCATAGTTATCTTTTTTTCAGATTATCACAATTTGACATAAATCCTTTAATTAAACATACTATGTACAAATAAGCGTCATAGAATTGAAAATTAAACCTCATATTAGCTTATTTTTCTTATATACCTTGCAAAAATAAAACGACTTAAAGTAACTTGCCATACATGTGTTGGTATGTAGTCACTTCCTCTCAAAATTTTTCATTAGTATTAATTGATAATTTGAAAAACCTTTCTTTTTGTTCAATAAATATCGCTTAGAGATCAACTTTAGCAAATTGAGTCTTCAAATAATTTGCCACTTGAATGTTGATCTACCTCCCTCACTTTGCTAAATCCTTCACTTGCTTGAACTATTTATCCAAACAGTAGGCATTGCCTTCCCATATCATACCTTTTTCTTTCTCACATCTATTATTTATGATAAAGAACATTCCTAGATCCACCATTGCTCCTTGTGTATGTAAGCTCACAATGTCTTAGGGATTTTGATGAAAGAAACTAAATCTCAATCATCAAGCAAATGCATATAGTGGTGGCATTGATACATGCATTGAATTATCAATCCAAAAGTCCAACCCAATCAAGTGTATGAATACATGTGCTTAAATGATGGTTAATGTACGAAGAGACAAGTAATGCACACAAAAAGGGAACATCCACCTCACACAAAACCTCTTACATATTGATGAGTATCACGATACTTGGTGCAATAATAAACACAAACCAAGAAAGATATCTCAGCTACAATACCCAAATGTATTCAACATCAGATTTATTTCGAAGCTCTCAAAGAAACACATCCAATGTTTGTATTCTTAGTTTCACTAGATCTCTCTGCTTTAAGCTATGTCCAAAAAATAGATTGTCGGAAAGCACCAACTCTCACCTCTAGACTTCCCATGCTTCACACACGCACGCACACACACATCTTAACAATGAAAAGAGATGGGGAAGAGGTAGATAAAACTTCTAGACACATATTTCACACCTCAAACACACACACACACACACACACACACACACACACACACACAAGTTCATGAAGAAGAAGATACACAGTCAAGAAGAGGCAAATCCGAAATTTATACAAGTTAGCTCTTCAAAATGGTAAAACCTCTATACAAAAGAGTCACAAGTGACTTAAATAAATGTGCCCTAATTTTGGTCCTCTCATATGAGAGATCAGAACTTCCTCTATAAATCACTAATTCTTTACTATTATACAAGCTACTGTTATAGTCTTCAACAATTATGCATCTAGATGAATCCTCTAGGCATTGACAATATTCTCAATGCTTTACAAAGGGTTAAGGGAAAAGAAAATGAGGCATTTTTTGAAAAATTTGGGGGCGTTCTTTTCTTCTCTTCTTTCTTTTGCTTTCTTCTATCTCTTATTTGCAGTTCTCTTCAATCCTCTCTTTATTGACAATTCCACCAATGTCTAGAATCCCCAAACCACCTTGATATTTTTTGGCTTAAGGATGTAGCCCATTTAATTTTGGGGACATCCCTTCTATTAGAGTCTCTCGTTTAGAGAAAGTCTCTGGAAATTCTTTCCAGTTTGACAATCCCTTGGTCTTTTGGTCTCTAGCAAGATAGAAAACTAAATGTTCAAAGAAACAAGGAATGTGTTAACCACCATAGCTCAACCTGCTAGGTTGATTTGCATACATTTGCAATATGCCAATTTTTTATCAATCTTAGAAAAAGCCTAATTCCACCGCTCATCCATTGAAACCTCAAATCATCAACCCTAATTACATGTTTCAATTCACGAGTACAAGCACCTCAAAGTTTGGTATAGGTTTAGTAGAGCTCAACATGGTAGTTCTGTTCAACTTTTTTTTGCATGATGGTATTTTGGTCAGTGGCCATGGCTAAAAGCAATGACGTATTTCATATGTTGGCTGTTGAGGACAAGTTGGATGGTACTAATTACCCATTCTAGGCATATATGATGTGTCATGTATTGGTCACAAAAAGACTTTGGAATATTGTGCAGGGTGTTGAAAAATGACCTACTATGCTTGCAAATACAATTATTTAAGGTGATGCAGATGGAGCTGAAGATGAGGATCTTCAAATTCCTATTCTTGTTGACGTGGTTCCTACTACACCTACTAGATAGCAACTTGGCTGCGATGGTCGAGATGCTCAGGCACATGCATTGATAGCTTTGTCTATCAAAGGTGTCATTATCCCTTATATTCACTCTTGCAAAATAGCAAAGGATGATTTTGGATACACTTTCCACTTTATACCAGGTGAGAAATGAGGCTTGTATTCCTTACCTCCAAAAACAATTGGCGAGTGAGCATATGAATGAAGGATATTTTATGAATAGTCTTTTGACAAAGCTCAAAGATATGAAGGAGAAGTTGATCTCTACAAATGAAGTCCTCCCAGATAGTTCACTTGTGTACACCATTCTTATTGGTCTTCTAGATTTATATTAGATTTTTTCTTCTACTCTTTGGTTGATGATGAAAGGCAATCCAAATGCCTTAACATTTGAGAAGTTAGTCTCTATTTTGTTGCAAGAAAATGAGCCCATGCAAAAAAGGTCCATTATGCGAGTTGTAGATCAAGATATCTTAGCTAGTCAGAAGGGAAAAGGTAAATGGAGCTCATCTACTACTAAGCAAAAATTGGCTAATTCCGCACATCCAAAAAAGGAAGACAAAGGTAGAATTTGTTCTACAAATACTATAAAGGAAATGATCATGTCATAAATATTTGTCTTAAACACCTCGCCATCTCCATGAGAGACCTATTCTTTCTTTCAACAAAACTCTTTTTTTGAGGTTTATGTTCCACTATAAACTGATGTTTTATCCCATGCTCAACCAAAAATGCATAAAAATCAAAAGACATGTATCCCCCCCTTGATCAAAATGGAGGGCGCCCATTTTACATGCTGAAAAATATTTCAGTCAAAACCAAAATATGTTTGAAGCAGATAAATACTTCAACTTTGCTTTCAATGGATACACCCATGCATGCCTAGAGAAATCATCAATAAAAGTCATGACGTAAACGTAGTTCTCAAAAGAAGGTGTATGCATAGGACCACAAGCATCACTTAACAAGCTACAATTTTTGAGTAGCTCAAACTGAACCATCTTTTGGGAATGAGGAACGCTGCTTTTTGTCGAAAACATAGCCTTCATAGACATGTTTACCAAGTGCTTCAAGTTTGGGCAGGGAGGACACCATTTCAGATTTTTGCAAGCATAGAAAACTAGCAAAATGAAGATGATCAAAGTGTGCATGCCAAAACTTTGCATCTGAGATAGCTTGAGAATCTTGAATTGCACGTATCGAGTCATCCAGAGATTTTGCATAGTCTATTTGATTATACAACCCGTGACATAAAATAACAGAAGCAATAATAACATTGCCATTTGATGGATCATGAATTGTACATCTGTCATCAACAAATTTGAAAACCAAGCCAGTCTTGTCTAATGCTAAAATGGATAATAAATTTTTCTTGATCCATAGGACAAACAAAGCATCTCACAATGTAAAAGAACTGCCATCAGTAGCCATCAAGAGTAGTCATAATGATATTACCAAATCCTATGACTAGATAAGTGGAGTTGTTGGTGCATGTGACAATATTCCCTATAGGGGAAGGCTCAAGTGAACTGAAGAAACTATGTAGTGAGGTAATATGTTTGGTTGCCCCACTGCCAAAGTACTAAACATTTGATTCTACTATAGACATACACTATTCATGGGAAGATAGGTCATAACTACAAACATTAGTAAATGCCCATTCTTCATTTTGCATAGGATTAGCAAACTCTATTTTGGGTGTGGAGGCCTCTACAACAACAATTCCAAACTCTTTCTTCTTTGCCTCTTTTGAAACCAATTTCAAACAAATATTTATGACATGATCATTTCCTTAATAGTATTTGTAGAACAAATTCTACCTTTATAATTTCTTCTGCATGGTCAAAAGTTAGGTTTTACCACATAGTTCTGGCCTGAGGTTGTTATGTGTGCAACATATGTACTTGACTAGTGTCCAATCAAAGCAATGCAATCTATCACTCCATATGAGGCTTGGCATGGTTGCAAGCCATCTATTTCTCATTTGCATGTCTTTGGTTGTTTGGCATGTGCATTAGTGCCTAAACAACAATGGAAGCAAAGGCTATCGTCTGTATCATCCATAGACTAAACACATTTTGGTTAGTCATGACATTGTTTCTATGGAAGATGCAATTCAACCATTACTTTCAAGTAATAAGGAGACATTAGTTAGCTCCAAAAATGTGTATGACACTTTGCTTCCTCTTTTTACAGGTGGACAATCAAGCATTGGTATGGATATTTCATAGCCTTTAGAGGTTTCACATGATGATGTAGATCATTCCTTTTATTTATGCAGATTTTCATGATGCACTTGTTCATGAGAGGGCTGACATAGAAGAGGCAAAAACTATGCCTAAATGGATCGTGCAAACTGTGCAACAGAGCAAATTAGATGCACCTTTGTCATATCGTACTCATTTAGTCTCTCATGGTGCTTCTTTTGCATTAGATTTCTATGTTATGGGTGCCTCTAGTCTCTATGATAAGAATGAGCCTATTTCTTTTGATAAAACATAAAATTTGAAAAATTGTATGGCTATTATGCAATTAGAACATGATGCTATTAGCAAGAATGGTACCTAGTCTTTATGTGATTTGCCTCCTAGCAAAAAGGTCATTGGCACTAAATGGGTATACAAGCTCAAACATAAACCTGGTGGCACAGTTGATATGTACAAAGTTAGTCTTGTTGCAAAAGGTTATGCTCAAGAAAGAGGCATTCATTTTAATGACACATTTGCACCCACATGTGGAATCACTACCGTTCATAGTATCTATGCACTTGTAGTCCATCATGGTTGGAGTGTGCATGAGTTGGACAATAAAACTACATTTCTGAATGGTGACTTACATGAAGAATTGTATGTTTTTCAGCCCCATGGTTTTCTGCAAAAGGGCATGAAAACAAATTATGCAAGTTGAAAAAGGCATTATAGTGTTTGAAGCAAGCACCATGTGCTTGGTATGAAAAGATACATGCCTTCTTGATTGCACATGGTTTGGAGAACAATCCAACTGAGAGCACCTTATATGTTAAGCATGCAAATGATGTGATTCGAACCATTGTTGTCTATGTTGATGACATGCTTCTCACTAGTCGTAATGAGAAGCATATATTTTATTTTAAGCCTGATTTGCTTGCCTCATTTGAGATGTCACATTTGGGGCATTTGCATCATTATTGGGCATTCAATTTATGCAACTTGATGGCAGAGTAGCTCTGGATGAAAACAAAAAATATTGACACATTATTGGAGTGTCTTGGCCTTGAAGGTTACAAACCTATTGCCATTCCTAGGAAACTAAGTTTATGGTTGTTCTCTATTAGCAGGTTGTTGGATGTTTGATTTACTCATGCATAACTCAATGTGATATTCAATTTGCTATCTCAAAGATAAGTAGGTTTATGCATTGCCTAGGTGTCAAGAATTTGCAAGAGGTTAAGCATGTCTTTCACTAATTTAGTGGTACTCAGATACTTGGATTGTTTTATCCCAAGGGGGAACCACTACCACCACGTTTACATGAATTTTGTAACTCTCACTAGGCTGGTTGCTATGACACTCATGTGTCCACTAGTGGTTTTTGCTTCATGCTTGGTAGCTCATGCATATCTTGGTTGAGCAAGAAGCAGCCTACTATGGCCACTTCTAGTTGTGAGGCTGAGTATAGGGCAACTTTCACAATGATTATTGAGTGTGTGTGGCTCAGATGTCTTTTGGCTGATTTGGGTGTTATTTAGTCTTTTGCCACCACCATCGTCAATGAAAGTGAGAGTGCATTGGCAGTTGTGAGGAACCCTATGTTCCATGCTCGCAAAAAGCACATTCAGGTGCATTATCATTATATTAGGGAGAGGTTCTCGACAGTAGAGATGAGTTTGTCATATGTTACCACATAGGATAACATTGAAAATCTTTTCATAAAGGCTCTCCCTCAGGAGAAGTTTGAAGCTTTCCACAAAGCTTTGGGCTTACTCCCTTTTGTGGATTGATTTCTTTCCACATAGCTTGACACTTCCTTACACATGATTACCAAAAAGGGTAAAAAATAGAGGTGATTTATATTATGATGGCAAATTTATTGGATTTTTGCAAAAAATGGCTATTTTTCATAACCTCGAGGATCTTAAAATAGCCTAATAAATTATAGATTACAATCCATAAAATTGTTTATATTCGCCTTTTTCATGGAAAGTATGTATGGCTTATATGGTACAATTTCACCAAAATTATAGATCTTGGTAATATTTGGGGGATCCTCCCTCCTTTCCCTTCTTCTCCTTCCATGGTGCTCATGGGCTAGCAGAAGCCTTTATTTCACATATGCTAGTTTTTTAGCACTCACTTACATAAAGGAGCTCATTCTTTCTCCAACACCCAAGTCTCAAGGTAGGTTCCTCATGGAAGAACACCTATCCATTGTGCTCAAGCATGAAGAGGAGACAATTAAGCAAATTCACTACACCTTTTCCTCAATGCGAGTTTGTGGAAGGTTGTCCTTTGCATTGTGTGTGAGAGAGGGTAGGATGTATGTCTACCTCTTACACCCATGCATATGGGATTGAGGTGCATACATATTGTAACTTTTGAGAGAGAAAGCAAGGTTGTATGAGCATCTCAATCCCTTACATATGGGATTGAAACAAAGCCATGCTCTTTAACTTCTATATTCCCCACAAAAGGTGTCATAGATATTTGCCAAACACTTAATACGTTCTATCAAGCGTTTGTTGGGAATTCGCCCAAATTTATGTACTTATCAGCTAACTAGGGGCTCTTATTTTTTCCTAGGTGCCAGGTCCTTGTCCATCACATCAGTCCGAAGGGAGATTTGTTGGGTAGTGATGTGTGCGAACACACTTAGGATCATGAGGGCACTTTTTTCCCTCTTTAGGAGGTTTTTTTCCCCTAGCTTGTATATATTCCTATAACCCTAACGGGTCACCTATCTTTGTACATGCACTTGGTAGTACTCTCAATATCGTGTGTTGTGTTACAAGCTTCTTCTTCCTTGTGATGTTTGTGTGCTTCGGTAGACCTCAAACTCCAACAAAATGAGCCTCATCTTTGATCTCCACCAGATCTAGGCGGAGCTTGACTTGGTCCAAGAGGTCCTTCTCATGACCATCAATTATTAGTCCTCTATTCCCCCATCTGCTAGAAAGAGCCTCCACCAAATTCAAGTCCCCACAAAGAACAAGGTTGTGGGATAGAGGGTCAAATGATTTCCAAATGGCAATTCTTTTTGAATTGAGATTGGGAGCATACATGGAGAAAATGGTGAACTATAGATGACTCCCAAAGGAAGCACCAATCCACTTGTGGTTCAAGACAATGGTGAATTGTAGATGACTCCCAAAGGAAGCACCAATCCACTTATGGTTCTGGTCCACATGGGTATCCACAAGTTTAGCATACCAATTGTTATCAATGCAGATACTTGAACTTCCATTTCCACTGTAGTGCAGAGTGGAGAGTGAGACATGGGATGAAAAAATACATTTCAGTCTCTTTTGAAGGTTCTCCCCATTAATTTTGATGTCTTGAGGATATATGAAGTCCAAGTTTAGGCTTTTATCACACATTCATTGGCCAATAACCTACTCTTGAGGGTTCACACAACCCTCTAACATTGAAAGAAACGACTATCATTATCGAAGGTTCAGTTCCTTGTGGGAAGGGGCCTTGTCTCTCTTTTTAATGTTTTTCTCATCATCTTTTTTCTTTGTGGTGGAGAGGTACTGACATAGAAGTATACACTTAAGTGGGATTTTCCATGGTATCTCAACAAGTTGTTTTCCTCTGTGAGAAGTCTTCTTTGAAAATGAGTTTAGTATCCTTTGTGGAATTGTGGATCCAATGATCAAGCTTTCACTCTTCTAGTTATCTTCATTGTTGGTGGTGAATCCATCCTCTTTGCTAGTGGTGTATCCTTCTTGGTTGTCTTCCTTGTAAATGGAATCCTCTTAAGTTTTCCCATCATTAATCCAAGTCATTGACCTCCTTCTCCAAGTTGCAAAACATGCTTGTTTCTAGAGTTGTGCGAGATGGGCTCCTCTCAATAATCCCCTTAGGGCTTCTTCTCCTTCTTTGTCTCACTTTTGTGAAGCCTTCTGGGTTTCTCTCCATGGCTTGTGTTTCCTTCCCCTTCTCACCATCCAAAGGATGACTTTACGACATGCTCTCAGCCATGAAGCTTCTTTGTTCTGACATCATTTGTCCACCTTTAATGGTGAACTTCTTTTATCATTGACATTCGTCATTGATCACCAATCTTTCCAAAGACCTGACGCATGGTTCACTCTGGCTTCATTCCAAATTTCCAATACGTTTCGGTAGTTTTCTTTTTTTGGTTTTTATAACTGCATATCACCGGGATATTCGTTAACAAGGAAATCGCGCAAATGTTGCAGTGAGAGGGACCGACACTTCGCATATCTCTCTTTGATCGTTTCACCTTGTGTACATCTACTAATCATGACTAACCACTTACTCCTTACTATTAGATTCCGTTATAGCATATGTCGCGTGTGTGTGTGTGTGTGTGTGTGTGTGTGTGAGAGAGAGAGAGAGAGAGAGAGAGAGAGAGAGAGAGAGAGAGAGAGAGAGAGAGAGAGAGAGAGAGAGAGAGAGAGAGAGAGAATCTTGAATATCTATGAATAATGGGAGGAGATAATTTGAGAGATCACATACGATTGCGCTACACAATATGTTCTTTGATATGATGATCATAGAGCAGATGCGAAAATTGCTCAGAGCTCTTGTGCTCAGATGTGACGATCAGAGAGAAGATATAAAAACGGCTCATGGAAGACAACGTAAAAAAGCACACACACACACAGAGGTGCATCCAAGCGCAAAGGTTAGTGAATACCAAGCGCAACGCTACGATCTGATCAAGCAGAACTGTAGGAGCGACTTCCCAATAAGCGACAAATCAAGCATCTCGATCTTATGGGAACGTCGCCTCTCCCAGATGGTGGGACGTAGTTCAGGATGTGCACCGCCATCCAGACAAACAGCATGCGCCGCTCTTCTTGGTGGAGAGTAATTTCCGATGCCCATCTCCCCTGGTGATTCCGATGCGACTATCATACGCAATAGACGTTCACATCTATGCTGGCTCTCCGGTCCGGAAGTTCGTGAAGTTTCAAAGGATGGAGAACGAATGCGAAGCTCGTCACCTTGTTTGGGGTAGGATAAGTAATCTTGGAGTTGGCGCGCTGCCATCCTCGAATTGGCGAACCACAACGCGAAATCTGCTCCCTTGCTTTGTAGATGCAAATGTGGTTTGCTGATAGCCATTCTGTTGCAGAAAGAAGGCTTGTCGATGTGGGTTATAGTATAATCAGAGAACGTCGAGAGAGAGAGAGAGAGAGAGAGAGAGAGAGAGAGAGAGAGAGAGAGAGAGAGAGAGAGAGAGAGAGAGAGAGAGAGAGAGAGAGAGAGAGAGAGAGAGAGAGAGATGCCAAGATTGGCTGCTTAGTAGCTGTATATAATAAGGGAACGTCGACAAATATTGACGCAGTCTTCAATACGTGCGTGCTCAATCCGTTGATTAACGTAATAATCAGTTTGAGTGTAGAGTAGATTTCTTGGTTTTGCTTTTATAAACCCTACAAAACTGCCGTTAAGAAATACCTGTCGCCGTGAGATGTAGACAATGTCAAGTCGACATCAATGTCAACGTTCCGACAATGAAACAATATGCTCCGACAATGTCAATGTTCCGCCGAAGACTTAGCGTGGTGCACTCTGATTTGAAAAAAACAAAAAAAAACTACTATTGACATGTGGGCGGTATGGTATGCGCAAAACCACAAGAGATGACCTCTTCTCTCCTTTGGACGTGAGAGGTGGAAAGGAAGACGTTTGCTTTAAGGGGAACATCGAAGAACATACACCTTGTGGGATATGACGGTTGCCATATATACGATGCATAAGATTGCCCCTTCTACAACTTCTAAAGTCCAAAAAAACTTTACATTCTATCAGAGATCATTTTTACTAAAGAAAAGTCTTTTTAAGCATGATATTAAACATCAAGAAGTAAGCAACAAGAACAACTCACAAAAAGAAAATTTTCCTTTCTTTATTGAATAGTTTAAGAAAGTTAGATTCATCTTTTCTACAGCTTTTGAAATCTTAAATATCAAATACATAGTTTTTAAAAGGACCTAAGCATGTATAGCTTTTAGACATAAATCGACCATTTTGGATATTCAAATTAGTCTGCAAATGTTCCAGTTGAGCAACCACTGAGATACTCTACATGTGTCTCATGTCCACCTAGTAGATATGTCTCAGGTTTGGATGTTTTAATGCTAATAGATATTGGTGAGCCTTCTTGTTATAAAGAGTCTATATAGACAGAGGATCCTATCAAGTGGCAGTGTGCCATGAAGAGTGAGTTGGATTCTATTCACAAGAATAGTACTTGGGATTTAATACATATGCCAAAGGGTAGGAAAGCTTTACCATGTAAATGGGTATATAACTTGAAATTCACATCAGATAGTGCTTCTCCGAAGTATAAAGCACGACTTGTTGCAAAGGGTTTTAAGCAACAACATGGAGATGATTTTGAAGAAATCTTCTCTCGAGTGGTCAAGATGAGTACCTTGCAAATGTTTCTTGGATTCATTGAAATGGAGGACTTAGAGCTAGTCAAAATGGATATGAAAACTACTTTCTTGCATGAAAATCTTACAAATGAGATCTATATGGAACAACCATATGTAGTTCTTAGCAAAGAAATTCTAGTTTGTAAGATGAAGAATAGCTTATATCGACTTAAACAATCCCCTAGAAAATGGTACCAAAAGTTTGATGCTTTAATGAAGTCTCAAGGCTATTCCAAAAGAAATGAGGATCATTGTCTCTACACAAAAAGATACTCAGATAGCAACTTGATATGCTTGATATTTTATGTTGATGATAAACTAATTGTTGAGAAGTCCTCTTATGACTTGTCAATTCTCAAAAAGAAGTTGAGTGTGACACCTGATATGAAGGATTTGGGTGATGCCAAACATATTCTTGGCATGTGCATTACTCGTGATAGGAGTAAAAGATGCATATACTTGTCTCAAATGAGTACATATCCAGAGTACTTCAGAGGTTCCATATGCAACATGGAAAGACACTCAGTACACCTTTACCCACATTTGTGAAAATGAGCAAGGATTATTGCCCCAAATCAATGAGGAAAAGGAATTCATGACCAAAATTCCTTATCACTCTTCTGTTGGTAGTCTCATATATGCTATGGTAGCTACAAGACCAGACATTCCATTTGCAGTGGGATTTGTGAGTAGCTATATGTCAAATCCTGGCAAGTAGCATTGGGAAGTGGTGAAGATGTTTTTGAGACTAATGACACGTAGAGAAACTAGAAACTTGTTCACATTGAAGACAATAGTATAGAGTTGAATCAATATACATGCTAATGAATCCTCCTGATATTGAGCAACTTCATAATGAGAAATGATTGGAGGACTCCCTTGTCTGGGACAATGCATGATAGAGTGTGTGTACTCTATATGTATCGCCTCACTAATCAAGAAGTGCTTATATATTCACTCTTCCAAGAATATAGTAGTTCGTTGTTGATTTACAAGTGATAAGATCCCTTGTAAGTTTCCATCTACTTTTTGAAATCCTTTCAACTACCAAAAACGGGTGAATTTTGGCTCCCACTAGCTTTATTTGTGTTGATCTCAACAAATATATATTAAAATTATGTAATTTGTACATAAAAATGTATGCAAAATCATAAAAAAAATGAGTCCATTTTAATATCCATAATGGTTAAAATATGTGTAAAAATTATACATGCTTAGGTATTAGGTTTAAAAATTACATGCTTAGGTCATTTTTAGAAACTATGTATTTGATATTTAAGATTTAAAAGCTATAGAAAAGATGAATCTAACTTTCCTAAACTATTCAATAAAGAATTGCAAATATTTTTCTTTTTGTGAATTGTTTCTTGTTGCTTACTTCTTGTTGTCTAATATCATGCTTAAAAGGACTTCTCTTTAGTTGAAATGATCTCTGATAAAATGAAGAGTTTGTTGGACTTAAGAACTTTCAGTTGTAGAAGGGGCATAGTATGCGTCGTATACATGGCAACCGTCATATCCCAAAAGGTGTATGTTCTTCGATCTTCCCCTTAAAGTAGGCGTCTACCTTTCCAACTCTCACATCCAAAGGAGAAGAGGTCTCTCTCTCTCTCTCTCTCACTCTCTCTCTCACACACACACACACACACGAGATATGCTATAACGGAATCTAATAGCAAGGAGTAATAGTAGTGATTAATGGATGTACACAAGGTGAAACGATCAAAGAGAGATATGTGAGAGTATGGTCAAAATCTATACCATACGTGCTCAATGTGATACCTTTCTACAAACCTAATGGGTTTTCCATTTGTCTATCTCTAATTGTAGTTTCATTCAAGTAGGCCGCGATGTTGGTTTACCCAATTTGATGCATGACTTAGTAGAAGATCCTACACTTTCCCTAAAATCAATGATAGATGTGGTGGTGATATGAGATCACAAAGCTTGGTGCTCAATCGAGTGGTATATTTATGGGGATCACATTCATTGTTGTAGGTTTCTTATTGAAGATCACTACAGTTTCTTTTGCAGCGGTCGTAAGATGACCTATAAGAATACAAGTATTCCCTTCATCACCCTCACTATTCGCTAACCTTGTATAAGGTTATTTGAGTGATTTGAGTGTCCATTCTAAAATTCATGAGCTCTAATCCTATTTGTCTAGCAATGTTATCCTAGTAGAGAGGTTTGAGTGTAATAAGCTCTATGCGTCCTTATGATACCCATCTCATGGATCCCCTTTAATTGGTCCGTTAAATAATTCAAGACTGTATACTTCACCATTTTAGTTAAGTGATGTTTGGACTAAGCTTCACTATATCTTTTGATATCCCATAGTCTCATGCATACTACTTTCAAACTCTCTTGAAGGAAAAAATGCTTCACTAGCATGGTTTCTTCATGCCAAATGTTGTAAACCCACTACTAAGAAGCATAATCGACATCTAGTGCTATTGCATCAACCTTAATGTCAATATGAGCATGTTTAACACCTTGTGAAAATAAGCTATGGAGCTCAAACATGCACTCTTGAGGAAAATCAGCCCCAAAAGCGTCTAAAAAAGGCAAGAAATACATACTTAAGCATGCAACAATACTTACCATTGATAGAGATGGGCTTGGGACACATCGACTACACCATAAAAGCTCCAAATAAAGAATAAAAGGGGTATATTATAGAGAAGAAAGATGCACAAAACTTCTCTTGAGTATTCAAAATGTCTTCTAACAACTAAGGTTTTTGTCCTTTATACGCAAAGATAAGACCTTTCTCACATGAGAAATGGATTCGATATTAACCTAAAAATAGTTCCACAACTCATTCAATGCTAATATAAGTGCTACGAATCCCCAAAAAAATTACCTTGAGCTAGTAAAAATCTCTAGAGGCTAAAAGACTCCTTATCCTTTATAGAATTAGAAAAATAATACAAAATTTTACATGATTATAGAAAAAGAACAAATTGATAATAAGTGAATGCAATCTACAAATTAAAATCATATGTAAGTCAATTGCATCTTTCAATATAAAAATATAGATGTGTGCTTTCATGGATTAGGTTTCACATACACACATTAACGAAGAAGGACAATTTCATAAGTGAATATAGTCTAAAATTTAAATTCATGTGTAAATTCACTTGCATCTATTGGGACTCATGTCATGATAAAAATGTAGATGTGGGCCTTGATGGATTTGATTTCACATACATGCAATTCAAGGCTCCGTCAATAGTAGGTAAACATCTTATTAGAACTCACTTGGGTAATGTATGAAAAAATGTTGAATTTGGGTTTCATGTACTAGAACTTAGTACAAAGGAAACAATGGTAATCTTATATTTTCTTGATCAAATTTATGAATATCCATGAATCAATAATTTCACCTTTCAATTCAAACAACTCAATTGTATTCCATAGGAATCCTACTATTCTCAAATTGCTATACCACTTTGATTTCTAGGATTATTATTGTAACCACTAGGATATCTATTTCACTTTCTTGTTGATGTATTAACCATGAGATATTCAGGAACTACTAGAAATATGATGGATGACACTAGTCCAAATGATGGACTCAAGACCATAAAAGAAAAAGGTTCAAATATATATAAAGGAGAGACCAAAATAAGAATCTAAGTTTGATTCTTTATCTGAATATTCAACAAAATCCTCGTTCCATGCTTTTGCATTGTCCATCCAAGCTTTTAAATTAGCTTTGACCATAGTTATCATTTTTTTCATATTATCACAATTTGAAATAAATCCTTTAATTAAACATACTATGTACAAATAAGCTCATAGAATAAAAAATTAAACCTCAGTTTAGCTTATTTTTCTTATATACCTTGCAAAAATTAAACTACTTCAAGTAACTTGCCAAACATGTGTTGGTATGTAGTAACTTCCTCTCAAAATTTTTCATTAGTATTAATTGATAATTTGAAAAACCTTGCTTTTTGTTCAATAAATATCGCTTAGAGATCAACTTTAGCAAATTAAGTCTTCAATTATTTGCCACTTGAATGTTGATCTACCTCCCTCACTTTGCTAAATCCTTCACTTGCTTGAACTATTTATCCAAACAGTAGGCATTGCCTTCCCATATCATACCTTTTTCTTTCTCACATCTATTATTTACGATAAAGAACATTCCTAGATCCACCATTGCTCCTTGTGTATGTAAGCTCACAATGTCTTAGGGATTTTCGATGAAAGAAACTAAATCTCAATCATCAAGCAAATGCATATAGTGGTGGCATTGATACATGCATTAAATTATCAATCCAAAAGTCTAACCCAATCAAGTGTATGAAGAAATGTGCTTAAATGATGGTTAATGTACGAAAGGGACAAGTAATGCAAACAAAAAGGGAACATCCACCTCACACGACAGCTCTTATATATTGATGAGTATCACGATACTTGGTGCAATAATAAACACAAACCAAGAAAGATATCTCAGCTATAATACCCAAATATATTCAATATCAGATTTATTTCGAAGCTCTCAAAGAAACGCATCCAATCTTTGTATTCTTAGTTTCACTAGATCTCTGTGCTTTAAGCTATGTCCAAAAAATAGATTGTCGGAAAGCACCAAACCTCAAATCTAGACTTCCCATGCTTCACACACACACACACACATCTTAACAATGAAAAGAGATGGGGAAGAGGTAGATAACACTTCTAGACACATATTTCACACCTCAAATACACACACACACACACACACACACACACACACACACACACAAGTTCATGACGAAGAAGATACACTGTCAAGAAGAGGCAAATTTGAAATTTATACAAGTTAGCTCTTCAAAATGGTAAAACCTCTATACAAAAGAGTCAGAAGTGACTTAAATAAATGTGCCCTAATTTTGGTCCTCTCATATGAGAGCTCAGAACTTCCTCTATAAATCACTAATTCTTTACTATTATACGAGCTACTGATATAGTCTTCAACAATTATGCATCTAGATGAATCCTCTAGAGCATTGACAATACTTCTCAATGCTTTACAAAGGGTTTAGGGAAAAGAAAATGAGGCATTTTTTGAAAAAATTGGGGGATTTCTTTTCTTGTCTTCTTTCTTTTGCTTTCTTCTATCTTTTATCTTCAGTTCTCTTTAGTCCTCTCTTTATTGACAATTCCACCAATGTCTAGAATCCCCAAACCACCTTGATATTTTTTGGCTTAAGGAAGTAGCCCATTTAATTTTGGGGACATCCCTTCTATTAGAGTCTCTCGTCTAGAGAAAGTCTCTGCAAATTCTTTCCAATTTGACAATCCCTTGGTCTTTTGGTCTCTAGCAAGTTAGAAAACTAAATGTTCAAAGAAACAAGGAATGTGTTAACCACCATAGCTCTCCTTGCCAGGTTGATTTGCATACATCTGCAATATGACAATTTTTAATCAATCTTAGAAAAAGCCTAATTCCATCGCTCACCATTGAAAGCTCAAATCATCGAACCTAATTACATTTTTCAATTCACGAGTACAAGCACGTCAAAGTGTGGTATAGGTTTAGTAGAGCTCAACATGATAGTTCTGTTCAACTTTTTTTTGCATGATGGTATTTTGGTCACTCGCCATGGCTGAAAGCAATGATGTATTTCATATGTTGGCTATTGAGGACAAGTTGGATGGTACCAATTACCCATTATAGGTGTCATGTATTGGTCACAAAAGGACTTTGGAATATTGTGCATTGCGTTGAAAAATGACCTACTACAGTTGCAAATGCAATTATTTAAGGTGATGGAGATGGAGCTGAAGATGAGGATCTTCAAATTCCTATTCTTGTTGATGTGGTTCCTACTACACCTACTAGAGAGCAACTTGGCTGCGATGGTCGAGATGCTCAGGCACATGCATTGATAGCTTTGTCTATGAAACGTGTCATTATCCCTTATATTCACTCTTGCAAAATAGCAAAGGATGATTTTGGATACACTTACCACTTTATACCAGGTGAGAAATGAGGCTTGTATTCCTTACCTCCGAAAACAATTGGCGAGTGAGCATATGAATGAAGGATATTTTATGAATAGTCTTTTGACAAAGCTCAAAGATATGAAGTAGAAGTTGATCTCTACAAATGAAGTCCTGCCAGATAGTTCACTTGTGTATACCATTCTTATTGGTCTTCTAGATTCATATTCGAGTTTTTCTTATACTCTTTGGTTGATGATGAAAGGAAATCCAAATGCCTTAACATTTGAGAAGTTAGTCTCTATTTTGTTGCAAGAAAATGAGCCCATGCAAAAAAGGTCCATTATGCAAGTTGTAGATCAAGATTTCTTAGCTAGTCAGAAGGGAAAAGGTAAATGGAGCTCATCTACTATTAAGCAAAAATTGGCTAATTCTGCACATTCAAAAAAGGAAGACAAAGGTAGAGTTTGTTCTACAATTACTATAAGGGAAATGATCGTGTCATAAATATTTGTCTGAAACACCTCGCCATCTCCATGAGAGACCTATTCTTTCTTTCAACAAAACTCTTTTTCTGAGGTTTATGCTCCACTATAAACTGACGTTTTATCCCATGCTCAACCAAAAATGCATAAAAATCAAAAGACATGTATCCCCCCCTTGATCAAAATGGAGTGCGCCCATTTTACATGCTGACAAATATTTCAATCGAAACCAAAATATGTTTGAAGCACATAAATACTTCAACTTTGCTTTCAATGGATACACCCATGCATGCCTAGAAATATCATCAATAAAAGTCATGACGTAAACGTAGTTCTCAAAAGAAGGTGTCTGAAGTGTGTTAAACGATAATACTTTCTATCCAACTTTCAGAAGAGTATTATCGGGTCCTCGGGTTCTTGGGAGTGGTAGGGGTCTGTTAGACAGAGGCCCTGTACTATTTTCCCAATTTTTCACACACTCATAAATACTCCATCACGTCTTAGCACAGTGGTTGATTCTGACTACTGACAACTGTTCGGCACGGTGAATATTAGGACTTTTGGACTGAATCTGCTATAGTAATGGAGCAGAGGTCTTGTTCTGACTTATAACTAGTAGAATACTCACTTGTCAGTATTTGAATACTACTCAATATGACGATTCCATGTGACAGGTAAGTACACCGAACAATAATACATAGACAACTATAATCGTGATTACGCCAAACTTATCGTATACCGACTCAAATCACAAGTTCCTACCACAATTGACAAACTTACCAATACTTTTGTTCACATACAAATCTTTATCGATACAAGTTCTTCCTAAGATAGGAATTCTCAGTGAATGCAGACTATTGTATCGAATCTGGTCACTTAACCGAAAGATACTAAATACAGATGATCAACTTCGACCTTACACCGTTTCTCGCAGAATGACAAACCCACTATTTCATGACGGAAAAGATCCAGAACCGTATATAACTAATCACCAAACAGACTCACAACACAAGACTACCGAATGGAAATCGGCACGACAAGGAGAATAGCAGAATAGTTAGATGCGAATAGAATAGAACAGAACTCAATGTGCTCATCAATAACCCATACATAGTTTCAAATATGATGTTCGCAATTTCCCAAATTGGATCAATATAACAGACAGACAGAACACAATACTATACTTGCAAATTCCAAACGCCTCGGTTCGAGACGTGCTCAAGCCACTCACTACAATACCCAACAGAAGCAAAAAACGCTTCCCAAAAAATTGCCGATCTTTACCGCTTTCCTTTGTGTGCTTTAAATAGAAGTCTGCTACAAAGTTTCCGCGAATCCACTTTTTACGGCACCTGTCCGGGTTCATCCGTCCTGATTCGGCGGCCCTCTAACAAGTGCCCATTCTTCATTTTGCATAGGATTAGCAAACTCTATTTTGGGTGTGGAGGCCTCTACAACAACAATTCGAAACTCTTTTTTCTTTGCCTCTTTTGAAACCAATTTCAAACAAATATTTATGACATGATCATTTCCTTTATAGTATTTGTAGAACAAATTCTACCTTTATAATTTTTTCTGTATGGTCAAAAGTTAGGTTTTACCACATAGTTCTGGCCTGAGGTCGTTATGTGTGCAGCATATGTACTTGACTAGTGTCGGATCAAAGCAATGCAGTCTATCACTCCATATGAGGCTTGGCATGGTTGCAAGCCATCTATTTCTCATTTGCATGTCTTTGGTTGTTTGGCATGTGCATTAGTGCCTAAACAACAATGAAAGCAAAGGCTATCGTCTGTATCATCCATAGACTAAACACATTCCGGTTAGTCATGACGTTGTTTCTATGGAAGATGCAATTCAACCATTACTTTCAAGTAATAAGGAGACATTAGTTAGCTCCAAAAATGTGTATGACACCTTGCTTCCTCTTTTTACAGGTGGACAATCAAGCATTGGTACGGATGAGGCAATTTCATAGCCTTTAGATGTTTCACATGATAATGTAGATCATTCCTTTTATTTATGTAGATTTTAATGATTCACTTGTTCATGAGAGGGCTGATATAGAAGAGGCAAAAACTATGCCTAAATGGATGGTGCAAATTGTGCAACATAGCAAATTAGATGCACCTTTGTCATATCGTACTCATTTAGTCTCTCATGGTGCTTCTTTTGCATTAGATTTCTATGTTATGGGTGCCTCTAGTCTCTATGATAAGAATGAACCTATTTCTTTTGATAAAACATAAAAGCTGAAAAATTGTATGCT
The DNA here is from genome assembly GCA_020310875.1 of Ceratopteris richardii. Taxonomy (NCBI): domain Eukaryota; kingdom Viridiplantae; phylum Streptophyta; class Polypodiopsida; order Polypodiales; family Pteridaceae; genus Ceratopteris; species Ceratopteris richardii. The sequence continues at coordinate 111,408,504 of CM035427.1, forward strand.
ATTATGCAATTAGAACATGATGCTATTATCAAGAATGGTACCTAGTCTTTATGCGATTTGCCTCCTAGCAAAAAGGTCATTGGCACTAAATGGGTATACAAGCTCAGACATAAACCTAGTGGCACAATTGATATGTACAAAGTTAGGCTTGTTGCAAAAGGTTATGCTCAAGAAAGGGGCATTCATTTTAATGACACATTTGCACCCACATGTGGAATCACTACTGTTCATAGTATCTATGCACTTGTAGTCCATCATGGTTGGAGTGTGCATGAGTTGGACAATAAAACTACATTTCTGAGTGGTGACTTACATGAAGAATTGTATGTTTTTCAGCCCCATGGTTTTGTGCAAAAGGGCATGAAAACAAATTATGCAGGTTGAAAAAGGCATTATAGTGTTTGAAGCAAGCACCATGTGCTTGGTATGAAAAGATACATGCCTTCTTGATTGCACATGGTTTGGAGAACAATCCAACTGAGAGCACCTTATATGTTAAGCATGCAAATGATGTGCTTCTAATCATTGTTGTCTATGTTGATGACATGCTTCTCACTAGTCGTAATGAGAAGCATATATTTTATTTTAAGCCTGATTTGCTTTCCTCATTTGAGATGTCACATTTGGGGAATTTTCATCATTATTGGGCATTCAATTTATGCAACTTGATGGCAGAGTAGCTCTGGGTGAAAACAAAAAATATTGACACATTATTGGAGTGTCTTGGCCTTGAAGGTTACAAACCTATTGCCATTCCTAGGAAACTAAGTTTACGGTTCTTCTCTATTATCAGGTTGTTGGATGTTTGATTTACTCATGCATAACTCGATGTGATATTCAATTTGCTATCTCAAAGATAAGTAGGTTTATGCATTGCCTAGGTGTCAAGAATTTGCAAGAGGTTAAGCATGTCTTTCACTAATTTAGTGGTACTCAGATACTTGGATTGTTTTATCCCAAGGGGGAATCACTACCACCACGTTTACATGAATTTTGTAACTCTCACTAGGCTGGTTGCTATGACACTCATGTGTCCACTAGTGGTTTTTGCTTCATGCTTGGTAGCTCATGCATATCTTTGAGCAAAAACCACTCATGTGTCCACTAGTGGTTTTTGCTTCATGCTTGGTAGCTCATGCATATCTTTGAGCAAGAAGCAGCCTACTATGGCCACTTCTAGTTGTGAGGCTGAGTATAGGGAAACTTTCACAATGATTATTGAGTGTGAGTGGCTCAGATGGGTTTTGGCTGATTTGGGTGTTATTCAGTCTTTTGCCACCACCATCTTCAATGAAAGTGAGAGTGCATTGGAAGTTGTGAGGAACCCTATGTTCCATGCTCACAAAAAGCACATTCAGGTTCACTATCATTATATCAGGGAGAGGTCCTCTGCAGTAGAGATGAGTTTGTCATATGTTCCCACGTAGGATAACATTGAAAATCTTTTCATAAAGGCTCTCCCTCAAGAGAAGTTTGAAGCTTTCCACAAAGCTTTGGGGTTGCTCCCTTTTGTGGATCGATTTCTTTCCACATAGGTTGGCACTTCCTTACACATGATTGCCAAAAAGGGAAAAAAATAGAGGTGATTTATATTATGATGGCAAATTTATTGGATTTTTGCAAAAAATGGCTATTTTTCATATAATAAATTATGGATTACAATCCATAAAATTTTTAATATTCGCCTTTTTCATGGAAAGTATGTATGGCTTATATGGTACAATTTCACCAAAATTATAGATCTTGGTAATATTTGGGGGATCCTCCCTCCTTTCCCTTCTTCTCCTTCCATGGTGCTCATGGGCTAGCAGGAGCCTTTATTTCACATATGCTAGTTTTTTAGCACTCACTTACATAAAGGAGCTCATTCTTTCTCCAACACACAAGTCTCAAGGTAGGTCCCTCATGGAAGAACACCTATCCATTGTGCTCAAGCATTGAGAGGAGACAATTAAGAAAATTCACTACACATTTTCCTCAATGCGAGTTTGTGGAAGGTTGTCCTTTGCATTGTGTGTGAGAGAGGGTAGGATGTCCGTCTACCTCTTACACCCATGCATATGGGATTGAGGTGCATACATATTGTAACGTCCTTGGTCCGAGAGGTCCTTCTCAGGACCATCAATTATTATTCCTCTATTCCCCCATCTGCCAGAAAGGGCCTCCACCATATTCAAGTCCCCACAAAGAACAAGGTTGTGGGATAGCGGGTCAAATGATTTCCAAATGGCAATTCTTTTTTAATTGAGATTGGGAGCATACATGGAGACAATGGTGAACTATAGATGACTCCCAAAGGAAGCACCAATCCACTTATGGCTCGAGACAGTGGTAAACTATAGATGACTCCCAAAGGAAGCACCAATCCACTTATGGTTCTAGTCCACATGGGTATCCACAAGTTTAGCATACCAATTTTTATCAATGCAGATAGCTGAACAGCCATTTCCACTCTGGTGCAGAGTGGAGAGTGAGACATGGGATGAAAAAATACATTTCGGTCTCTTTTGAAGGTCCTCCCCATTAATTTTGATGTCTTGAGGATAGATGAAGTCCAAGTTTAGGCTTTTATCACTGATTCATTGGCCAATAACCTCCTCTTGAGGGTTCACACAACCCTCTAACATTGAAGGAAACGACTATCATTATCAAAGGTTTAGTTCCTTGCGGGAAGGGGCCTTGTCTCTCTTTTTAATGTTTTTATCATCATCTTTTTTCTTTGTGGTGGAGAGGTGCTGACATAGAAGTCTACACTTAAGTGGGATTTTCCATGGTATCTCAACGAGTTGTTTTCCTCTGTGAGAAGTCTTCTTTGAAAATGAGTTCAGTATCCTTTGTGGAATTGTGGATCCAATGATCGAGTTTTCACTCTTCTAGTTATCTTCATTGTTGGTGGTAAATCCATCCTCTTTGCTAGTGGTGTATCCTTCTTGGTTGTCTTCCTTGTAAATGGAATCCTCTTAAGTTTTCCCATCATTGTAATCATCATAGTGATTCATTTCCTCTAGGGAATCCAAGTCATTGACCTCCTTCTCCAAGTTGCTAAAGATGCTTGTTTCTAGATTTGTGCGAGATGGGCTCCTCTCAATAATCCCCTTAGGGCTTCTTTCCCATCTCCTCTCAATAATCCCCTTAGGGCTTCTTTTCTTTCTTTGTCTCACTTTTGTGAAGCCTTCTGGGTTCCTCTCCATGGCTTGTCTTTCCTTCCCCTTCTCACCATCCAAAGGATAACTTACGACATGCTCTCAGCCATGAAGCTTCTTTGTTTTGACATCATTTGTCCACCTTTAATGGTGAACTCTTTTTATCATTGACATTCATCATTGATCACCAATCTTACCAAAGACCTGACGCATGGTTCACTCTGGCATTCATTCCAAATTTCCAATAGGTTTCGGTAGTTTTCTTTTTTTAATTTTTATAACTGCATATCACCGGGATATTCGTTAACAAGGAAATCGCGCGAATGTTGCAGTGAGAGGGACCGACACTTCGTATATCTCTCTTTGATCGTTTCACCTTGTGTACATCTACTAATCATGACTAACCACTTACTCTTACTATTAGATTCCGTTATAGCATATCTCGCGTGTGTGTGTGTGTGTGAGAGAGAGAGAGAGGGAGAGAAAGAATCTTGAATATCTATGAATAATGGGAGGAGATAATTTGAGAGATCACGTACGATTGCGCTACACAATATGTTCTTTGATATGATGATCATAGAGCAGATGCGAAAATTGCTCATAGCTGTTGTGCTCAGTTGTGACGATCATAGAGCAGATATAAAAACGGCTCATGGAAGACAACGTAAAAAAACACACACACAGAGAAGTGCATCCAAGCGCAAAGGTTAGTGAATACCAAGCGCAACGCTACGATCTGATCAAGCAGAACTGTAGGAGCGACTTCCCAATAAGCGACAAATCAAGCATCTCGATCTTATGGGAACGTCTCCTCTCCCAGATGGTGGGACGTATTTCAGGATGTGCACCGCCATCCAGACAAACAGCATGCGCCGCTCTTCTTGGTGGAGAGTAATTTCCGATGCCCATCTCCCCTGGTGATTTCGATGCGACTATCATACGCAATAAACGTTCACATCTATGCTGGCTCTCCGGTCCCGAAGTTCGTGAAGTTTCAAAGGATGGAGAACGAATGCGAAGCTCGTCACCTTGTTTGGGGTAGGATAAGTAATCTTGGAGTTGGCGCGCTGCCATCCTCGAATTGGCGAGCCACAACGTGAAATCTGCTCCCTTGCTTTGTAGATGCAAATGTGGTTTGCTGATAGCCATTCTGTTGCAGAAAGAAGGCTTGTCGATGTGGGTTATAGTATAATGAGAGAACGTCGAGAGAGAGAGAGAGAGAGAGAGAGAGAGAGAGAGAGAGAGAGAGAGAGAGAGAGAGAGAGAGAGAGAGATTGGCGTGGAGACGCCAAGATTGGCTGCTTAGTAGCTGTATATAATAAGGGAACGTCGACAAATATTGACGCAGTCTTCAATACGTGCGTGCTCAATCCGTTGATTAACGTAATAATCATTTTGAGTGTAGAGTAGATTTCTTGGTTTTGCTTTTATAAACCCTACAAAACTGCCGTTAAGAAATACCTGTCGCCGTGAGATGTAGACAATGTCAAGTCGACATCAATGTCAACGTTCCGACAATGTCAACGCTCCGACAATAAAACAATATGCTCCGACAATGTCAATGTTCCGACAACGTTCCGCCGAAGACTTAGCTTGCTGCACTCTGCTTGAGAGGGAAAAAAAACTTTACATTTTATCAGAGATCATTTTAACTAAAGAAAAGTGTTTTAAGCATGATATTAAACACCAAGAAGTAAGCAACAAGAACAACTCACAAAAAGAAAAACATTGCCATTGTTTATTGAATAGTTTAAGAAAGTTGGATTCATCTTTTCTACAGCTTTCGAAATCTTAAATATCAAAAAGATAGTTTTTTAAAAAGACCTAAGCATGTATAACTTTTAGACATAAATTGACCATTTTGGATATCCAGATTATATCGACTTAAACAATCCCCTAGAAAATGGTACCAAAAGTTTGATGCCTTAATGAAGTCTCAAGGCTATTCCAAAAGAAATGAGGATGATAGTCTCTACACAAAAAGATGCTCCGATAGTAGCTTCATATACTTGATACTTTATGTCGACAATATGCTAATTGTTGGGAAGTCCTCTTATGACTTGTCAATTCTCAAAACGAATTTTAGTGTGACACTTGATATGAAGGATTTGGGTGATGCCAAACATATTCTTAGCATGTGCATTACTCGTGATAGGAGTAAAAGATGCATATACTTGTCTCAAATGAGTACATATTCAAAGTACTTCACAGGTTCCATATGCAATATGGAAAGACATTGAGTACACCTTTACCCACATTTGTGAAATTGAACAAGGATTATTGCCCCAAATCAGATGAGGAAAAGGAATTCATGACCAAAATTCCTTATCAATCTTCTGTTGGTAGTCTCATGTATGCTATGGTAGCTACAAGACCATACATTGGTTTTGTAGTCGAATTTGTGAGTAGATATATGTCAAACCTTGGCAAGAAGTGTTGGGAAGTTGTAAAGATGATTTTGAGATATCTGAGTGACACTAAGGACAAGTGTCTATGCTTGGGTAGAGGGAAAGCATCCATTATTGGTTACATAGATTCTGACTATGCAGATTGTGTAGGCAATCGTAAGTGTACATCAGGGTACATTTTTTATTTTGTTGGAGGTGCTATCTCTTGGAGAACTCATCTTCAAGAATGTACAACTGTTTCTAGTACAGAAGCAGAGTATGTTACAACAAGTGAGGCATGTAAGGAAGCATTGTGGCTTTCACATCTTGCTTGTGATATGGGTCTACCTCAGCATATACCTCATTTACTTAGTGATAGTGAGAGTGCCATTTCATTGGCTAAGAATCCACTCTATCATGCAAAGACCAAGCACATTGAGGTGAGGTATCACTTCATTAGAGACTACTTAGCCACTGAGCGCATTATTCTTGAGAAGGTTCATACTCAAGAGAATGTTGTGGATGATTTGACTAAAGCTCTACCAAAGGATAGTTTTCGACACTATTATCACTTGATGGGGGTTACTTAATTCATGACTTTACACAACTACTTGTATACTATGTAACATGCTCATCAAGTGGGAGGTATATTTTTTATACTTACACTCAAGTATTCTTTATCATTCTTTATTTTTCTCCCATAGTCACTTTGGCCATATTAGCCTTAAGTGAGAGATTGTTACCATTATTGTCCATATTAAAAGCCAGATAGCCACTGGACACTTTTGTATATGTTTCTTAATAAAACATATAGTGGTCTCGTTAGCCACACACTATAAGTTTGACCGTACTTATAACACCTATGAAATCTGTGAGACTCTTATCACAAAAGAGTTGAAAAATGGCATTTGTGCTACTCTCCTCCCATCCTATTTATCCTCTTGCTACAAGATTAGAAAGATTCTAGAGTGCTCTATTATGACATGTGCCCATCATGCACACTCACTCTACTTTCTAAGGATAATCCCCGAGCTAGGAACCTTAGCAATACATGCTGTTGTTCCAATACAGATTGATGTATGATATGACTTGAATCTATGCCTAACATTCTCTCCTCTTCTAAAGATCATTGTACGCAATGATCCAAGAGGAGAGTGGGAGTGGAAACCCTTCCAAGATACCAAATACTCTGGAATGAACTAGTTCTAGACGCAATTCTCCTATTTAGCATCTCTTTTGGAATATCTGGTGTCATCTCTTTTTTATGAAGGAAAATTCTGAGAAGTCTAGCCTTGGCCTTAGCAAAGCTTGCTTATTCTTGGCCCTTGCTTGAAATTCTATAAACTATGTGGATCTTCCACCTAAGAAAAATATAATTTGAAGTCATTCTATGTGAACTTGCTAATTATATGCCAATAGTTCACATGTCTTCTACATATTCCTCGGATAAGTCTATGACATAAATGCAACTAGGAGTTATGGGATGTATGCTACCATCTCATGGGGAAGTGAACTCACTGCCTTCATGCATTATAGCTACATCTATCCCATTCTATCTTCTCCTCTAACATATTTTCCCGTAACATATCCTAAGAAATCTTATTTATCTTTTGGGTTTCGCACTCTATCTAAAGGTCATATTACTATATAGGTCTGAATCTGAATATCTCATGTAGTCAGAAGATAATCAGTGTGAACCTCTTACCTTCTTGCAAGCGTTCCACTATCTTCTACATAAGACCTTCTGTCATCTAGACATCTTATGGATCTTCTATTATCTTCTTGATGAATAGAAGTCTGCCATTTTTAAACTTTTCTTTTCTTGGTTCCTTTGAATCCTAAGAGACATTGTGTGTCTTTGAAGGATGTAGTGGACCTTATGTCCTAATTCCTTCTTTCTTTTTATTGATCTTGACTCATACTAATCTATACTTATGATTTTTAGAAAAATATTCTAACTAACTTGTGTCCTATGTTTACTATTCTAATTTCTTGAAATATCTTGCTTGCAAACCTTTTCAATCCATCTATTTTCTCCAATCTATATTGGAAAATGGACTTGACTTGTTTGCTTAAGAGAGAAATAGAATTATCTTTCCCTCCTTCAATAGAGTCATCAATGATGGATTTAAACTTATAGATCTACCATGCTTGCAAACTTGGTGAGTGTACCATATCTTCCAATAGACTTGATAACTTCCATCCTCTTTGTACTTAAAGTATAACTTTGGTCCACTTGACCACTTTATTCTCTTTGACCTACTTGGTCACTTTTTATGATGTCCTATGGATAGAAACATCAAACTTGTTTCTCAACTTGTTTTCCATTCGGAACTAAGTTTTCTTTCTTTCTTCTTCTTTTTTACTTGTAGACCTTGCGTTGTTGTATAATCACTCCCTGTTGAAGAACAAACTTGCTTGACTAGTAAATGAAAACCTTGCCTTGTTGTGTAATCACGCTTTAATGAGAATCTTGACCACAACCTTGCCTTGTTTGCTTATTGCAAACCTTGCCTTACTATTTAACCTTGTCTCTCCCTACTAGGTATTTAGACTATAGCTTTTCCTTGTTTGCTCTTTGCAAGACTTGTCTTTCTATATATCTTGGCCACTCTTGAGTATTTGACCCATGTACTTGCCTTGTTTGCTCTTTGCAAATCTTGCCTTTCTGTGTATCTTGGCCACTCTTGAGTTCTTGGCCTACAAACTTGGCTTGCTTGCTTAATGAAGATAAGTTTACCTAGGATCTCTATTCTTCATTCTTAGGTAGAGAGATAGATGGAATTATCCCATTTGCCTGTATTAAACTATTATGGAGATATGATTCCTTCTATATAACTAGTAACTCTAAAGTCTATGTCTCAACCTCCAGATCTAGGAAGTTCTTACATGAATTTTCTTTTACTATTTCTAACTATGGCATTCTAATCAAACTTGATTTGCCCTTTTATTCCAAAAATTTGAATTCTATACTTCTTGTGAAATAAACTTCTTTGTTCTATACACATAGAAATATGCACTAGAATTCATAGCTATGTAGTTATAGAAACTACCTATGAACTGGATACTTAATTTATAAGCATCCTAAACGTGTAGATGTTCTTAGAGTTCTCTTCTAAGGTTTCAAAATACCTTGAGATCTCTCACTTCTAAGTTTCTAAATCATGAAACCTTGGTAAAACTAGACCTTTTCTCAATTTTTCCTTTTTGCGAAAGGGCATTTTTTTCTTTCTAGTTGTATTAGTTTAAACCTTTCTATTTTAAAACCTAAATTTATTCCTTTTGATCAGAATGCTACTTGCATTCTTTCTTGATCATGGAATCTCTGAGGATGAACTATCCTCTATTCTAGTTTCTAACTAGACATCCTAGAATTCTTAGCTGTGAACTACTAAGTTTCTTATTCTCATGACCATAGCAACACTTTCCCTTGTCTTAAGACCCCCTTCATCTTAAACTTGAATTAATTTTCTCCATTTAGTGTTACCTACTAGATATGTACAAGCTTATACTTTTCTTTGATCAGAATGCTACTAGTCATTCATCTTGATCATTATATATTTTGGGTGCTCTAAAGTTTTTTCTAAGATGTTCTTCACTCATAGAATCCTAAGATCTTGGAAGTGTAACCTCAAATTCTTTGTCTATAGGTATCTTAAGGTCTTCTCTAAGATCTATTGATTCTCATAATAATAAGATCTTAGGACTTATACTTCTTCGCTTTCTTATTCCTTAATTTTGGCAATATGTGCCCTTGTTTTTTCCATTGCTCCATGTTGGAACATCAAGCTTACACTATGCTTGAGGTGGATTTGATCTACATCAAAGGCTATTGCATCGAAAGAATATCCGTTGGAGAGTTCTTTTTCTTATGCTCATTTATTGTATTTTTTGAGAGATTTTTGATGGTTCATTTACCATTGTAAAAAGCCTTGAGATTTACACATGTAAAGGTAGAAAGATAAAGCCCAAATCCCACAAATTTGTGGTGGTTGAAGTTGCATTCAATCAAGCAATCAAATCACCTAAAAGTAGATCAGGCTAGATCTTCACTTTTCCTAGATTGTAGGAAAGTGAATTGATTCCCTCCAACAACCATTCTCACCTTCATTTGAATTCAAACTTCACTTGCAAAAGTCGTGGAACACTCCTAGAGTCTATATAAAGACTTGAAATCACTTGTATATTACATGGAAGCAATATACATACACTTGTGACCATCATTGTCTTGCTCCTTCAACTCTTTGCATCATCTTCTTCGCCAACAGTAATTTTGCAGAGGCTGCTGCTCTCTCTCCAGAGCTCCAAATTGAGTGCAAGATGAATCATTGGAAAGATATTAGTGTCTATTTTATGCGTATAAATTTTCATATCATTTGGCTCAGTAAATGGGGAGACATCTGAGTTTTTTTATCTCAAAGTTAATCTCTGCATATTCCTGAAAAATAGGAAGTACCACCGGTGAATGTCTCATTCATTCCTATAGCATATTTTGCTTATTCCTTATACTTTTGTGCATTCTTTACAATCAACTCTATGTGTATCATTTCCATAAAAGGATTTGTTCTAATTGTAATCACGCTAGTCGCTATGGGCATTTGAAGTTCATTGTCTCTTCCATAGATAGTAAGTGTTTTGAGCTAGTCGACCCGCAAACCTATATGTTTTTGTATCGAATCATTCTCCTTGATGCTCCAAAGTACATAGTGTGTTTCTTTGCACGTATAACATGATTATAAGGTCTATTTGAGTCTCCATAAGTTCAAGGGCTCGTCGTGTGCCCGTTGGCTAGACCAAAGTTTGTCGCTTCGAAACACATTTTTCTACCTTCTACAAGCTTCTCCAAGTTCTTTCAGTGGTATCAGAGCCAGATCAAGATGGGTGACGGCTTTCCCTCAATGATCGAGAAGCTTGATCAACACAACTACGTGGCTTGGCAAATCAGGATGGAGGCCTATTTGCAAGGTAGAAATCTTTATGGAATTGTAGGAGGTGATGAAGCTATGCCTATTCCAAGATCCAAAGGAGGACCTACACAAGAGGAGACAGATAAGCTCACACTTTGGTGTGTAAGGGATGCTCAAGCAAGGTCGTATATACTAAACTCTATCTCTAACTTTCTATTACCACATATTTGAGGATGCAAGACACCTCAAGAGACTTGGGATGCCCTTGAGACCTTCTTTTCTGCTAGTACAAAAGCAAGAAAGAATCATCTTTGGAACGAGTTCAACCAAATGAAGAAGACACCTAAACAAACCATCACAAAGTTTGTTACCAAGGTCAAAGAAGTTGCAGATTAGTTAGCATCCATTGGAGAGCTGATTGAAGAAGAGGTCATCATGAGGCAAATTGTCAACGGAATTCGAAGTGATAAGCAATGGCAATCCTTCACGATGACTTATGATCTCATCATGGATGTGCAAACTCCACACTTCAACATCTTTCTTGGACAACTCTTCAATCAAGAAGCCAATAATAGCATAAAGGAAGGTAACTCTTATCATGGTAATTCAACTAGTTCTCTATATGCAGATAAGAAGGATAAGAAGCAGAAAGGCAAGAAGAAGGAAGAAGATGAAGAAGAGACCTCCCAAGCCAACTTCGAAAGCAAGAGCAAGTGGAAAGGGAAGAAGAAAGGGAAGAAGATTGGTAATGTCAAAGCTTCCAATGGCAGGACAAACATTCCGAGTAAGCTTCTCTATGTACGCACTATCACTAAAAACCTAATGAGTGTAGGCCAAATAGTTGAAAAAGGCTTGCAAGTTAGGTTCACCCAACATGGAGCTTTTGTGGAAGATCCATGTCAAGGCTTCAAAAAGATAGCCTGAGGTGAGAAGCATGGTAGGCTCTTTACTTTTGAAGTAGGAGAAACCAGGAACATAGCTCTATTCAACTTTGGGTCTCAAACCCCAAGTGAGCTTGAAGTGTGGCATAAGAGACTTGCTCATGTGAATGAAAGAACCTTGAAGGATATATGCAGGGATCAAATTGTTCTAGGACCGCCGAACATATCAAAGCAACACATGATCAACAGATGTGATGCATGTCAGATTGGGAAGGCACAAAGACAACCATTCAACCACAAAGGCTACATCCACAACAACTTGTTGGACTTAGTACATACAGATGTATGGGGACCAAGTCAAGAACCTTCATTGGCAGGATCAAGGTATTATGTCTCATTTATTGATGACCATAGTGGATGGACTGTTCTATACTTTATCAAGAGTAAGAATGAAGTGTTTGATTGCTTCGAGAAGTATCTTGCACATGTGGAGAATCATACAGGTAGATCGCTAAAGAAGCTCATATCTGATGGAGGGCGAAAATACTTTTCCAAAGAGTTTGATGAGTTCTTGTAGGACAAAGGTATCAAAAGGGAAGTGACTACTAGGTACTCTCCTAAACTAAATGGAATTGCAGAGGAGAACAAGATACTGGTTGGATAATCTAGAACAATGCTTGAAGAGAAGAAGTTGCCACATCATCTATGGGCAAAAGCTATTTCAACTGTTGTGTACCTTGTCAATAGACTACCATCCAAATCACTTCAATGTATGACTCCTTATGAAGCATGGCATGGAAGAAAACCTAGTCTTGGACATTGCAAGGTTTTTGGTTGTTTAGCTTATGTTCATGTACCATCACAAATAAGAGGTGAGCTAGATGAAAGGGCAACAAAGGCAGTGTTTATTGGATATGATTCAACTCAGATGGGTTACAGGTTCTTCAATCCTTCAACCAAGCAATTCACTACAAGTAGAGATGTTGTGTTTGAAGAACACAGGTCTTGGTATGATGAAGACAAACAAAAGGTAACACTACCATATGATCTTGATTCTGACTCTTATCAATTAGGAAGCAAGCATGATACACAGATCCCAGATCCAAGAAGTGATATAGACGATGACCAAGATGAAAGAGAAAAGGATTACAAGCTATGGAAGTCAAGAGGCAAAGCAAAGATGCAAGAGGTTGGAGAATGCTCCAAACAAGTACCTAGAATATTAGGAAGAGAGAAGAAACAACGAAAGGTATGGATATGATTCCACATTTGTTACGAAACATTCAATATACTTGGCAAAAGACTCTATTTTAGAGGAACCCTCAACCTATGAAGAGGAGAAGGGAAATCCTAATTGGGAAAAGGCCATGAAAGAAGAAATAGATGCATTAAAGGAGATGGACACTTGGGATTCGGTTCCAATATTGCTGAATCAAAAGGTAATTGGTTGCAGATGGGTATATAAAGTTAAAACAAACTCAGATGGATTTGTTTGCAAGTACAAGGCAAGATTAGTTGCCAAAGGATGCTCACAAACTCATGGTATAGACTATGAGGAAACATTCTCACCAGTTGCAAAGATGACTACAATCAGGACATTGATAAGTGTAGCTTCTGCAATGAATTGGAGACTCTTCCAACTTGATGTGAAAAATGCATTCTTAAATGGTTGGATAAGTGAAGAGGTATACATGTCACAACCACCAGGTTTTGAAAACCCTAATCATCCATCTTATGTTTGCAGACTTAAGAAAGCATTGTATGGATTGAAACAAGCTCCTAGAGCTTGGAATTAGAAGTTGGTTACATCTCTTCAAGATCAAGGGTTCAAAGCTAGGAGCTCATATCCTTCTCTATTCATCAAAAGGGATCACAATGAGGTGATCTATCTATGTGTATATGTAGATGATATTATTCTGACAGGTGATGATCTAAATGGCATTCAAAGGATCAAGAGACACATTCAAGAGGAGTTCAAAATCAGTGACCTAGGTGAGCTCACATCTTTCCTAGGTATGCAGGTGATATACACAGATGAAGGAATGTATTTGACTCAAAGAAGATACATTTAGGATCTTCTTCTCAAGTTCAAAATGGAGAACACTAAACTTGTAGGTACACCTTTGGAGATGAATCATAAACTTAGTGTTTATGAAGGTGAGAAAATTGAAGACCTAAAAGAATATCAAAGCTTGGTAGGTAGCTTGGTATATGCTACTCATACAAGGGTAGACATCTCATATAGTGTGGGAGTGCTTAGTCAGTTCATGCACTCACCGAGAAGACCACACATGGATACAGCTAAGAGAGTACTTCAGTATCTCAAAGGTACAATCAACGAAGGTATATTCTATCCTTACTCTTTAGATTTGGATATCAAAATCTACTTAGATGCAGATTGGGTAGGAGCTAAGGATGATAGAAAAAGTACATCTGGTTACTTAGCATTTGCAGGTTTGAAGCTAATTTAATACACAAGTGAAGAAAAGATGGGAGATTCTCTTCAGATAGAGAAATTGGATAGAGAAAACTATCTTGCTTGTTCCATGAGGATGGAAGCTCATCTCATGAGCAAATACTTGATAGGATACATTACAGGTGAAGAAGAAAAACTAGAATTCAAAGATCCTAGTGTTCCAACTAGGGATGAACTCTCATATTTGAAGACATGGATGAAGAAGGATGCTCAAGCTAGGAGCATTATCTACATGGGAGTCAATGACTACTTGCTACCTCATATTAGAGGACTTGAAAGTGCAAGTGACATATGGAATGCTTTGGAGGAGCATTTCCAAAACACTTAAAAGTCAAGGAAGGCATCTTTATGGGCAGAGTTTACCACATTCAAGAAGAAGGCTTCTGAATCCATTTTTGATTATGTAACAAGGATGGAGAACATTGCAGATGCATTAGGAGCAATTGATGAAGATATTGAAGAGGAAAAATTGGTAAGGCAAATCCTCACAAGTTTGAGAGGAGATGAGAAATGGAAGCCATTTTATTTATCTACTGAATTGTCACAAGATCATTTTACTCCTGATTTGAATCAGTTGCTAGGACATATGCTAACTTTTGAGCAGGATGTCAAAGGTGATGTTGATAAGAGTACATGTCAAGCAATGTATTCAAAGGACAAGAAGAAGTTTAACAAAGGCAAGCAACAATTGAATGAAGAATAAGGTACAACTAGCCAAGCTAACTTCCTAAGAGGAAGAGGTGGTGGTAAAGGAAGAGGTAGAGGCAAAAGCAATAAAGATGGAGTCAAAGCTTGCTGGATTTGTGGTAAGAAAAATCATTTAGCTCATGAATGTTGGCATAATAATCAAAATGGTGGAGGATATAATCAGAATTTTAACTCAATAGGAAGAGGTAATAGAAATTAGAGAGGTAATTTCAGATGTAGAGGTAGTAGAGGTTACTTTGGAAGAAATGCAGGTAGAGGTTTCCAAAGTCAATCCTACAGCAATACCTAATACAATTATGCTTCAGATCAAAAGGAGGATTCAACCTTGATTATGAATGCAACTTGTGAAAGATAAATTGAAGATCAAAGAGTTTTCTACATTGACTCAGGGTGTAACAATCACTTGAGTGGCAATATAGCTTTGATGAATGATTTGAAGAATAAGGTAACTAATCATGTAGTTCAAAGCATAATGTGAAGTCAATTGGATCAGTGAAGGCTAAGGATGGGAGCACTCTTCTGAGTAAGGTTTTGTATGTTCCTACAATTCCAAAGAATCCGATAAGTGTAGGGAAAATTGTTGAGAAAGGTTATGAAGTAAGGTTCACTAATGATGGAGTTTTTGTGGAAGACCCTAGCAATGGGTATAAACAAATTGTTTTAGGAAAGAAAGAAGAACGGCTATTCACATTGAAGATTCAAGGCAATGTTGGTCATGTCTTGTTCACTTATGGAGGACAATAGTTGACTAACCTCTATACAAATTTTCAGCTCCTAATTGTGATCAGGCTGAGAGAATTGAGAGTAGGAACATTTACATGTGTAAATGTGGTCAGTTCTCCTTCCACAGTGTAATGTTTTGAGCAATCAAGCACTCATTCTTTAGTATGTTTGATGTCTTACTAGGTATAAGTAGGCACTAGGAGAGAGTTAAGTATCAAATTTTCTTCATGACCAAGAAAATTTAATTACTTGCAAACCTTTTGCGATGTATGATGACTCTAAGTCCCGGATGTACTTAGGGAGTCATGAAGATAAGCTTATAATGATTACTCTAAGTATAGGTGATATTTAGAAAGTCGTGTGGATAAGCTTTAGTTGATTAGTTACGTAATTTATGTAACTTCTCAAGCATCTAAAGATTGGATGATAACTTCAGCTATATTTCCAAGTAAGCTACCTATGGGTAAAAGCATTTGAATAAACAGGTCGTAATTTGAGAGAACTATGTGAGCATAAAGTGAAAAAAGTCTTGAAATGAACAAAGAAATGTGAAGCACTTGACGGATGAAGCATGCATGTGACTATAGAATGTACACAAGGTGATTAGGTATCAACAAAAAAATGAGATTTATAGTCAAGTAATTATACACATATTTCCCATATTGTTCATCATTAGTTAGTTTGATGTAGAGACTCTTTGTGTGTAGATGGAAGATTAGGACACAATCCCCACATTTGGTTGTCACTAAGACTCCATTACTTGATGGCTCAAGCTCCACCCATGGGCCATCAATAAGAGTGTGAACCTAATGTTTGTAAACATGCATGAAGAAATAGAAAATATATGAGACTCTCGCGATCTCTACGTACACATGCCCTTTAAGCATTATCAGAAATAAACATGAAAACTTTGTCTATGAGTATGAAACAATGATAAAGTGAAGCAGAGTAGAACAAACATTTGCATGTAGGACCAAAAGAGAAAATTCTTCATGATAACAACCATTTGAAACACATGAAATTCAAACATGTAAGATAGATTCCAAGCATATGCCATAGAAGTCCAAAAAATCAGTGAACACTTTCCATTTTATTTTGGTGGCATTTGGACACGATCCCCCATGAGAGGTAGTGACAGAAACCCACACATATGTAAGCCAACCTCCATATCTATCAAACCTACAATACACATGAATGGAAAACCTATAATACACATGAAAGTCAATAGATATCACAACTTCAAACACCTTATAGCAATGTAGATCAACACACATGCATTTGTGGCTTCATGATGTAAACCCCTTGGAAGCTTGAAAAGGACATATTACTGAGCATAAACCATATATAACATTCCCAATCATGAAAAATTCCTCTCAAGTCCTTCAAGTTGAGGTAGGAGGTATGGACACAATCCCCCCCTAAGTGAGACATTCACAGACACCCAACACCCACAAGAGAACTTCAAGTGGTTAGGTATTTGTGAAAAGAGCCTCAAACCTTCTTCCGAAGTTCATCATTTGGCCCTTGATCATATTCTTTGAGATTCTTGCCCATTTTAAAGTTTTCTTGAGTATAGCAAGAGACCTCTATGATTAGGTGGGAATAAGTGAAATCTTGTATGAGAGCAATGTCCTTACTAAAAGACATTACTAGTTCCATATGCCAAAGCTTAGCACATGAATCCCCACAAATAGAGACATTTTCACATTGAGTGGATTTTTGTGTTCTAAGGTTTCATACAAGAGGGACAAAGTGAAAAGAATGCATACCCATGTAGTTTCTACCCCAAACATGTGTACAAGAATTTATTTATATCCTTAGAGTAGCTTGTTGTTGCCAACTCCAAATAATCAATTCAGCCATTAGACATTTTGATAGGAGAGCAAGTCAACATTTGTACATGACTCATAAGGAGGATTATCTCTATAAAGGAGTTAGATTAGAAATATTTAAGCTCCCCCCTCAATACTATGTGAAGGACATTGCATATCACTCATGGCATTCCAATAAAAAGGATCACTAAAAGAACAATTGATATAGTAGTCACGACCATCATTAGTCATGCATTGTGGAGAAGGTTTGAGAAAATATGCAAGACATTGTTTTACTAAACGAAGAAATTATTTTGACACCATACGAGTGCAAAGAATAACAAAATAACAACGGAGAGCTCAATCTCTTTCAATACAAACATGACATGGATTTGAATACCAAGACCAAAGTCTCCTCGTTCAACAACAAATCCTTGATCTTGCCATGTTGTTGATTTTTTCCTTGGTAAGAATCAAGAAAGTCATATGCATCTCCACTCTAAGTGCCAACCATATATTTTCTACCAATCTCCTCACTGAAGATTGCTCCACATATGTCATCATAAACCTGTTTACCACCAGGTGCACTATTGCTAATAGTAGTGCAAAATTTATCCCATTATGATGACAATGAGCATAACAACAAGAGTGCTTTCATTTCATTATCCATGTCCATTTTCTAAGCCTATAACTGAGAGAATATAGCATCAAACTCATTCAAATGAGGACAACATTATCTGTGTCCTTCGTGCAAAGATCATATAAGTTTCTCATTAGTTACACTTTATTTGATGTTGTTTCTTTTTCATATGTATTGCATAACTTCTTCCAAAGATCCTCTAGACTTTCATTGTCCAATACTATAAAGTAAACATTATCTGCTAGGTGCAATTGAATGCTAAACCTAACCATTTCATCCAACTCATCCCAATAATCTTCATCCATGTTAGCAGGATTCTTTGAGATTCCATTTACTCGCTTCCATTGCCTCCTCTAAATCACCACATCTTTAATTTGATTCTTCCATAGGCCAAAGTTTGTGCCATCAAGTTTTTCGATCTCAAAATGGTCTTTTCCTTGCATGTTATAGCTCCTTCTAGGAACATTGGCACTATACCCTAATCTGCTAGATGTGCCTGAGATCTGTGGTGCCACGATGATCAAGAATTCACCAGAATGATAATGGAGCTAAAAGACTCCAAACACCACTAAGGCTCAAAAAACGGTGACCAAGTGCCAAATTCTAGGACAAATTAACAGAGTCTCTTCAGAGAAATGGAGTAATGAACAGTGATGACCAACCAAAAGGATTTTGTGAGAATATATGTGCTCACACCAATAAGTGTATCAAGGAGTAAATCGACCACTATATAGTTGACAAAACAAAAAATCTAGAAAAAATTAACTAGAGTCTCCACTACAAAATGAGCATATGAACAGTGTGAAATGCTCATAAAATTGAAAGTATTGACATGTAAACTTGCATAGGCAATCATTGACTCCATTGCATATAATCAGTTAACCAAAAGAAGCCAACTTGGCTCATCGAGCACCTATGAACAAATAGCATACATCTCCTATGGCAAGGTTGGGTAAGTCTTCCCCCTGCATCACCAAAGAGACCCAAACATTTGGGTGTCTCCCAGTTTAGAAAAGCTCACCACGACCCTCTTTATCAACATCAAAGGCTTTATGCAAAAATGTAATTGCTATATCAATGACCACATTGACATACATAAGCAGTATCCATAGAAGCATGCATAGTGTGTATGTGCTCAATATATGTAGTAAGATGGCACATAAAGGCTGAATTCATAACACCTACAAGTGCCTATCAACTCTATCCTTTCAGCTCAAAAAACCATAAACTTGTGGTGGCTACTCCCACCACAACTAAAACCTTTCAAGAAACCTATACAACATAGGCCCAACGATGAATATTTGTTTTTGAAGAAGTACAAAAAGCACTCTTGTTGATGTTCTTGAACCTATGTAAAGAGAACTATGCACAAGTACTCCAAAATGGCTCCCAGAATCACCCCAAAAATGCTTCAAAACAGGCTTTGAAAGTAAAGAATGAAGCTTTGAGGGACCAAAACATGTTCAAGGTAATGTTAACCATAGTCTTTCCCCCTCTTTAGACACCACAAGAGTGTAGCTTAGTGGCAAGAGAGCTTGTTAGTTAAGCGAGCTCCAAGGGGAACAAACTGGGATGGATGACCTCCCGAGAAGTGTAGAGAACTTCTATCTTCATTGATCGTTGAGGTCCTCCCTCACACACAGCCCATGGTGACTCATTAGGGTGAAAAATGGCCGAAAAGGGGTTGTTTGCTAATGAGAGATTAAGGAAATTGAAAAATAGAGTCTTTCCACGTGTACAAGAATATAACCATGCTGTCTCCTTTAACCGTATGAAGAAATTCTTTTTTTAAGAGAATATGATCTAAAAGCGCTGCGAAAGTGATGAAGATTCTTGTATTCAGTGTACAATTTCTTGGTTTGATGCAAAAAAATATATTTTTGCACACCACACAATGCATATTTTTAAAGTTCCAAAAAGGAAATGATTTTTGAATATATGAAATATTTTTGGGTTCACAAAATTCCATGGTCATTCAGCCACAGGGTTTACATCAAATCAAAAGTTTCCATGTGTACAAAGCCTTTTTATCTATAAATGTTGGCAAAGTTTGTGAATGTCAGTTTCTCGCTTTGAGCATTCTTCTTCTTCTCGATTCTAATGGCTTCTTCTTCTCGGCGTCCTTCCAATTGTGTAACCTCAGGTTTACAACAGAAGAGAGGATTCTTTGTGGAAACTGCTTTTTGTGAAGTTAAATGAATGAGTAAATATGCTTCCTAGTTGTAGAGGTGTCCATAAAGTAAAGCATGCTAAAACAGATGACACAAGAAACCATTAGAGGGGACGTATTCTTAGTTTCAAATTGAAGAGATGTGGTTGGTTTGCAAGAGTACAACATGTGTACAAGACATTGCAAATATGAAGGATGTAATCTTTTTTTGTGTAATTGATCCATGTCCTAATTGATCCATGATCTTTTTTTTTTGTGTAATTGATCCATGATTTGTTTTTCTATTTTAAAGCCTTGCCATCCATACGTTTTGTTGTGTTCTATTTTAAAGCCTTGCCATCCATTTTGAATTCAAGTTTACCTTGGAGTGCTGCTAAGCTTCTCAAAATGCATATTGATCAAAACATTCCAGGAATTTCTTAATTGAATGAAGAAAAAAGGTTTGGATACATTCAAATACATGTGCCATTACATAAAGACAACACCTCATGTGGCTGGAGAGTGATTGCAGATGCAGTAAGGTTCTTGGAAAGTAGGTTTTAAAATCCTGAGTTAAACTTGTCAGACTATCTAGATGCTTGGGTCATCTTGATCAAGGAGAGAGCAATAAATGCCATTATGAAACATGCAATATGCCCTTAAGATCCAGACTCAGCTCCACCACCATACCAGATAAAAAGAAGTCTAAAGAAAAGAAGAAAGGGTTTCCTATTCACTCCCCATTAAAGCATGGACCAAAGAATAAGAGTAGAGGTGAGGGCTCCAAAAAGTACAGAAAAGAAGGGTGAAACATTATATTTTTGGAATGTAAGATTGTAATCTAATGTGTAACCAACATATGTTGGAAGATTTATTGATGTACAAATTGTATGTAATTATGCCAGTCTTCATCTGGAAGATGGTCATTGTAACTATATTTATATGCCTTGAGTAATGTAATGTTGAATTGATCCTCTTGAGAACTAAGCAAAAGTGACTTCATTGCATGGTTCAAGCAAAATTGAATTGGTCCTATCATCAAAATGTCTATTTTGTGTGCTTTTTGCTTTATTCATGTTGAAAAGTTAAATGCGAAGAGGATAGAGAAGTTTTTATCACATGACCGATGCAAAATACGGGCAATCGGAGAATTTCAGATTGCTCGTATCGCTTGTATCGGTCGTGTCATCCAATCTTTTCCATTTTTTCATACCATCCATTTTGTCATATGCAAGTTTCTGTATAATCATTGCACCATTGAAACCTCATCAAAATGCTGAAATTAAACAAAAAATTTGCCAATATGAATATAGTCCATAGAAATCCATAATTGAAGTGATGTAATGAGTCACATTCTTAGTTACCGTCTTGCAAAGTAAAATCAATGGAAGTATGGAAAAAGGTTCTAAAAGGGGAGATATATTATGTAAGAATTTCTTGGTTTATATTCTTGAATCACCTAGAATTTACTCATGCAAGTTCTTTTATAATCATTGCACAATAGAAGCCTCATCAGAATCTTGAAATTAAACAAAAAAATTCCAATATGAATGTAGTCCATAAAAAGACATAATTGAAGTGATGTAATCAGTCACATTCTTAGTCACCATCCTGGAGAAAAGTTAAATGTGAAGAGGATAGAGAAGTTTTTATGACACGACCGATGCAAGCGATATGGGCAATCAGAGAATTTCGGATGGTCCATATCGCTTGTATCGGTCGTCATCCAATCTTTTCCATTTTTTCATACCATCCATTTTGTCATATGCAAGTTCCTGTATAATCATTGCACCATTGAAACCTCCTTAGAATCTTGAAATTAAACAAAAAAATGCCAATATTAATATAGTTGATAAATAGACATAATTGAAGTGATGTAATCAGTCACATTCTTAGTCACCATCCTACAAAGAAAAATCAATGGAAGTTTGAAAAAAAGCTTCTTAAAGAAGGAGACTTGTTACAATCTAAAGGGTTGGAACTTGATCACCCTGGGTGGCAGGCAAGTTATGCAAGATAATGTTTTCTCTGATCTAATGTTAACTATTGCACCATCAATTGAGAATTCAAACTATGATGATGCCTTATCAAGGTATTCTAGGAGCTCCCTTACATTTTTGAATTTCCAATTTGCAATGACAATTATTTTCCTAGATTGAAAATCTGGATGAATCAGTACTTCTGGACAGCTCTCCTCTGAGTCCAAGCTATCCAAAGTCCAAGATCTTTTGTACATTACCTGTATTTTGTGGAAGCTTTGGATCTTTTCTTAGATGAACATCACCACCATGAAATCCCATTTTGAAAAGTAGAGATTCACATTTTTTAATTAAAATTCCTCTAATGTAGTGTGTTTTGTAAATAGTTTATGTATTGTAGATAATTCCTTGAACTCTCCTAGAGCCTTGAGCAATAGGCTTGTAAACCATCCTTACCATCTCCTACAAATCTAATTAGATCATGAAGATTATGAAAAGGGGGATTGTTGCTCTAGCACAATGGTGAGAACCACGTTAAGAAGCTTCACCTCCTTAATGTCAATCCGCGGAAGAGATAGGAGTGATATGAAGATCGTGAACGTGAGATGAAGTGAGAGTGAAGGTGAGAAGCACAAAGATGCACACACACATACACACACACACAATGAAGAGACAAGCAAGACACAATGGAAGGTGGGAAATTAGCTCTATTACTCAATAATACTCTTACAAACTCAAACTAGCTCTAAGCTCACACTAGCCAACATGAACCAACCTCAAAAATGAGCTCTCTAGCTCTTTTTATAGTTTCTAGACTAGTTTTGATCGGTTTCACATCTAGTGATCGGCCTAGTTAAAAAATAGGTCCTAGAGGCTATTTGGAAGGGTAAACGATGTCTAAAAATGACGAAATTTGGTACGAGCATTCTACCTAAGCTCCTCAAGCTCGAGGACTCCTCGGCTTGCACAAAATGGAGCTATGACTTACAAAATGGGGTTTTGTCTATATTACATATGTTACAAGAGTGATGAAAATCACTGTTGGATGTTTGAAGAGGTAATAAAAACATAATTGTTTGAAAAAATGATCCCACTGGCTCCCTGCTCCGTCTTTACATGCTTCCATGTCGTCTGTGCCTCTGACTGCTTCCAACACCCCCCTCCCTCTCGCTTCTGTCGTCCTCGACAGAACCTTGTTGTGCGGTCTGCCGGATGTAGTTTTGTAGGAGGTCGTGAGCGAGGGTGTGCTCAGATACTCGAATGCCTCGGGCCAGATCAGCCTCGAGCTTCTCCCAGTCGATCGGTTGCGGTTCGTCGGGTGGCGGGAGTTGATAATGCGTGGAATAAACCATTCGCTCACAGGCAAAAAGTTGCAATAAATGTGTGGGCCTGCTGATGAATACCTCGGAATGGTATTCCCAAAACCCGGTGGTGAACATCTCTTCAAAGGTTTGTTTGTAGCATGCCGGGAGGTATTTTATTCTACAGTGCCAGGCATAACACACCCGGAGCGATGGCGTTGTGCTCATGTCATATACTAGATCAAAGTTACCATGCTCAAATCCCGGGGTGTTTACATGCGGTGCCTTGACGCGTCGGAAGACTTTAAATATCATTTGCATCATGTCAAAAATTTTGACAGTCATATGCGCGGCGATATCATCCATATGCTTCAGGCGAGGGAGCCAGTGACGGATTGTAGCCATCATATAACCGACAGTGGGCAACTCAGTGGGCGGCTTGAAGTAGGGGTAATTCAGCCAATCCTGACACTGCCTGTTATTTTGTACTTTGATAGCGAATGCAGTCCAAGAGCGGCGTGGAGGTACTGGTCCCCAGCAAGGATTATACTTTAAATGTAAAGGCGCTTTCACCCATGTGCTCATCATTTCTGGGTACTTCTGGAGGAGGTCTTTGTGCCAATCGGGTTGATGGATTTCTCCTCTTTGCGCATTTGGTGGCAAGTCCGCCGGCTCGAATTGTGTAGCATGCGTGGGTTTCATGCCGGTTTCTTTCTCTATAGCTAGCTGATATTCAGCCATTAACATGAAGTATGGCTTATACTGCAGCTCATGCCCAGATATATAGCGTCGGGGGGCCAAATGAGCAAAGAAGGGGGATTGTAAGATTCTCTCTTCAATCATGGCCATGGCATGTAACTGTGCCTCTACTCTGGCCGAATGTGTCGTTCCAAGTTCTTCGATCGTTTTCATCCACGCGGGGGTAGGAAGTTCATAGGTCATCTGGCCTTCGGCCGTGACTTGTCCGCCTGGGATGGGTATTGGCTCGTATGCTTCTTCAAACGTTTCCTCCACCGGAATGGTTATGTTCTCGTCGTCAGCTGGGATCTCCGGTGGGGAGTCAGGCCGTGGTGGTGCTTCGTATACATCTATGCGTGATTGGAGAGTGGTTACCTGGGCCCGTAGTGCGTTGAGTTCCTCTATGAGTTCAGGAGAGGGGTCCACAGGTTCTGGTACTTCTGCTGCCACTGGTAGTTGTTGTGGTGCCGGTTCTCTGAGTTGTAGTAACTTGTGATCTTCTTTTAGCTTCTGATGCTCTTCGTTCATTCGATCGTAGTCCTCTAGCAGTCGAACGTGGTCATCTAGCAACATCCGCATCGATTCAGATGGGATTGCCTTGAATCTGCTCGGACTTAATGGTTGTTCAGGATGGTCCAATGCCGCTTCCAAATTTTCTCTATTCTGCGCTTGGAGTCTCACGTTCTCCTCCTGGGCTGCGGCTAGGTGCCTCCTGAGTAGGCCCATATTTCTGGTCAGCGTCGCGTTCCTAATTGTTTGGGCTCGAAGCAGGTTGTCCAGATCAGCAGTGGCTTCTTTTGTTTTCTCTTCACTTTCTAGCTCTAGCTTATGATATGCCTCTCTTAGTTCTTGGTGTCGCGTATTTAACGAGGCATTCTCGATTGATAATGAATTGAGCTGCGACTGCAATTCATTGGTCGTCCTCTGCAGCTGTTGATAATTGTTGCCCAGAGATGCAAACTCATCTCGTACTTGTGACATGCATGTGAACATTTGTTGAAGTGCAGTGTCTATGGTGGGCGATAATAGTAATGAAGTGCTAAGTGAGGATGCAGTGGAAGTAGATGCAGCGGGAATGGGAAATGGGGTTGGGAAGGTGGATGCAGTGGTGATTGTGGAAAATTGTGACGTACCTAAATATGATGGTGCTGTGAGTGGAGTGGGTGCTGGTGAGGTGGATGGTGATATGTCCATGTCATTGGACGTGTCAAGTGCGGTGACTGTGAAAAGCAGTGTGTAAGTGGGTGGTTGTGTAGGTGTGAAGACGGGATTTACAAATGTAGAGTAATTTACAGGGGGAATGGCTGGAGCAGCTTGGTGAAAAGGGGAAATAGGGGTTATGGTGGGTTGAGGAGGTGAAACTGGTGAGAAGGTTAGTGGGGTTAGAAAGGTGAAAGGGTGTCTTAAAGGTGGGGGAAAGGATGGGAAGGATGAAGGGGTGAAGGGGTTAACATGTAGACGCGGAGGATTGGGTGGGGGCATGGTGGCATGAATGGGCAGGGTAAAGGCTTGGGCTATGTTGCCGTGGACTGGTGTGGCTGGTGGAGGAGCAGGTGGGTGTGCAGGGGATACAGGATGGGTTGGTGACACATGAGGTGAGAGAGGAGTAGATGGTGTGGATGTTATTTCAAGGATAGTGGTAGTATGTACAACGGTAGTATGTGGTGGGGAGTCGACTAGGATGGCTTCTTCGGTGAAGGATCTTTCCGGCCGTAGGCGTGCATCTTGCGCCTGGTGGGATGATTGAGCACCTACCGGAACTCGAATATATTCACCGGGCTTCGATAACAGGCGAACTCTGCGAGGGTCATATTGGGGAAGTGGCTTCCTTTGTAAATATCTCAGTGCTTCGACCGGGCCGATGGATTGGACCAGTTCTCTAAACCCTCTGATGTAAACTTCTTCAAACCCTCCGGAGATGAGTTCTTGTTCGATTATGGTTTGGCTCTCTTCTTCAGTCAACTTCTTCCGTGCCCAGACTTTCTCCATCGTACGATATAACTTCTTGATTGCCAGCGTGTAAGCTGCTGCTTCGAAAGTCTCCTCTTCGTGCGTGCTGGTGTCACCGTGTGCATCGGTTTGTTGGCCTTGGCCGTCTGTCTGTCCTTGTTCTTGGGAATCATGCGTGCCCTGGCTGGCTTCGTCATCACCTTCGTCATCGTCGGTGGCTGTTTGTTCATCATCAGAGCTCGACACAACTTGTCCCTGTGGCAGATCCCGCGGTGTGGTAGGGTAACTGGGGCGTTCGTATTCTTGGGAGAACATTTGTGCCTCTGAAAACTGGAACTCATTTGAGAATGCATCCGGCATCTCAAAATCGAATGTTGTGTTTATTGGTTCTGCCTCCATGTGTGGTATTGGGAAAGAAAAGGCTTCCGCACCAATAGTGGTGGGAGCTTCTGCTGTCGTGGTGGTGGGTTCTGTGGTTGCAGCCGCCTGAGGTGCAGCGATACTAGTAGTGCCCTCCGTGACCACTGGTCTAGACAACCTTATGCGAATAGGTTGCACTGTGGGAGCAGCTTCTGTCGGTGATCGCTCTGGAGAGGGTTGTGGTGATGGTGACTCTGGCACTTGAAGGCAAGGAATGGTGCCTCTCATGCGCTTACCTGCCCGTGTTCTACTGGGCTTCCTGGCTTTCTTCGTCGTTCCTTTGAATGCTTTCAGCTCTTCTCCTGTTAATGCACGTTCAATTGGCAAATCATAGGCCAAACACATATAAACAATTCTTGTGAGCGCACAACATCCATTAAGCACTTTCTTGCGTTCCCATCTGTGTTGTGCCAAATACATTTGATCAATGATCCAGCTTGCCAGATCAACAGTCTGAGGTCCGGTACATGCCAAATACAATCCAAACCATATTCTTTTATGGGGCATGGTGAATCTGTCCTGAGCGGGGAATGCAAAGTGTTGCATGCATATCTGTAGCGGCTTTGACAACTCAGGTGTAATTGCTGAGATCTCCTCCCACTTAGTGACATCCCCACGTTTCATAGGGTCTGGAACTAATCTTTCTCGATCTGTGGGCGTGTGGGTTCCATGAATCTTGATGGCAGCTCTGATTAAATCCTTCGAAAGATAAAATCTTTTGTAAGGTGGATCATCCACTAAAGAGGGAAAAATAAAAGTTCCTGGGATATCCTTATTCTCTGAGGCCAGCAAAGTAGTGATTAAATAATAACACCTATAAAAGTCAGGTTTGGGCAGAGGATCACTGAAATACTCCGTGAAGCCTGCTCTGGCCCAAACGTGAGTTAAATCCTGGGTGTTCTGTAGGGCTTCGAACTCTCTGGAGAAGATTGGTATTTTCCCCAAGTGCGGTCATCAAATGTCAAATTAGATTCAAATATGAAATCCGCGTCCGCTAAGGGTCCTGCAAGTCCCTGAAACCAGTGAGAGTTACGGTGTATCTTTTCTGTGTAGCCCATAGGTGGGTTGTCGATCGGCATGGGCCCTGGAAATCCTTGGAATTCTGGCGGTGGAGCAGTCGGGTGGGATTCTGCTCGTAACACGTTGAGGGGCACTGCCGCTACACTGGGGCCTGCTCCTGATGGTCCTTCGTCAGTTTGCATGATGACTGGTGGGTTAATGAGAAAGATCTGCTACAAAAGATTAACACATTAGCATGGAAATTAATTATGATCCCATTAAAGTGAGACCGCAATCCCTTTCCATAACTGATGCGTAACCCGTGTAGCCAAGTGCTGTGATGTGATGGATGCAATGCTTCTTGCACCACTAGTGCAGGTCTCTAGACACCTACACGTTTCAGATCATGCATACATTCCTTGATGAGATGAGATTATGAGTGATGTGTTATGCTGGTGGGTGAATTTATACAAGGTTTAAAGGTTAGTGATTTATTACAAGGTCGGATGTTAGTCGGGGAGTAGTTAGACAATGGGTTAGGGGAAGACGGTTGGACACGCTTCGGTATCCACTTCCTAAGAGTCCTTGAGTGGGTGGTGGGTTTCTGCTGAGGGGTCAAAGGTAGTATCGGGTGTGGTGGTGTTGAGGGATGGAAAGATTTGTGAGGGGTATATGTTACATGGCTTAAGGGTTGAGCTATGATACATGGTTTGGGTACCCAAATCTGCGTGGGTGTGGGTCTATGGGTAAGGTATTTCTTGGCGATCCAAATTTGTCGAATGCTCGGACCTGTAGAAGGAGGTCGAGGGGATGGTGGATACTGATTTTGTTTCTGCCCTGCCTTTTTCTTGTCGATCTCTGCATGGTTGGAGTTCTTCGGTGCTTTTTGTCCTTTTGGCACCCATATTTGTCTGGTGCCGCTTCCTTTGGGTGGCCCAAACTGCTTTCCTTGTTGTGTCTTCTGATACTGCAGTCGGTCTGGGTTCCTTCGTCGTGGGTGGCTCTGTTGTTGTTGAGGTTGAGAGGTCGGATGGACGCTCTGCTTTGGAAAAGAAGGGAGATCCAACACTTGCGTGACCTGCCCATTAGGAAGTGATGCGTTCTTTAACTTTAATCTAGGCCAGTCCGCAACAAGTTTGGAAGGATGAGCACCGCAGGGTGTCGTGCTCATTTGGCCGCTGATGCAACCCACCTGACCGCTGATCGTGTCCATCTGCCCTAGCGGATGGGTAGCTGCCTCCTCTAGTTTGCAGGAAGTCCCAGGGAAGATCTCCTGTCGTCCTTCTGAAAGACAACTGTCCATAGCCAAGCCCGAGTGGGTTGGTGTAGACGTAACGTGACTGGTCTGATTAAAGATCTTCCGGTCTTCCGTCGCATGTATTTCATAGGGTCTAGGGTTACAAACCTCAGTCGGAATGCCGTTAGGGAAGTCAAGCGGTATCACTCGCTTCTGTTCTAAGGTTCCAATCTGTAAGGAGCCTTGTCTAAGATTTAGGTCCACAGAGTGATCGTATAGCCAATCTTGGCCAAGGATTAGGGGTTCTATTAGGTCGTCATCATGGCACACTAGTAGCTTCGCTGTCATGGTCACATCCTTAATGAGGATAGGAAGGTCCACCTCGCCCATGCAAGGGGTTTCCATGCCTCCTAGGCCTATGAGGTATGCCTCAATTGGCCGCATTTCTATTCCTGAATCCTTATAGTGGGACCATCTAATCGCACTAGTCGCAGCACCTGAGTCAATTAAAGCCCTAAGTTCTTGGCAATAGTTGCCGTGTTCTAGCCTAACTGTAATGAATGGTCTCCTGTCCACTATGCTAGGATGAGTGGTTGACTTTACTTGACACATGGCCATGGGATATCTGGGTGATGTTTCCAGATGGTTATAATGTTCTCTCCATAGTCCTTGTCTTCTTAGCTTCATGCGCTTAATGCGTTCTATGGCTTCTGCCTGAGCTTCCGCTCGTATTCTATTTTTCTTCCTCCTTACGCTTCTTTGCCAATGTGAGTCGTCTAAGCATATCCTCAGTAAGAGGTTCCTGATATAGCTTGACTCTACAGCCACTAATGTAATTAGGCATTATATCTCCTTCTAAGGTGGCTAACTGTACTGCTCCACTAGTCGAAAGTCTGTTAATGATCATAGGTCCATAACCTCGCTTTTCTAACTTCCGTGCGTGCTGTTTCAGCGTATACACTAGAACTAAATCTCCTTCTTTTAGGCCTTTATCTTTCACATGTGCATCAAAATATGCTTTCTGTCGCTTCTTCGCTGCATATATTCCTGTTGTTGCTTTCAGCCTGGTTTCTCCTAATCGTTCCAAGTCCATTATTCTCGTTGATAATTCATGGCCGGTCCACTGATGTTCTTGTGCAACCTTAAGGGTCGGTATCAAGAAGTCCAAAGGAAGCACAGCATTCTGACCAAAAACCATCTGAAAGGGAGTTGCATTGAGTACGGTCTTGTAGGCCACTCGATATGCCCAAACAGCGTGGTGTAACTGTTTGTCCCAATCTGAACGTTTGTTGTTCACGAGTTTCGTCAGTACGTTACAGAGTATCTTGTTAGTGCTTTCAGCCTGACCATTGGCCTGAGGATGGTATGGTGCAGATTTCTTGTGAATCACCATAAAATCCTGTAACAAATATTCAATGACTTGGTTTAGAAAGTGAGTGCCTCGATTGCTCACTAACTCTATAGGCAATCCATATCTTTTAAAGACATTTTCAAATAAGAATTTTGCAGTCGTGTGAGCATCATTCTTTTTTGTGGCTTTTGCCTCTACCCATTTCGTAAGATAATCTGTGGCAACAATAATGTATTCTGCATGTGTACCTTTTGCAGGGGGGTTAATGGGTCCTACAAAGTCTATACCCCACTTTGAAAATGCATGTCCGCCCATCATGGGTTTCAATGGCATTTCATCTCTACGAGTAGGAAACTGAGTTCTTTGGCACACATCACATCTCCTTACATAGGTATGAGCATCCATGTGAAGAGTGGGCCACCATAATCCTGCAAAGAGGATGGCTTTGATTATCCTATCGGGTCCAAAATGACCTCCTGCAACACCTTGGTGTGCAGTCTCTAGTATGCTCAAATAATCGCTTTCATGAACACATTGTCTTAAATATCCATCTCGTCCTCTTTTGTATAAATTATCGCCAATAAGTGAATAGTCGTGAGCTTCCTGCTCTAGACTGCGTTGTCGAGCTAAGGTCATGCCTTGAGGGAATGTGTTCGTCCTCAAGTATGTCACTAAAGGTTCACTCCAGTCTGGTGTGAGAGACACGTGATATAGTGTAGCATGCTCTACTGGTGGTCTTTCACAACACACCTGACATTCTTTACACAACTTGTGGACATCTACTTCCATAGAAGGCCAATATACTCCCAATCTCTGCAGAGTCTGTAATGTTCGATGTTTTGAATGATGTTGCTTTAGTGCACCTATGTGTGCTAATTGCAACCAATTCGCATGTTCTGATTCATCTACACAACAAGCAAGAATCTTTTGATTATCCTGTTTATATATGCTTCCTGCCATTATTTGGTACCTCTGAGACTTGGTAATCTCTCCTTCTCTGATCTTTATCCTAGGATTCTTGGGTCCATATGTGAGAATGGGGACTATAGGCTTAGCCCATTCTGGTGCTATCTCAAGGTTAAACAAGTATGCATCTGGTAATTCATCCGCTACTCCTTGAGGAGCTTCTCCTGAGGTTAATCTTGAAAGGTGGTCGGCTCTAAGAAGTGTCTTTCCTTTCCTGACTACGACTTCAAAATCATACTCCATGAGTAATAGAAACCAGCGTATTAATCATCCTGTGTTACATGGTTTGTTGACTAAGTACAATAGGGCTTGATGATCTGTAAAGAACTTGAATTTGTTGGCCAACAAGTAGTGCCTAAACTTCTTTACTGCGTAGATCATCCCTAATCCTTCTCGTTCCGTCGTGGTGTAATTTCTTTCTGCTGTGTTCAGTTGTCTGCTAGCGTAAGCTATGGGGAGATCTATGTTACCTTCATTCGTGGGTTGTGCTAACACACATCCTATGGCGTAATTGGATGCATCCACATGTACATGGAATGGCTTACTCCAATCTGGGGTAGTCAATATAGGTGCTGAGCACAAGCGTCGTTTGAGTTCATTGAATGAATTTTCACATTCATCTGTCCACTCAAAATTGGTCAAAAGAGAGTACAGAGGCTTGGCTATGATTGCATACATGTGTATGAATCTCCTATAATAACCGCAATGGCCCATAAATGCCTGTACCTCTTTCACATTAGTTGGTCTAGGTAATTCTGCAATTACCTTCACCTTTTCCTCGTCCGTAGAGATTCCATTTTTTGACACAATGTGTCCTAGAATTTTGCCTTGTTTGACCATGAAAACGCATTTTTCTGGGTTCAAACAAACCTGATACTCTCGACATTTGTCAAATATTTGTCTTAACTCTGGGATATGTGTCTGTCTTACATTTGAATGAGCACATAAGTCATCGACATAAACTTCCAAGCTCTTGCGTAAGAATTCCTTAAAAACATGACACATGAGTCGCTGGAAAGTGGCGGGTGCATTTGTTAAGCCAAATGGCATTACACGAAATGCAAATATGCCCCATTCTGTGGCAAAAGCCGTCTTGTGTTGATCTTCTGGAGCAATGGCTACTTGGTTATAGCCTAAGAATCCATCAAGAAAGCTGTAAACTTCCTTGCCCGCAACTCTTTCCAATAGGTGTTCCGTGATAGGAAGAGGATAACTATCTCTAATCGTGGCGGCATTAACTTTTCTAAGGTTAATACACACACGCAATTTTCCATTCTTCTTGGGCACAACCACAATGGGGGATACCCATTCGGTATGCTCAATTTCGTAAATGAATCCTGCTTCTATCAGGCGATCTATCTCCTCTTTAATCTTCGCAGCGTAGTTATCATTATACGTGTACAGTTTCTGTTTTGTCGGTTTTGCATCTGGAGTCATAGGGATTCTATGAGAACATATATCTGGATCTACTCCCTTCAAATCTTTGTAACTCCAAGCAAAAACATCTCTATATTCGCGCAATAAGGCAACTAATTCTTCTTCTTCTTCCTTCGTCAAATCATGCCCTATGTATGTGCATTTTTCTTCTTCTCCTTCTATGGCAACTATTACTTTCTTGGTTTTCTCTCGATTATCATATACTTGTCCGTCATTCGCCTTTCTATTGGGCATTCGTACCATGATTCTTCTATCTTCGATTTCATATTTCTTGAAATTCTCGGGTACTTCAAACAAAGATTCTTCTTTTTCTGACATGGTTTCTTTCTTCTTTCTCTTCTTGCCTTCACTCTTATCAGTCACTTGAGTGGCTAACCTTACCTCGTTCGTAATTTCCTCGTGTCTCTGATTGTGAGTCTCTACTTCGTAGAAATATTCTTCCTCTGATGCAAAGGGTGGGTCCATGATAATTGATTCTAAATCAAAATCGCTTGCATCCTCAAATGCATCAGTGTTAGGTTCACACTCTTCTAAAATTGCATCGCCCGTGATTGGCTCTATCGTAAAAACTGAAATGTCATAGCCATCCTCGTCACAGTGGGGTGTCCATTGTTCTTCATTGATGGCTACATCCATGGTTGCTAGTATTTCCGCCCAACCATGGGGTTCAAATTCTTCGTCTGGGAATACTACAGGTGCGTAGGCTGGATCTTGAAGGGTTCGTGGACGTTGTTCTGCACCTAAGGTCCTTGCTTCTAATCGTTCTTCCTCTTGTTTGGCTACTTTACACATCCATAGATGAGTATCCTCATGCAACCAAGAAGGATCTGACTCTAATGAGTGCACGGATTCCGTCTCTACTGGTGTTTTATGGATGGTATTCCATTGTATTGGGGGTACATCTCTGTGTGAATAGTCTTTAAGATTGACTTTAGTAGTCACTCCTAAATGTTGCAAGTACAAAGAATTAGTTCCCCAATCTTGTACAATTTGCAACTGACGCATGAATGGTCGTCCCAATATCATCTCATAAGCACGATTTTTCGCAAAGTCACAAATGGCGAAAGTATGCTCAAATTCTACACCACAAGTGGTGAGAGATATGCCTTCTAGTAAGCCTAATGGTTTTTCTATGTGTCCATCAGCCATTTGTAGCTTCATCCTAGTGGGTCTGAGTGCTGGCTTACCCCAACGTTTCCACAAAGCGGCGGTAGCGATGGCTACTCCGGCTCCTGAATCTAAGATGGCTTTCGTGGTGTCGCCCTGATGGGTTATTGGAAGATATGTGTTACCTTCCTCTCCTTCGCTTACGTCTCCAATCTTTTCCACGGGTATCTCTGGTACCTTCTTATGTGATCCTATCTGAGAGGGTGTGGTAGCAAGCTCAGGGAATTGATTTGCTACATGCTTCCACAATTCTGGTTTTACCTTTAACAATTCCTCCAGCGTAAGATTACACTGTACTTTAGTGTTCTTGATCACTTCCGTGTTCCTAGGGATCACTGATTCTTCATTCCTCACTATTATCGTGGGTGCTCTCATACTAATAGACTTTGCTTCCCAAGGTCCTGTGAACTGAGGTAATTCTTGTAAAGAATTAGATTCAAATCCTGTGGGTTCACTCAGTTGTTCCACCTCTACCTCATCATATATAGAGGGGATGTCTTGGGGAAATTGTTCCTGCAAGTCGTCTATTTCTTGAATAGGAGGATGGGTTCCTTGTTCCTTTCTCCATTTCTCTTCTTGGATCTCCCTCAAAAATTCATGTGAGTACCTATGTATGGAAGACAAGTTGTCTTGACTTTCTGTATTGGGTACTTGAGACAGGGATGGTGCATTCCTTTCCTGTGTCTCTGTGACAATAGGGTTCCTATGCTGATCCTTTTTCTCTTTGCTTTCTATCAAGTATTCTAGCCTCTCCATTAGTCCTTGAAAGTGTAGTTCCGATTTTGCCATGTTATTCCAATTAAGATATCTAGAGGCTTCAAACAAAGCTTGTGCTAATTCTACCATTTTCATGCAAAGTTTAGTTCTCTCAATTTCTAGATCAGCTCGAGGGTAGTTTTTACTCATTTCCGTTACTTGAGGTCCCTCATTTATTCTAGCCTGATATGCACGAAACATCATGTCTAGATCTTCTGGTATGGGTTCCGCCAAAACTGATCCTGAGTTTTGGGCTGGGTTTTCTTGGTTTAATTCTTGTGAAGTCAATTCTTGGATTTTGGCTCTAGATTCCTTCAAACTTCCTTCCAACTCACTTATCTTTTTACTCCACTTTCTCTTGATTCTTTTCCTAGAATCTTTCCAAGATTTTGTCTTTTTACTGCTAGATTCTGCAACTTCACTAGTTCCGGCTACTTTCTCTAGATTAAGCTGCTGGTTTTGTAAGAGCGCCTGGGCTCTGGTTATAGCTTGGATAGGCACGTATGTAGGGTTGGATCCATCTGCGTTGTTTACAATACCTATCACGTTGATCGATGTCACATTTGAAGTGTTAACTAGGTTCTTAGGACAATCTTTGATTATGTGCTCTTTGCCACAATCGGCACAAAAGCCTTGTATGTTATAGTACTGTGATTGCCTTGCTATTGGGGGATGTGGACAATCCTTAATGAAGTGATCTCCTTGGCACCTAAAGCATGGTGCTCTAGGGCCCTGTGGTCTCTGTTGTCTCAATTGGGGCCGTGGGTTTGGGTTTGCGTACATCACATTAGTATAATCTGGCTCCCAACTAGGTTCCACTGGTGGACTATCATAATGATATGTTTCTACATGTTCTGGTGACTCCGTGTAATAAGCGGGTGGACTAGTTACATGAGTAGAGTCAAAACTGTTTGAGTTCGGGTCACTTTCTGTGATCAAGGGTGAAGAAGGCACTAAAGCCCTACTTAGGTTCTCTTCTGCAGCAGCGTATTTGACTGAGATGACATTCGCTGGTGGTGGTGGCTGCTGAGCTAAGACGGGTTGAGGTCTCTGTTGACCCTGGTATGGGTAGTTCTGAGGAGGCCTATAGTAATAAGGCTGAGCATTGTATTGGCCTTGATACCTACCTGGCTGCTGGTATGTTTGCGGGTAGTTCTGTCTCACGGTTTGTTTGTTGTATGGGCAGTCCTGAGCCGTATGATTCGTGTATCTTCTCTCAATTGTGCAATATTGGCCACTAGGGTTGGCTTGAGGTTGTGGTGCATTGGGGCACACATTTGCCAAATGATTTCTGCCACAAGTGTAACAACGTACATTCGTAGGTAGCTTGGGCACCTGTTTACTAGAAACTCCTAGTTTTTGGGCCACTTTTTCTGCTAGGTCCTCTATCGAATTAGACAATTTTATGGATGCTAGAGAAGAACAATCTGAGTCCTTATAGACCTTTAAAAGTTCTAATTCATCTCCTAGGTTATCCTCAATGTCTATACATATTCTTACACACTCCTCTAGCGTTCTGGGTTCCTTTAGGTACACATAGGAGCGTAGTTTAGCGCTCAACAAGCCATCTAGGAACAGTGATACTTGTTTGGCTTGTGAGGGTAGTTCTTGCATTGGACATCGTTCGACATATTGTCTAAACCTACGTCCTGCCAGTCTTACTGTTTCTTGAGGGGTCTGTTTAAAGCTATGAATCAACGAAGACGTGTCATGTCTAATCCCACTTTTAGAGAATTCAGTGATGAATGACTCTAAAAAGTGATGGATGTCTCTGAATTGCCTTTGTTGCAATGGTTGGAACCAAGTTAAAGCGGTATTCTTTAACGTTAGTCCAAATGCATTGTATTGCGTGAACATGTCCTCGACTTGTTCTGCTCTTAGTAATTGCTTGAATTCTGCGACGTGGTCATAGGGATCTCCTGTCCCATCAAAGTAATTCTTCATTGATTTCACTAACTGTGTGGGTCTCAATACTCTTGCGTGTTCGCGTGGTCTAGGTACAGGAAAATCATCTCTACCACCTGGTATTCCATGATCTCTTTGTCTATCCATTCTATTAGTGTCCGTGGTTGTTCTATCTCTCCCTATGGGGTGATTAAAGCTTACTTCCGGTCTCTCTTTATTTCCTTCTCTTTGATGTCCATGGGCTGAGGATGTTCCTGCCCCTTGCTGACTTGTATTCATGTTCGTTCTAGATGGAGGGAATACCAATTCACCTCTCCATGTGTATGTGTTTTTAGCGCGCTCAGGCACCACGAAGACTCTTTCTGAAGTCTCATCCAGGTATACAACCTTTCCAGGTGTATCTGGGTCCTTGAATTCATAGATTGTAATGATGCCTATCTCACCAGGGTGTTCCTTTCTGTACCTCCAAAAGGCTTCATCTGTCTCTTTATTTACAAACAACTCGGTGCTCCTGTTATCTTGAGGGATCCATTCTGGGATGAGTACTCTTGTTAATACGGATTTCCCTCTCGGTGTTCTAGGTTCTTCTAACGGTTCTTTTCCTTGAAATTTCGCTTCCGTCTCTAATTGGATTGTGCCAAACTCATTAGTATCGTTTGGCTGCGTGCTTAGAACGTACATGGTTCCTTCTTTGTCTATGTAAGCGTCTCTCTCAAATTTCACCACTGGTCTTTCCAATCCAATGGGTTGATCAGGGTTGTGCAGTTGCACCACTTGCCTTTGCAAACCATCCTCATAGATGCGAGCACCTAATCGGTTGGTTCGGAGAAACTCTAGTTGCGTTCTATAGGGTCCTTCTGGTTTTTCTAGGTATGCTACATGAGACCCTCCTTCTGGTCTGTCTACGCTAAATGCCATTTCTGATCGCTAGTATCTGAGCTCTCGTAGGGGTAATTACTATTCAATTGCTGAGCCCAAGATCGAGCGGTAGTTCTTACACTAGCCTCTGATGATCTAAGGCTTCTTCGGTCCGACTTACCTATATGTTTGCCCGATCTAAGGTTCATTAATTTTCTTCCTTGCACGCTCAATTACACACTTAGATCGTCAATGGTTCTTTGTTATTACTTTCTTAATTCCTTTTAATTTTCCTTGGATTCTTGTCTTAATATATGCGTCAGGAATTCGACTTTCCGTTATAATTTTGAGTTCTCGTTCCGTCAGACTTATGTTCTTTCTTTTAGGTTTTCGTCACACACCTTTATCTCTAGTCTTGGACTTGACAAATTTAATTCTCTTGTACTTGAGGCGTTCCTATCGACTTAAATCCACAATGCTACCGTTTAGCCTAAGCTAAGAATTGAGGGGGTTGAGTAATCTTCCAACCTCGAGTCGGCTTTTCTGGTTGCTCTGATGCCTTGTTGCCCAAGAAGCCGCGCTTCCCAAGCTTTACTGTCTTCACTGCCTTACTTGCTTGCCTTTGATTGCCCTTGCTAGACCTGGAAA
Organism: Ceratopteris richardii; assembly: GCA_020310875.1. Classification (NCBI taxonomy): domain Eukaryota; kingdom Viridiplantae; phylum Streptophyta; class Polypodiopsida; order Polypodiales; family Pteridaceae; genus Ceratopteris; species Ceratopteris richardii. The sequence continues at coordinate 111,446,041 of CM035427.1, forward strand.
AATTCCAATATTAGACCAATTCACAATTGAATGATCAAGCACTTGAGTATATACACCTTTTAGTCCCTTCCCTTTTTGCCCAAATTTTCAATACTTGCCCCCTGGCTTCCTAGTCCCAAACTAGGTCAACCTCAAAATAGCTTATCCAAAAATAGATGTATTCTTTATGAAAAAAACAGTTGAGGTCACGTAGTACTCGTCGCGAGCTTTCTAACGAGCTATTAAGCTCAAAAAACAGACTTCGAATGAAAAAGTTATGAGCGTTCAGGCCCTGGGGGGTAAAAACTGACAATCAGGTTTTCCTTCAAATGTGAGCTAAGGGGTCTCCTATGAGTCTAATGGTCCAAAAATTTCTCAAAAATACCCTCGAAATTGGTCAAAAAATGGAACCCTAAATTTGCGATGGGGGTGCACAATCGCGATGGTCTGGGACCGTCGCGATGGTCCAAGCGAACCGTCGCGATGGCGTGGAATTTGGACAATCGCGATGGTCCGAAAAAGTGAACCGTCGCGATGGCCCGAAGTGAACGATCGCGATGGCGTGAGGTCGAACCGTCGCGATGGCCCGAAGTGAACGATCGCGATGGCGTGAGGTCGAACCGTCGCGATGGCCCGAAGTGAACCGTCGCGATGGCGTGATCAGGCGGACAATCGCGATGGCGCGGTCAACGGTCAAAGGTGGACAATCGTGATGGTTCGAAGTGAACCGTCGCGATGGTCACAAGTGCGATGGCGTGAGCCTATTGCGATGGTCCGATTTTGGGCTGTCGCGATGGTCCAAAAAATGAACCGTCGTGATGGTCTAACTTGACACGTGGCACTGTCGTGGCGATGGCATGAGACAATCGCGATGGTCCGAGGTCAGCTGAACAATCGCGATGGTCCAAGTGGACCGTCGCGATGGCTCAAGTGAACCGTCGCGATGGTCCGAGACCGTCGCGATGGTCCGGCCGAGCCGTCGCGATGGCGTGAGCCTATCGCGATGGTGCGACACAATCGCGATGGTCCGAGCCAATCGCGATGGTCCACCAAACTGATGATTTTTGAGATGCGCCTGTGGATTCGTAGATGCGCAAGGGTCGCCTACCTCGTGGTGTGGTCGCCTACCAAGAATTCCGAAGGTTGCAGACCATCGCGATGGTCCGCCACACTCGGCAGATCTTTGACAGAGAGTAAATTTTTACCTTTTCCAAGCTTTCCTGATGCACTGGAGCTCTGTACCTGCAAGAAAACTCAAGAAAACACAAGCACACACAAGCACAAAAGTTCTCTCTCCCTCTCTCGCATGCACAAATGAGGGGAAATGAGGTGAATGGGTGGATATGGTGAATTTTCTGATTTTTTTGGAAATGAAGATGATGATGCGATGATGAAGATGGAGTATGGGGAAGGTGAAAAACACTAAAAACTAAGTAAAAACAACAACAAAAACTGAAATTTTTACCTTCCAACGCCACTTCTTGCTATACTCTTACCATCACACATTCGTCCTAGACTCGATCCCCGGCAACGGCGCCAAATTTGGTGTTGCTCTAGCACAATGGTGAGAACCACGTTAAGAAGATTCACCTCCTTAATGTCAATCCGCGGAAGAGATAGGAGTGATATGAAGATCGTGAACGTGAGATGAAGTGAGAGTGAAGGTGAGAAGCACAAAGATGCACACACACATACACACACACACAATGAAGAGACAAGCAAGACACAATGGAAGGTGGGAAATTAGCTCTATTACTCAATAATACTCTTACAAACTCAAACTAGCTCTAAGCTCACACTAGCCAACATGAACCAACCTCAAAAATGAGCTCTCTAGCTCTTTTTATAGTTTCTAGACTAGTTTTGACCGGTTTCACATCTAGTGACCGGCCTAGTTAAAAAATAGGTCCTAGAGGCTATTTGGAAGGGTAAACGATGTCTAAAAATGACGAAATTTGGTACGAGCATTCTACCTAAGCTCCTCAAGCTCGAGGACTCCTCGGCTTGCACAAAATGGAGCTATGACTTACAAAATGGGGTTTTGTCTATATTACATATGTTACAAGAGTGATGAAAATCACTGTTGGATGTTTGAAGAGGTAATAAAAACATAATTGTTTGAAAAAATGATCCCACTGGCTCCCTGCTCAGTCTTTACATGCTTCCATGTCGTCTGTGCCTCTGACTGTGCCTCTGACTGCTTCCAACAGGGATACCTTCCTGTTTGTGGATCAATTGGATAAACAAATGCATCTGCCCATATGTCGATATGTTTTTTGCTTTCTTTCTATAATCCATCCACTTTAGAATGTTGAAGAGCCCTTCGGCATACCTTTCTTGTCATTGCATACTCATGACTAACTACAATGTTGATATGGAACTTATCACAATGATTTTGGCTGGTTGAAAGTTGAGTGAGAGTGTTTGGGTTGAGGTTCTCCATGGTCTACTACGAAGAGTGATGTGAAAGTGTCTAAAGTGACATGAAAGAGAGAAACAAGCTTGCTATGGAAAGTAGAGTAAAAAAAGTGCAAAACATCATAAGCACACATTATATAGGTCCGTGAACAAGAGGAAAATTCAAATTTTCATGAACGCCCGATGAGCATAAACTTCGAGGCATAAGATATCACACATACTTTTCATAATTATTACACGAGTTTCTCTCTCTTCAAAATTTGCACAAGATACGTTTTAAATGCGCTTACACAAAATTTATTAAAATGATTTGACAACTATAATCTAGATTAAGCACAACTAATTGAAATCCTTACATGGCCGTTTTTCACCCTAATGTCAGATGACAAGGTATGCCAAGGTCTATACCTTGGTTTCCACCCTAGTCCTAAGCCTTGGAGAAAGCCTTGGGTGGGTGGGTGGGTGCTCACTTTGCTCACACAAAAGGAACAAAGCTTTTGCATCGAAATGCTCTAATACTAGTGAAGTATTTTGATGGCAATATTCCATGTTGAACTCTTCTTATCGAGAGCTCTTTGATGATACCCTCATAGTATAGAAACCAAGCTCTTGGAACCACACACAATATTTTTCATAGATGTTAGAGAATATGCAAAAACACACAGTACACACAGGGAGCACGAAGATAGATTTTCTAGATGTTACAAATGCTATCAAACTTACATTATGTGGCTGACCAAGCCACTATATTTTATATTAAGGAACATATATAAAAGTGTTTGATGGCCATTTGGCCATTCACATGGACACTACTGGTAACAAGATCTATAGTTTTAAAGGAGATGCAAACAATATGGATGGTTGCTCATTTGCGTGCATTTTTAGAGTTGCGGGAACCTTGTGAAGCTTGCATAATGGGAAAGCAACAATGAACGGAATTTCTATGAAAGACCACCAATCGTGCGCAAGATCTTCTAGAGTTTGTACATGATGTTTTGTATGGTAAAAAGTCTACACTTGCTTTAGGAGGATCTTTCTAGTTTTTGTTGTTAGTCGATGGTTATAGTAGAAAGATTTGGGTTTGTTTCATTCGAGAGAAGGATGATGTTTTGAAAAATTTAAAACGGGCATAAATATGTGGAACATGAATCAAGAAAGAAAATGGATAAATTCAGAATAGATAGAGGAGGGGAATTTTAATCAACAGAATTCAATAACTACTATAGGGAGCATGGTGGGAAAAGGCAACTTACCACATCTCATACACCTCAACAAAATGGCATGGTTGAGTGAAGGAACAAGAAAATAATAGAAATGAATCATTGTATTTTAGAGGCTCAAGACATGATTGATTCATTCTGGGTAGAATCACTCAATACAATAGTCTACATCCTCAATCAAAGCTAAACAAAAGCATTGAAGTAAATAACTCCTCAAGAAGCATATTAGGGTAAAAAATCTTTAGTTTTGCATTGCAAATTTTTTTGTTGTTTTTGTGATGTACATATTTCTTATTCGAAAAGATCAAGTCGGATTCAAAAAGCAAAAAGTGTGTCTTCTTAGGATATAGTGAAGAATCTAAAGAATACAAGTTTTGGGATCCTAATTGAAGGAATATTTTTTTTAGCTGAGATGTGGTGTTTGATGAATGACCACACTAGTAGAAGAGAAAGGTAAATCTACTATCTCATGAAACAAAGACATGTCGCACCTTGTGCCTATCAAAATATAGGTTAAAGTTGAGTAGGAAACATTTGATAGTGAAATTTCTTCAGTAAAAAGAAAACCAATTGTAGCTACACAGCATAAGCCACTACCAAAGTAGGCACAATAGCTCTTCGCTGATTGCAATCCACACTTAGATGTACCATAATCATCCTCAGATGAATTACATAGATGAAAGAGAATAGATGAGCAAAGAAGAGCCTTAGAACACATTGTTGGCATGGCTCTAATGGCATGTATCATGCGATCAATAAAGGAACCTATCACCATTGAAGAAGCCCTTGATGATCCAAGTTGGAGAGTAGCAATGTAGTCTGAGTATGATAGTATACTCAAAAATGATATATGGAAACTAGTCGACTTGCCACCAAAGAAGAAGGTAATTAGTACTAAATTGATTTGGAAAGCTAGGTAGCATGCATGAAAACTATTCAGATGGTACTTGTAGTAGTTGCACAAAAGGCTTGGCCTATTCTTTAGGTGGATGATAAATCTACATTTTTGAATGGTCACCTCAAGAGGAGGTATATGTATCTCAACCGCCAGGTCTTGAGTTGCCCAATTCAAAAAATAAAGTTTGCAAGTTGAAGAAGCTTTGTGTGGCCTTAAGCAAGCACCATGGACTTTATACCAAAGGATATATAACTTTTTTCAAAAAATATGGGCTCATTATATATAGGTTAGCACATGATAATTACAAGAGATCATGAAGAGCTC
>CM035427.1:111455879-111458379 GCA_020310875.1 Ceratopteris richardii
TATATCTTGTTGTACCGAATTCTATTATTCAGTGTGGGATTGTGATTGAAGATTAAGAGACTTGTTACAAGTGGTATTGGAGTAGATTTGGGTTCTAGCACAAGATGCAAGTTTTGAAGAAGAAGATAGAAGAGCAAGAGGAACTTATCTATAGACTGAATGTAGAATTAGATAAAGAAAGATCCAACAAACAAAAAGAGGGTATTGCAAATGCTTTCATGGAGCTCAATAATGAAGGTGGTAATGGTGCGGGCACATTGAACACACGTAGAGCTAGACGACAACGTGAACGTGAAGATGATGATGATGCAGGTGAGACTTCACTCAAGCAATTGTTTAAGAGAGAGAAATTTGATGAATTTGATGGTGAGAAGAAAACTAGAGAGGAACTTGAAGCATGGATGGAGGAACTCAAAGATTTCTTTGATCTTCACATGTTTAGTGAGGAATCAAAAGCAAAGGTGGAAATTTCACATTTGCGAGGAGTCACCAAACTGTGGTGGAAATCATATGAAAAACAGATATTTCATAAGGAACGATGAGTGTCAAAATGCATTTCAAGAATTAAAACAAAAAATTATAAAAAATTGTGTTCTAAAGATACCTGAGTGAGGAAAGCCATTTATTGTTGCATGTGATCCTAGTGGAAGCCAAATGAGATGTGTACTTTCACAAGAAGTAAGGGTAGTGGCTTATGAGTCAAGGAAACTAAGGAAACATGGATTAAATTATACAACACATGACTTGGAAATGCTTGTGATTGTTCATGCACTTAAACATTGGAGACACTTATTGCTTGGAGTAAAGTTTGAATTAAGAACGGGTCATAAGAGCCTTAAATATATATTTACTCAACTTTACTTAACAATAGACAAAAATGATAGATCAAATTGCTAAATGAATATGATTTTGATATTAAATACTTAGCAAGAAAAAAAAACAAAGTGGTTGATGCTTTGAGTTGTAAAATGCAATTCAATTTCTATTTTATCCTCTGATTTTGATATTAGAAAAGAATTAAAAGAAGATTTATATTATGCAATAGTCTTGAAATTTTTGTATGAAAATCCAAGTTCTATGTTTCAAGGAAACTTTCATTTGAAAAATAATGATTTGTATTGTAATTCTCATTTATGTATTTCTTCATAATCTATTTTGAAAGAAAAGATTTTGCATGACTATCATGATGCAGCTTTCTCTACACACCCTGGTTTTTCTAGGACTTATGCTAAAGTGAAAGCTTCATATTATTGTCCATGTATGAAATATGATGCTAGGAGGTATGTGAAAGAATGTTTGACATGTCAACATGTTATGGGTGAATTTAAAAGGAGAACTTGGTATGTTACTGCCATTAGATGTGCCTAATCAAAAATAGGAATCCATCTCTATGGATTTCATAACAAAGTTGCATGTGATCAGAAGTGGGCATGATACCATCTTTGTTGGTGGACCGTCTTAGAAAGATGGCACATTTACTTGCCATAAGGAAAACTGATACAGCTATGCATATTGCTAAACTTTTCATAAAAAGAAATCTTTAGGTTACATGGTATACCTAAAAGTATAATTATTGATAGAGATGCAAGGTTTGCATCTAATTTTTCCATAGAATAAAAATATGCATGAGTATTGCATTTCATCCTCAAACTGATGGTGAGACCAAGAGGGTTAACATGGTGTTTGAGGATATGTTACATATGTATGTGAATGATAAGCGAACAAATGGACTGAGTATTTGCCTTTGGTTGAGTATGCATATAATAGTGCATGGCATTCTTCTATTAAGATGACACCTTTTGAAGCAATGTATGGCTATAGTTTTTTGCTACCTCATTCACTTTTTAATTCACAAAATCAGGTTGAGGTATCCAAATAGATGCTTGAAAACATGGATTTGGAGCTGAATAAGGTAAGGAAGAACATGAAAGATGCACAGAAACATCAAAGGTTATATAATGATCTCAGAAAAAGAGACCATTGGAATTTAGAATAAATGATCTCGCTTTTTTGAAAGTGAACCCTTCTAAATCAAATTTAGTTTCAGGTAAAGATTGTTGATTGTCTCCGCATTATGCTAGACCTTTTAAAATCTTAAAGAAAGTTGGTTCTAATTGCATATTTATTTGATCTGCCTAACACTTTGAAAATTCATCCAGTTTTCCATGTTGGATTACTTAAAACGTATGTTCCTAATGCTAACCACATTTTTGCAGGACAAATCTAAGTTGAAGGAAGATGCCACTTTTGAGCTTGAACTAGAACTTATAATGGATAGGAAAATTAGAAATCTTGGGAATCCAAAAATAGTGGAAATTTCAGTTAAGTGATTTGCATATCCTATTGAAGATTCAATATGGGTTGGTTTAGATGAGTTTATGGAACATTATCATTCTTAACAACTTTGAGGACACGGTTCTTCAAAGAGGGAGAGAATTGCAAGATACCACATTGACTTTCAAGAAAAAAAAAGTGTAGGTAATAATGAAATTCTATGTTT
>CM035427.1:111465879-111523379 GCA_020310875.1 Ceratopteris richardii
GAACACTTTACAACATTGTCAAAGACAAATGATCATACACATGAAGACTGAAGAGATTCTGAAGAAGACCAGAAGACTCCAAGAAGGGAAATCAACTCTTGGAACTCCAAAGACAAATCCAAAATGCACGAATTGGGAGATGTGGTAGAATCATCTTAACAAACTATAAGGAGATCAACGAGAGAGAAAAGGAATCCATAAAAGTATGGTTATGACACTTCTTTATTCACTAAGCATTCTATATACATAGCATAGGACTCAAACTTTGAAGAGCCATCAACATATGAAAAGGCCAAGAAGAAACCACAATGGAGAGATGCCATGGAAGAAGAAATAGAAGATCTACAAGAAAATCAGACTTGGGAATTGATTCCCAAGAAATCATCTATGAATTTCATTGCCTCAAGGTGGATTTACAAGGTAACTAAGAATTCTGATGGTTCAATTAACAAGTTCCAAGCAAGGCTTGTAGAAAAGGGGTTTGCACAAACCCAAGGTATTGATTATGAAGAGACATTCTCATATGTGGCAAAAATGCTCACAATTAGAGTACTCATGAGTGTTGCATCTTCCAAGAATTGGAATATTTATCAAATGGATGTTAAAAATGCTTTTCTAAATGGTTAGATTTCAGAGGAGGTGTACATGGTGCAACTACCTGGTTTTGAAGACCAAAAACATCGAGAATATGTATGTAGGTTATGGAAAGCATTGTATGGCTTGAAGCAAGCTCCTAGAGCTTGGAATCATAGACTTGTCACTTACTTGCAGAAACAAAGGTGTTAAAAGTGCGTTTTTCCATCACAGACACTTTTAAGTTCTTTTTCGGGTTCTTGGGGATGGTAGGGGTCCGATAAATCAGAGGCCCTGTATCTTATTTTCCCATTTAACTTATCAAACAAGCAGTACGGTTTATCCAGTATAATCTCTTTTACACAGTATTAATGTCATATTCCGGTTAGACTTTTCACTGTATATAACGCAGAGAGTAACGATTACCATCACACAGACTTAATATCGCCAACGAACATTACTGTGTTAATCAGACGTTAATGTGATTCAACAAGGTAAAGAGATAATACTCAGAATTATAGAAATCTACACTAGAATGTCTCCACATGTCGCAAATCGCCCCGTGTAATGCCTTTTCATTAATTGATAAAACGGGTATGACACTTCGCTACAACCTTTCGGTACGTGCGGTATAGAAAAATATAAATTACATAATGCCAATCCGACGGCCTTACACTGGCACGCATGGTGGACTTGAACTCGCAATGCAAACAAAATCAAGGCTCGTCTACGATGCCTTGGATATACATGGTTCTAGCTAATTTGAAGGTTCTAGAAATCTTTTGTTTTAGCGAATCCAACATCAGTTTGAGTGTCTCCGGCTCTACCAGCTGTGCATCAGTTCGAACTGAACTGGCTGCAATGACTTGACTCATCAAAACTTCAGTCTGAGTCTGCAAAAATGCCTCTTGCAAATAAAAATCATTGGCAAGGGCTGCATCCCGGCTCAATCTTATTTCAACAATTTGATTATCGATTCTCGATAGACGATGTAGCTCAGTGATGAGTAGCACCTCCTTTAATGTCAATCCGGGAAGATGGGAGGATGGTATGGCGTGCCAAGCATATATTACCTCTATGGATGTGGTTGTGCTCATGTCGTATACCAGATCTTGGTTTCCTGTAAGAAATCCGACACCTGAGAAGTGGGGGTCTTTAATATTCTTGAACGTCCTGAAGGTGATTAGCATTAGTTCAAAGATTTTCATACACATTTGTGCCATCACATCGGGGGTATTCCGTAGTCGAGTGCTCCAGTGTCTGATGGTAGAAATCATGTAATTTACAGTGGGAGGGCCTTGTGGCGGTGCTAGATAAACATAATTTAACCACTTTGCGCAACCCTTGACATTCTTGACAACAATTGTAAACTCTGGCCAAGTGCGCCGGCGGAATACTGGAACATAACAAGGACTGTATTTAATAAAAAGGGGCATGTTAGTTCAGGTACGAACCATTTCCGGGTAGGTTTCAAGAAGACGGATTCTCCAGGTTGGTTGATGAATGGAGCCTTTCTTCGCACTTTCTGGGATATCCTCTGGCCCAAATTGTGTGGCAAAAGTTGGAGGTTTGCCACAACTGCATTGAATCTCTGCATTGTAATCCGCAAGGAGCACACAATATGGCACATATTGATCATCGTTGGTGCCGATCCATCTATGATGAGACATGCTTCGAAAGTATTCAGACTTGATGATGGTGTCTTCTAACTTTGCCATAGATTGGATTTGAATGGCCACTCTATCTTCATGGGTTGTTGCAGTCTTCTCTAGTGATTGGAGCCATTCAGGTACTTCCACTTCTAATGTGTCCATTCCTTCTGAGGTCTGTGCACCACCTGGCATCGGCATAGGAACGTATGGTTCCTCATATGTTTCATCCACCTCAATGGGTACTAAATCCTCCGGTTCGGGTTCTGCAACTGGGGAGGGCTGCCTTTCATATTCTAGTAACTTTTTCTGGAGTTCAGCCACCTGCTCTGTCAATGCCTTTACTTCCTCTGAATTCGAGGCCGTTTCTATTACCTTAGTTGGAGCCTCCTTTTCCCTGAGCTGGCTACGTAGCTCATCTCGTTCCCTTTCCAAATCATCATGCGCGTCTAATAAATCCGCATAACTTTCCAAGATGGTTTTCATTGTTTCTGTGGGAACCGCTTTGAACAGTTCTAGATCGATCTCATGGGGGGACCCTTCCATGGCTGCTTCCAGCTTTTCTTCATTTTGTTTCTGCAACCGTTTATTTTCTTCTAGTGTTGTAGCCATATGCTTTCGAAGTAGAGTTAAATTACGCCGGACTCTCAGGTTATCTGTTTGGTACACCTCCAGCAAGGCCTCGAGTTGTTTGACACTGGGTTCTGCTGATGGTTGGGGTGCCTCCAGGAGTGTTTGATGGGCTTGCTCGAGAGTGGTGTGGCGTTGGTTGAGTTCCGCATTTTCTTCTTCTAGCCTTATGAGTCGTGTTTGTAGTTGCTGATGGTTTGTTGTCAGCTGATGATGGCGGCCTTCTAGTTCCCTATACTCCCGCTGAAGTTGATATACGCATTGATGTAATGATAGGAATATACTATTTACATTAAAAGATGCAGTTAAAGATGAAGATGCAGGGGGAATGGGGAAGGGGAAGGGAGTTGTGAATGCGGTGGAGTCAAGTGGTGAAGTAGGTGGAGGGGGTATGGGAGATTGAGGTTGTGTGGGGGGTGGGGGTGGTACTGTGGCGGGTGATGTCTCCATTGTGTCCAATGTGTGTGTGACTGTAAAGATGGGGACAGTGGGTGGGGTGGAAGTGATATTTGTGAAGAGTGTCGTGAAGGTGGGCATGGAAACTCCTCCAAATTGGATACCGGGAGAGAGAGGAATTCCCATGACAACTGTGGTAGTGGTAGAAAAGGGCGTGGTTGTGCCGGTTGGTGAGGTGAATTGTGTGGTGAGAGGTGAGGTGGGTGGGGAGAGTGGTTCCTCCTAATGTTCTTCTGTTTGCGTGTTGCCTTCCGGTTCTGATACATTGATGTGTATTTGTTTTCCAGATCGCCTAGGCCGGGCAGGCACACGTTTCTCAAATCGATTAATGTATGTCATGGCCTCATGTATGGCCTCATCCAAGCCGACTGCCTCTGCGTGTAGGTTCATGGATTCGATAAACATATCGTCCACACCTTCCTCTGCCAATAGTTGGCTCATGAGCACCTTGCCTGATTCAAGTGACATTTTGTGTTGTTCCTGAACTCGCTTCATGGTTTGGTACAATCTTTTTATTTGTGCCGAATATGCTGGGGCACTTGCTAGCTCTGAGAGTTCATCATATTCTTGATGTTGTTCTTCGTCGGCTTCTTCTTCTTCTCCTCCTGCCTCTTGTTCATCTCCTTCCACTTCTACGACGACTAGTTGTGTCGAGGCTGGTGTTGTTGTGGTGGGATGTGGTTCCTGGGTCTGGTCTGCTTCTGTTTCAAGATTAGATTCGTAGATTAGCCCGGCAACTTCTTCATCCGTGAGGTCATTGAGAGTAAATCCCTGTGGAAATTCCAAGTCTGATGGAATGGGGGGAAACACCAAGTTGGGTCCTTCTGTACTTCGTCTGGGAAGACGAATGGTGAATGGCCGAACACGCCTAGTTTGAGGAGGAGTCACCTCAGGTGTGGTAGTGACTCCCCTTCATTGAGCACATGGTAATTGGACGCCCCCTCTCATCTTCTTCGATGGAGGACCCGCTGTTGATAGTCGCCTTTGGAATTCTTGGGCCCTGGACCACACTAGTGCTCTTTGAATGGGCACGTCATATGCTAGGCACCTGTAAATTATTCTTGTTAGGGCACAACAGCCATGAAGTACATTTGTTCGTAAGTGGAGAGCAATGGTAGGCTTCATTGCCACCATGTCCTTCAATTTATTGAGATCCTTATGCTTCATCCTACCCGGGACCATTGTTTCTTTCTCGGTGGGAATGTGCATACCTTGCATGTTCAATGCTTCCCGTACCAGATTGAGGGTCAGTTTGAATCTCTTGAGTTCGTGTCCTGGCAACAATGATGGTAGTACAAAAGTACTATCGCCTCCCTTGGCCCTGCTGGGAGTGATGGTGCTGATAAAATAGGAGCAGCGTAGAAAATCAGGTTTAGGCAAGTGTGCCTTGAAATATCTATCCAGGCCTGCCTTGGTCCAAACTGATCGCTTTACCTCTGCATTCTAATAGTTCTCGAATTCCCGAGTGAAAAAGTGGTAGCGTCCCCATTTGCCATTAAATTCAATTTCTGCTTCCCAGAAGTAGGTGTCGTCGCCCAATGGCCCTGCTACATCACTAAACCAATGAGCATGTTTCCCCACTTGAGAAGTGTGTCCCTGAGGAGGGTCCTGGATAGGAAGGACATGCACCGCTTGAAGTTCTTGAGGCCTTTCGGTGAGTGGCGGTTCCAGAAGAATGGTTTCAATGTCCACAATCTGTGCGCTGGACCCTGCCTGGGAACTGGTGCCTCCAGCTTCTGCCATCGTTATTGCTTGCTAGCTGGTTCTGTCGAGAATATAGAGCATGCGTTAATATCGTAATGGACAAGATAGAACATGTTTTGCCCCCATTACAATATTATTGTGAGGTGAGTAATGGGTTAGTGGGTCAGTGAGTGCACGATGACAGTGTGTGTAGTTAATGAATGGATAGTCCTAGGAGCTAGATGGAAAGATGCAGTGTCTGACTGATGCAATTAGTAAGTGGAGATGAATTTACAAATTGGAGTCGAGGGATTTATTACAAGTGTTAGGTTGCCAAACGCAATGGGTGGCTCTTGGCTTTGGTTTTGTGGAGACTCTGGAGGGTTGCATGAGTAATTCTGTTCGGGGGTGATGCGTCTTTGGGACCCATTTATGAGTGAGTCTGTGCGTGCTTCTAAGTGACTGTGTGTTCGAGTGTGTCAGGCAAGAGTGGGTGGCGGTTCCTTGAGTGAGTGAACTCGGTCGTGTATGATGTGAGTCGTGTGGGACTAGTTGAACCCGCAAGCAAGCCTTAGGCACCCAAATTTGTCTTGATTGTGGGTCAGCCTTCATCGACTTCTTGGGCACCCAGATAGATTTCACTTTCTCAACAGAGGTTTTAGGAGTCCTCTTATTAGTATCATGTCGTTGATTACTAATAGGTAGTTGAGACAGTTGTCGCGACTTGGCTACAGTCGGCAGCTCGTCTTTTCGCACCCACATTTGTTTCACTGGCTGAGTTGTTCGGCTTCGCGCGTTCTTTTGGTCTCCCGCATAGATAGTCTTCAGTAATTGATCTGCCCTTAGTTGCTGCCTCCTTTTGGCCTTTGGGAAAGAAGGGAGTTCCGCCAATTGCCTTGACTTTTCTATTGAGATCTCCATTCCTCTGCATCACATAGCTTTGGACAAGAACAGCATGGTCAACTTCATGTGTACCCCTGGAGGGACCAGGAGTCTGTGCCTTTCCTAGTTCCGGAAGTGCTCCATTATCTAACTCAACTGTAATTCTACTCTGATTCACCCATACCTGAAGAAGTCTACTTCTTAGGTTTAAGTTGACTGCTTGGTCATAAATCCAGTCTTGACCCAAGACCAGAGGCTCAGTGAGGTCCTCATCTTGACCCACTAGTACTCTGACTGTCAATACTTCGTCTTGAATGGAGATGGGAAGATCCACCTCGCCCAGGCAAGGGGTTTCCACACCTCCCAATGCTATGAGATATGCTTCTATAGGATTGACAGTTAATTTCAACTCTTGACAGTAAGACAATTGAACAGCACCAGTGGCTGCACCTGAGTCAATCAAGGCTCTTACAGTCCTTGCACCTTTTCCTTGTCCTATATCTAAAGTTATAAAAGGACGTCGATCAATTATCCTATGAGAGCTGATACGTGAAACTTCACACATAGCCACGTGATATCCTTGATCTGCATATGCACCTGGCCTAGGTTGCTCTCTACCTTGTCTTCTTAATTTCATTCTCCGTATGCGCTCTAAGGCTTCTGCTTGAGCTTCTTCTCGAATTTGCTTTTCTTCTTCTTTGCGTTTCTTAGCAATGTTGAGTCGACTTAGCATTTCCTCTGTGAGAGGTTCCTGATACAACTTGACTCTGCATCCGCTAATGTAACTTGGAAGAACATCGCCTTCTAATGTGGCTTGCTGCACTGCTCCACTTGTTGAGATTCTATTAATGATCATGGGTCTGTAGCCACGTTTCTCTAATTTCCTTGCATGTTGTTTCAAAGTGTAGACTAGTACTAGGTCTCCTGCTTTCAAGCCTTTATCCTTAATATGGGCATCAAAATATGCCTTCTGTCGTTTCTTAGCTGCATATATCCCTGCAGCTGCTCTCAGTCTTGTTTCTCCTAATCGTTCAAGGTCAAAAAGTCTTGAGGAGAGTTCATGATCCATCCATTCATGCTCTTGTGCTACTTTCAATGTAGGTATTAAGAAGTCCAATGGTAGCACTGCTTTCACCAAATACCATCTGAAAGGGGGTGGCTTGGAGTACCGTTTTGTAGGCGACTCGATATGCCCAAACAGCATCGTGTAGTTGTTTGTCCCAATCAGAGCGTTTATTGTTCACTAATTTTGTCAACACATTGCACAAAATCTTGTTTGTGCTTTCGGCTTGCCCATTGGCTTGAGGGTGATAGGGGGCAGACTTTTTATGTACTACCAAGAACTCTTGGAGCAGATTTTCAATAACTTCATTCAAGAAGTGAGTGCCTCTATCACTGACTAGCTCAATAGGTAGCCCGTATCTTGTGAATACATTCTCAAACAAGAATTTAACAGTTGTCTGAGCATCGTTCTTCGTTGTAGCTTTTACCTCTACCCATTTTGTTAGATAATATGTGGCAACAATGATGTATTCAGCATGTGAACCCTTGGCTGGGGGATTAATAGGACCTACAAAGTCTATTCCCCACTTAGAGAATGCGCGTCCGCCCATCATAGGTTTCAGTGGCATCTCATCTTTGCGTATAGGACACTGAGTTCGCTGACACACATCACACCGTTTCACATAGGTATGTGCATCCATGTGAAGGGTCGGCCACCAGAAGCCCGCAAATAGTATCGCTTTGATCACCCGATCTGGTCCAAAGTGTCCTCTCGCTACACCTTGGTGAGCAGTTTCCAAGATCTTGAGATATTCACTTTCATGGACACACAGTCTCAGGTAACCATCCTTACCCCGTTTGTATAGATTATCACCAATGAGTGAGTAATCCTGGGCTTCTTGTTCTAAACTCCTTTTCCTAACCAGGGTCATGTCCGGAGGGAATGTTTTCGTCCTCAGGAAGGATACTAGTGGTTCACTCCAATCTGGCACTATGGACACTTGATAAAGAGTGGCATGTTCCACAGGTGGTTTAGTGCAGCAGATTGGGCATTCCTTGCACAACTTTTGGACATCAACTTCCATAGTCGGCCAATGCACTCCGAGTCTCCTTAGTGTCTGTAGGGTTCGTTGCTTTGAATAGTGTTGCTCTAATGCACCTACATGTGCTAATTGCAACCATTTAGCATACTCATCCTCTTCCACACAACACGCCAGGATCCCTTGATCCGTATGCTTGTACATACTTCCTACCATGATGTGATACTTTTGGGCTTTTACTACCTCTCTATCCTGTGTGTTTATTACTGGGTGATTGGGTCCGTATGTCAATACTGGCACCAATGGCTTAGCCCACTGTGGTACAACTTCCAAATTAAACAAGTAAGCATCAGGTAAGTCATCTGACACTCCTTGTGGGGCTTCCCCAGATGTGAGCCTAGAGAGATGGTCTGCTCTCAAATGAGTCTTCCCTTTCCTTACCACTACCTCAAAGTCATATTCCATTAGTAAGAGAAACCATCTTACCGATCGGCCTGTGTTGCATGGTTTGTTTACCAGATACAGCAATGCCTAATGGTCAGTAAAAAATTTAAACTTATTTGCAAGCAAGTAATGTCTAAACTTTTTAACCGCATATACCATGCCTAGTCCTTCTCTCTCCGTAGTGGTATAATTTCGTTCAGCAGCATTCAACTGTCTACTGGCATATGCAATTGGGAGATCCATATTACCTTCACCAGTAGGTTGTGCGAGTACACACCCAACAACATAATTGGATGCATCCACATGAACATGGAATGGCTTGTTCCAATCCGGGGTGGTCAAGATTGGTGCTGAACACAATCGCCGTTTGAGCTCATTGAAGGAGTTCTCACATTCATCAGTCCACTCAAAGTTAGTCAAGAGTCCATACATGGGCTTTGCAATGACGGCGTACATATGAATGAACTGGCGGTAATAACCACAATGCCCCATGAAGGCTTGCACTTCCTTGATGTTCTTTGGTCTAGGTAACTCGGATATGGCACTCACTTTCTCTTCATCGGTGGATATGCCATTCCTTGACACTATGTGTCCGAGAATCTTGCCTTGCCTGACCATGAAAACACACTTTTCTGGGTTCAAGCAGACCTGATATTCTCTACATTTGTCAAAGATTTGTCTGAGTTCAGGGATATGGGTTTGTCTAATGTTGGAATGAGCACAAAGATCATCGACATAGACTTCTAAATTCTTCCTCAGGAACTCCTTAAATACATGGCACATCAGCCTCTGGAAGGTTGTTGGTGTGTTGGTAAGCCCAAATGGCATTACTCTAAAGGCAAATATGCCCCATTCAGTGGCAAAAGCCGTCTTATGCTGATCTTTTGGAGCTATGGATACTTGATTGTAGCCCGAAAATCCATCAAGAAAGCTGTACACTTCCTTGCCTGCTACTCTTTCTAAGAGATGCTCTGTGATAGGAAGCGGATAGTTATCTCGAATTGTGGCTGCATTAACCTTTTTCAAGTTAATGCACACACGTAACTTTCCGTTTTTTTTGGGCACCACTACAATGGGGGATACCGACTCAGTGTGCTCAATTTCATAGATGAATCCAGCTTCTACCAGTCTATCTATCTCCTCTTTGATCTTAGCAGCGTAGTTATCATTATATGTATATGGCTTTTGCTTAGAGGGTTTGGCATCTGAGGTCATGGGGATGGTGTGTGAGAATATGTCAGGGTCCACACCTTTCAAGTCCTTGTAACTCCAAGCGAATACATCTCTGTATTCTCTTAGCAAGGCTATCAATTCTTGCTCTTCTTCTTCCGTCAGGTCATGTCCTATGTAAGTGCATCTCTCTTCTCCTTCCTCTATGGCTACCACTATTTTCTTGGTGGTTTCTTTGTTATCATAGGCCTCCCCTGATTGCACTTCTCGTTTAGGCATTCTGATCATGACTCTCCTGTCATCTATCTCATACTTTTTAAAGTTTTCAAGGACCTCAAACAAAGATTCTTCCTCTTCTGGTGTGACTTCTCTCTTCTTTCTTTTCTTTCCTTCTTCCTTAAGAGTTACATGTGTGGCTAGCCTTACATCATTTGTAAGCTCTCCGTGCCTCTGAGGTTGAAATTCTACTTCATAGAAGTATTCTTCATCTGATGCAAATGGTGGGTCCATAATGATTGACTCTAGATCCGAGTCACTTGCATCCTCAAATGCATCAGGGCTAGGTTCACATTCTTCTAACACTGCCTCTCCCATGATCAGCTCTATGGAGAAAACTGAAATGTCATAGCCATCCTCATCACAGTGGGGTGTCCATTGTTCTTCATTGATGGCTACATCCATTGTTGCTAAGATTTTTTCCCAGCCATGGGGTTCAAATTCCTCATCAAGAAATACTACAGGTGCATAGGCTGGGTCTTGAATGGGTCTATGTGTTTCGTTTGCACCTATTTCTCTGGCTTCTTCTCTCTTCTCCTCCTCTACTGCTACTTTGCACATCCATAAGTGGGTGTCTTCGTGCATCCATGAGGATCCTGATCCTATGGAATGCACCGATTCCGTATCATCTTTAGCTCTATGGATGGGATTCCATTGGATAGGGGGAACATCTCGATGAGAGTAATCTTTGAGATTCACTTTGGTCGTAACATCTAAGTGCTGCAGGTACAAAGAATTGGTTCCCCAATCCTGTACCACTTGCAACTGTCGCATAAAAGGTCGTCCCAAGATCATTTCATAGGCATGGTTCTTGCTAAAATCACATATAGCAAATGTATGCTCGAACTCGACACCACAGGTGGTAAGAGTTATTCCTTCTAACAACCCTAGGGGTTTCTCTATGTGACCATCGGCCATTTGCAATTTCATCCTTGTGGGCCTGAGTGCTGGCTTGCCCCAACGCTTCCATAGGGAAGTGGTGGCAATTGCAACTCCTGCACCTGAGTCCAAAATTGCCTTGGTGGTGTACCCCTGGTAGGTAATGGGAAGATAGGTGTTCCCTTCTTCACCTTCACACATGTCTCCTATCTTATCCAAGGGTATCTCTGGCACTGTCCTATGTGATCCTACCTGGGAATGAGGTTTCACTATCGCTGGAACTTGTTTGGCGACATGTTTCCATAATTCAGGTCTAACCTTGAGTGGCTCTTCTAACTTGAGATTGCACTGCACTTTAGTGTTTTTCACTACCTCTGTGTTCCTAGGTAAGACTGAGTCCTCATTTCGTACCATGACCATGGGTGCTCTCATACAAGTAGACTTAGCTTCCCATGGGCCTGTGAAGTGGGGTAATTCTTGTAGAGAGTTAGACTCAAAGTCTAGTCTTTCCTGAGAGTGGGTGCTCTCCTGCTCCTCATAAATGGATGGGATGTCTTGTGGGAGTTGGTCGTGTGCATCATCCACCAGTTCAATGGGAGGAGGTACTTCACTTTCTTTAGCCCATTTTCTTCTTGAATCTCTCGTAGGAATTCTGGTGTGAATCGATTCATAGAAGATGATGTGTCTGGCTCCGTAGAGTTAGGCACATAGGCTTCAGGCACATAGGCTTTCTGGGCAGGAAGACCTACTCTTTCACTTGCCTTGTCTTTAGGTTGAGAAGCGGGTTCCTTTTCTGATTATGCAATTAGTCTCTCTATTCTTTCTAGTAATCCATCAAAGTGTAACTGTGTCTTGGCTGAACTAGAGATGTTAAATAGGCGACTGGCTTCAAACATGGTCTGAGCCAATTCCACCATTTTGGCACAAATTTTGGTTTGTTCTAGCTCTAGTTGTGCTCTAGGGTAGCACTTTTCCTGATCAGTTATGTTTGGCCCTTCTTGGATTCTGGCCTGATATGCTCTAAGCATCATGTTTAGGTCCTCAGGAGTTGGATCTGCTAGGACTGATCCTACTCTAGGGGGTGGTGGTATTAGTTGAGGCGGGTTGGAAGGTGGCGGGTCGGATGGAGATGGGAATGGTGGTGGTGGGGTAGTGTGAAAGGGAGTTTGAGATGTGAGTTCAGTTATCCTGGCCTTTGTTTCTCTGAGGCTTTCCTCAAGTTCACTCATCTTTTTTGCCCATTGTCTTTTCATTCTTTCGCGACTATCTCGCCAAGCTCTAGTCCTTTTCTTGGTTATGCTCTCAGTTTCACTAGCCTCTGGGCCCTTTTCCTGGCTTGACCCTTGGTTCTGCTGTAAGGCTTGGGCTCTCGTGACCACTTGTATTGGCGCAGTGGAAGTGACACTTCATGTGGAATCTACCACTAACCCAACAACATTGATGGGAGTGATTTTTGGCATGTTATTAGGATTCTTTGGGCAGTCTCGTAAGAGATGCTCCTTTCCACAATCTTGACAAAAGCCTTGAATTGTCACTGACTGGGGTTGTGTAGGTGTAGGTAAGGGGCAATCACGAATGAGGTGATCTCCCTGACATCTGTAGCATGGTCCTCTTGGGAATGGAGGTCTTACTTGCCTAGGTTGGGGTCTTGAGTGAGGGTTTTTATACATTACATTTGTGTACTCGGGTTCCCAACTAGGTTCATTTGGCTCTTCACTATAGTAGGACTCACCATGTTCAGGAGACTGCATGTAGTAGGCCTGGGGGCTATCAATATGTGTAGAATCGAAACTATGGTCACTGGGGTCACTTTCTGATAGCAATGGGGTTACTGGCACTATGGCTCTATTCAAATTTTCCTCAGCTGCTGTATACTTAACCAGAATTACATTAGCTGGGGTAGGGGGTTGTTGTGCTAACACAGGCTGAGGCCTCTGTTGGTATTGGGGTTGGTAGGTTTGTTGAGGCCTAGCATACTGCTGCGGTGGGTACTGATTCTGGTATCTTCCCTGTTGAGGGTATGGCTGAGGGTAGGGTTGCCTAAATGCTTGCTTATTATATGGACAGTCTTGTGCTGTGTGATTTGTGTATCTCCGTTCTATGGTACAATATTGGCTACTCGAATTTACTTGGGGTTGAGACGTAATGGGACAGACATTCGCCATATGGTCGCCTCCACAAGTATAGCATCTTTTGACTGGGGCGAATCTAGGAATTTGCTTACTAGAGACACCTAGTTTTTGAGCTACTTTCTCCGCAAGTTCCTCAATTGATGTGGATTGCGTGGAAGAGAGGCTAGAGGCACTATCTAAGTCCTTGTAGATTTTGGAAAGCTCTAGTTCTTCCCCTAGGTTATCCTCGATGTCAATGCACATGCGTACACACTCTTCTATGGTCCTAGGGTCCTTCAAGTACACATATGATCTTAATTTGGTACTTGGCAATCCATCCAAGAATAAATCCACTTGCTTAGCTGGTGTGGGAAGCTCCGTAACAGGGCATCTTTCAAGATATTGCCTAAATCTTCTTCCTGCAAGTCTCACGGTCTCTTGCGGGGCCTGCTTGAAATTGTGAATCAATGAGGAGGTATTATGTCTTATGCCACTCTTAGAGAATTCAATAATGAAAGCCTCTAGGAGTTGGTCTATGCTCCTGAACTGTCTCGCATTCAATGGTTGAAACCACGTAAGGGCTGTGTTCCTAAGGGTTAGACCAAAGGCATTATATTGCGTGAATAAATCCTCCACTTGTTCAACTCTCAAGACTTACTTGAACTCGGCCACATGATCGTATGGATCTCCAGTGCCATTGAGGTAATTCTTCATGGACTTGACTAACTGAGTTGGTCTCAAAGTCCTTGTGTGCTCTCTAGGTCGTGGTAGAGGGAACTCATCCGCATTTCTTTGATTCCTGTGAGCTCTAAATACCTCAGGCTCCACTCTATTTGTTTCTGTCCTCGTTCTTTCTCTGCCCCCTGGGTTGGCAAAGCTTACTTCTGGCCTATCTCTACTTCGGTCTCTTTGAGTTCCATGAGCTTGGGATGTTCCCGCTCCATGGTGACCATAGGACACATTAGATCTTGGTTGGGGGAAAATAAATTCACCCTTCCAAGTGTAAGCATGCTTATCATTTTCTGTCACCACAAAGATCCTCTCTGAAGCGAGATCTAAGTAGGTCACTCTGCCTGGGCTATCAGGATCCTTAAACTCATAGATCATGATTGTTCCTATATCGATTGGCCGATCAGATTTATACCTCCAAAAGGCTTCGTCCGTTTCTCGGTTCAGAAGCAGATCTATGCTCTTGTTGTCCTGGGGAACCCATTCTGGTGTGATAATCCTAGTGAGAACAGATTTGCCTCGGGGGGTCCTAGGTTCTGCACCCATGTTTCCCTGCTCTAGGTCACCTAAGTCCGATTATGGGATTACATTCCCAAATTCATCAGTCCTTTCTGGATGACTGGTGACTACATATATTGTCCCTTCCTTGTCTAAGTACGCTCCGTTTTCAAACTTGACAGCTGGGCGCTCTAGTCCAATGGATTGGTCAAGATTCTTCACTTGTACCACAGATCTTCCTAGGCCGTCCTCATAGATGCTAGCACCTAATCGGTTGGTCCTAAGGTATTCCAACTGCGTTTTGTAAGGGCCTTCTACCATGTGCAAGTATGGCACTCCTGAACTTCCCGTAGGTCTATCCATGCCTTGAGACATCTCTGATTCACTAGTCTCAGAGCTAGGGTAGTATGAGTGGTGGCTCAACTGTTGGGCCCAAGACCTAGCAGTGTGGTTGACACTGGCCTCTTAAGACCTAAGGCTTTGTCTATCTCTCCCTAGATGTCTCCCTGATCTAAGGTTCATAAGCCTAATTGAATAAACCAAATTTGCCCAAGTACAACCTCGTTGCGGAGTCCTTTTGTATCAGTTACTTGATTCTTTTTAGTTGATTACCGTGTTAAAATTCTTGTCTGATATCACGTCGTAAGGTATATTTGAGTGTAGTTCCGCACTTAAAGTTGATCGTTCCACGTTAAGTTCTTTTCCTTTAAAGTTCTCGACAGTACAAAGATTATGTCCTTAGCTTGAACTTGAAAGTTTAGGTATTCTTCAACTTGATAATTGCCTATCGTCGCCCTGACTTACTCCTACCTCTAGTCGTTCTTAGCCTAAGCTAGGAATTGACGAAGGGGAGTTGAGAATATTCCAACCTTTCTTGCTGATCCTTGTTCTTTAGTGCTCAAGAAGTTGATTCTCAAGCTTGCACAAAGCTCTTGCTTGGATGCTCTCAATTGCTTCTCAATAGACCTGCATCAGTCCCAAGATTAGCTCCAGACTTAAATTCAAATGATACACTAGACCACTTTCATGCATGTAACTCACAGACCAAATTATCCTTTGCCTTTATGAAAAACAATCCCAAGGATCCCTCAATTTTCCTACCTCGGGGTATGGTTAACTTCAAAAAACCCTATCTAATGATCCTGATTCTAATTTTCACATAACCAGTGGAAGTTTTGGTTGTACTTCCCACGAGCTTTCCAACAAAACAAGAATCACAGCAATTGGATTTTGTATGAGGAAGTTATGTCCGATTAGGGTTTAGGTGCTAAAACAGTGTTCAAAACAGTTTACTCAGGCAGATAGGAATTCTTGAATTACTTGGGTTGCGGCCTCACAATGCAATGCTAAACCCTTAAAAATTCCCCAAAAATTAGACCACTATTTTTTTTTTGCCCTTAAAAATTGGCCAAATTTGCCCTTCTATCGCGTTCGCAAGTTCTGTCAGTCGTGATTGACAGGTCAATCGCGATTGATGTGTCGATCGCGATTGACAGGTCCGTCGTGGCTGTTAGTCACGATTGATGGGTCAATCGCGATTGACACGTGGCTCGAAAAGTCAATCAATCGTGGTCAAAGGGTCTTTGACTCTATCAGTCGCGATTGATAGGTCGATCGTGATTGACAGGTCGGTCGCGAGAGTCTGTCCATCGTGGTCAAACAATCGTTGACTGTGTCTGTCACGATTGACAAAGCCGTCGTGGGCTGTCAGTCGCGATTGATGGGTCGATCGCGATTGATGACTCGATCGCGATTGACACGTGTCACGCGTATGATCTGTCCGTCGTACTCAATCGGTCGTTGACTCTGTCGGTCACGATTGACAGAGCCGTCGTGGGCTGTCAATCGCGATTGACTGGTCGATCGCGATTGACAGGTCTGTCCGTCGTGGTTTGTCGATTGCAATTGACAGAGCGATCGTGATTGATAGAAATCTGATGAATTTCAAAAATCTAAACACAGTTTTGGGAAGCTCTAGGCCTGTAGATCATGATTTTGTACTTTGTTTGACAAATGGAGCATTTTTTCTGTCGGTCGCGATTGACAAAGGTCGGCGACATAGAGACAGTTGCCAAGATTTCCGTACCTGCGCAAAGTGCTGGAGAAGATGATGCAGCATGTACCTGCAAGACAGCTCAAGAAACATGCAAAAACAGCACACACAATATCGCTCTCTCGCTCTCTCTCACAAGTGAAATGAGGGAAGTGAAAGGAGGAAGGAGATATAGTCAAAAAACTGATTTTTTTTCGCGATGATGGAGATGGAGGTGGGAGATGGTGATGATGATGATGGTGATGATGGTGGTGAGGTAAGAAAAAGAAAAATAGGAAAAGTAAAGAAATTACCTACAACGCCAACGTCTCCAATCTACGTCTTACCATCACACGCTCGTCCTCAAAGCTCGTTCCCCGGCAACGGCGCCAAAATTTGGTGTAGCTCAGTGATGAGTAGCACCTCCTTTAATGTCAATCCGGGAAGATGGGAGGATGGTATGAAGACCTCAAGCAAGTGGAGGCACAAGTGCGGGAGTGAGAATCACACTAGCATGCACACACATACACACACACGCGCACACACGGCAAGACAAAGAGTTAGAAGCAATGGAGTTCTTAAATTACTATCAGGAAGCTCATACAAGTCCAAAACTATTACAAGCTAACCCCAAAAATGAGCTCTCTAGCTCCTTTTATAGTTTTTGACTAGCTTTGGCCCTGTCCAGACCTAGTGTCCGGCCTAGTTAAAAATTAGGTTCCAGGGCTTATTTGAAGGCTCAAACGAGATCTAAAGAATACGAAAATTGGCAGGTAGATACTTCTAAAGCTCCTCAAGCTCAAGGACTCCTTGGCTTGCACAAAATGGAGCTACAAAAATACGAAATGGTATTTACAATGGTGTTTAGTGATTAAAATCACTATTTGTGTAGGGATTTTCTCTGTTGATTTGTCATACACATCTTTGAGCTCCCTACTTGCTCTTTCTTCTTGTGTGCTCAACTCCTTGATGTCTGAAAAATTTAGATGGCCTACTTGCCAGATCTTCTTTGGCTACTGTGTCTGCTTGTGCTATCTCTTCCTTCCGACCCTCTTTGTCTTGTGGCTCCTTCGGTTCCCTGACTGCTGCCAACAGACGCTCTGCTTGAAAACCCAACTGCTTTTCTCTTCGCTCCAGCTCCTGAGCTTGATATTGAATTGTTTGGTAATAAGCATCTCTTTCCTTCTTAATCCCTGCTATTTCCTTCTGAAGTTGAATGGTGAGACTCATCTTCGCTTTAAGAGCATAATTCGCCTGAAACAAATCGGCAGTGGTGGCGGTCTGGAGTTCTGCAGTAGTTTGCTTAGCTAAATTATCCATCTGTTGTCCTCTTTGCACAACTTCATCAAGCTGGATACGAGTTTCTTCCAACAAATTTCCAATTGCCACTCTAGTGTCTTCTTTATCATGTACTAGCTGTTTTAACTGATTGATCTCTTCATCACGAGCATTTAACAAAAACATCCTTGGCTTTTAATTCGGCCAATGCTGCATCGCGCTGAGCAATTATTGTATCTTCTTCTGCAAGCCTAGCTTGAAGCTGCTGAAGTTGCATCTGCAAAATATGGTTTTCTGCTTTAACAACATCTGCTTCCTCTTGTAGTGGGGCAATATCAGCCTCGAGAACATCAACCTTGTGTTGCAACTCCTGTCTGATATTGTCAGTGGCCATCTTTAGTTGCATTGGTAACTGCATGCGAGAATTGGATCAACAGGCGACCCATAGACTCGAGTTCATGAAACATGGGGGTTGGAACAGGAAGGGTAGGAAGGGATTGGGATGTAGAAGCAGAGAACAGATGAGCGGAAGATGGTGGAGAATAGGCGGGAGAAGAACATGGAGAAGGGGGTATGTCGGGAACAATAGGTTGGATTGGAACAATTGGCTCAGCAATGTTCATGGTGGAAGGAAGTGGGATAAGAAGATTAGGCACCAACACGATTCTGGTGGTCTACTACACTGTCGCTTCAGTTCTGTCAATTACAACATCAACCAAAGCAATCACTTCATTAACAATCTCAGCAACAATGGCTTGCACCTCATCGTGAGTCTGCTGATGAGAATCCTCCCTAGAAGAAATTTCATCAGATTCGGTGGTGGACGCACTTTGTTCGTGCTGTTGATTCGGTAAAGAAGGACCATAAGACTCCACGTGAATAAAAGTGGCGGTGTCGTGGAAGACCTCTTCTTCATGGATGGCGTTGGATCCTTGCACCTGGCTCTCCGACGGACTTATACGGGTGCATTTCCGGTGAAGAAGTTGAAGGGTACAACACTTCGCTACGACCTTTCGGTACGTGTGGTATAGAAAAATATAAATTACATAATGCCAATCCGATGGCCTTACACTGGCATGCACGATGGACTTGAACCCGCAACGCTAACAAAATCAAGGCTCATCTACGATGCCTTGGATATACATGGTTCTAGCTAATTTGAAGGTTCTAAAAATCTTCTGTTTTAGCGAATCCAACATCAATTTGAGTGTCTCCGGCTCTACCAGCTTTGCATCAGTTCGAACTGAACTGGCTGCAATGACTTGACTCATCAAAACTTTAGTCCGAGTCTGCAAAATGCCTCTTGCAAATAAAAATCATTGGCAAGGGCTGCATCCCGGCTCAATCTTATTTCAGCAATTTGATTATTGATTCTCGATAGACGCTCTGCTTGAAAACCCAACTGCTTTTCTCTTCGCTCTAGCTCCTGAGCTTGATATTGAATTGTTTGGTAATAAGCATCTCTTTCCTTCTTAATCCCTGCTATTTCCTTCTGAAGTTGAATGGTGAGACTCGTCTTGGCTTCAAGAGTAGAATTCGCCTGCAACAACTCGGCAGTGGCGGTCTCGAGTTCTGCAGTAGTTTGCTTAGCTAAATTAGCCATCTGATGTTCTCTCTACACGAATTCATCAAGCTAGATTCCAGTTTCTTCCAACAAATTTCCAATTGCCACTCTAGCGTCTTCTTTATCCTCTACTAGCTGTTTTAACTGATTGATCTCTTCATCACGAGCATTTAACAAAACATCCTTGGCTTTTAATTTGGCCAATGCTACATTGCGCTGAGCAATTACTGTATCTTGTTCTACAAGCCTAGCTTGAAGCTGCTGAAGTTGCATCTGCAAAATATGGTTTTCTTCTTTAACAACATCTCCTTCCTCTTGTAGTGGGGCAATATCAGCCTCGAGAACATCAACCTTGTGTTGCAACTCTTGTCTGATATTATCAGTGGCCATCTTCAATTGCATTGGTAACTGCTGCGAGAATTGGATCAACAGGCGACGCATAGACTCGAGTTCATGAATTATGGGGGTTGGAACAGGAAGGGTAGGAAGGGATTGGGATGTAAAAGCAAAGAACAAATCAGGGGAAGATGGTGGAGAATAGGCGGGAGAAGAAGATGGAGAAGGGGGTACGTCGGGAACAATAGGTTGGACTCGAACAATTGGCTCAGCAATGTTCATGGTGGAAGGAAGTGGGATAAGAAGATTAGGCACCAACACAATTCCGGTGGTCTGTTGCGTTGTCGCTTCAGTTCTGTCAATTACAACATCAACCAAGCAATCACTTCATTGATAATCTCAGCAACAATGGCTTGCACCTCATTGTGAGTCTGTTGATGAGAATCCTTCCTAGAAGAAAGTTCGTCAGATTCGGTGGTGGACGCACTTTGTTCCTTCTCTTGATTCGGAGAAGAAGGACCAGAAGACTCCACGTGAATAGAAGTGGTGGTGTCGTGGAAGACCTCTTCTTCATGGCCAGCATTGGATCCTTGCACCTGGCTCTCCGACAGACTTATACGGGTGCGTTTCCTGCCAAGAAGTTGAAGGTTACAACACTTCGCTACGACCTTTTGGTACGTGCGGTATAGAAAAATATAAATTACATAAAGCCAATCCGGACGCCTTACACTAGCATGCACGGTGGACTTGAACCTGCAACACAAACAAAATCAAGGTTTGTCTACGATCCTTGGATATACATGGTTCTAGCTAATTTGAAGGTTCTAGAAATCTTCTGTTTTAGTGAATCCAACATCAGTTTCAGTGTCTGCGGCTCTACCAGCTGTGCATCAGTTGGAACTGAACTGGCTACAATGACTTGACTCATCAAAACTTCAGTCTGAGTCTGCAAAATGCCTCTTGCAAATAAAAATCATTGGCAAGGGCTGCATCCCGGCTCAATCTTATTTCAGCAATTTGATTATCGATTCTCGATAGACGCTCTGCTTGAAAATCCAACTGCTTTTCTTTTTGCTCCAGCTCCTGAGCTTGATATTGAATTGTATGGTAATAAGCATCTCTTTCCTTCTTAATCCCTGCTATTTCCTTCTGAAGTTGAATGGTGAGACTCGTCTTCGCTTTAAGAGTAGAATTCGCCTGAAACAAATCGGCAGTGGCAGTCTGGAGTTTTGCAGTAGTTTGCTTAGCTAAATTATCCATCTGCTATCCTCTCTACATGACTTCATCAAGTTGGATTCGAGTTTCTTCCAACAAATTTCCAATTGCCACTCTAGCGTCTTCTTTATCATCTACTAGCTGTTTTAACTGATTGATCTCTTCATCACGAGCATTTAACAAAACATCCTTGGCTTTTAATTCGGCCAATGCTGCATCGCGCTGAGCAATTACTGTATCTTGTTCTGCAAGCCTAGTTTGAAGTTGTTGAAGTTGCATCTGCAAAATATGGTTTTCTGCTTTAACAACATCTGCTTCCTCTTGTAGTGGGGCAATATCAGCCTCGAGAACATCAACGTTGTGTTGCAACTCCTGTCTCATATTGTCAGTGGCCATCTTCAGTTGCATTGGTAACTGCTGCAAGAATTGGATCATCAGGCGACCCATAGACTCGAGTTCATGAAACATGGGGGTTGGAACAGTGTAGAGGAGGTACTGGGGTATCCACTTCCAACAATATCAAATTGTATACATTTCCAGTACTCCGTCTACTCAAGGGGGGTTCTCCTTAGGGAAGTATACCCTGTGACATTTCTGTGTGCAGGTACCTTCACTGATAACAGAGAAACCAATAGAAGTGAAAATGTACAGTTGTAGAGAAAGGATCAATGACAAGTGCTCTCGAGAGAGGAAATCACTTCGTAACTTTGAAAATGATTACGGAGAGCTAAAATACTACAAAAGGATGTAACAGTGGGCTAGCATGCCATTCCAAAATTAACTAGCAACAATACAAGAGTCAGACCAACAAAGTGAATACAATAAAGATGATGACTTGATCTTGAAGAAATTCACCGATGCATGCCAATGACTAGATCCAAGCCACTCAATTACCCTGTAATGCTAATCACCAACTCCACTGGAGGCCCACGCTCTGTATACTCATCACAGAGTGACCTCCACAGTGTGCCTGTAGCAACAGAGTGCAGAGAGTAGACCAAAAAATAGCCTCAACTAGCATCAACAAATGATGATAGTGATGATATGCAATAGCCCACACGATTCAGATTACATCCGATTCAGCCCCCCAAATGAGTGCCAAACCTCTGTTTATATAGACCCAGAGTGGCCAAGGGTGGCCAAGGGTGGCCTTGCCAAATCCCAGCCTTAAGTGCCGCACGCGCCAAAGTGGTGGTCCAGAGGTGGAGGATGGTAGCCAACTTCAATAAGGCCCCCAATTTTAGCTTCTGACACCGCCAAATCCAAGTGGCAATATTCCCTGCATTACTTTTCACTCTGACATATCACAAAAAAAATATATACTCCGCCCGTCATTTGCCACCCAAGTAGCTCATGGTGGAGCCCATACTAAGTCGGTAGTCGCCTCCCATTGCATATGAAGTCCAAGAAGGTGCCGTCCACTTCCTCCCAAAGACTTTGCTTCAAATTGCTCATGCTTTGACACTTCCCCGAAGCTTCTCCCCAAATAAAGTCAATCAAATGCTAGCAAGCTCACCTGCTCTACAAACAGAAAGGGTAGGAAGGGATTGGGATGTAGAAGCAGAGAACAGCTGAGGGGAAGATGGTGGAGAATAGGTGGGAGAAGAACATGGAGAAAGGGGTATGTCGGGAACAATAGGTTGGACTGGAACAATTGGCTCAACAATGTTCATGGTGGAAGGAAGTGGTTTACTTCATTGACAATCTCAGCAACAATGGCTTGCACCTCATCGTGAGTCTGCTGATGAGAATCCTCCCTAGAAGAAATTTTGTCAGATTCGGTGGTGGACGCACTTTGTTCCTGCTGTTGATTCGGAGAAGAAGGACCAGAAGACTCCACGTGAATAGAAGTGGCAGTGTCGTGGAAGACCTCTTCTTCATGGACATCGTTGGATCCTTGCACTTGGCTCTCCGATGGACTTATACGGGTGTGTTTCCGGTGAAGAAGTTGAAAGGTACAACACTTCGCTACGACCTTTCGGTACATGTGGTATAGAAAAATATAAATTACATAATGCCAATCCGATGGCCTTACACTGGCATGCACGGTGGACTTGAACCCACAACACTAACAAAATCAAGGCTCGCGTCTACGATGCCTTGGATATACATGGTTCTAGCTAATTTGAAGGTTCTAAAAATCTTCTGTTTTAGCGAATCCAACATCAATTTGAGTGTCTCCGGCTCTACCAGCAGTGCATCAGTTTGAATTGAACTGGCTGCAATGACTTGACTCATCAAAACTTCAGTCTGAGTCTGCAAAAATGCCTCTTGCAAATAAAAATCATTGGCAAGGGCTGCATCCCGGCTCAATCTTATTTCAGCAATTTGATTATTGATTCTCGATAGACGCTCTGCTTGAAAACCCAACTGCTTTTCTCTTCGCTCTAGCTCCTGAGCTTGATATTGAATTGTCTGGTAATAAGCATCTCTTTCCTTCTTAATCCCTGCTAATTCCTTCTGAAGTTGAATGGTGAGACTTGTCTTGGCTTTAAGAGCAGAATTCGCCTGAAACAACTCGGCAGTGGCGGTCTGGAGTTCTGCAGTAGTTTGCATAGCTAAATTAGCCATCTGTTGTCCTCTCTCCACGACTTCATCAAGCTGGATTCGAGTTTCTTCCAACAAATTTCAAATTGCCACTCTAGCATCTTCTTTATCCTCTACTAGCTTTTTTAACTGATTGATCTCTTCATCACGAGCATTTAACAAAACATCCTTGGCTTTTAATTCGGCCAATGCTGCATTGCGCTGAGCAATTACTGTATCTTGTTCTGCAAGCCTAGCTTGAAGCTGCTGAAGTTGCATCTGCAAAATATGATTTTTTGCTTTAACAACATCTGCTTCCTCTTGTAGTGGGGCAATATCAGCCTCGAGAACATCAACCTTGTGTTGCAACTCTTGTTTGATATTGTCAGTGGCCATCTTCAGTTGCATTGGTAACTGACTTAAGCATTCCCTACATGGATCAACAGGCGACCCATAGACTCGAGTTCATGAAACATGGGGGTTGGAACAAGAAGGGTAGGAAGGGATTGGGATGTAGAAGTAAAGAACAGATGAGGGGAAGATGGTGGAGAATAGGCGGGAGAAGAAGATGGAGAAGGGGGTACTCTACGAGACTTGGATCAACAGGCGACCCATAGACTCGAGTTCATGAAACATGGGGGTTGGAACAAGAAGGGTAGGAAGGGATTGGGATGTAGAAGCAAATAACAGATGAGGGGAAGATGGTGGAGAATAGGCGGGAGAAGAAGATGGAGAAGGGGGTACTCGGGAATAATAGGTTGGACTGGAACAATTGGCTCAGCAATGTTCATGGTGGAAGGAAGTGGGATAAGAAGATTAGGCACCAACACAATTCCGGTGGTCTACTGCGTTGTCGCTTCAGTTCTATCAATTACAACATCAACCAGAGCAATCACTTCATTGATAATCTCAGCAACAATGGCTTGCACCTCATCGTGAGTCTATTGATGAGAATCCTCCCTAGAAGAAATTTCGTCAGATTCGGTGGTGGACGCGCTTTGTTCCTGCTATTGATTCGGAGAAGAAGGACCATAAGACTCCACGTGAATAGAAGTGGTGGTGTCATGGAAGACCTCTTCTTCATGGCCGGCGTTGGATCCTTGCACCTAGAAAAATATAAATTACATAATGCCAATCCGGCAGCCTTACACTGGCATGCACGTTGGACTTGAACCCGCAACACAAACAAAATCAAGGCTCGTCTACGATGCCTTGGATATACATGGTTCTAGCTAATTTGAAGGTTCTAGAAATCTTCTGTTTTAGCGAATCCAACATCAGTTTGAGTGTCTCCGGCTCTACCAGTTGTGCATCAGTTCGATCTGAACTGGCTGCAATGCTTGAAAACCCAACTGCTTTTCTCTTTGCTCCAGCTCTGAGCTTGATATTGAATTGTTTGGTAATAAGCATCTCTTTCCTTCTTAATCCTTGCTATTTCCTTCTGAAGTTTTTTTTTTTTTAATATAAAGGAAGTTCGGCAATAGCCTACTCTCCCGGACTTGAATTAAATAAAGAAAAGTACAAGAGGAGGGGACTAGTGCCCACGGGATCCCCCAAATCCCACAAAGCAGGGGAAGCTTTTACAGAGCATCTCTTTCCTTCTTAATCCTTGCTATTTCCTTCTGAAGTTGAATGGTGAGACTCGTCTTGGCTTTAAGAGCAGAATTCGCCTGAAACAACTTGGCAGTGGCGGTCTGGGGTTCTGTAGTAGTTTGCTTAGCTAAATTAGCCATCTGCTATCCTCTCTGCACGACTTCATCAAGCTGGATTCCAGTTTCTTCCAACAAATTTCCAATTGCCACTCTAGTGTCTTCTTTATCCTGTACTAGCTGTTTTAACTGATTGATCTCTTCATCACGAGCATTTAACAAAGGATCCTTGGCTTTTAATTCGGCCAATGTTGCATCGCGCTGAGCAATTACTGTATCTTGTTCTTCAAGCCTAGCTTGAAGCTGCTAAAGTTGCATCTGCAAAATATGGTTTTCTGCTTTAACAACATCTGCTTCCTCTTGTAGTGGGGCAATATCAGCCTCGAGAACATCAACCTTGTGTTGCAACTCCTGTCTGATATTGTTAGTGGCCATCTTCAGTTGCATTGGTAACTGCTGCAAGAATTGGATCAACAGGCGACCCATAGACTCGAGTTCATGAAACATGGGGGTTGGAACAAAAAAGCTAGGAAGGGATTGGGATGTAGAAGCAGAGAACAGATGAGGGGAAGATGATGCAGAATAGGCGGGAGAAGAAGATGGAGAAGGGGGTACGTCGGGAACAATAGGTTGGACTGGAACAATTGGCTCAGCAATGTTCATGGTGGAAGGAAGTGGAATAAGAAGATTAGGCACCAACACGATTCCGGTGGTCTGCTGCGTTGTCGCTTTAGTTCTGTCAATTACAGTATCAACCAAAGCAATCACTTCATTGACAATGTCAGCAACAATGGCTTGCACCTCATCGTGAGTCTGCTTATGAGAATCCTCCCTAGAAGAAATTTCCTCAGATTCGGTGGTGGACGCACTTTGTTCTTGTTGTTGATTCGGAGAAGAAGGACCAAAAGACTCCACATGAATAGAAGTGGCAGTGTCGTGGAAGACCTCTTCTTCATGGCCGGCATTGGATCCTTACACCTGGCTCTCCGACAGACTTATACGGGTGCGTTGCCGGCGAAGAAGTTGGAAGAGATCTTCATCCTCATCCTCTGCACCATCGAGCACTTGAAGAGAGTCTTCATGGAACAAGATTGGAGCGGTTGGGGGCGGTTGTGCGGCTTGGAGTATCGAAAGAAGAAAGGTAAGGATATGGGGTAGAGGTGATTGTGGAAGATCACCCTTGTTAACTTGTTTAATAATCGTAACACATTCACGGTGAATGCACCAGAAACAAAAAGATGCAAAATTGACAGAACTGAAGCGTTAAATAACTGTAACACATTCACGGTGAATCCCACATACGGCGCCAGTGTTAAAAGTGCATTTTTCCGTCACAAACACTTTTAAGTTATTTTTCGGGTTCTTGGGGATGGTAGGGGTCTGATAAATCAGAGGCCCTGTATCTTATTTTCCCATTTAACTTATCAAACAAGCAGTACATTTTATCCAGTATAATCTCTTTTACACAGTATTACTGTCATATTCCGGTTAGACTTTTCACAGTATATAACGTAGAGAGTAATGATTACCGTCGCACAAACTTAATATCGCCAACGAACATTACTGTGTCAATCAGACGTTAATGTGATTCAACAAGGTAAAGAGATAATACTCAGAATTACAAAAATCTGCACTACAATGTCTCCACAGGTCGCAAATCGCCCAGACAGACAGACTGGCGATCTTGTCTCCTCGCTATCGGAGAACCACCGTAATGCATTTTCATTAATTGATAAAAAGGGTACAACACTTCGCTACAACCTTTCGGTACGTGCGGTATAAAAAAATATAAATTACATAATGCCAATCCAGCGGCCTTACAAAGGCTTTGTGGTAAGCAAGGTAGATCCTTCCCTCTTTATCAAGAGGAACCACTCAGAGGTCATATACCTTTGTGTATATCTAGATGATATAATCATTACATGAACTAATGCAGATGGAATCAAACAGATCAAGTCTCAAATGAAGGAAGAGTTCAAGATCAATGATCTTCGCCTACTCACATAATTCCTAGGTTTAGAAGTGGTGTATATAGAGAAAGGTATGTTTCGAACTTAGAGAAAGTACATTGGAGATATGCTTACCAAGTTCAAGATGGAAAATACAAAGGTTGCAGGTACTCCCATGGAGGTAAATCTGAAGCTAAGTGCTCATGAAGGTGATTAATTGAAGATGTTACTAGCTATCAAAGCTTAGTTGGAAGCTTGAATTATGTTACTCTATAGGAGAACCACCTCAAGCTACCTTACTTTTGCAGGTACCAAATTGATTTCATGGTCTTCCAAGAAGCAACCTATAGTTGCTCTTTCATCAATTGATTTGATAAATTCTGTTGGGGACCTTTTAATCTCCAAATGTTTGATTTATCTTGACTTAAGAACTCTTCTATATCAAGAATAAATCAAACTTTACACAAACTTCAAACTATTTTCACATATATCAAGAAATACTTCTCTGTAAGAAGTTTTCTTCATCTTCAAGAATCTGCTTCAGAGATAGGCTTCAATTTCCTCATAATACTTCAAATTTAATCAATCAAATGATACTCACATATCCATGCTACTATTTGCGCAACTATATTGATCAT
The DNA here is from genome assembly GCA_020310875.1 of Ceratopteris richardii. Classification (NCBI taxonomy): domain Eukaryota; kingdom Viridiplantae; phylum Streptophyta; class Polypodiopsida; order Polypodiales; family Pteridaceae; genus Ceratopteris; species Ceratopteris richardii. Next base: position 111,493,089 of record CM035427.1, read on the forward strand.
TAGTTCTTCAAAAGAACCACTAGATTTCTAACTTGATCTTTTAGATCAAATCTCTATCAAAACCTGTCTTCCAGAAATGGCGACTTGACATGGTCAACTTCTTAAGTTGATTTCTCACTGCACAAATCTCGTTTTTCTACATGCTTTTAGCCAAAGCTTCCTTACCTTCTAACTTAGATTTTGAATGCTCATTCATCAAAAACTTTACACTGTACACTGAGATCTAAGCAAAACATTGACACGAAAAAATGCACTACTCTTAGAGATCATCTGCAGACTTTACGTATACATGTTCTTATTGATCATACTCACAAGAGAAGAAGAATTAGACCATGAAACTTTGAACATAGCTTCATTAGCTTCTAGATTAGATGTGTACAAAAGGATTTCTGATCCACATGATCAGACTGAGAGAAATCTGAGAAAGACTCGATGCTAACTCGTGAAGATGACTCTCTACACATCTACCTTAATGACACTTGGCTTCTAATGACTCTCACATGTATGTCTTTACATCATTGACTTATATACATATATTTAAAGACTTATCCCGCGTCTATTACATTACTCCTTATCATCCTAAGGATTATCTCTACTCAAATTAGAAGAATTTCCACCTATAATGTACATATGTATACAAACTTCATTTATGAGATCTCTTCACTTTCTCAAGTGTCTTCTTCCACTTCAATCTGATCATGAGCTTTCTTCAAACTCTTTATAATCACCAATTTGTGATTGGTTTGTTCTAACAGCTCCCCCTCAATCACTAATTGTGATTATTCCATTCTTCTTCACTCCTGCCATCTCCTTGAATCTTTGTAGCTTAGGTCCATCCAAGCTTTTTGTTAACATAACTGCAACTTGTTCTTTTGTTGGAGTATACATCACTTCAATCTCTTTGTCAAGTACCTTCTCCCTCAAGAAATGATACTGAATCTCTATATGCTTAGTCTTGGCATGAAAAACAGGGTTAGCTGCCAAATACAATGAACTCATATTGTCTCAAAAAATAATTGGAGTACTCTGATCAGTTCCAAAACTCTTCAACAAGGTCTTTAACCATATCACTTCTTTTGCAGCCTCTACCAATCCTTTATACTCAACTTCTGTGGATGACAAAGCAATTGTATGTTGCTTCTTTGAGCACCAAGAAACTAACTTATCTCCAATATAACAAAGATACCCATGAGTAGACCTTCTATCATCTGAATCACCTGCCCAATCTGCATCACTAAATACTTTAATTCTTGTATCAAAAGTAAATCCATAATACAGACCTTCACTTAGGGTTCCTTTGATATATCTAAGTACCCTTTGAGCTGCAATCCAATGAGTCTTCTTTGGACAATTCATGAATTGTGATAACACACCTATTGCATATGATAGATCTGGCCTTGTCAAGGTAGCATAGATTAAACTACCTACCAAACTCTGATATTTCTTCATATCATTAAATTATTCACCTCCATACCTGCTTAACTTATGATTTACCTCCAATGGTGTGCTTGAAGGCATGCAATCCTCCATGTTGAATTTGACCAGAAGATTCTTCAAGTACCTCTCTTGTGTAACATATATTCCATATTGAGTATACACAATCTGCATCCTAAGAAATAAGATAAGTTTCCCAAATCACTTATCTTAAACTCCTTCTCTATTTGTTTCTTAAGCTCATTGATTCCTTGAGCATCTGTACCTATGACAATAATATCATCAACATAAATACACATGTATATGTATCCATTTTCACTTGCCTTCACTAGCAAGCTACTATCTGCCTTTGATGCATGCAATCCACATTCATTCAAGAACTTAACAAGCCTGTAATTCCATGCTCTTGGAGCGTGCTTCAACCCATACAAAGCTCTCTTGAGCTTACACACATAATCTGATCCAATTGAATCCATGAAGCCTTCTGGTTGCTCCATGTACACTTCATCTGCAATGTATCCATTCAGAAATGCATTCTTCACATCTAATTGTAATAACTTCCATCCTTTACAAGCAGCAATAGCAATCAATGATCTAATTGTAGACATCTTAGCAACAGGACTAAAGGTTTCATCATAATCTACCCCATAAGTTTGGGCATAACCTTTGACCATAAGTCTAGCCTTGTATCCAGACACCTTACCATCTGCAAATCTTTTTGTTTTATACACCCACTTACATCCAATGACCTTCTGATTCTTTGGTCTTGGCACCAATTCCCATGTTTCATTTTCAAAGTAGAGCATCATACACTTCTTGCATTGCCTTCTCCCAATTTTGTTTACCTTTAGCTTCTTCATATGTGATTGGATCCTCTTCTGTCTTCACAATGTACGCATAATCTTTTGTTGACAGAAAAGATGTATCATAGCTATACCTAATAGGCTCTTTTCTTTCCCTTGAGGATCTTCTGACCTCTACACTTCTTGAAGTCTCAGCCACATTTGATTCTGGATCAAAACTTGGTCCATCTTCAATATTATTCTGCAATTTACTTTTACAATCAACATCATCCATATCTTCTTCAAACACACTTACTTTTGCCTTCCCTTTCCTTTGTATTTCTTTGTCATCTGCATAATCATCTGTCGACCCTGTATACCATGTGCTTTGCTCATCAAATGTAACATCTTTGGTAACAAGAAATTGCTTTGTGGATGGACTCCACAATCTGTAACCCATCTGTCTATCATCATACCCAATAAACACATACTTCTCTGCTTTGGGTTCTAGCTTATGTCTCAATTGTGAAGGAACATAAGCATATGCTAAACATCCAAACACCTTACAATGATCAAGAGTAGGTTTCTTACCCCACCATGCTTCATAAGGAGTTCTTCCCTCCAATGCTTTACAAGGAAAACCTATTCACAAGGTATGTTGCAGTGTTGATAGCTTCTGCCCATAAGTAATTTGGGCAATTCTTTTCCTTCGTCATTGCTCTTGCAAACTCTACAAGAGTTCTATTTCTTCTTTCTGCAATTCCATTATGTTGAGGGGAGTACCTGCAAGTTACTTCTCTTTTTATACCTACATTCCACAAATAATCATCAAACTCTTTAGAAAAATACTCTCCCCCTCCATCTGATCTCAACTTCTTGAGCTTTTGTCCTGTAATCCTTTCTGCATAAGCATGATAATGCTTGAATGTCTTGAACACTTCTGATTTTTCCTTGATTACATATAAACTAATCCATCTGGTTGCATCATCAACAAACAACACATAATATCTGGATCCATTTATGCTATAGTCCCTTGAAGGACCCCACACATCTGTATGAACCAATTCAAGCATATTTGAATACTTATATCCTGATTTATTATATGAATTTTTGTGTGCTTTACCTAACTGACAAGCTTCACACTTGTACACCATGTGTTGCCCTTCAATTTTTGGCAAACCAAGCACCACATCATTCCTTGACATTTCCTTTATAGCTCTCTCATTGAAATGACCTAATCTTTTATGCCATAGGTCTAATTCAGACATCTTTTGACTTCCATAAGTAAATAAAGCATGTCCCACATTACCTTGAACTTTGAGAGTAAACAACCTTCCTTCTTTTTTACCTGCAATTATGTTTCTATATCCCTGTTTTGGATCTTGCACATAGACACCATCATTTGTGAATTTGACTTCATATCCCTTTTCCACAATTTGCCCTACACGTATCAGATTTTTAGGAATAGTAGGAACATAAAGTACCTTGCTCAAAAGTGTACTTCCACTCTTTGTCTTCATTGATCCAATGCTCCCCACTTTATGCTTGATATTGTTACCTGTTTGAACTGTATGTCCATTCACCTTTGCTTCCATGTCAGTCATCAGTGATATATTGCCACTCAGATGATTGCTACATCCTGAGTCAATATAAAACACCCTTTGGTCTTCTCCTACTGCTTCATGAGTTGCATTCAAGATAAGAGTCATTTCATCCTTTTGATCTGATGTATAATTATAATAATTATTGTTGTAGGACTGAGGTTGAAAACTTCTTCCACCTCCTCTAGCATATGATGTCCTACCACCTCTTCCTCTGAAGTTGCCTCTTTGGTTTCTGCCTCCTCTACCTCTTTGATTAAAACTCTGATTATTATTTCCTCCATTTTGATTGTTATACCAACAATCATTTGCCAAATGATTGGTTCTGCCACAAATCCAACAAGCTTTAGTATTATCTTTGTTCTTACCTCCTCTTCCTTTACCTCTGAAGTTCATCTTTCCTTTTGTAAAGTTAGCTTGACTTGAGGTCCCTTCATCATCAGTTAACTGCTTCCCTTTGACATTCTTTTTCTTTTCCTTGGAATACATAGCTTGGCTTGCACTCCTATCGTTATCTCCTTTAATGTCCTGCTCAAAAGTTAGCATGTGTCCTAGCAATTGATTAAGATCAGGAGTAAAATGATCAAGTGACAATTCTATGGACAATATGAACGGCTTCCACTTCTCATCTCCTCTCAGACCTGTAAGTATTTGCCTTACCAACTTATCCTCTTCAATATCTTCATCTACAGCTCCCAAGTCTGCAATATCTTTCATCCTTTCCACATAATCAAAAATTGATTGTGAACTCTTCTTCTTGAAAGTTGTGAACTCAGCCCAAAGTGAGGACTTCCTTGACTTGGTTGTGTTTTGGAAATGCTCTTCCAAAGCATTCCACACATCTGTTGCACTTTCTAGTCCTCTGATGTGAGGTAGAAGATAATCATTTATAGCCATGTAAATGATGCTCCTAGCTTGAGCATCCTTTCTCATCCAGGTCTTCAAATCTGCAAGCTCTTCCCTAGTTGGAATACTAGGATCTGCAAACTCAGGCTTTTCTTCTTCTCATGTAATGAATGCCATCAAATCTTTGCTCATGAGGTGTGCCTCCATCCTCATGGACCAAGCTGGATAGTTCTCCCTATCTAGCTTATCAATCTGCAAGCTTTCTCCCATCTTTGATCTTTTGTGTCTGCAATTACTATGATTTATGATAGTAAAGTGTACCTTTGATATGAAGCTTCAATCCTTTTTTATCCTTTGAACTCGTGCTTGATTCTCCTTCAGGTTTTCTTTAAAACTTTGATCCTATGCTCCTTTAATTTGAAAAATCTTCAATGTCCGCAACAATCGGAACTTCCAATACTCTTTACTTCACTTGTATTGCACCTTCATCTCCGATACCACTGTTGGAGACCTTTTAATCTCCAAATTTTCAATTTATCTTGACTTAAGAACTCTTCTATATCAAGAATAAATCAAAATTTACACAAACTTCAAACTATTTTCACATATATCAAGAAATGCTTCTCTGTAAGAAGTTTTCTTCATCTTCAAGAATCTGCTTTAGAGATAGGCTTCAATTTCTTCATAATACTTCAAATTTAATCAATCAAATGATACTCACATATCCATGCTACCTTTGCACAACTATATTGATCATTAGTTCTTCAAAAGAACCACTAGATTTCTAATTTGATCTTTTAGATCAAATCTATGTCAAAACCTATCTTCTAGAAATGGCGACTTTGACATGGTCAACTTCTTAAGTTGATTTCTCACTGCATAAATCCCGTTTTGCTAAATGCTTTTAGCCATAGCTTCCTTACCTTCTAACTTAGATTTTGAATGCTCACTCATCAAAAACTTTACATTGTACACTGAGATCTAAGCAAAACATTGACACGAAAAAATGCGCTACTCTGAGAGATCATCTGCAGACTTTACATACACATGTTCCTATTGATCATACTCACAACAGAAGAAGAATTAGACCATGAAACTTTGGACATAGCTTCATTAGCTTCTAGATTAGATTTGTAGAAAAGGATTTCTGATCCACATGATGAGACTGAGAGAAAACTCAGAAAGACTCGACGCTAACTCGTGAAGATGACTCTCTACACATCTACCTTAATGACACTTGGCTTCTAATGACTCTCACATGTATGTCTTTACATCATTGACTTATATAAATATATTTCTAGACTTATCCTACGTCTATCACATTACTCCTTATCATCCTAAGGATTATCTCTACTCAGATTACAAGAATTTCCACCTATAATGTACATATGCATACAAACTTCATTTCTGAGATCTCTTCACTTTCTCAAGTGTCTTCTTCCACTTCAATCTGATCATGAGCTTGCTTCAAACTCTTTATAATCACCAATTTGTGATTGGTTTTTTCTAAAAAATTCATACCAAGATGGAGCTCTGAGCAAAACATTGAGTACTTCGATTCCCAAAATAGAAAGTTTCTTCACCTTCCTTGCATATGTAAGGTATCTATTTTGATGAAAACTTTCGAGAATGATGGTCCAAAGCACACATATGCATACACATGCATATGCATACACACACATATGCATATACATACACACATGTATGCATATACATACATACACACATGCATACACATGCATATGCATACACACACATGCATATACATACATACACATATGCATACACACACATATACATATACATACACACATACACATATGCATACATACATACACACATGCATACACACATGCATATGCATACATACATACACACATGCATACATACAATTTTCTAATTAAATTAAATATATATATATAAAAAGAGAAAAATTGAAATATATAACTAAATACATATAAAAAATAGGATTTTAGTATAGATAAATAAATATGAAAATAGCTAGTGTTTAAATTAAATATATAAAACTAGGATTTTAGGGTTCTTTATCAAATTAATATATATAAAAATAGGATTAGGGTTTTTAGGTTGATTACACATGCATACACACATATACATGTTTTAGGTCTAGGTCTTTAGAATTAGGGTTTTAGGTTTTTTACATACATATAATAAAAATGAATATATATAATTAAATATATAAAAAATAGGTCTTTAGTATGAGAATAAATAATATATATATAAATAGACCTTTAGTATAGATAAATAAATATATATAAAAAAATTAAATATATATATAATTAAATATATATTATCATATGTATATATTCAAATATATAAAAATAGGTCTTTAGTATAGATACATAAATATGAAAATAGCTAGTGTTTTAATTAAATATAATTAAATATATAAAATTAGTATTTTAGGGTTTTTTATCAAATTAAATATATAAAAATAGGATTAGGGTTTTAGGTTGTTTACACACACATATACAAACACAATATATGTACACATACACATATATATACACATGCATACACACATATACATTTTTTTAGTCTAAGTCGTTATGATTAGGGTTTAGGGTTTTTACACATGCATAGCATATATACACATATAGTACATATACATATATCCATACATATACACATGCATACACACAATTACATGTTTTAGGTCTAGGTCCTTAGGATTAGGGTTTTAGGTTTTTTACATACATATAATAAAAATAAATATATATAATTAGGGATTCACTATTTTTAATTAGATTAAATATATATAAGAAAAAGAAAAGAAAAAGATTAGAATATATAATTAAATCTATATAAAAAATAGGAGTTTACTATAGATAAATAAATATGAAAATAGCTAGCATTCCAATTCAATATATAAAATTAGTAGTCAAGGGTTTTTTATCAACTTAAATATATCAAAATAGGATTACATAGATATAATTAAATATAATATATATATATATATATATATATATATATATAATATTAGTATTTTAGGGTTTTTTATAAAATATAGGCTATTTACACATGCATACACACATATACACATATACACATATAAACACATAATATATGTACACATACACATATATATACACATGCATACACACATATACATTTTTTTGGTCTAAGTCATTATGATTAGGGTTTAGGGTTTTTACACATGCATAACATATATACACATATACACATATAATACATACACATACACACACACACGTATATATATATATATATATATATATATATATATATATATATATATATATATATATAATAATAATACATACATACATACATACATACATACATACATACATACATACATACATACATACATACATACATACATACATACATACATACATACATACATACATACATACATACATACATACATACATACATACATACATACATACATACACACATACACACATACCATACATACATACATACATACATACATACATACATACATACATACATATACACATACATACACACAATTACATGTTTTAGGTATAGGTCCTTAGGATTAGGATTTTAGGTTTTTTACATACATATAATATAAATAAATATATATATTTAAATATATAAAAAATAATTCTTTAGTATATATATAAATAATATATATATAAATAGTTCTTTAGTATATATATATATATATATATATATATATATATATATATATATATATATATATATATATATATATATATATATATATATATATATATATATATATATATATATATATATATATATATATATATATATAAGTATATGTAATTAAATATATATGATCAAATATATAAAAAATAGGGATTTACTATTTTTCAATTAAATTAAATATATATAAGAAAAAGAAAAGAAAAAAATTAGAATATATAATTAAATCTATATAAAAAGTAGGATTTTAGTATACATAAATAAATATTAAAATATCTAGTGTTTCAATTAAATATATATAATTAAATATATAAAATTAAGGTTTTAGGGCTTTTTATCAAATTAAATATATAAAAATAGGATTAGGGTTTTTAGGTTTAATAAGAAAAATCAAATGTTCTAGAATGTCCATATTGTATCAAATGGCTAGTTTGGATCCAGAGGAGAGAATGGCATGTCCTTGCACTCAATGCAAGTATCAAATTTATCGGAAACAACGGATTTGTACTGCACATGTTAGAGAATATGGATCCTTTGATAAAAGGTGACTACAAAACCTATGCTACAATTCGCATGGTCCCCCTAGTTGAGCAGGTGGCCCCAAATGACATTGCACCGATAACCTCTCATGGACAGAAGAGAACAAAAAGGGAGGTAGAAGTACAAGGTACTGATAGCATTACACAGAATGAACACATGGAGGAAATGCTCGAAGCATTTTATGAGATGGATGAAGATCATGATGGTGGAGAAGATGTTGTGAGTTTCATGGACACAACAAAATTTCCACGATCAGAAGCTGATGAAGAATATGAGAACATGCAAGAATAGCTCGTTTACCACTGTAGACTAGGGCAAAGATATCTCTACTACGTGTGTCACTCAGGATGCTCAATCTGCAATCCATTTATGGATGGTCAGATAGTAGTGTCTCTGAATTGTTCAAGTGGATTTGAAATAAACTTTCATTGCTGTATCAAAATAACTTTATTTACTAATATCGTTCTAATTGCTTATTGCACGCTTCTTAAAGATCAATTTTTTCCAGAGGGCAATGACATGCCTCCAACCCGTGGAGATGCAAAAAAACTTTTACAATCCATTGGAATGGACTACACTAAGATTCATGCTTGTTCGAATGATTGCATCCTCTTTCGGAATGATTATGAGCATCTCCACCTACCGTTCCAAGAATTAAGAGCATGTTTAGATGTAAATCCATAGCTAAGTTAATGTCATGGAATGCAAAGAGCAGTTCTACAGATGGTGTAATGCGAGCACCTACTGACTCTGATGCTTGGAAGCACATAGATAGTACGTGGTCAAAGCTTGCTAGTGAGCCTCGAAATATATGTCTAGGCCTAGCTATGGATGGAGTAAATGCATTTGGATTATGAAGCTCTTCATGGAGCACCGCCTGTATGTTGGTCAATTATAGCATCCCACCATGGCTAGCCACAAAGAAGGGCCATTTATTATTATCTCTTATTGTACCAAGTAAGTATAAGGTAAAAAACATGGATTTATACCTTGCACCACTTGTGGAAGAGCTGCGCACTTTATGGGATGGGATTATTGTGCGCAATATGTCTCGACCTGTAAGAAGACAAGACGTGCGAGTGCAAGGCATACTTATGTGCACAATGCATGATTGGCCTGGTTATGGTGAATGTTCATGTTTATTGATTTTAGGTTACCATGCTTGTCCCCTATGTGGACCATGACTCCAAGCACGCTATTCCAATGCACTTCGTAAAACTATCTATGAAGGACATCATAGATATTTGCCTCATGGACATGTTTTACGTGAATGGAAAATTGGTCGACAAGTACAACGCCAAATGAAAGCTAGCAATTGGAAACAACTGTGGGATTTAGAAACACTAGCAACTGGCATGAAATGGTTTTTGATCTTTCATGAAATCCCTTATTGTAATTCCTAGATTTTAGGGGTACACTTCTCATTATAAAAGTAACATGTATTCTTTTAGAGCATCTTTTTGGAGTTATGTTCATGTAGATTGAGCATTAAGTGCTCCCATTAACACCCTTGCTTAATATAGCCTCTTGCTTGCTTGTTCATTTCCTTTTTGTAGGCATATCTATGTGTGTGCATAGGCAATGTTGCAACTCTCTACCCTTGAGATGTTAGCCTTTTTTTCTCCCTCCTTATGTATACATTTGATATAATTCTAGTCTCATTGGATATCTATTGAATTTTATTTTAAGCTCACCAATTTTCTAGAGCACTCTATGAGTATTTTGGGAGAAACCTTCATTTCAATGAAGTTGGATGATTGATATGTCTCTTTGTGTGTCAGCTCTATTGGAACTATTTTGCTCTATATTATAAGGGCTAATTCTCCTTCTCTATTTATCCATTTTCTATGATTTTATTATCATTGTGTAGCCTATAGTGTGCTCTAAAGTTGAATCGATTTGAGATTCATTCTTTATATATTATATGAGAAAAGCTTGTTGCAGTGAAGTGAGGTCTCTCTTTGACTAGCACCAGTGAGCATTCAACTAGCTCATCTTATGAACATTGTTCCTCTTTGTGTAAACATCCATTTGGAGTGAAATTTATTTTGTTGAAAATAGGTTTGTGTGTACTACACATTTACAAAATCATTGACATTCCTTACATATGCTATGAGAAAGAGCATTTTTGGTGTGCAAAGGGCAAAGAAGGGTACCTATGGAGGCCATTCATGCTTCGTCGATGCATAGGGGTTGAGAAACTTCCCCCAACATATTTATACATGTGTATGTGTATATGTATATGCATATGTATATGTATATGTATATGTATATGTATATGTATATGTATATGTATATGTATATGTATATGTATATGTATATGTATATGTATATGTATATGTATATGTATATGTATATGTATATGTATATGTATATGTATATGTATATGTATATGTATATGTATATGTATATGTATATGTATATGTATATGTATATGTATATGTATATGTATATGTGTTGGCAGTAGCCAGAGGCATAGAAGATGCGGAAGCATGTAAAGATAGAGTAGGGAGTCAGTCCAATCATGTTTTCAAAGAATTATGTTTTATAAATACTCTTCAAAACCTCCAACAATGATTTTCATCACTTTTGTACTATATGTAACATAGAAAAACCCGTTTTGTAATTCATAGCTCCATTTTGTGCAAGCCAAGGAGTCCTCGAGCTTGAGGAGCTTAGGTAGAATGAGCGTACCAATTTTGGTTATTTTTAGACACCGTTTACCCTTTCAAATAGCATCTAGGACCTATTTTTTAACTATGCCGGTCACTAGATGTGAAACCGGTCAAAACTAGTCTAGAAACTATAAAAAGAGCTAGAGAGCTCATTTTTGAGGTTACTTAGTGTTGGTTAGTGTGAGCTTAGAGCTATTTTGAGCTTGTAATTGAGATCTTGAGCAATAGAGTTGATTTCTCACCTTCCATTGTATCTTGCTTGTCTCTTTGTTGTGTGTGTGTATGTGTGTGTGTATGTGTGTGTGCATCTCTATGCTTCTCACTTTCACTCTCATTACATCTCACGTTCACGATCTTCATATCACTCTTATCTCTTCCGCGGATTGACATTAAGGAGGTGGAGCTTCTTAACGTGGTTCTCACCATTGTGCTAGAGCAGCACCAAATTTGGTGCCGTTGCCGGGGATCGAGTCTAAGACGAATGTGTGATGGTAAGAGTATAGCAAGAAATGGCGTTGGAAGGTAAAAATTTTCAGTTTTTGTTGTTGTTTTTACTTAGTTTTTAGTGTTTTTCACCTCCCCCACACTCCATCTTCATCACCGCATCATCATCTTCCACTCCAAAAAAATAAGAAAATTCATCATATCCACCCATTCTCCTCATTTCCCCTCATTTGTGCATGTGCGAGAGAGAGAGAGAGAGCTTTTGTGCTTGCATGTGCTATTGTTTTTTTTGAGTTTTCTTGCAGGTACAGTGCTCTAGAGCATCACGAAAGCTGCAAAAAGGTAAGAAATGTACTCTCTGTCAAAAATTGCCGACTCTGTCAGACCATCGCGATGGTCTGCAAAGTTTGGAATTTGAGGTAGGCGACCACACCAGCGTGTAGAGCACACTTGCACACGTAGGAATCCATACTTGCATTCAAAAAAATTGCATTTTGGTGGACCATCACGATTGGCTTAGACCATCACGATTGTGTCACACCATCGCGATTGGCTCACGCCATCGCGACAGCTCGGTCGGACCATCGCGACGGTCTCACGCCATCGCGATGGTTCACTTGAACATCGCGACGGTCCTTGACCATCGCGGCGATCCCGTCGACCCCACGCCATCGCAATTGGCTCATGCCATCGCGACAACCCACTTGCCATGTGGCAAGCTAGACCAACGTGACGATACCCTCAGACCATCGGGACAACTCAAAATTTGCACCATCGCGATTGGCTCATGCCATCGCGACGGTTCACTTCGGACCATCGCGACGGTTCACGTTGACCGTTGACTGATGCCATCGCGATTGTTCGCAGATTGGACCATCGCGACAGTTCAAATTCACGCCATCGCGATCACTCACATTCAGACCATCGCGATCATTCACTTTCGGACCATCGCGACGGTTCACTCACGCCATCGCGATTGTTCACATTCACGCCATCGCGATCATTCACTTTCAGACCATCGCGACTGTTCGCTCCTTCGGACCATCGCGATTGGTTCACGCCATCGTGCTTTGTGACCATCGCGACGGGCTCACGCCATCGTGATTGTCCTGTTGACCGTTGACCTACGCCATCGCGATTGCTCGCCGATTGGACCATCGCGACGGTTCACTCACGCCATCACGATTGTTCACTTTCACGCCATCGCGATCATTCACTTTCAGACCATCGCGATAGTTCACTTTCACGCCATCGCGATCATTCACTTTCAGACCATCGCGATTGTTCACTTTCACGCCATCGCGATCATTCACTTTCAAACCATCGCGACTGTTCGCTCCATCGGACCATCGCGATTGTGCCATGCCATCGTGACGGTTCAGCTGGACCATCGCGACAGTCCCAGACCATCGCGATTGTCCACCCCAAATGCAATTTTTAGGGTTTGATTTTTTGACCAATTTTGGGGCTATTTTTGAAAAAAATTTGGATCATTAAGCTCATAGGAGACCCCTTAGCTCATATTTGGAGAAAAACCTGTTTGTTAGTTTTTACCCCCCAGGACCTGAATGCTCATATCTTTTTCATCCGAAGTCCGTTTTTTGAGCTTTATAGCTCGTTAGAAAGCTCTCTACGAGTACTACGTGACTTCAACTGTTTTTTTCAAAAATAATACGTTGATTTTTTTGAGAGGATATTTTTGAGGTTGACCATCTGTGAGACTAGGAAAGAAAGGGGGCTTTGGAAGAAAATTTTGCCAAAGGTTAAGGGACTTTAAAGGTGTATATACTCAAGTGCTTAATCATCCATTTGAGAATTGGTCTAATATTGGATTTTTCCAAGTCTAGCAAAGGCAATCAAGGGCATTCAAGGCAAGGCAGTGAAGGGCATAAAGCTTGGGAAGCGTGGCTTCTTGGGCATCAGAGCAACCAGAAAAGCTGACTCGAGGTTGGAAGATTACTCAACCCCCTCAGTCAATTCTTAGCTTAGGATAAACGTTAGCATTGTGGATTAACGACGATAGGAACGCCTCAAGTTCAAGAGATTAAATTTCTTAAGTTCAAGACTAAAGTAAAGGTGTGTGATATGAAAACCTAAAGGAAAATAATTATGACGGAAAGAGAACTCAAAAGTACCATAGAAAGTCGATTCCTGACGCTTACAGAAAGACAAGACAAGAACTTAAAGGAATTTAAAAACAAACAAGAAAATCAATACAAGGAACATTGATGATCAGAGAAGTGTGCAAGGAAGGAAATTCATGAACCTTAGATCAGGCAAACACATAGGTAGGTCAGACCGACGAAGCCTTAGATCATCCGAAGCAAGTGTAGGAACCACTGCACGATCGTGGGCTCAACAATTGAACACTAATTATCCCTACGAGAGCTCAGACACGAGTGAATCAGAAATGGCTTTTAGCACGGAAAGACGGGAAGGAGGGTCAAACGTTGCATATTTAGAAAAACGAGAAGGACCCTATAGGACTCAATTATAATTTCTCCAAACCAACCGCTTAGGTGCTCGCATCTATGAGGATGGTGTGCGAAGACAAGTAGTACAAATGCACAATCCTGATCAACCCATTGGATTTGAACGTCCAGTGGTGAAATTCGAAAGAGACGCATACATAGACAAGGAAGGAACAATGTACATCATAAGTATGCAGCCAAACAATACCAATGAGTTTGGCGTAATTCAGTTAGAGACGGAAGCGAGAGCACCAGGAAAAGAACCATTAGAAGAACCTAGAACACCTAGAGGGAAATCTGTACTAACACGAGTACTAGTTCCAGATTGGACCCCTCAGGATAACAGAAGCATAGAATTGTTCGTGAATAAAGAGACAGACGAAGCATTTTGGAGATATAGAACGGAATAATCGAGCGAGGTAGGCTCCATCATAATCTATGAATTCAAGGACCCGGATACACCTGGAAAGGTTGTATACCTGGATGGAACTTCAGAACGAGTCTTTGTGGTACCAGACCACGCAAGAAATACCTACACATGGAGAGGTGAGCTAGTATTTCCTCCATCTCGAGCAAACGCAAACGCAAGCCAACAAGGGGCAGGAACATCCTCAGCCCATGGTAATCAAAGAGAAAAGAATAAAGAAAGACCTGAAGTAAGCTTCAATCATCCAATAGGGAGAGATAGAACCACCATGGACACAGATAGAGTGGAAAACAAAGAATACCTGGTGGTAGAGATGATTTTCCTCTACCTAGACCACGTGAACACGCAAGAATATTAAGACCCACTCAACTAGTCAAATCCATGAATAATTATTTTGATGGGACAGGAGATCCCTATGATCAAGTGGCAGAATTTAAGCAAGTTCTAAGAGCAGAGCACGTAGAAGACATGTTCACGCAATACAACGCTTTTGGACTAACGTTAAAGAACACCCCTTTAACTTGGTTTCAACCATTGCAACAAAGGCAATTTAGAGACATCCATCACTTTTTAGAGTCATTCATCACTGAATTCTCTAAAAGTGGGATCAGACATGATATGTCTTCGTTGATTCATAGTTTCAAACAGATCCCTCAGGAAATAGTTAGATTGGAAGGACGCAGGTTTCGACAATATGTTGAAAGATGTCCAGTACAAGAGTTACCTTCACATGCCAAGCAAGTGTCGTTGTTTTTAGATGGCCTATTGAGCTCTAAACTATGCTCCCATGTGTACTTGAAGGAACCCAAAACGCTAGAGCAATGTGTAAGAATTTGCATAGACATTGAGGACAACTTAGGAGACGAATTGGAACTCTCAAAAGTCTATAAGGACTCAGATTGTTCATCTCTAGCATCTACAAAATTGTCTAGCTCGATAGAAGACCTAGCAGAAAAAGTGGCCCAGAAACTAGGAGTTTCTAATAAACAGATGCCTAGGTTAACAACAAACAAGCGTTGTTACACCTGTGGTGGTGATCATATGGGAAATGTGTGTCCCACTGCAACACAACCACAAGCCAACCCTAGTGGCCAATACTGTACGATTGAGAGACGATACATGAATCATACGGCTCAGGACTGCCCATACAACAAACAGGCAGTGAGACAAGACTACCCGCAAGCATATGCACAACCAGGTAGGTATCAAGACCAATACAATACTCAGCCTCATTATTATAGGCCTCCTCAGAACTATACTTATCAGGCTCAACAAAGACCTCAACCTGTTTTAGCTCAACAGCATCCCCCACCAGCTAATGTGATCTCAGTTAAATATGCTGCTGCAGAAGAGAACCTAAGTAGGGCCTTAGTGCTTTCTTCACCTTTGATCACCGAAAGTGACCCGAACTCAAACAGTTTTGACTCTACTCATGGAGATAGTCCACCCGCGTACTACACGGAGTCACGAGAACACGTGGAGACATATCAATACAATAGTCCACCATTGGAACCTAGTTGGGAGCCCGAATACGCTAATGTGATGTACACAAACCCAAATCAACGGCCCCAATTGAGATAGCAAAGACCATAGGGCCCTAGAGGACCATGCTTTAGGTTCCAAGGAGATCATTTCATAAAGGATTGTCCACATCCTCCTATAGCAGGACAGTCTCAATATTATAATGTACAAGGCTTTTGTGCCGATTGCGGTAAAGAGCATGTCATAAAAGATTGTCCTAAGAACCCCGTGAATGCTTCAAATGTGACACCCATCAACGTGATAGGTATTGTGAACAATGCCGATGGATCCAACCCTACATACGTGCCTATCCAAGCTATAACAAGAGCCCAATCGCTCTTATAGAACCAACAACTTAATCAGGAGAAAGTAGCCAGAACTAGTGAAGTTGGAGAATCTAGCAGTAAAAAGACAAAATCTTGGAAAGACTCGAGAGAAAGAATCAAGAGAAAGTGGAGTAAAAAAATAACTGAGTTGGAAGGAAGTTTAAAAGAATCGAGAGCCAAAATACTAGAATTGACTTCACAGGAATTGAATTAAGAGAACCTAGCTCAAAGATCAGGATCAGTTCTAGCAGAACCCATACCTGAAAACCTAGAGATGATGTTTCGTGCATATCAAGCAAGAATAACAAAAGGACCTCAAGTAGCAGAAATGAGTAAGAACTACCCTCGAGCAGACTTAGAAATTGAGAGGACTAAGCTTTGCATGAAGATGGTAGAATTAGCACAAGCAATGTTCGAAGCCTCTAGATATCTAAATTGGAATAACATGGAAAAACCTGAACTACACTTTCAAGGATTAATGAAGAGGCTAGAATACTTGATTGATAGCAAGGAGAAAAAGGATCGGCATAGGAACCCTATTACCTTGGAGACACAAGAAAGGAATGCACCATCCCTGTCTCAAGTACAAAACACCGAGGGTGAAGACAACCTATCTTCCATACATAGGTACTCACATGAATTTCTGAGAGAAATCCAAGAAGAGAAGTGGAGAAAAGAACAAGGAACCCATCCTCCTATTCAAGAAATAGAAGACTTGCAGGAGCAATTTCCCCAAGGCATTCCCTCTATTTACAATGATCTAGAGGAAGAACAATAGAGTGAACACACAGGCTTTGAATCCAATTCTTTACAAGAATTACCTCAGTTCACAGGACATTGGGAAGCAAAGTCTATAAGCATGAGAGCACCCACGATAATAGTGAGGAATGAAGAATCAGTAATCCCTAGAAACACGGAAGTGATAAAGACCACTAAGGTACAATGTCACCTCACTCTAGAGGAGTTGTTGAAGAGCAAACCAGAATTGTGGAAACATGTAGCAAATCAATTCCCTGAGCTTGCTACTACTCCCTCACAGGTAGGAACACACAAGAAGGTACCAGAGATACCTGTAGAAAAGATTGGAGATGTAAGTGAAGGAGAGGAAGGTAACACTTATCTTCCAATAACCCATCAAGGCTACACCACGAAAGCCATCTTAGATTCAGGAGTCGGAGTAGCCATTGCTACCACCGCTTTATGGAAACGTTGGGGTAAGCCAACATTAAGACCCACCAGGATGAAGCTACAAATGGCTGATGGACACATAGAAAAACCATTAGGCTTACTAGAAGGCATATCTCTCACCACTTGTGGTGTGGAGTTCGAGCATACTTTTGCCATTTGTGATTTTGCTAAAAATCAAGCTTATGAGATGATTCTAGGACGACCATTCATGCGTCAGTTGCAAATTGTACAAGATTGTGGAACTAATTCTTTGTACTTGCAACATTTAGGAGTGACTACTAAAGTCAATCTTAAAGACTATTCACATCGAGATGTACCCCCAATACAATGGAATAACATCCATAAGACACAGGTAGAAACAGAATCGGTGCACTCATTAGAATCAGACCCTTCATGGCTGCACGAGGACACTCATTTATGGATGTGTAAAGTAGCAAAACAAGAGGAAGAACGGTTAGAAGCCAGGACCTTAGGTTCAGAGCAACATCCACGAACCCTTCAAGACCCAGTTTACACACCAGTAGTATTTCCAGACGAAGAATTCGAGCCTCATGGTTGGGCAAAAATTTTAGCAACCATGGATGTAGCCATCAATGAAGAACAATGGACACCCCACTGTGACAAGGATGGCTATGACATTTTTGTTTTCACAATAGAGCCAATCATGTGTGATGTTGTTTTGAAAGAATGCGAACCGAGCACTGATGCATTTGATGATGCAAGCGATTTTGATTTAGAGTCAACTATTATGGATTCACCCTTTGCATCAGAGGAAGATTACTTCTATGAAGTAGAAACTCACCCTCAGAGGCACGAAGAAACCATGAACGAGGTGAGGTTAGCCACACAAGTCACTGTTAAAAGTGAAGGAAAGAAAAGAAAGAAGAAAGAAACCACGTCAGCAGAAGAAGAATCTTTGTTTGAGGTTCTCGAGAACTTCAAAAATATGAAACAGAAGATAGATGAATCATGGTATGAATGCCTAACAGAAAAGCTGAAGTTGGAGAAGTATATGATAACCGAGAGAAAACCAAAAAAATAATAGTTGCCATAGAAGGAGAAGAAGAAAAATGTACATACATAGTGCATGATTTGACGACGGAAGAAGAAGAAGAATTAGTTGCCCTATTGCGTGAATATAGAGACGTTTTTCACTTGGAGTTACAAAGATTTGAAAGGAGTAGATCCAGATATATGTTCTCATAGAATTCCTATGACTCCAGATGCAAAACCCACGAAACAGAAACCATACATGTATAATGATAACTACGCTGCGAAGATTAAAGAAGAAATAGATCATTTGATAGAAGCACGATTCATTTACGAAATTGAGCATACCAAATGGGTATCCCCCATTGTGGTCGTGCCCAAGAAGAATGGAAAATTGCATGTGTGTATTAACCTTAAAAAAGTTAATGCCGCCACGATTAGAGACAGTTATCCTCTTCCTATCACGGAACACCTATTAGAAAGAGTTGCGGGCAAGGAAGTTTACAGCTTTCTTGATGGTTTCTCAGGCTATAATCAAGTAGCCATTGCTCCAGAAGATCAACACAAGACGGTTGTGTCACGTTTTTAAGGAATTCTTACGCAAGAATTTGGAAGTTTATGTTGATGACTTATGTGCTCATTCGAATATCAGGCAGACGCACATCCCATAATTAAGACAAGTATTTGACAAATGTCGAGAATATCAAGTTTGTTTGAACCCAGAAAAATATGTTTTCATGGTCAGACAAGGCAAAATTTTAGGACACATTGTGTCAAAGAATGGAATTTCGACAGACGAAGAAAAAGTAAAGGTAATTGCAGACTTACCTAGGACAAATAATGTAAAAGAGGTACATGCCTTTATGGGTCATTGCGGTTATTATAGACGATTCATACACATGTATGCAATCATAGCCAAGCCTCTGTACTCTCTTTTGACCAATTTTGAATGGACAGATGAGTGTGAGAATTCATTCAATGAACTTAAACGACGTTTGTGCTCAGCACCTTTACTAACAACCCCGGATTGGAGTAAGCCATTCCATGTACATGTGAATGCATCCAATTATGCCATAGGATGTGTGTTAGCACAACCCACGAATGAAGGTAATATAGACCTCCCCATAGCTTACGCAAGCAGACAGTTGAATGCAGCAGAAAGAAATTACACCACTACGGAACGAGAAGGATTAGGAATGATCTACGCCGTAAAGAAATTCAGGCATTATTTGTTGGCAAACAAATTCAAATTCTTTACAGATCATCAAGTGTTATTGTATTTAGTCAATAAGCCATGTAACACAAGACGATTAATACGATGGTTTCTATTACTCATGGAGTACGATTTTAGTCAGGAAAGGAAAGACACATCTTAGAGCTGACCACCTTTCAAGATTAACCACAGGAGAAGCTCCTCAAGGAATAGCGGATGAATTACCGCATGCATACTTGTTTAACCTTGAGATAGCACCAGAATGGGCTAAGCGGATAGTCCCTATTCTCACATATGGACCCAAGAATCCAAGGATAAGAATCAAGGAAGGAGAGATTACCAAGTCACAGAGATATCAAATACTAGCAGGAAGTATATATAAACAAGATAATCAAAAGATTCTTGCTTGTTGTGTAGATGAATCAGAACATGCAAATTGGTTGCAATTAGCACATGTAGGTGCATTAACACAACATCATTCGAAACATCATACTTTGCAGACTCTTCATAGACTAGGAGTATATTGGCTTTCAATGGAAGCAGATGTCTACAAGTTGTGTAAAGAATGCCCTGTATGTTGTGAAAGTCCACCAGTAGAACATGCTACATTATATCACGTGTCTCTCACACCAGACTGGAGTGAACCTTTAGTGACATACTTGAGGACGAAAACATTCCCTCAAGGAATGACTTTAGTGCGACAACGCAGTCTAGAGCAGGAAGCTCAAGACTATTCACTTATTGGCGACAATCTATACAAAAGAGGACGAGACGGATATTTAAGACATGTGTTCATGAGAACGATTATTTGAGCATACTAGAGAATGCACACCAAGGTGTTGCAGGAGGTCATTTTGGACCCGATAGGATAATCAAAGCCATCCTCTTTGCAGGATTATGGTGGCCCACTCTTCACATGGATGCACACACCTATGTTAAGAGATGTGATGTGTGCCAAAGAACTCAATTTCCTACTCGCATAGATGAAATGCCATTGAAACCCATGATGGGAGGATGTGCATTTTCTAAGTGGGGTATAGACTTTGTAGGACCCATTAACCCCCCTACAAAAGGTACACATGTTGAATACATTATTGTTGCGACAGATTATCTTACCAAATGGGTAGAGGCAAAAGCCACAAAAAAGAATGATGCACACACGACTGCAAAATTCTTGTTTGAAAATGTCTTTACAAGATATGGATTTCCTATAGAGTTAGTGAGCGATCGAGGAACTCACTTTCTAAACCAAGTCATTGAATATTTGTTACAGGATTTTATGGTGATTCACAAGAAATCCGCACCATATCATCCTCAGGCCAATGGTCAGGCTGAAAGTACTAACAAGATCCTTTGTAATGTACTGACGAAACTCGTGAACAACAAACGTTCAGATTGGGACAAACAATTACACCACGCTATTTGGGCATATCGAGTGGCCTACAAGACCGTACTCAACGCAACTCCCTTTCAGATGGTTTTTGGTCAGAATGTTGTGCTTCCTTTGGACTTCTTGATACCGACCCTTAAGGTTGCACAAGAACATCAGTGGACTGGCCATGAATTATCAGCAAGAATAATGGACTTGGAATGATTAGGAGAAACCAGGCTAAAAGCAGCAGCAGGAATATACGTAGCAAAGAAGCGACAAAAAGCATATTTTGATGCACATGTGAAAGATAAAGGCTTAAAAGAAGGAGATTTAGTCCTAGCATATACGTTGAAACAACACGCACGGAAGTTAGAAAAGCGAGGTTATGGACCTATGATCATTAACAGACTCTCGACAAGTGGAGCAGTACAATTAGCCACCTTAGAAGGAGACATAATGCCTAATTACATTAGTGGCTGTAGAGTCAAGTTATATCAAGAACCTCTTACTGAGGATATGCTTAGACGACTCACGTTGGCAAAGAAGTGTAAGGAGGAAGAAAATAGAATACGAGTTGAAGCTCAGGCAGAAGCTATAGAACGCATTAAGCGCATGAAGCTAAGAAGACAAGGACTAGGGAGAGAACATTATAACCATCTAGAAACAACACCCAGATACCCCATGGCCATGTGTCAAGCAAAGTCAAGTACCCATCCTAGCATAGTGGACAGGAGACCATTCATTACAGTCAGGCTAGAGCATGGCAACCCTTGCCAAGAGCTCAGGGCTTTAATTGACTCAGGTGCTGCAACAAGTGTGATTAGATGGTCCCACTATAAGGACTTAGGATTAGAAATGCGGCCAATTGAGGCATACCTCATAGGGCTAGGAGGCATGGAAACCCCTTGCATGGGTGAGGTGGACCTTCCTATCCTCATAAACGAAGTGACCTTGACAGTCAAGCTACTAGTGTGCCATGATGACGACCTGATAGAACCCCTAATCTTTGGCCAAGATTGGATATACGATCAATCAGTGGACCTAAATCTTAGACAAGGCTCCCTACAGATTGGACCCTTAGATCAGAAGCGAGTGATACCGCTTGACTTCCCTAACGACATTCCGACTGAGGTATGCAACCCTAGACCATATGAACAACATGCAAAGGAGGACTGGAAGATCTTTGGTCAGATGAGTCACGTTACGTCTACACCAACCCACGCGGGCTTGGCAATGGACAATTGTGAATCAGAAGGACGTCAGGAGATTTTCCCTTGGGCTTCCTGCAAACTAGAAGGGGCAACCGCCCAACCGCTTGGACAAATGGGGACCATTAGCAGCCAAATGGGCACAACCAGCGGTCAAGTGGGTTACATCAACAAACAAATGGGGACAATTGTAGGACAGATGGGGACAATCAGTAGTCAGGTGGACTTCATCAGCGTCCGCATGGGTAAAACTCCCTACCATGCCCATCCTTCCACACTTACTGCAGATTGGCCTAGATTAATAGTAAAAAACGGAGCACTTCCTAATGGGCAGGTTTCGCAAGTGTTGGACCTCCCTTCTTTTCCAAAGCAGAGTGTCCATCCGACCTCTCAACCTCAACCACAAAGGAGTCAACCATGACGAAGGAACCCAGACCGACGACAATATCAAACAACCCAAAGAAAGTAGCAGTACCAGTATCACAAAGCAAGAGGCACGAGACAAATATGGGTGCCAAAAGGACAGAAAGCACCGACAGATTTCAACAATGCAGACAACGATAAGGAGAAGTCAAGGAAGAAGCAGAGTCAATATTCAACATCTCCTCGACCTTCTTCTATGAGTGCAAACATTTGACAAATTTGGATCGCCAAGAAGTACCTTACAAATCGACCCACACCCACGCAGATTTGGGTACCCAAATAATGTATTATAGCTCAACCATCAAGCTATGTAACATATACCCCGCAGAAATCTCTTTACCCCTCCATACCACCACATCTGATATCACCTTTTGTTCCTCAGCAGAAACATTCCACCCGCTCAGAAACTCTTAGGAAGTGGATACCGAAACGTATCCAATTGTCTCTGACCCCCTTATCTAACATAACTCCCACCCCGACTAATCTACAACCTTGTAATAACTCATTCACGACTGAACCTTGTACAAATCCACACACTATAACCCACCATCACTTGTAATAACACCTCATCAAGAAATGTATGCATCATCTGAAGCATGTAGGTGTCTAGAGACCTGCATTAGTTCTGCAACAATCATTCCATAAACCACATCACAACACTTGGCTACACGGGTTACACATCGGTTATGGAAAGGGATTGCGGTCTGACTTTAATGTTATCATGATTAATTTCCATACTAATGTTTTAATCTTATGTAGCAGATCTCCTACACACTCGCATCACTCATCATGTAGGCAGAAGGACCATCTGAAGCTGGCCCCAGTGTACCCATGGCCAATATTGGAGAACTACTAGCGGAGCCCCATCCTACGGCTCAACCACCAGAATTCCAAGGATTTCTAGGACCCATGCTGATTGACGACCCTCCTAGGGGTTACACTGAGAAGATTCATCACAATTCTCACTGGTTTCAAGGGCTAGCAGGACCATTGGCAGATGCAGATTTCATCTTTGAGGCCAATTTGGCGTTTGATCACCGTACTTGGGCCAAGTACCAATTTTTCTCAAGAGAGTTCGAAGGACTACAGAACACAGAAGACTTAATGCATGTTTGGGCAAGAGCAGGCTTTACAGAATATTTCAGTGATCCCTTGCCTAAACCTGACTTCTACAGATGCTATTTCTTAATCACCACTTTGACAGCTTCAGAGAACAAGGATCTACCAGGAACATTCATCTTGCCGTCTTTGGTAAATGATCCGCCATATAAGAAGTTTTATCTGTCTAAAGATTTGATTAGAGCTGCTATTAAGATACATGGAACGCATACGCCGATAGAACGAGAAAGGCTAATTCCAGAACCTATGAAACGTGGGGATGTTACTAAGTGGGAAGATATTTCGGCTATCACACCGGAGTTATCTAAGCCATTAAGGATATGCATGCAACATCTCACATTCCCCGCTCAGGACAGATTCACCATGCCCCACAAATGCATATGGTTTGGTTTATATTTAGCATGTACTGGACCACAAACAGTTGATCTGGCTAGCTGGATAATTGATCAGCTCTACTTAGCCCAACATAGATGGGAAAGAAAGAAGGTAATCAATGGATGTTGCACTCTCACGCGCATCGTATATATGTGTTTGGCATACGATTTACCTATCAAACGTGCAATGACAAGCGAGGAGCTGAAAGCATTCAAGGGAACAACAAAGAAAGCTAGGAAGGCGAGCAATGGAAGAGCACGAAAGCGAATGAGAGGAACTATCCCTTGCCTTCAGGTGCCAGAATCACCATCACCGCAACCCTCACCAGAGTAGTCTCCGACAGAAGCCACTCCAATGGTACAACCTATTCGCATACGATTATCAAGACCAGTTGTAACGGAAGGCACTACCAGTGCAGTTACCTCACATGCAACATCAGTTCAGGAAGCTACCACCACTGCAGCAGAAGTTCCCAACACTATTGGTGCGGAAGCTTTTTCTTTTCCGATACCTAACTTGGAAGCAGAACCCATAGATACAACGTTTGATTTCGAGATGCCGGATGCTTTCTCAAATGAATTTCAGTTTTCTGAAGGTCAGATCTTTTCTCAAGAATATGAACAGCCAAGCTACCCAACCATGCCCCGAGATCAGCCACAAGGACAAGTAGTGTCTAGTTCCGAGGAAGAAAGAACATAAATCGATGAAAACGATGGAGACGATGAAGCCAGCCACGGTACTCATGAATCCCAAGAGCATGGATAGATAGATGAACAAGGATAGCAGACGGACACCCAAGGTGATACTAGTACGCATGAAGATGAACCTTTGAAGCAGCAGCTTATACGTTGGCCATCAAGAAGTTATATCGCACCATGGAGAAAGTTTGGGCATGTAAAAAGTGAACTGAGGAAGAGAGCCAAGCACTCATAGGGCAAGAACTTGTCTCAGGTGGATTTGAAGAAGTATACATCAGAGGCTTCAGAGAACTTGTCAAATCAGTGGGATCCACCGAAGCCTTAAGGTATTTGCAGAGGAAACTGTTACCGCAATATGAACCCCGAGAAGTACGACTACTATCAAAACCAGGTGAATACATTCGCGTACCCACAGGTGCTCAGTTATCTCAACAGGCCAGGGAAGCATGCCTAATTCTTGAAAGATCTGAGGCCGAAGAAGCTATCCTCGTCGATTCCCCACCCCACACTACTACTATACATACCGATGTACCCGAAGTACCCGCCACCCCAACCGCTCCTCTTTCACCTCCCGTATCTCCAATCTCCTCTGTACATCCGATCTCTCCCAGACCATTCACATCTTTGGATAGCACTGTAGCAGAAGCCTTCCTTACTTCCATTCATCCGACAATTCCCACACCCACCCCACCTAGTTTCCCTCCTTGAACATCCACCTTTTTATCCAGTCCAATTTTCCCTCCATCCTTTCCATCCTTCCCCACACCTCCAAGACCCCTTTTCCCATTCCCACCTCCATTAACCTTCTCCCCGGTCTCACCTCCCCACCCAACTGCCTTTCCTCTTCCTTGTCCCCACCAAGCAGTCCAAGAGACCCCCTTTGTAAACTACTCTTCAACCTTTGTAAACCATGTATTTACACCCACGCACACACACCCACTCTCACGCCATTATTCACAGTCACCGCACTTGACACCACGTCCAATGACATGGATATCTCACCACCCACTGCACCACCACTCACTTCATTCATGGCACAACCATACATAGGCACATCACAATTTTCCACAATAACCACAGCATCCACTTTCCCACCCCCATTGCCCATTCCCTTTGCATCTACACCTACTGCATCTTCACTTAGCACATCGTTAATATTATCACCCACTGTAGATACTGCATTCTGACAAATGTTCACTTGCATGACTCAAGTAAGAGATGAATTTACATCTCTCGGCAATAATTACCGGATGTTGCAGCAGACAACGAATGATCTATAGTCGCAGCTTAATTCATTTTCGATCGAGAATGCCTCATTGAATACCCTAGATGAGTACGACAACATGAACGAGGAGTTTCAGAAGCTCAAGGAGGAACACAGGACACTCCAGCTAAGAGCACGAGTACAGCAAGGACTACCAGCTCCTACGGACCCATCTCCTGACATCCTAGAGGAACTCAACGCATTACGGGCCCAGGTATCTACTCTTCAATCACGGATAGAAGTATCTGAAGCACCACCAAGGCCAGACTCCCCATCGGACCTACCAGCAGAGGAAGAAATAGTAACCATTCCGGGTAGAGAGTTGCAACACTGCTTGTGTACACACATACATATGCCTACTAAAAGAAAACAAACAAGCAAGCAAGGGGCTAGCTTAAGCAAGGGGCTTGCTTATCACAACTCCAGCACTTAGTGCTCACTTTAAATGAGCTAAAACTCCAAGAAGATGGCCCAAAAGAAGTCGGGATACATGCTCTTTTTATAGTGAGAAGTGTGCCCCTAAAATCTAGGAACTACCTTTCCAAATCAGCCTCCTAACTTGGAGGACTTAGTTGAGATGCCTTGGGGAGTGGTTGAGTGACTTTTCTTGATGGAATATCGTGGCTTTTGGCTTCCTTTGATTGCTCCACATGTCCATAAAAGATTCCCCACGAATTTGTAGCTTGAAGCTTGACTTTTAACACTCCCCCTCAAGCTTCAATTCTTCGTCCTCATCCAAGCTCCTTCATGTTGATGCATTGCTTGAATTGTGAAATCTTCATCCCATCCAAAGCCTTTGTAAACATGTCGAAAGCTTGGTCCTTGATACCAATATGATGTACTAAAACTTCCTTGGATATCACATTTTCCCTTATGAAGTGATAGTGCACTTCAATATGCTTGGTTCTAGCATGATAGACAGGATTCGATGCGAGATGAATGCTACTCATGTTGTCACAAAAAATTGGATATGTGTCAACCTATAAATAAAGCTCCATAAATAACTTCTTAATCCACATTAGCTCACATGTGACTTGAGCCAAAGCTCTATACTCAGCCTCGGTGGAAGATAATGCCACCCGTGGGTTGCTTCTTTGAAATCCATGAGATGATCTTGCTACCTAGCATGACTAGGTAACCACTTGTACTTCTTCTATCCTCCTTGGAACCGGCCCAATGCGCATCAGAATAAGCTTTGACCTGCATATCATCATCAAATGAATAGAACAATCCTTCATTTATAGTGGCCTTGAGATATCATAACATTCTTCTTGCAGCTTGCAAGTGTGTAGTCCTTGGACTATGCATAAATTGTGATAACACTCCAACTCCATATGCTATGTCAGGCCTAGTTATTGTGGCATAATTGAAAGAGCCTACAATAGATCGATACAAAGTTACATCCTCTAATGGCTCTCCATCAATGGCGCTTAGCTTTACATTAACTTCCATGGGATTTGAAATAGGCTTGCAATGTAGCATCCCAAACCTCTCAAGTAGGTCTAGAATATACTTCCTTTGTATGAGCATAATACCTTCTTCTTTGTATACAACTTCAATGCCAAGAAAATACCTAAGATCTCCAAGATCAGATATCCTAAACTCCTTTCCAAGCTTTGCCTTGATCTCCTCAATGCCCTTTGTATCATTACCTGTAATGATAAGATCATCTACATACACACACATGTAGACTACAAGTTCTCCTCTTTGTTTGATGAAGAGAGATGGATCCGCCTTGCATTGATTGTAACCACATTTGATCAAATAGTCCACCAATCTTTGGTTCCAAGCCCTTGGAGCTTGATTTAGGCCATAAAGTGCCTTCTTCAACCTACAAACATGATGTGGAAACTCTTTATGAAGAAAACCTAGTGGTTGCTCCATGTATACCTCTTCTTCCAAGTCTCCATTGAGAAAGGCATTCTTGATATCCAATTGGAAAAGCTTACATCCTTTGCTAGCAGCCATTGCAATGAGTGTCCTAATGGTGCTCATCTTTGCCACGGGGCTGAATGTCTCTTCAAAGTCCACTCCATAGGTTTGTGCAAAACCCTTGGCCACCAATCTTGCTTTGAACCTAGAAATAGATCCATCTGAATTCCTTTTTACTTTATACACCCACTTATTACCTATTACCTTCATGTTCTCCTTCTTGGGCACTAGAGTCCATGTTTGATTTTCCTCAAGTGCGTCGATCTCTTCTTGCATTGCCTCTTTCCATTCGGTGTACCTGCTTGCATCTTCATAGCAATCGAGCTCATGATCTTCTACTACTCTGTTCATATATGCATAATGCGTTGCCATGTATGAATCATAAGTAAACCTTTGAGTTGGATACTTAACTCTAGAAGACTTCCTTTCTTCACCTTTTGGAGGAATAAACCTCCTTTGCCTTGGGAACTTGATCTCTTTCTTTGACGTGGCTTCTTTCTCCATCATGTGTCCATCATCTTCAACTTCATTACCTTCTTCATCCAACTCCACCAATGTTGCTTTGCCTTTGTTGATTGATTGTGCTTCATACCTTGATGAAGATCTCCCCCTCCATGGTGAGTTCATGCTTGAACTATCTTCATTGATGGAACACCTTGGGCCGCTTAGCTCTAGGTCGATTTGTTCTTCATCATGTCCATGCTTTTCTTCTTCATAGTCCTGCATACAATCATACTTCTTATACCAAGGGAGTAGCTCATCAAATGCTACATCCCTTGATATCCTCAAGTCCTTTGTGTTTGGTTTGAATCACCTATAACCTTTATGATCATTTGAATATCCTAGAAACACACACTTTTCTGCCTTTGGTTGTAGCTTGTGCCTCAATTCACTTGGCACATGTACATAACAAGTACATCCAAATATCTTCAAGTGGGAAAGATCAGGTTTCTTACCATAATAGGCTTGATATGGTGTCAAGCCATGGATCCCTAAGGTAGGAGCCCTATTCATTAGATACACGGCAGTATTTGCTGCATCACTCCAAAACATGTTAGGTACATTCATCTCATTAAGCATTGCTCTAGCGATCTTGGCAATGTATCTATTCTTTCTCTCTGCTACTCCATTTTGTTGGGGTGTGTACCTGCATGTTACTTGCCTCTTGATGCCTTGATCCATTAAAAAACCAGAAAACTCATTGGAGAAATATTCTCCCCCTCCATCGGACCTTAGCTTCTTGATATATGTACCTGTTTCCTTCTCTACCATTGCCTTGAATGCTTTGAAACATGTAAACACATCTGATTTGTTTTTTATGAAATAAACCCAAACCATCCTTGTGCAATCATCTATAAAAGTGACAAAGTACTTGTTACCTCCAATGGATTGCTCTTTGGTTGGCCCCCACACGTCTGTATGTATCAACTCCAATGGATGTTGGCTTATGTAGCCACTCTTCTTGAATGGAAGTCTCGCTTGATTCCCTAGTTGACAAGATTCACATAAATGCTTCATACCTTGTCCTTGGATGTTGGGAAGACCTTAAACCAGCCTCTTGAATTGCATTTCCTTGATTCTTTGTATGTTGATGTGACCTATCCTCTTGTGCCACAAGTCCAACTCCGAAATCCTCTTGTTTCCATATGTGAAGTAGACATGTTGAGTGGAATAAGAATTTACCTCCAAAGTGAAGAGTCTCCCTTGCTTCTTTCCTCTTGCTATGACCTTGTAACCTTGCTTAGGGTTCTCCAC
>CM035427.1:111533379-111540879 GCA_020310875.1 Ceratopteris richardii
GCTATCTTGCACATGAAATGGACAACTACACAAAGAGATATAGGCGATACAAAATTTCAGCCAAAGTGAAAACTTTAGCAACTAGGGGGCTAGCATAGACCTGGAGTATACTCTGCCAATGAGAGCCTAAAGGTGCACAAATGAAGCTTGATGAGTCAATGACCTTCTTCCAAGCTATTGCTTATATAATGCTCTAAAAGTTGGTGTAGAATTTGAATTCAAATCATGCCTCCAAAATTCCCCGCTTTTCTCAATCAAGGTAGATGGAATCTTGAGCTAAAAAAGTGGTGCAAAAGTGGTTGTAGACTTTACAAAAAAGTGAATCGATATGTCACTTGAGTTAAGCCTTGGCTCACACACATTTGAGCTTGTACATTTCTAACACTCCCCCTCAAGCTCAAGTGTTAGTCTCCATTGATCTCCTTTATGTTGAGGTTGATCTTGAACTTGTCCAACTTGCTTGCATCCATGAATTTGGTCATGATATCTGCAAGTTGCTCCTTTGTGTTGATGTACTTTATGTGCACTTCCTTTGCGAGTACCTTCTCTTTGATGAAGTGATAATTTATCTCTATGTGCTTGCTTCTTGCATGGAACATAGGGTTGCTTGCTAGATTAATACTTGACATGTTATCTCCAAATAGAGTGAACCGTTTGACCTCCACATCCAAGTCCTTGAAGAGCTTCTTGAGCCACATGATCTCACATGTAGCAAGTGCAAAAGCTTTGTACTCAGCCTCAGTAGATGATAATGCAACTGTAGGTTGCTTCTTGGACATCCATGAAATGACTCTTTGACCTAAAATGAAGACATAGCTAGATGTGATCCTTCTATCCTCCTTTGAACCAGCCCAATCAACATCTCTAAAGCCTTGAGGTTGTAATCCATCTCCATAAGGGTAGTATAACCCTTGGTCGATAGTGTGCTTGATGTACCTAACCACTCTCTTGGCTACATTCATATGAATACATCAAACACATCTGATTTTTGCTTTATACAATACAACCATACTTTTCTTGAGTAGTCATCTATGAAGGTTACAAAGTACGTATTACCTGCAAGAGAGGGCTCTTTGGTTTGCCCCCACACATCTGTGTGCACAAGGTCTAACACACCATGTGCTACATATCCACTCTTCTTGAAGGGCTGCCTAGTAGACTTACCTAGTTGACAAGCTTCACACATCTCATGCAACATTTGTAATGAAAAATGTGGTAAACCTCTTACCAATTGCCTCTTCTCCATGTCTTTCAACCTTTGAATGTTGATGTGACCACACCTTTTATGCCACAAATCCAAATCTCCAATCTTTTTGTCACCATAGGTGATGAAAATTGCCTTGTTGCTTTGTCCTTTGCCAATGTCAAGAGTGAACATCCTTCCTTCCTTCTTTCCTTTGGCTATCAGCTCATAGCCATTCCTTGGGTCTTCAATAAAGCATCCTTTGTGGTTGAACTTGACTCGGTATCCCTTTTCAACCATTTGCCTGATGGGGGAAGTATCTCAACCCCTAAGCAATGACGAAGCGTGAATGACCTCCACAGGTATCCTTCTTTGACCTCTGCACACAAAAAATGCTCTTACTCAGAGACAAGGAGAAACAATGTCTACAACATGAGCTCGTTGAATGCTCACAACTGCCAGTCAAGCAGATACCTCACTTCACTCCAGCAAGTTTTTCTCCGAGATTATACAGAGAATGAATCTCAAACTTGAGTCAACTTTAGAGGACTTTAATAGCTACCCAATGACACAAAAATGATAGCAAATGGATACATAGAGAAGGAGAACCAGCCCTTACAACAGAGAGCAAAATATTTCCAACAGAGCCTACACACCAAGAGAGATATCAATCACACAACTTCACTAAAATGAATGTTGCTCCCATATTACTCAGAGAATGCTCCAAAGAATTTGTGAGCATAAAATAGAAACTAATAGCTATCCAATGAGACAACATCAAATGGATACAATATGAGGGAGAACCAATGCTAACAATGCAGGGGTAGAGAGTTGCAACACTGCCTGCGCACACACATAGATATGCCTACTAAAAGAAAACAAACAAGCAAGCAAGGGGCTAGCTTATGTAGACAAATCCAGTGAACTTTTGTAGACCTGTAGTAGACACAAAGGGCTTTCAAACAACTCAAATTTCACTTCAAATGGATGCTTACACAAAGAGAAACAATGTCTACAACATGAGCTAGTTGAATGCTCACAACTGCTAGTCAAGCAGAGACCTCACTTCACTCCAGCAAGCTTTTCTCAGATATTATACAAAGAATGAATCTAAAAACTTAGGTCGACTTTAGAGCACTCTAATAGCTACCCAATGACACCAAAATCATAGAAAATGGATACATAGAGAATGAGAACCAGCCCTTACAACAGAGAGCAAAATATTTCCAACATAGCCTACACACCAAGAGAGATATCAATCACACAACTTCACTAAAATGAATGTTGCTCCCATATTACTCAGAGAATGCTCCAAAGAATTCGTCAGCATAAAATAGAAACTAATAGCTATCCAATGAGACAACATCAAATGGATACAATATGAGGGAGAACCAATGCTAACAATGCAGGGGTAGAGAGTTGCAACACTGCCTGCGCACACACATAGATATGCCTACTAAAAGAAAACAAACAAGCAAGCAAGGGGCTAGCTTAAGCAAGGGGCTTGCTTATCACAACTCCAGCACTTAGTGCTCACTTTACATGAGCTAAAACTCCAAGAAGATGGCCCAAAAGAAGTCGGGATACATGCTCCTTTTATAGTGAGAAGTGTGCCCCTAAAATCTAGGAACTACCTTTCCAAATCAGCCTCCTAACTTGGAGGAATTAGTTGAGATGACTTGGGGAGTGGTTGAGTGGCTTTTGGCTTCCTTTGATTGCTCCACATGTCCATAAAAGATTCCCCACGAATCTGTAGCATGAAGCTTGACTTTTAACACTCCCCCTCAAGCTTCAATTCTTCGTCCTCATCCAAGATCCTTCATGTTGATGCATTGCTTGAATTTTGAAATCTTCATCCCATCCAAAGCCTTTGTAAACATGTCCGCAACTTGGTCCTTGGTACCAATATGATGTACTGAAACTTCCTTCGATATCACCTTTTCCCTTATGAAGTGATAGTGCACTTCAATATGCTTGGTTCTAGCATGATAGACAGGATTCGATGCTAGATGAATGCTACTCATATTGTCACAAAAAATTGGATATGTGTCAACGTGCAAATTAAGCTCCATAAATAACTTCTTAATCCACATTAGCTCACATGTGACTTGAGCCAAAGCTCTATACTCAGCCTCCGTGGAAGATAATGCCATCGTGGGTTGCTTCTTTGAAATCCATGAGATGATCTTGCTACCTAGCATGACTAGGTAACCACTTGTACTTCTTCTATCCACCTTGGAACCGGCCCAATCCACATCAGAATAAGCTTTGACCTGCATATCATCATCAAATGAATAGAACAATCCTTCATTTATAGTGGCCTTGAGATATCGTAACATTCTTCTTGCAGCTTGCAAGTGTGTAGTCCTTGGACTATGCATAAATTGTGATCACACTCCAACTTCATATGCTATGTCGGGCCTAGTTATTGTGGCATAATTGAAAGATCCTACAATAGATCGATACAAGGTTACATCCTCTAATGGCTCTCCATCAATGGAGCTTAGCTTTACATTAACTTCCATGGGATTTGAAATAGGCTTGCAATGTAGCATCCCAAACCTCTCAAGTAGGTCTAGAATATACTTCCTTTGTATGAGCATAATACCTTCTTCTTTGTATACAACTTCAATGCCAAGAAAATACCTAAGATCTCCAAGATCAGAGATCCTAAACTCCTTTCCAAGCTTTGCCTTGATCTCCTCAATGCCCTTTGTATCATTACCTGTAATGATAAGATCATCTACATACACGCACATGTAGACTACAAGTTCTCCTCTTTGTTTGATGAAGAGAGATGGATCCGCCTTGCATTGATTGTAACCACATTTGATCAAATAGTCCACCACTCTTTGGTTCCAAGCCCTTGGAGCTTGCTTCAGGCCATAAAGTGCCTTCTTCAACCTACAAACATGATGTGGAAACTCTTTATGAACAAAACCTAGTGGTTGCTCCATGTATACCTCTTCTTCCAAGTCTCCATTGAGAAAGGCATTCTTGATATCCAATTGGAAAAGCTTCCATCCTTTGCTAGCACCCATTGCAATGAGTGTCCTAATGGTGCTCATCTTTGTCACGGGGCTGAATGTCTCTTCAAAGTCCACTCCATAGGTTTGTGCAAAATCCTTGGCCACCAATCTTGCTTTGAACCTAGAAATAGATCCATCTGAATTCCTCTTTACTTTATACACCCACTTATTACCTATTACCTTCATGTTCTCCTTCTTGGGCACTAGAGTCCATGTTTGATTTTCCTCAGGTGCGTTGATCTCTTCTTGCATTGCCTCTTTCCATTCGGTGTACCTGCTTGCATCTTCATAGCAATCGGGCTCATGATCTTCTACTACTTTGTTCATATATGCATAATGTGTTGCCATGTATGAATCATAAGTAAACCTTTGAGTTTGATACTTAACTCTAGAAGACTTCCTTTCTTCACCTTTTGAAGGAATAAACCTCCTTTGCCTTGGGAACTTGATCTCTTTCTTTGACATGGCTTCTTTCTCCATCATGTGTCCTTCATCATCTTCAACTTCATTACCTTCTTCATCCAACTCCACCAATGTTGCTTTGCCTTTGTTGATTGATTGTGCTTCATACCTTGATGAAGATCTCTCCCTCCATGGTGAGTTCATGCTTGAACTATCTTCATTGATGGAACACCTTGGGCCGCTTAGCTCTAGGTCGATTTGTTCTTCATCATGTCCATGCTTTTCTTCTTCATAGTCCTGCATACAATCATACTTCTTATACCAAGGGAGTAGCTCATCAAATGCTACATCCCTTGATATCCTCAAGTCCTTTGTGTTTGGGTTGAAGCACCTGTAACCTTTATGATCATTTGAATATCCTAGAAACACACACTTTTCTGCCTTTGGTTGTAGCTTGTGCCTCAATTCACTTGGCACATGTACATAACAAGTACATCCAAATATCTTCAAGTGGGAAAGATCAGGTTTCTTACCATAATAGGCTTGATATGGTGTCAAGCCATGGATCCCTGAGGTAGGAGCCCTATTCATAAGATACACGGCAGTATTTGCTGCATCACTCCAAAACATGTTAGGTACATTCATCTCATTAAGCATTGCTCTAGCGATCTCGGCAATGTATCTATTCTTTCTCTCTGCTACTCCATTTTGTTGGGGTTTCTACCTGCATGTTACTTGCCTCTTGATGCCTTGATCCATTAAAAAATCAGAAAACTCATTGGACAAATATTCTCCCCCTCCATCGGACCTTAGCTTCTTGATATATGTACCTGTTTCCTTTTCTACCATTGCCTTGAATGCTTTGAAACATGTAAACACATCTGATTTGTTTTTTATGAAATAAACCCAAACCATCCTTGTGCAATCATCTATAAAAGTGACAAAGTACTTGTTACCTCCAATGGATTGCTCTTTGGTTGGCCCCCACACATCTGTATGTATCAACTTCAATGGATGTTGGCTTATGTAGCCACTCTTCTTGAATGGAAGTCTCGCTTGCTTCCCTAGTTGACAAGATTCACATAAATGCTTCATACCTTGTCCTTGGAAGTTGGGAAGACCTTCAACCAGCCTCTTGAATTGCATTTTTGTATGTTGATGTGACCTATCCTCTTGTGCCACAAGTCCAACTCCGAAATCCTCTTGTTTCCATATGTGAAGTAGACATGTTGAGTGGAATGAGAATTTACCTCCAAAGTGAAGAGTCTCCCTTGCTTCTTTCCTCTTGCTATGACCTTGTAACCTTGCTTAGGGTTCTCCACAAAGCATCCACGTTTGTTGAACCTTACTTGATAGCCTCTTTCAACCATTTGCCCAACGGACACCAAGTTCTTTGTGATAGTAGGTACATGCAAGACATCCTTGAGACATCTTCCTTCCTCCTTGTGATCCAAAGCTACATCTCCAACATGGGAGATCTCATGGGCTGTATCATCACCTGTTTCTACATGTCCTTTACCTTTGGGAACATGTAGATTAGTAAACCAAGAAGCGTTGCAACTCATATGGTTGCTACATCCACTATCAATATACCAAGTGTTATCTACTTTGCTTGAATTCCCATTCATGTACATCATCAAGAGATTGTCATTTTCTGAACTTGTAGAAGCATAAGTACCTTGGCCTTTGTATGAAGAACCTTGATTATAGCTCCTTTGATTTCCTCCTTGGTAGCAATCTCTAGCATAGTGGCCAAACTTGCCACATATGTAACATCCTTCACCATCTTGATTTCTGTTTTGTTGATGTCGTCCTCCTCTTCCTCTTGTTCTTCCTCTCCCTCTTTGTGATGAGGTTCCTTGGTCATGTCCTTGATTGCTTGAGTGGCCTTGCCTTCCTCCAAACCTTCCTTTGCCCCTTCCTTGTCCTCGTCTTCCTTTGCCCCTTTGATTATTTGCATAGAAAACTTGTGCATCCTTGCTTTTAGTTGAACTTCCACCTATGTTCATTTCTTCGGTGACCATGAGAGCAACCAATTGCTCAAAATCGGGAAGATTATCCCTTACATAAACTGAAGTGGTAAAGGGTTTACACTTCTCATCATCTCTCAAACCATTGAGAGTATAAGCCACAAGATCGTCATCATCTACGTGGCTTCCAATGGATCCCAATGCATCTAATAACTCCTTGACCTTAAGTATGTAGTCATTCATGCTACTCCCTGAGCTCTTCCTAAGGTTGTTGAGCTCATTCTTGAGCTGGATCTTCCTTGCTTTGGTGCCTGTTGAATAAAGCCTTTCAAGTGTCTCCCATACCTTCATGCTTGAATCCAAGTCTTGCATATGGCCGATCATGCTATTGCTAATGTGTTGGGAAAGGATAAAGATAACCCTCTTGTCTCTTTCATTCCATTCCCTAAAGGCCCTTCTCTGGTCATTGGTTGGATTCTCATCCAACCTAGGTCTTGGTTCACTTCCACTAATCAACCCCCAAAGGCCCTTGCCCATAAGATAGTTAGAGACCCTAAATCTCCATGGTTGATAGTTCCCTTTGTCTGGCTTTTCAATTTGAGTGTTGAAGTCTCCCATATCTAGTCTTTGATACTTGACCCAGCCCTTGGTTAATGCTCCAATGTGTGTAAAATGAAAATGAGGCTCTGAGGTTACCTCAATCCAAAGCTTTCCTTAGATGGACACCTTGTGCTCTTGAAACTTTGAGTAGAATAGCTGCACCTTGATGTGAGCTACCTCCAAGAAGCTTTTGTTGATGCAAATCTTCAACCACCAACTCCAAGAGGTCTTCTTGCTTGTATGTGATGCCTCCAAGATGCCCAAATGCTCTGATACCACTGATGGGGGAAGTATCTCAACCCCTAAGCAACGACGA
>CM035427.1:111550879-111563379 GCA_020310875.1 Ceratopteris richardii
CAGCTTGTGTCTATCGCGACAGACACCGTCTATCGCGATAGACAGACATTTTCGGCAAAAAATTAAGGGGTAAATTTTTTGGAAATTTAGGCTAAATTTTGGGCATATTTGCACTCTCAAATACTCACACTCTTACAAAGGCCTTAGAAAAATGCATTAAAACTCCTGAAAGGTTCTGTTTGTCTGTTTAACCCCCTAAACCCTGAACGGTCATAACTTTTTCATACGAAATCCATTTTTTGAGCTCTAGGGCTTGTCAGATATGATATTTGGAAGTTGACACACTGAGGGGTAGGAACACCAAGGGAGCTCTAGAGGAAACTTTTAGCAATACAAAAGGGGGAACAAGGGTCATTAAAAAAGTGTC
This sequence comes from Ceratopteris richardii, assembly GCA_020310875.1. NCBI lineage: Eukaryota > Viridiplantae > Streptophyta > Polypodiopsida > Polypodiales > Pteridaceae > Ceratopteris > Ceratopteris richardii. The sequence continues at coordinate 111,551,247 of CM035427.1, forward strand.
TGAAGTAAATTGTCTATCAATTGAAGGATCAAATTGAAGCTAAACTTGGGATTCTTACAGGATCATCGAGAGCTCTTGGAGGAAGCAAAGTAAGTGCCAGGGCAAACAAGCTTGGGAACGTGCTTCCTGGGTAGACTAGCATCGCCGGGAGGAGCGACTTGAGGTTGGAACATCACTTAACCCCCTCAGTCTATTCTTAGCATAGGCTAAGTGCGAGTAGTTGTTCTGATTGACTAGGGGTACGATAGGAACACTCAAGTTTGAAGGGCCCTTAATTTCTCAAGTGCAAGGATAGGCTAAATTGCAGTCAAGGGATAACTTAAAGGAAAAGAACTTAAACTAAGCGGACGCAGAACATCAAGTACGACACACGAAAGTGCTCTTGATGATGCTTAATTAAAAACAAGAAAACACATCCAAAGGAACTTAAAAGGAACAAGTGACTGGTACCAAAGAATCAACAACGTACAAAGGGCATATGAACCTTAGGTCAGGTAGACACCTAGGGAGAGACAGACAAAGTCTTAGATCTTCAGAGGCTAGTGTCAATCATACTGCTAGGTCTTGGGCCCAGCAGTTGAGCCATCATTCGTATTACCCTAGTTCTGAGACTAGCGAGTCTGAGATGTCCCACGGTATGGAGAGACCTACAGGAAGTTCTGGGGTGCCATATTTACATAGGGTGGAAGGCCCTTACAAGATGCAACTCGAGTACCTTAGGACCAACCGATTAGGTGCTGGCATCTATGAGGATGGCCTAGGAAGATCTGTGGTCCAGATTATAAACCCTGACCAATCCATTGGACTAGAGCGCCCAGCTGTCAAGTTTGAAAATGGAGCATACTTGGACAAGGAAGGGACAATATATGTAGTCACCAGTCATCCAGATAGGACATATGAATTTGGGAATGTGGTCCCGGAAACGGACTTAGGTGACCTAGAGCAAGGAAACATGGGCGAAGAACCTAGAACCCCCCGAGGCAAATCTGTTCTCACGAGGATTATCACACCAGAGTGGATTCCCCAAGATAATAAGAGCATAGATCTCCTCTTGAACCGAGAGACGGATGAAGCCTTTTGGAAATATAGACCTAGTCAGCCGAGTGAGGTAGGAACAATCATGATATATGAGTTCAAAGATCCTGATATTCCAGGGAAAGTGACCTACTTAGATCACTCTTCAGAGAGGATCTTTGGGGTTACAGAAAATGATAGGCATGCTTACACTTGGAAAGGCGAATTTATCTTCCCCCAACCAAGATCGAATGTGGCCTTTGGTCTCCAAGGAGCTGGAACATCTCAAGCTCATGGGACTCAAAGAGAAAGGAGTAGAGAGAGACCTGAGGTAAGCTTTGCCAACTCTTGGGGAAGAGAAAGAACGAGAACGGAAACAAATAGAGGGGTACCTGAGGGACATAGAGCCCCAGGGAACCGAAGAAATGCCAATGATTTCCCTTTGCCAAGACCGAGAGAGCACACAAGGACCTTGAGACCGACCCAGCTAGTTAAGTCCATGAAAAACTACTTCGATGGCACGGGAGACCCCTACGATCATGTAGCTGAGTTTAAGCAAGTCTTGAGGGCTGAACAAGTTGAAGACATGTTCACGCAATACAATGCCTTTGGTTTGACCCTTAGGAACACCGCCCTGACATGGTTTCAGCCACTAAACGAGAGGCAGTTCAGGAGCATAGATCAACTTCTAGAGGCATTCATTATTGAATTCTCTAAAAGTGGCATAAGGCATAATACTTCCTCATTGATATACAGCTTCAAGCAGACCCCGCAAGAGACTGTGAGACTTGCAGGAAGAAGATTTAGGCAATATCTTGAGCGATGTCCTGGTCCTGAGTTACCCACGGCCGCTAAGCAAGTGGCTTTATTCTTGGATGGATTTCTAAGTACCAAATTGAGATCATATGTGTACTTGAAGGACCCCCGGACTATAGAAGAATGTGTACACATGTGCATCGATATTGAGGATAACCTAGGGGAGGAGTTAGAGCTTTCCAAAATCTACAAAGATTCAGATAGTACCTCTAGCCTCTCTTCCTCACAATCCACATCAATTGAGGAACTTGCGGAAAAAGTAGCTCAAAAACTCGGTGTCTCTAGTAAACAAATTCCTAGATTTGCCCCAGTAAAGAGGTGCTATACTTGCGGTGGTGACCATATGGCAAACGCATGTCCCATCACGGCTCAACCCCAAGTGAATCCTAGCAGCCAATATTGCGCCATAGAGCGAAGGTACACAAATCACTCAGCACAGGATTGCCCATACAATAAGCAAGCGGTTAGGCAAACCTACCCTCAGCCATACCCTCAACAAGGTAGATACCAGAGTCAATATTCACCACAACAGTATACTAGGCCTCAGCAAAATTACCAACCACAATATCAAGCCCAACTGAGACCCCAGCCAGTGCTAGTATGAGATAGACGACAGGAGAGTCATGATTAGAATGCCTAAACGAGAGGCGCAATCGGGGGAGGCCTATGATAACAAAGAAACCACCAAGAAAATAGTGGTAGCCATAGAAGAAGGGGAAGAGAGATGCACGTACATAGGCCATGACGTGAGAGAAGAGGAAGAACAAGAGCTAATAGCCTTGCTAAGAGAATACAGAGATGTATTCGCTTGGAGTTACAAGGATTTGAAAGGAGTGGACCCGGACATATGCTCACATACGATTCCCATGACTACAGAGGCCAGACCCTCAAAACAAAAGTCGTACACATACAATGACAACTATGCTGCCAAGATCAAAGAAGAGATAGACCGCTTGGTTGAAGCTGGATTTATCTATGAAATTGAGCACACTGAATGGGTATCCCCCATTGTAGTGGTGCCCAAAAAGAATGGTAAATTACGTGTATGCATTAACTTGAAGAAGGTTAACGCAGCCACTATCAGGGATAGTTATCCGCTTCCTATCACCGAGCATTTATTAGAAAGGGTAGCCGGCAAGGAAGTGTACAGCTTCCTAGATGGGTTCTCTGGCTACAATCAAGTAGCCATTGCACCAGAAGATCATCATAAGACGGCTTTTGCCACAGAGTGGGGCATATTCGCTTTTAGGGTAATGCCATTCGGGCTTACCAATGCTCCCACAACCTTCCAGAGATTGATGTGCCATGTGTTTAAAGAGTTCCTGAGAAAGAATTTGGAAGTCTATGTTGATGATCTATGTGCTCATTCCAACATTAGACAAACACATATACCTGAACTCAGGCAAATCTTTGACAAGTGTAGAGAGTATCAAGTCTGCTTGAACCCAGAAAAGTGTGTTTTCATGGTCAGGCAAGGCAAGAGTTTAGGACACATAGTGTCAAAGAACGGCATCTCCACTGACGAAGAGAAGGTGAGGGCTATTGCAGAACTACCTAGGCCAAAGAATGTCAAGGAAGTGCAAGCTTTCATGGGGCATTGTGGTTATTACCGACGTTTCATTCACATGTATGCCATCATTGCAAAGCCTCTGTACGGACTTTTGACAAACTTGAGTGGACTGAGGAATGTGAGAACTCTTTCAATGAGCTCAAACGGCGATTATGCTCAGCACCAATCTTGACTACACCAGATTGGAATAAGCCCTTCCATGTGCATGTGGATGCATCCAATTATGCCATTGGATGTGTGCTTGCACAACCTACTAGTGAAGGTAATATGGATCTTCCCATTGCCTATGCGAGTAGACAGTTGAATGCAGCTGAGCGAAACTATTCCACTACCGAACGAGAAGGGTTGGGCATGGTGTATGCGGTTAAAAAGTTTCGACATTATTTGCTTGCAAATAAGTTTAAATTTTTTACTGATCATCAAGCTCTACTATACTTGGTAAACAAGCCATGCAACACAGGTAGATTGGTGAGATGGTTCCTCTTACTAATGGAATATGACTTTGAGGTAGTGGTGAGAAAAGGCAAGACTCATTTGAGAGCAGATCATCTCTCTAGGCTCACATCCGGAGAAGCCCCACAAGGAGTATCGGATGATCTTCCTGATGCTTACTTGTTTAATTTGGAAGTAATACCTTAGTGGGCTAAGCCATTAGTGCCAGTATTGACATACGGGCCTAACCACCCAGTAGTAAACACTCAAGGTAGAGAGGTAGTAAAAGCCCAGAAGTACCATATCATGGCAGGAAGCATGTACAAACAAACAGATCAAGGGATCTTGGCTTGTTGTGTAGAAGAGGACGAGTACACTAAATGGTTGCATTTAGCACATGTAGGTGCATTAGAGCAACACTACTCAAAGCAACGAACCGTACAGACACTAAGGAGACTCGGAGTGCATTGGCCGACTATGGAGGCTGATGTCCAAAAGTTGTGCAAGGAATGTCCAATCTGCTGCACTAAACCACCTGTGGAACATGCCACTCTTTATCAAGTGTCCATAGTGCCAGATTGGAGTGAACCACTAGTATCCTTCTTAAGGACGAAAACATTCCCTCCAGACATGACTCTGGCTAGGCAAAGGAGTTTAGAACAAGAAGCCCAGGATTATTCACTCATTGGTGATAATCTATACAAGCGTGGTAAAGATGGTTACCTGAGACTATGTGTCCATGAGAGTGAATATCTCAAAATCTTGGATACTGCTCACCAAGGTGTAGCAGGGGGACACTTTGGACCAGATCGGGTAATCAAGGCAATACTATTTGCGGGCTTTTGGTGGCCAACCCTTCACATGGATGCACATACCTATGTGAAACGGTGTGATGTTTGTCAAAGAACTCAGTACCCTATACGCAAAGATGAGATGCCACTGAAGCCTATGATGGGCGGACGTGCGTTCTCTAAATGGGGAATAGACTTTGTTGGTCCTATTAATCCCCCAGCTAAGGGTTCACATGCTGAGTATATCATCGTGGCCACAGAATATCTAAGCAAGTGGGTAGAAGTGAAAGCTACTACAAAAAATGATGCTCAAACAACAGCAAAGTTCTTATTTGAAAATGTATTCACGAGGTACGGATTGCCAATAGAGTTGGTGAGTGATAGAGGCACACACTTCTTGAATGAAGTAATTGAAAACCTTCTCCAAGAATTCTTGGTGATACATAAGAAATCGGCCCCCTATCATCCACAAGCTAATGACCAGGCGGAGAGCACTAATAAGATCTTATGCAATGTGCTAACTAAACTAGTGGACAATAAACGCTCTGATTGGGACAAACAGCTACACCATGTTGTTTGGGCATACCGAGTAGCCTATAAAACGGTACTCCAAGCCACGCCCTTTCAGATGGTGTTCGGCCAAAATGCAGTGCTACCACTAGACTTTTTGATACCTACGTTGAAAGTAGCACAAGAGCATGACTGGACAGGCCACGAATTGTCCTCTAGAGTCTTTGATCTTGAACGATTAGGTGAAACACGATTGAGGGCTGCAGCAGGAATTTATGCAGCCAAGAAAAGGCAAAAGGCATATTTCGATGCACACGTCAAGGATAAGGGCTTGAAAGCAGGAGACCTAGTCCTAGTCTACACCTTGAAGCAACATGCACGGAAGTTAGAGAAGAGAGGTTACGGGCCAATGATTATCAATAGAATCTCCACAAGCGGCGCAGTTCAACTAGCCACTCTAGAGGGTGATATTCTACCAAGTTACATCAGTGGATGCAGAGTCAAGTTATATCAAGAACCCCTCACTGAAGAGATGCTAAATCAACTCAACACTGCCAAGAAACGTAAAGAAGAAGAGAAAAGAATTAGAGAAGAAGCACAGGCAGAAGCTTTAGAACGCATCCGACGAATGAAATTGAGGAGACAAGGCAGAGACCCACCTATGCCTGACACTCAAGAATCTGTAGGCTATCCTATGGCCATGTGCGAGGCTTCAGGTGGACATTCCCATAGAATAATCGATCGACGACCTTTTGTAACCCTAGAAGTAGGACAAGGAAAGGGTGCAAAGATTGTAAGAGCTTTGATTGACTCAGGTGCATCCACTAGTGCTGTCAAATTGTCTTACTGCCAAGAATTGAATTTAACTGTCAATCCTATAGAAGCATATCTCATAGGATTGGGAGGTGTGGAAACCCCTTGCATGGGCGAGGTGGATCTTCCCATCTCCATTCAAGACGAAGTGATGACAGTCAAAGTACTAGTGTGTCAAGATGAGGACCTCACTGAGCCTCTTGTCTTGGGTCAGGACTAGATCTATGATCATGCAGTCAACCTCAACCTAAGAAGTGGACTTCTTCAGGTATGGGTAGATCATAGCCGAATTACAGTTGAATTGGAAAATGAGGCACTCAAGGAACTAGGCAAGGCACAAACTCCTGGTCCTTCCAGGGGCGCACATGAAGTTGACAATGCTATTTTTGTCCAAAACTGTATGATGCAAAAAGAGGCTTGTCTCAACAACGGAGCCAAGGAGAGGACGGAACTCCCTTCTTTTCCAAAGACCAGAAGGTTGCAACAACCAACGGCAGATCAAATACAGAAGAAGCAGAACACCACCGATACTGGATGCCAAAAAAAGGAGCAAAGCAGATTGTTTCAGCCATGGAAACAAGTATGGAGGCGAAAAGGCGAATACCCTATTCAGACCAGGCCGACCCCATGACCAAAACCTCTTATTAGTAGTCAACAACACGACACTAATAAGAATTCCTTCATTAATCCTTCTGCGAAAGTGAAGTCTATTTGGGTACCCAAGAAGTCAATGAAGGCCAGCCCACAATCACGACAAATCTGGGTGCCTAAGGCTTGCTTGCGGGCTCAAATAGCTACACCAAGGCCACAACCGATACAACATGTTTCACTCACTTGAACATCTGAGGCACAGTCTTACACATCACGCACGGACACATATTCTTCCATGCGCAAAAGTAGAATCACTCTTAAATGGGTCCCTAAAAAGCCTCATTCTCAAGCAGATACCCCTATCCAACTCTTCAGAGCTTCCACAAAATCAAGATCAAAGCCCATCCACTGCATTTGGCAACCTCAAATTTGTAATAAACCCCCTGACCCCAGTTGTAAATCCATGTCCATACACTAACTACGTCACTCTCACACTACATCATCCCACTCAGCTCTTAGGTCTACCCAATGCCTAACTACACACACAAGCACCGAGCACTTCTTAACCTACTAATCCCTCCCAAACCTCATGTTAATGTTGTAATGGGGACAAAAACGGTTCTATCTTGTCCTTTACAATGTTAACACACGTTTCTATATTCTCACAGAATCAGGAGGCAAGAAGTAACATGGCAGAAGCGACAGGTCCGAGTTCACAAGTAGGAATACTTACTACAGGAATTGATGTGGATAGTCTACCTGTGGATGTGCCACCAACTGAACGACCTGTGGAGCTGCAACACCTTCAGCAGATTCTGGTACCGGATCCACCCACAGGGATCACAGAAAGAGTCCATGCCAATTCTCATTGGTTCAATGGCATGCCAGGTCCATTAGGAGAGGCCAAGTATATATGGGAGTCTAAGTGCGAGTATGACAGATCATGGGTTCGATTCCAATTTTTCTCCAAGGAGTTTGAGACTCTACAGAACACAAAGGATCTCTAGACCATATGGCAACGTGCAGGGCTAGCAGAATACTTTGAAGCACCACTACCTAAACCGGATCTCCTCCGATGCTATTATTTGGTCTCCACATTACAAGCTAATGAAGAAAAGGACAAACTAGGATCATTTGTTCTTCCTTCCTTGCTGGGCAACAACGAGTTAAAGAGGTTTGAACTTACCTTGGAGTTGGTGAGCTCTGCTTTGAATATGCACGGCACACATGTACCTTCTGAGAAGGATGCTCTCGTTCCTACTAACATGAAGGATAGGAAACTACTGAAGCTTAAAGACATGGCAGCACTCACACCAAACGTGTCCATCCCTCTCCGTATGTGCATGCAACATTTTGCTTTCCCCGGCCAAGACCGCTTCACACAACCACACAAAAGAATCTGGTTCGCTCTCTACTTAGCGGAGACAGGTGCGTTACCAATTAAGCTGTCTGTATGGATTATAGATCAATTGTATGAAGCAAATAAAAGGTCTTCTAGGAAATTAGTGGTGAACGGTTGCTGTGCAATCACACGCATTATTTACCGGTGCCTAGCATACGATGTTCCCATTGAATGTGCCTTAACTTGGGAACAATTACAAATGTTTAAGAAGCTCAAGACGTCCACACATCAATCCAAGCGCATGAGGGGTGCAATCCCTTGTGTCCAGACAAGGGAAGTTCTGACTACTCCTGAAGTATCGCCACGGGGGGAGGCCATTGTACCTCCCTTTACCATTAGGATACCCAGGTCTGGATCTGAAACTACGACACAAGCTGCCCCTTCAGCTTCTCCTGCTCCATCTGAATTTGAATTTGCTACAACTAGAGATGCTGAAGGAATGGATCCCCAGGACTTCGAAGCATTCTTACAAAGTACACAACTCTCTGATGTAGAGTTTTATTCAGATGCAGAAGAACAAGGCACGTCTTCCCAAAGAAGAAGAAAATCTACAGACGGTCACCATGTACATTGGAGTGACGCTCAGCAAGGTCAACAACAAGGACACCTAGAAGAAGAAGGAGCATATGAAGAGGAAACCACTGAAGCCCCAGCCTATACAACAGAACTCCGAAGGCTGTATCAAATCATGGAACGAGTGCGATCGCAACAACTGCTCATCGAACAGAGCAGTAGAGTACTCATGACTCAGCTGTTGGAAGAAGCAGGAGTTGACTCAGAATATAGTGAAGGTCTCTTATTAATGGCAGAAACATATGGGGTAGTAGAAGCAGTTCGGACCGCCATTAGGAGATCGCCAGTTCAATTTGATCCACGAAGATTCTACACGCCACGATCAGGTAAAAACATCCAGATCCCCATTACAACGGCAGAAGGGCCGATTACTACATCCGAACCCATTGGGACAACTTCCCAAGCAGCAGAAATCGCTAGCCAAGAGCACCCAGTCACCCATGAGGAAGCAACCGAGCCACTACCACCCACAACCCCACCATCGCCTCCTAGAACAGAAACCGTGGAAATCACCTCGACCACTCAACCCACCGAACAAACCTTCATCTTCCATACTCCCATCTCTAGTTCAACCCTACTCTCCACCTCTGATAACCCAATCTATGAAGCAACCACCATCACTACACAATCCACCGAATCGCTCATAGAGCCTGCCCTAGGACAACCATCCCCCATGCCCTCAGCCATAGGTCATCCTGACTCCAGATCCATATTCATGGGTTTCCCTACTACCACACCACCCTTCATGCCCTCCTCAACTCTACAACCTCCACCCCCAACCTCCATCTCTCCACTTCTCCAATCCCTCCATAACTTCCTTGCTAGAACTTTTCAACCCAGGTCTCAACCATTCCCTTTATTTTCAGCTCCCCACCCCACTTCTCATCTATTCACCACTTTCACACACACACCACCTACCATCCCAATGTATATGGTAGACCCCACACTCACACCCACTCCTGAAAGTATGGACATTTCACCACCCATGGCACCTCCCCCTCCCCCCACGCTTCCACCTCCTCCCATTCCCCCTCCACCAATTTCACCCACACACACGTCTTCAATAGACACATCATTCACTCTTCCCCTTCCCCAATTCCCTTCCCATGCATCTTCCATTGTAAACACCCCCCCCCCCCCCATCTATAGGCAATGCATTGGACACCATGCTAGCTTGTATATCAAACTTAAGGACAGATTACAATCAGCTCCAGCAACAGAACAAACGCCTGCAAGAGCACTCGGAGACACTACAACACCACCTTACTGCACTAGAAGAGGAAAATGCTCGCCTCCACACACAATTCCAAACTCTCCAAGAGGCTCATAGCATATTGGAGGTACAGTTACAGAACACAGATCAGGAAGCAATACAAGTGGTAGAAGGTCATCTACGGACACAGCTGGAACACAATTCAAAGCTTCAACGAAATATGGCCCTACTCAAGCGACATCTTGCTGCCGCTCATGAAGAGAATCGACGCCTGCAATTACAAAATCAGGAAAACCTAGAAGCAGCTATCGAAAGCACACCTGGGGCACCCATCAGCCCATCAAAGTTTCAAGCAGTGACCCCCGACAATATCAAGATCATATTGGAAGACTATGCCATGCTGCTTGAAGCACATGACCAGCTATCAGAGGAACTGGGTCAACTGAAGCAGAAACACCAAAAAGAAACAACAGCAGCCTCTCAAGCCACCTCCTCCGCGGCTTCTTTTCTCACAGACTCAGAGGCCTTAAAAGATATCCAGAAATAGGTCATCGAATTGCAAGCACGTCTACTACAATATGAGAGACCACCTTCCCCTCCAGAGGCTCCCACTGTCGAAGAAGTAGTACAAATTCCTGTGGAACAAACATTTGAAGAAGAATACGACCCACAACCCTTCCTAGGAGGCCAACAAACGGAAGAAGCTCAGGACACATTCGAAGCACCATGGCCTCCATGGCTACGTCAAGTGGAGGAAATCGGGAGTTCTCACGAAGAGCGCACAATAGTGCAAAATCAGGCCATGAGGGTCATAGAGCAAACTGTGCTACAATGTGCTTACTTCAAGAACCTGTCATCGAGATGCCTTATCCTCTCATCTGAACTCCAATACAGGCCTTATTATATTATTCTGGCTGATTAGAATGCAGAAATACAGAGAGTCACGGGTAAGATTCCTACCTTTGCTACCCAATTTCAACCTGAAGACCTTCCTCCAGAGGTGCAAAAAGGCAAAATTTGTCAACCCACCTGGCGGCAGAAACTTCTAGAGACATATCCAGAAATGCTACGCACATGGAACAACGCGCCTTTACATCTCCTATACAATCCATGCTACGGTCTAGTTCCACGCCGCAGGTCTTGGAAGGCATTCAATATCAAAGTGCAGAACAACGCGCAATGCAAGGAATGGCTAAACTACCCATACATTGCGCCACCACAGGGACCATCGTCGGTAGCGTACATGATGGGAACAATTTGACATTGGATGCCGTGATTGAAGCCCATGCTAGATGTGGCAGCTCAAATGATGCTTAAGATTTTAGATATGATGCAGGTAGTCCTGAAAACCTTTAAAATGCAGTCGCACCATAGGTACGTCTACCGGGGTTTACCAATGGAAATTATGATTTGGTGTATGACATGAGCACCACCCCCAGTATTCGTGTGGCTTACGCCTGGCATGCACGCATCAAATACCTCCCTACATGTTACAAACAGACCTTCGAAGAAATGTTCAGATCAGGTTTCTGGGAGTATCACTCGGAGGTCTTCGCACCGAAGCCAACACACCTGCTCCATCTCTTTGCTTGTGAACAAGCAATGTACTCTGATTACTACACCACACCGCAACCAAAGGTCCCTGGCGCAATAAATTGGGATGCATTAGCTGATCTAGCAAGAGGCTTAAGGATAAGAGAACACAAACTTGCCACCAATGTCATCCAATACTCTATCGACCACCCGATAGAACAAAGGTCTGTCAGGGGCGACAGACGCTAGGACGGGGGGAGTGTTGGCATACAAGTCAGATGAAGAGCATACGAGCACAACGGAGCAATCATGCACAATATGGCAACAAGGCCCAATCATTTTTTCCAGGGACCATTTACAACTCAAGTGATTTTAATCACTACACAAACATTGTAAATTCCCTTTCTGGTAGAATAGACTCCATTTTGTGCAAGCCGAGGAGTCCTCAAGCTTGAGGAGTATTAGAACTAGCTACATATCAATTTTCATAATTTTTAGACTCCGTTTGAGCCCTCAAATAGGCTCTAGAACCTAATTTTTAACTAGGCCGGACACTAGGTCTGGACAAGACCAAAGCTAGTTAGAAAACTATAAAAAGAGCTAGAGAGCTCATTTTTGGGGTTAGATTGTTTGTGAATTGAGCTTATGTAAGAGACTTTTTTGACTAATGCAAAGAACTCCATCGTTCCTCTCCTTGTTCTTGCCTTGTGTGCACGTGTGTGTGTATGTGTGTGCATGCTTGTGTGCTTCTCACTCACACACTGTGCCTTCACTTGCTCATAGTCTTCATACTAGTCCTCACGTCTCCACGGATTGACAATTATGACGTGAATCATCTCACGTTGGTACTCACCATTGTGCTAGAGTGACAATAT
>CM035427.1:111583379-111605879 GCA_020310875.1 Ceratopteris richardii
GTAATAAGCAAGCCCCTTGCTTGCTTGTTTGTTTTATTTGAGTAGGCATATTTATGTGTGTTCATAGGCAATGTTGCAACTCTCTACCCCTGACTTGTTATCATTGTTTCTCCCTCCTTATATATCTATTTGATGTAATTTTAGTCTCATTAGATAGATATTTGAGTCTACATTATGCTCACTAATTCTCAAGAGCATTCTCTAAGTATTTTGGGAGAAATCTTCATTTTAGTGAAGTTGGGTGATTGATATCTCTCTTTGTGTGTAGGCTCTATTAGAACTATTTTGTTTTGCATTCGAATGGCTGATTCACCTTCTCTATTTACACATTTTCTATGATTTTGGTATCATTCTGCAACTTATAGAGTGCTCAAAAGTTGAACAAATTTTGACATTCATTATTTTTGTTATGAGGATGCACGCAAGTACACTGAATGGAAAGAGGCAATGCAAGAAGAGATTGATGCACTTGAGGAGAATCAAACATGGACTGTAGTTCCCAAGAAGGAGAACATGAAGGTAATAGGTAAAAAGTGGGTGTATAAAGTAAAGATGAATTCAGATGGATCTATTTCTAGGTTCAAAGCAAGATTGGTGGCCAAGTGTTTTGCACAAACCTATGGAGTTGACTTTGAAGAGACATTTAGCCCCATGGCAAAGACGAGCACAATTAGGATACTCATTGCAATGGCTACAAGCAAAGGATGGAAGCTCTTCCAATTGGATATCATCAATGCCTTTCTCAATGGAGACTTGGAGGAAGAGGTATACATGGAGCAACCTCTAGGTTTTGTCCATAAAAAGTTTCCACATCATGTGTGTAGGTTGAAGAAGGCACTTTATGGCCTAAGTCAACCTCCAATGGATTGGAACTATAGATTTGTGGACTATTTGATCAAATGTGGTTACAATCAATGCAAGGCAGATCCATCTCTCTTCATCAAACAAAGAGGAGAACTTTTAGTCTACATGTGTATGTATGTAGACAATCTTATCATTACAGGTAATGATACAAAACACATTGAAGAGATCAATGCAAAACTTGGAAAGGAATTCAGGATCTCTGACCTTGGAGATCTTAGGTATTTTCTTGGCATTGAAGTTTGTTGTTGTAGTATACCCAAAGGGGAGCCAAGACCCACACCACCTTGCATGGAAGCAATAGGAAAGCTCAAGAAAGACTCTCCTTTCATCCAACCAACCCCTCATCATGCTCAAGCCATTGGCCATCAGCTCCAAGCAATGCCACAAACCCTTGAGAACATGGAGAGGAAGGTCATCAAGGATCCTTGTCCACAATGGAAAATACAAGAAATGCAACACATTCTACTCACACATAAAGGAGAGACATGCATGCACACACACCTCACTCAAACTCAAAGACAAAATAAAAAAATATGCACAAATTCTATGAGTAAAAGAGTTCTTCCATTCATTTCAAAATATACATGGAGCTCAATGTGAACCAAAAGGTCCCTTTCCCAAAAATGAGCATCTATATTTATAGGCTAAGCTCTTTTCCCCATGTGCTCCTATTGTTAAAAGTCAAGCTTCAAGCTACAAATTCGTGGGGAATCTTTTATGGACATTTGGAGCAATCAAAGGAAGCCAAAAGCCACGAGATTCCATCAAGAAAAGTCACTCAACCACTCCCTAAGTCATCTCAACTAAGTCCTCCAAGTTAGGAGGCTGATTTGGAAAGGTAATTCCTAGATTTTAGGGGCACACTTCTCACTATAAAAGGAGCATGTATCCCGACTTCTTTTGGGCCCTCTTCTTGGAGTTTTAGCTCATGTAAAGTGAGCACTAAGTGCTAGATTTGTGATAAGCAAGCCCCTTGCTTAAGCTAGCCCTTGGTTGCTTGTTTGTTTTCTTTTAGTAGGCATATCTATGTGTGTGCGCAGGCAGTGTTGCAACTCTCTACCCCTGAGTTGTTAGCATTGGTTCTCCCTCATATTGTATCCATTTGATGTAATTCTTGTCTCATTGGATAGTTATTAGAGTCTGTTTTATGCTCACAAATTCTCTGGGGCATTCTCTGAGTAATCTGGGAGCAACATTCATTTTAGTGAAGTTGTGTGATTGATATCTCTCTTGGTGTGTAGGCTCTGTCAAAAATATTTTGCTCTCTGTTGTAAGGGCTGGTTCTCCTTCTCTATGTATCCATTTGCTATGATTTTGGTGTCATTGGGTAGCTATTAAAGTTCTCGAAAGTTGACCCAAGTTTGAGATTCATTCTTCATATACTCTCTGAGAAACGTTTGCTGGAGTGAAGTGAGGTATCTGCTTGACTGGCAGTTGTGAGCATTCAACTAGCTCATGTTGTAGACATTGTTTCTCTTTGTGTAAGCATCCATTTGAAGTGAAATTTGTTTTGTTGGAAAGCTCTTGGTGTCTACTACAGGTCTACAAAAGCTCACTGGAGTTCTCTGCATAAGCGCTGAGTAAGAACACTTTTGGTGTGCAGATGTCAAAGAAGGATACCTGTGGAGGTCATTCGCACTTTGTCGTTGCTTAGGGGTTGAGATACTTCCCCATCAGTGGTATCAGAGCATTTGGGCATCTTGGAGGTATCACATACAAGCAAGAAGACCTCTTGGAGTTGGTGGTTGAAGATTTGCATCAACAAAAGCGTCTTGGAGGTAGCTCACATCAAGGGGGAGCTATTCTACTCAAAGTTTCAAGGCACAAGGTGTCCATCTAAGGAAAGCTTTGGATTGAGGTAACCTCAGAGCCTCATTTTCATTTTACACACATTGGAGCATTAGCCAAGGGCTAGGTCAAGTATCAAAGACTAGATATGGGAGACTTCAACACTCAAATTGAAAAGCTAGACAAAGGGAACTATCAACCATGGAGATTTAGGGTCTCCAACTGTCTTATGGGGAAGGGCCTTTGGGGCTTGATTAGTGGAAGTGAACCAAGACCTACGTTGGATGAGAATCCAACCAATGACCAGAGAAGGGCCTTTAGGGAATGGAATGAAAGAGACAAGAGGGTTATCTTTATTCTTTCCCAACACATTAGCAATAGCATGATCGGCCATATCCAAGACTTGGATTCAAGCATGAAGGTATGGGAGACACTTGAAAGGCTTTATTCAACAAGCACCAAAACAAGGAAGATCCAACTCAAGAATGAGCTCAACAACCTTAGGAAGAGCTCAGGGAGTAGCATAAATGACTACATACTTAAGTTCAAGGAGTTATCAGATGCATTGGGATCCATTGGAAGCCACATAGACGATGACGATCTTGTGGCTTATACTCTCAATGGTTTGAGAGATGATTAGAAGTGGAAACCCTTTACCACTTCAGTTTATGTAAGGGATAATCTTCCCAATTTTGAGCAATTGGTTGCTTTCATGGTCACCAAAGAAATGAACATAGGTGGAAGTTCAACTAAAAGCAAGGATGCACAAGTTTTCTATGTAGGTAATCAAAGGGGCAAAGGAAGACGAGGACAAGGAAGGGGCAAAGGAAGGTTTGGAGTAAGGCAAGGCCACTCAAGCAATCAAGGACATGACCAAGGCACTTCATCACAAAGAGGGAGAGGAAGAACAAGAGGAAGAGGAGGACGAGATCAACAAAACAGGAATCAAGATGGCGAAGGATGTTACATATGTGGCAAGTTTGGCCACTATGCTAGAGATTGCTACCAAGGAGGAAACCAAAGGAGCTATAATCAAGGTTCTTCATACAAAGGCCAAGGTAATTATGCTTCTACAAGTTCAGAAAATGACAATCTCATCTTGATGATGCACATGAATGGGAATTCAAGCAAAGTAGATAACACTTGGTATATTGATAGTGGATGTAGCAACCATATGAGTTGCAATGCTTCTTGGTTTACTAATCTACATGTTCCCAAAGGTAAAGGACATGTAGAAACAGGTGATGATACAACCCATGAGATCTCCCATGTTGGAGATGTAGCTTTGGATGACAAGGAGGAAGGAAGATGTCTCAAGGATGTCTTGCATGTACCTACTATCACAAAGAACTTGGTGTCCGTTGGGCAAATGGTTGAAAGAGGATATCAAGTAAGGTTCAACAAAGGTGGATGCTTTGTGGAGAACCCTAAGCAAGGTTACAAGGTCATAGCAAGAGGAAAGAAGCAAGGGATACTCTTCACTTTGGAGGTAAATTCTCATTCTACTCAACATGTCTACTTCACATATGGAAACAAGAGGATTTCGGAGTTGGACTTGTGGCACAAGAGGATAGGTCACATCAACATACAAAGAATGAAGGAAATGCAATTCAAGAGGCTGGTTGAAGGTCTTCCCAACTTCCAAGGACAAGGTATGAAGCATTTATGTGAATCTTGTCAACTAGGGAAGCAACCGAGACTTCCATTCAAGAAGAGTGGCTACATAAGCCAACATCCATTGGAGTTGATACATACAGATGTGTGGGGGCCAACCAAAGAGAAATCCATTGGAGATAACAAGTACTTTGTCACTTTTATAGATGATTGCACAAGGATGGTTTGGGTTTATTTCATAAAAAACAAATTAGATGTGTTTACATGTTTCAAAGCATTCAAGGCAATGGTAGAAAAGGAAACAGGTACATATATCAAGAAGCTAAGGTCCGATGGAGGGGGAGAATATTTCTCCAATGAGTTTTCTGATTTTTTAATGGATCAAGGCATCAAGAGGCAAGTAACATGCAGGTACACACCCCAACAAAATGGAGTAGCAGAGAGAAAGAATAGATACATTGCCGAGATCGCTAGAGCAATGCTTAATGAGATGAATGTACCTAACATGTTTTGGAGTGATGCAGCAAATACCGCCGTGTATCTAATGAATAGGGTTCCTACCTCAGGGATCCATGGCTTGACACCATATCAAGCCTATTATGGTAAGAAACTTGATCTTTCCCACTTGAAGATATTTGGATGTACTTGTTATGTACATGTGCCAAGTGAATTGAGGCACAAGCTACAACCAAAGGCAAAAAAGTGTGTGTTTCTAGGATATTCAAATTATCATAAAGGTTACAGGTGCTTCAACCCAAACACAAAGGACTTGAGGATATCAAGGGATGTAGCATTTGATGAGCTACTCCCTTGGTATAAGAAGTATGATTATATGCAGGACTATGAAGAAGAAAAGCATGGACATGATGAAGAACAAATCGACCTAGAGCTAAGCGGCCCAATCCATCAATGAAGATAGTTCAAGCATGAACTCACCATGGAGGGGGAGATCTTCATCAAGCTATGAAGCACAATCAATCAACAAAGGCAAAGCAACATTGGTGGAGTTGGATGAAGAAGGTAATGAAGTTGAAGATGATGAAGGACACATGATGGAGAAAGAAGCCACGTCAAAGAAAGAGATCAAGTTCCCAAGGCAAAGGAGGTTTATTCCTCCAAAGGTGAAGAAAGGAAGTCTTCTAGAGTTAAGTATCCAACTCAAAGGTTTACTTATGATTCATACATGGCAACACATTATGCATATATGAACAAAGTAGTAGAAGATCATGAGCCCGATTGCTATGAAGATGCAAGCAGGTACACCGAATGGAAAGAGGCAATGTAAGAAGAGATCGACGCACTTGAGGAAAATCAAACATGGAATCTAGTGCCCAAGAAGGAGAACATGAAGGTAATAGGTAATAAGTGGGTGTATAAAGTAAAGAGGAATTCAGATGGATCTATTTCTAGGTTCAAAGCAAGATTGGTGGCCAAGGGTTTTGCACAAACCTATGGAGTGGACTTTGAAGAGACATTCAACCCCATGGCAAAGATGAGCACCATTAGGAAACTCATTGCAATGGCTGCTATCAAAGGATGGAAGCTTTTCCAATTGGATATCAAGAATGCCTTTCTCAATGGAGACTTGGAAGAAGAGGTATACATGGAGCAACCACTAGTTTTTGTTCATAAAGAGTTTCCACATCATGTTTGTAGGTTGAAGAAGGCACTTTATGGCCTAAAGCAAGCTCCAAGGGCTTGGAACCAAAGATTGGTGGACTATTTGATCAAATGTGGTTACAATCAATGCAAGACGGATCCATCTCTCTTCATCAAACAAAGAGGAGAACTTGTAGTCTACATGTGTGTGTATGTAGATGATCTTATCATTACAGGTAATGATACAAAGGGCATTGAGGAGATCAAGGCAAAGCTTGGAAAGGAGTTTAGGATATCTGATCTTGGAGATCTTAGGTATTTTCTTGGCATTGAATTCGTATACAAAGAAGAAGGTATTATGCTCATACAAAGGAAGTATATTCTAGACCTACTTGAGAGGTTTGGGATGCTACATTGCAAGCCTATTTCAAATCCCATGGAAGTTAATGTAAAGCTAAGCTCCATTGATGGAGAGCCATTAGAGGATGTAATTTGTATCGATCTATTGTAGGCTCTTTCAATTATGCCACAATAACTAGGCCTGACATAGCATACGGAGTTGGAGTGTTATCACAATTTATGCATAGTCCAAGCACTACACACTTGCAAGCTGCAAGAAGAATGTTACGATATCTCAAGGGCACTATAAATGAAGGATTGTTCTATTCATTTGATGATGATATGCAGGTCAAAGCTTATTCTGATGCGGATTGGGCCAGTTCCAAGGAGGATAGAAGAAGTACAAGTGGTTACCTAGTCATGCTAGGTAGCAAGATCATATCATGGATTTAAGAAGCAACCCACGGTGGCATTATCTTCCACCGAGGCTGAGTATAGAGCTTTGGCTCAATCACATGTGAGCTAATGTCGATTAAGAAGTTATTTATGGAGCTTAATTTGTAGGTTGACACATATCCAATTTTTTGTTACAACATGAGTAGCATTCATCTAGCATCGAATCCTATCTATCATGCTAGAACCAAACATATTGAAGTGCACTATCACTTCATAAGGGAAAAGGTGATATCCAAGGAAGTTTCAGTACATCATATTGGTACCAAGGACCAAGTTGCCGACATGTTTACAAAGGCTTTGGATGGGATGAAGATTTCAAAATTCAAGCAATGCATCAACATGAAGGAGCTTGGATGAGGATGAAGAATTGAAGCTTGAGGGGGAGTGTTAAAAGTCAAGCTTCAAGCTACAAATTCGTGGGGAATCTTTTATGGACATGTGGAGCAATCAAAGGAAGCCAAAAGCCACGAGATTCCGTCAAGAAAAGTCACTCAACCACTCCCCAAGTCATCTCAACTAAGTCCTCCAAGTTAGGAGGCTGATTTGGAAAGGTAGTTCCTAGATTTTAGGGGCACACTTCTCACTATAAAAACGAGCATGTATCCCGACTTCTTTTGGGCCATCTTCTTGGAGTTTTAGCTCATGTAAAGTGAGCACTAAGTGATGGAGTTGTGATAAGCAAGCCCCTTACTTAAACTAGCTCCTTGGTTGCTTGTTTGTTTTCTTTTAGTAGGCATATCTATGTGTGTGCGCAGGCAGTGTTGCAACTCTCTACCCCTGAGTTGTTAGCATTGGTTCTCCCTCATATTGTATCCATTTGATGTAATTCTTGTCTCATTGGATAGCTATTAGAGTATATTTTATGCTCACAAATTTGCTGGATCATTCTCTGAGTAATGTGGGAGCAACATTCATTTTAGTGAAGTTGTGTGATTGATATCTCTCTTGGTGTGGTGTCAAAAATATTTTGTTCTCTATTGTAAGGGCTGGTTCTCCTTCTCTGTGTATCCATTTGCTATCATTTTGGTGTCATTGGGTAGATATTAGAGTGCTCTGAAGTTGACCCAAGTTTGAGATTCATTCTCTGTATACTCTCTGAGAAAAGCTTGCTGGAGTGAAGTGAGGTATCTGCTTGACTAGCAGTTGTGAGCATTCAACTAGCTCATGTTGTAGACATTCTTTCTCTTTGTGTAAGCATCCATTTGAAGTGAAATTTGTTTTGTTGGAAAGCTCTTGGTGTCTATTACAGGTTTACAAAAGCTCACTGGAGTTCTCTGCATAAGCTCTGAGTAAGAGCACTTTTGGTGTGTAGAGGTCAAAGAAGGATACCTGTGGAGGTCATTCGCACTTCATCGTTGCTTAGGGGTGAGATACTTCCCCCATCACCTATGACTAGTCAAAAAGGGAACATGTGCCTCACTACCATATCTCTAGGATTTTCCAAGATGCCATAATCATTATAAAAACATTTACTAAT
The DNA here is from genome assembly GCA_020310875.1 of Ceratopteris richardii. Lineage (NCBI taxonomy): Eukaryota > Viridiplantae > Streptophyta > Polypodiopsida > Polypodiales > Pteridaceae > Ceratopteris > Ceratopteris richardii. The sequence continues at coordinate 111,591,517 of CM035427.1, forward strand.
ATCCCATGATGACTGGGGAGGTGGACACCATCCTTGTTGCATATCTTGTTGTGGAAGTCACACACTCCCAATTATATGATCATAATCCACACATGAAGAGGATGGATAAGCCTGAATAGGAAAGCAATGAAACAATAGATCTAAGTTCAAACCTAGCATAGAAAACATTTCCCAACAAAGGACAATACACTAAGAAATTTGTTGACCAAAAGAGCTCAATTATGTACTTCAAGCTCCATGTCACCTGTAAACCATGAAATTTGGAACCATTCAAACTTGTAATGTTCACACACATGATGAGAAAGTAATCGGCCAGTACTTATGGGACTTCAAGGATTTTCCTATACATAGTCATATAAGCATGCTCCCAGAATACATACGAAGAAATAGAACCAATATCAAGAAGACACACTCGTGAGTAATCCAAGGTTTTGACTTGTATACAACCAAGCCCTGGCATAATAATAATCTATCATATTCTGCATGTGATTGGAGGGGATAGAGCCACAATCCTTGAATAGGTTAGTCACAAGAATTCAAGAAAAAATCTATGTTAGACACATTTAGAACAACCACTATGAGTGAACACTATCTGAGGAAGCAGCATGCCACTCATCAATTGTCATTAGTCATAGTAGTACCCTACTACATATAGGTTGATAGACCATAAAGCAATAGCAAAGCCCAAGACCAAGAGCCACCCATGGTATTTCTGCAAGCCTGATAGCGAAAGCCTGAGTGAAATGATCAGAAAGAATGACCATGACCTTGGAATTCCTATTTGGATCCATTATACATATCTTTGTCATCTTATAGCAGAAACACAAAAATTATAAACAAAAGCATAATGTATTTCAATTAGAGTCTCAAAGTGGTAGGGGATGTGTGATGGGGGAAGTATCTCAACCCCTAAGCAACGATGAAGCGCGAATGACCTCCACAGGTATCCTTCTTTGACCTCTGCACACCAAAAATGCTCTTACTTAGAGCTTATGCAGAGAACTCCAGTGAGCTTTTGTAGACGTGTAGTAGACACCAAGGGCTTTCCAACAAAACAAATTTCACTTGAAATGGATGCTTACACAAAGAGAAACAATGTCTACAACATGAGCTAGTTGAATGCTCACAACTGCTAGTCAAGCAGAGACCTCACTTCACTCCAGCAAACTTTTCTCAGAGATTATACAGAGAATGAATCTCAAACTTGAGTCAACTTTAGAGCACTCTAATAGCTACCCAATGACACAAAAATCATAGCAAATGGATACATAGAGAAGGAGAACCAGCCCTTACAACAGAGAGCAAAATATTTCCAACAGAGCCTACACAAAGAGAGAGATATCAATCACACAACTTCACTAAAATGAATGTTGCTCCCAGCTTACTCAGAGAATGCTCCAGAGAATTGGTAAGCATAAAATAGACTCTTATAGCTATCCAATGAGACAAGAATTACATCAAATGGATACCATATGAGGGAGAACCAATGCTAACAACTCAGGGGTAGAGAGTTGCAACACTGCCTGCGCACACACATAGATATGCCTACTAAAAGAAAACAAACAAGCAAGCAAGGGGGTTGCTTAAGCAAGGGGCTTGCTTATCACAACTCCAGCACTTAGTGCTCACTTTACATGAGCTAAAACTCCAAGAAGATGGCCCAAAAGAAGTCGGGATACATACTCCTTTTATAGTGAGAGGTGTGCCCCTAAAATCTAGGAACTACCTTTCCAAATCAGCCTCCTAACTTGGATGAATTAGTTGAGATGACTTGGGGAGTGGTTGAGTGACTTTTCTTGATGGAATCTCGTGGCTTTTGGCTTCCTTTGATTGCTCCACATGTCCATAAAAGATTCCCCACGAATTTTTAGCTTGAAGCTTGACTTTTAACACTCCCCCTCAAGCTTCAATTCTTCATCCTCATCCAAGCTCCTTCATGTTGATGCATTGCTTGAATTTTGAAATCTTCATCCCATCCAAAGCCTTTGTAAACATGTCCGCAACTTGGTCCTTAGTACCAATATGATGTACTGAAACTTCCTTGGATATCACCTTTTCCCTTATGAAGTGATAGTGCACTTCAATATGCTTGGTTCTACCATGATAGACAGGGTTCGATGCTAGATGAATGCTACTCATGTTGTCACAAAAAATTGGATATGTGTCAACCTGCAAATTAAGCTCCATAAATAACTTCTTAATCCACATTAGCTCACATGTGACTTGAGCCAAAGCTCTATACTCAGCCTCGGTGGAAGATAATGCCACCGTGGGTTGCTTCTTTGAAATCCATGAGATGATCTTGCTACCTAGCATGACTAGGTAACCACTTGTACTCCTTCTATCTTCCTTCGAACCGGCCCAATCGGCATCGGAATAAGCTTTGACCTGCATATCATCATCAAATGAGTAGAACAATCCTTCATTTATAGTGGCTTTGAGATATCGCAACATTCTTCTTGCAGCTTGCAAGTGTGTAGTCCTTGGACTATGCATAAATTGTGATAACACTCCAACTCCATATGCTATGTCAGGCCTGGTTATTGTGGCATAATTGAAAGAGCCTACAATAGATCGATACAAAGTTACATCCTCTAATGGCTCTCCATCAATGGAGCTTAGCTTTACATTAACTTCCATGGGATTTGAAATAGGCTTGCAATGTAGCATCCCAAACCTCTCAAGTAGGTCTAGAATATACTTCCTTTGTATGAGCATAATACCTTCTTCTTTGTATACAACTTCAATGCCAAGAAAATACCTAAGATCTCCAAGATCAGAGATCCTAAACTCCTTTCCAAGCTTTGCCTTGATCTCTTCAATGCCCTTTGTATCATTACCTGTAATGATAAGATCATCTACATACACACACATGTAGACCACAAGTTCTCCTCTTTGTTTGATGAAGAGAGATGGATCCGCCTTGCATTGATTGTAACCACATTTGATCAAATAGTCCACCAATCTTTGGTTCCAAGCCCTTGGAGCTTGCTTTAGGCCATAAAGTGCCTTCTTCAACCTACAAACATGATGTGGAAACTCTTTATGAACAAAACCTAGTGGTTGCTCCATGTATACCTCTTCTTCCAAGTCTCCATTGAGAAAGGCATTCTTGATATCCAATTGGAAGAGCTTCCATCCTTTGCTAGCAGCCATTGCAATGAGTGTCCTAATGGTGCTCATCTTTGCCACGGGGCTGAATGTCTCTTCAAAGTCCACTCCATAGGTTTGTGCAAAACCCTTGGCCACCAATCTTGCTTTGAACCTAGAAATAGATCCATCTGAATTCCTCTTTACTTTATACACCCACTTATTACCTATTACCTTCATGTTCTCCTTCTTGGGCACTAGGGTCCATGTTTGATTTTCCTCAAGTGCGTAGATCTCTTCTTGCATTGCCTCTTTCCATTCGGTGTACCTGCTTGCATCTTCATAGCAATCGGGCTCATGATCTTCTACTACTTTGTTCATATATGCATAATGTGTTGCCATGTATGAATCATAAGTAAACCTTTGAGTTGGATACTTAACTCTAGAAGACTTCCTTTCTTCACCTTTTGGAGGAATAAACCTCCTTTGCCTTGGGAACTTGATCTCTTTCTTTGACGTGGCTTCTTTCTCCATCATGTGTCCTTCATCATCTTCAACTTCATTACCTTCTTCATCCAACTCCACCAATGTTGCTTTGCCTTTGTTGATTGATTGTGCTTCATAGCTTGATGAAGATCTCCCCCTCCATGGTGAGTTCATGCTTGAACTATCTTCATTGATGGAACACCTTGGGCCGCTTAGCTCTAGGTCGATTTGTTCTTCATCATGTCCATGCTTTTCTTCTTCATAGTCCTGCATACAATCATACTTCTTATACCAAGGGAGTAGCTCATCAAATGCTACATCCCTTGATATCCTCAAGTCCTTTGTGTTTGGGTTGAAGCACCTGTAACCTTTATGATCATTTGAATATCCTAGAAACACACACTTTTCTGCCTTTGGTTGTAGCTTGTGCCTCAATTCACTTGGCACATGTACATAACAAGTACATCCAAATATCTTCAAGTGGGAAAGATCAGGTTTCTTACCATAATAGGCTTGATATGGTGTCAAGCCATGGATCCCTGAGGTAGGAGCCCTATTCATTAGATACACGGCGGTATTTGCTGCATCACTCCAAAACATGTTAGGTACATTCATCTCATTAAGCATTGCTCTAGCGATCTCGGCAATGTATCTATTCTTTCTCTCTGCTACTCCATTTTGTTGGGGTGTGTACCTGCATGTTACTTGCCTCTTGATGCCTTGATCCATTAAAAAATCAGAAAACTCATTTGAGAAATATTCTCCCCCTCCATCGGACCTTAGCTTCTTGATATATGTACCTGTTTCCTTCTCTACCATTGCCTTGAATGCTTTGAAACATGTAAACACATCTGATTTGTTTTTTATGAAATAAACCCAAACCATCCTTGTGCAATCATCTATAAAAGTGACAAAGTACTTGTTACCTCCAATGGATTGCTCTTTCGTTGGCCCCCACACATCTGTATGTATCAACTCCAATGGATGTTGGCTTATGTAGCCACTCTTCTTGAATGGAAGTCTCGCTTGCTTCCCTAGTTGACAAGATTCACATAAATGCTTCATACCTTGTCCTTGGAAGTTGGGAAGACCTTCAACCAGCCTCTTGAATTGCATTTCCTTCATTCTTTGTATGTTGATGTGACCTATCCTCTTGTGCCACAAGTCCAACTCCGAAATCCTCTTGTTTCCATATGTGAAGTAGACATGTTGAGTAGAATGAGAATTTACCTCCAAAGTGAAGAGTCTCCCTTGCTTCTTTCCTCTTGCTATGACCTTGTAACCTTGCTTAGGGTTCTCCACAAAGCATCCACCTTTGTTGAACCTTACTTGATAGCCTCTTTCAACCATTTGCCCAACGGACACCAAGTTCTTTGTGATGGTAGGTACATGCAAGACATCCTTGAGACATCTTCCTTCCTCCTTGTCATCCAAAGCTACATCTCCAACATGGGAGATCTCATGGGCTGTATCATCACCTGTTTCTACATGTCCTTTACCTTTGGGAGCATGTAGATTAGTAAACCAAGAAGCATTGCAACTCATATGGTTGCTACATCCACTATCAATATACCAAGTGTTATCTACTTTGCTTGAATTCCCATTCATGTGCATCATCAAGAGATTGTCATTTTCTGAACTTGTAGAAGCATAATTACCTTGGCCTTTGTATGAAGAACCTTGATTATAGTTCCTTTGGTTTCCTCCTTGGTAGCAATCTCTAGCATAGTGGCCAAACTTGCCACATATGTAACATCCTTCGCCATCTTGATTCCTGTTTTGTTGATGTCGTCCTCCTCTTCCTCTTGATCTTCCTCTCCCTCTTTGTGATGAGGTGCCTTGGTCATGTCCTTGATTTCTTGAGTGGCCTTGCCTTCCTCCAAACCTTCCTTTGCCCCTTCCTTGTCCTTGTCTTCCTTTGCCCCTTTGATTACCTGCATAGAAAACTTGTACATCTTTGCTTTTAGTTGAACTTCCACCTATGTTCATTTCTTCGGTGACCATGAGAGCAACCAATTGCTCAAAATCGGGAAGATTATCCCTTACATAAACTGAAGTGGTAAAGGGTTTCCACTTCTCATCATCTCTCAAACCATTGAGAGTATAAGCCACAAGATCGTCATCGTCTACGTGGCTTCCAATGGATCCCAATGCATCTGATAACTCCTTGACCTTAAGTATGTAGTCATTTATGCTACTCCCTGAGCTCTTCCTAAGGTTGTTGAGCTCATTCTTGAGTTGGATCTTCCTTGCTTTGGTGCTTGTTGAATAAAGCCTTTCAAGTGTCTCCCATACCTTCATGCTTGAATCCAGGTCTTGGATATGGCCGATCATGCTATTGCTAATGTGTTGGGAAAGAATAAAGATAACCCTCTTGTCTCTTTCATTCCATTCCCTAAAGGCCCTTCTCTGGTCATTGGTTGGATTCTCATCCAACCTAGGTCTTGGTTCACTTCCACTAATCAACCCCCAAAGGCCCTTGCCCATAAGATAGTTGGAGACCCTAAATCTCCATGGTTGATAGTTACCTTTGTCTAGCTTTTCAATTTGAGTGTTGAAGTCTCCCATATCTAGTCTTTGATACTTGACCTAGCCCTTGGCTAATGCTCCAATGTGTGTAAAATGAAAATGAGGCTCTGAGGTTACCTCAATCCAAAGCTTTCCTTAGATGGACACCTTGTGCTCTTGCAAATTTGAGTAGAATAGCTCCCCCTTGATGTGAGCTACCTCCAAGAAGCTTTTGTTGATGCAACTCTTCAACCACCAACTCCAAGAGTTCTTCTTGCTTGTATGTGATACCTCGAAGATGCCCAAATGCTCTGATACCACTGATGGGGGAAGTATCTCAACCCCTAAGCAACGATGAAGCGCGAATGACCTCCACAGGTATCCTTCTTTGACCTCTGCACACCAAAAATGCTCTTACTTAGAGCTTATGCAGAGAACTCCAGTGAGCTTTTGTAGACCTGTAGTAGACACCAAGGGCTTTCCAACAAAACAAATTTCACTTGAAATGGATGCTTACACAAAGAGAAACAATGTCTACAACATGAGCTAGTTGAATGCTCACAACTGCTAGTCAAGCAGAGACCTCACTTCACTCCAGCAAACTTTTCTCAGAGATTATACAGAGAATGAATCTCAAACTTGAGTCAACTTTAGAGCACTCTAATAGCTACCCAATGACACAAAAATCATAGCAAATGGATACATAGAGAAGGAGAACCAGCCCTTACAACAGAGAGCAAAATATTTCCAACAGAGCCTACACAAAGAGAGAGATATCAATCACACAACTTCACTAAAATGAATGTTGCTCCCAGCTTACTCAGAGAATGCTCCAGAGAATTGGTAAGCATAAAATAGACTCTTATAGCTATCCAATGAGACAAGAATTACATCAAATGGATACCATATGAGGGAGAACCAATGCTAACAACTCAGGGGTAGAGAGTTGCAACACTGCCTGCGCACACACATAGATATGCCTACTAAAAGAAAACAAACAAGCAAGCAAGGGGGTTGCTTAAGCAAGGGGCTTGCTTATCACAACTCCAGCACTTAGTGCTCACTTTACATGAGCTAAAACTCCAAGAAGATGGCCCAAAAGAAGTCGGGATACATACTCCTTTTATAGTGAGAGGTGTGCCCCTAAAATCTAGGAACTACCTTTCCAAATCAGCCTCCTAACTTGGATGAATTAGTTGAGATGACTTGGGGAGTGGTTGAGTGACTTTTCTTGATGGAATCTCGTGGCTTTTGGCTTCCTTTGATTGCTCCACATGTCCATAAAAGATTCCCCACGAATTTTTAGCTTGAAGCTTGACTTTTAACAATGTGGACACCATCCCTTGATGGAGTAGTCATAGAGGATCATCCCAAGGTCCTAAACACCAAACATCATATCTGTTGAACCTAATTTACTAGACAATTCAAGAGGCCAAATAGGGATTTTTTAGTGATCATTCATAGAGGCCATTCAGTTGAGGAAACCATTATTACAAAGTATGCCCAAAATCTTTACCCCTTCAACCTTTCAGGTTCACAATCCCATACACATTGATCAAGGAATGGCATAGTGGGAAATTTTCCTAGACCTGTGTGTGCATGTTTGAAAACCTCGAAAGCTTACATATTGTGAGTTGCATGACCATGAGGAGCTTCATCATTTGAGATGCTTTGCTTTAGATCACTACATGAGGTTTTACTGTATTGAAAGTGCACATACCAACCCTAAAAGAGTGATAAATTTAATGAAAACATTACAATAGGGTCATGAAAGTCATCCCTTCTTTGCGAAGGAACGTCAACCGATTGCCTTTTGAGTGGAGCGACCATGGGACCCATCTACTAGGTTGGCAATCGGAGCCATTCAGGAGTGGTGAGTGCGAAGCGTGATCTTATCAACTGAACAATATTGTTCAAACCCTCATACATTATCCTTTGTAGTTCAGTTCATGAGAGTCGATTCTTCTTCCATCTAACTTTTCTTGTAGCAATACCCACAATAAAAAAACTAGGCAAGATCTTCAGATGATGTCAATCGGAGGACGAGCAACAATTTGGATGGGGTACAATCAATGTTTTGAGGGCAATCTTATGGAGGAATTTCCTAATCTCCCAAAAATGGCCACAACATTACAACATCTTGCATCCATCCTTTCATCCAGAGTTCATTTGAAGTATTGAGTAACCCCAAGCAGCTCCATCAAGCATAGTCATAGAAGATTCAGATGAAGGGCTATACATGGCATAATCCTATGATTGAACCTATATAACATTGAACCCCATGAATCGGAGGGGAAGAGGATGTGGTAGGCTTAGTCCATGCATGTGTGCCCTTAAATAGTATAGATGATGCTGCAGACATTTGTCCCTTGATGTCCTTCATAGCCAAAACAAATGATACCCTACACAACTGAGGAGATCAAAGGGGGAGTCTGGTGGTCTTTGAGGCAAGGCACTTCAACTTTATAAGGCAAGGATTATGTCTCAACTCTGGTGGATCATAGAAGAAAAATGGCATCATTGAATTGTTTTGTATTTGGTAGCCTACTTCATTTTTTGGTAGTGCTGAGGGGTGCCATGCTAGGTGATAGCCGATTCCATCTGCCCAAATCAATGCAGTTGTATAGTAGGTGTCTCAACATGGTAGGAGCACATGAGAGAGTTTTCTTAGAATAGAAGCTTCCTTTCCTTCCATGGTGTAAAGGTTTAGCCTTTATTTTGCTTAGAGGAAGAGCTTGAGTATAGTGGAGATGGGCATGAGAGGGGACCCGTGGATCTTGACCCTACTGGCAAGGAGGAAGATAGAGCTCACATTGTAGCAAAGATGATACCGAAAAAGGGCTCAAAGGTTGAGATTGTAGGATCAGAGGGCAGCTAATGGGAAGCCCAGAGATCTTACAAGAATAGTAATGAATTCCCACAGAGGAGTAAGGCTCGCCCCAACCCCTCAGAGAAGGACAAGGGGGGAACTCAAATGAGCCCATGAACCTCAAGCAAGGTAGATGATGGAGCAGAGAGAACTACTCCATGGACCATACCCAAGCATACAGATGGGATGGTCAATCCATGTGTGCCCATTGGCACAATTAGTGAGAAGGAGAGATGGAATTAACTCACCCCAGTGATATGCAGACCATATTCTATGCTTAGTGGAAACATTGATCCTATTTGCAGAGATTCTTCATCACAGAATCCACATGTATCTGCATCATCAAACATAACCATGGTAGGGCCAAAATTGTGAGCATTGCTTAGCCATAGATAGGACCATCCAATGTGCAAGGGAGCCTCCCAGAACACAATAAGTCATTCGATTCAGATGATGAAAGGAGGAGCTAGAGTCCATGTCAAATATGAGAGGGAAGCAAATGCTTGACTTGTCAATGCCCACTAGGATGATTTCCAATAGCAGGGCTTCAAACCACGTACAACTACTAGAACACCCAAGGTCCACCAGACGAGGTAGGGGAAATGGTTCAAAAGGGGAGCCAAGGATAGCTCAACCCTTTCCCATAAGAATCAAGCTACCAAAGCAGAGACACATGATGGGGAGCAAAAGGGGAACTACGTAGTGCACACGCCCCCATAGTAGAGCAATGAAAGGTGGAGTAAGCTCCACTGACCGTAGTCACAAGAAGGGAGAAGCACGAGGGGGGAGGAGACCATGCTCGACCTCAAAAATAAAGAGGGAAGGAGTTGAATGGGCAAGGAGAGGATAACCTTCCCCCCACCCATGTGCATGCAAGCCAATCGGTCCCCAATGCCATGCTTTGCGCCAACAACCACGATTACGTCCCCTTTCTTTTTCTTCCAAAACCCCACATTTAAGACTGAGTGGATATTGAAGAGAGAAATTTGAATGCCAACCTTCACCATATTTGAAATGCATATTAAGAACACAAGAGGCATCCAAAGTTCCTTGCGGATTTGAATGGGGGAAAGAGAGTTCATGGGGATTTGGACCTCCCATACTTCAAAATTCATATCTTTTTTATGAATTTTCTTAAGAAAATGAGGAGAGGGAGGGATCAAGAAAAACTACCCATCCCTCTACACAGGGTGGTCACCAACATCAAGAGATGATAGAGATGGGGAGTGATACCATAGGGTGTGTGAGCAGAAGTGTGTATGTGCAAGAGAGGGAGAGAGAAGGGGGTTGAGGGGTGTTCTTGTGCCATGAGAAAAATTGAACTAAAACTAAGATACTAAAACAAAAAAAAATGAGGAGCTAATGGTCCAAAGGAAGGGTGAAAATGCCATGCAAGAACTCAATCCTTTGTAAATGAGAAGAAAAAATTGCAAGACAATACTTTACCACATTCTCTTGAGCTCTCCAAGTGATGAAAGGCCATTCTCCTCGGCGATGATGCCAAAATTGTTGTTGTTGTATGCCCAAGGGGAGCCAAGGCCCACATCACCTTGCATGGAAGCAATAGGAAAGCTCAAGAAAGACTCTCCTTTCATCCAACCAACCATCCATCATGCTCAAGCCATTGGCCGTCAACTCCAAACTATGCCAAAAACCCTTGAGAAAATGGAGGGAAAGGTCATCAAGGATCCTTTTTCCACAAATGGAAAATACAAGAAATGCAATAGATTCCACTCACACACAAAGGAGAGACAAGCATGCACACACACCTCACTCTGACACTCAAAAGCAAAATACAAAAATATGCACAAATTCTAAGAGTAAAAGAGTTCTGCCATTCATTTCAAGATATGTACATGGAGCTCAACGTGAACCGAAATCCCCCTTTTCCAAAAATGAGCTTCTATGTTTATAGTCTAAGCTCTTTTCCCCATGTGCTCCTATGACTAGTAAAAATGGGAACATGTACCTAGCTACCATATCTCTAGGAGATTTTCCAAGATTCCTTTCTAAGAAACAAATACCAAGAAGATGCATATGTGAGATTTCTATGTGGGTTTCTATCTATTTAAAAGATTATTTATTAACAAGCCTCCATACCATAGTATTGGAGAATTATAAAAAAGTTTCCTAAAAGGGTGTTCTCATGTGCAAACCTAAATATATACAAAGAGGGGTATTTTCATGAACAAGGGAGGGTTCCCATGCACAAAAGAGAATGTGTGCACACCCCCCAAAAAAGTTGTATATAAAGAAGAAGGTATTATGCTCATACAAAGGAAGTATATTCTAGACCTACTTGAGAGGTTTGGGATGCTACATTGCAAGCCTATTTCAAATCCTATGGAAGTTAATGTAAAGCTTAGCTCCATTGATGGAAAACCATTAGAGGATTTAACTTTTTATCAATCTATTATAGGATCTTTCAATTATGCCACAATAACTAGGTTCGATATAGCATATGGAGTCGGAGTGTTATCATAGTTTATCCATAGTCCAAGGACTACACACTTGCAAGTTGTAAAAAGAATGTTACGATATCTCAAGCCCACTATAAATGAAGGATTGTTCTACTCATTTTATGATGATATGGAGGTAAAAAATAACTCTAATGCAGATTGGGTGAGTTTGAAGGAAGATAGGAGTACAAGTGTTTACCTAGCCTTGCTAGGTAGCAAGATCATCTCATTGATTTCAAAAAAGCAACCCACAATAGCATTATCTTCCACCAAGTTGAGTATAGATCTTTGGCTCTAGTCACATGTGAGTTAATGTGGATTAAGATTTTTTTTTATGGAGCTTAATTTGTAGGTTGACACATATCCAATCTTTTGTGACAATATGAGTAGCACTAATCTAGCATCAAATCTAGTCTATCATGCTAGAACCAAGCATATTCAAGTGCACTATCACTTCATAAGGGAAAGGGTGATATCCAAGTAAGTTTCAGTACATCATATTGGTACCAAGGATCAAGTTGCTGACATGTTTACAAAGGCTTTGGATGGAATGAAGATTTCAAAGTTCAAGCAATGCATCAACATGAAGAAGCTTGGATGAAGATGAAGAATTGAAGCTTGAGAGGGGTGTTAAAAGTCAGTCTTCAAGCAAAAATTCATGGGAAATCAATCTAGGACATGTGGAGCAATATACCGAAGATAAACACCAAGAGATTGCATCAAGAAAATTCAATCAATCACTCCCCAAGTGATCTCAATTAAGTCCTCTAATTTAAAAGGTGGGTTGGAGCGAGTTATTGATCAATCATTTGGTAGACCCAATGCATATTTTCAAGAATGTGGGAGAGATTCTCTGGAAGTCTTTGATCAGAAAGAAAGGAAGCAAAGCACAAAGGGAGGACTTGGAAGAGCAAGTTCATATGCAAGAGTTGTGGGCAATTACTAAGCCCAATGGGAACAGTATCATTACCAAGAGCTCCTTGAGTGCTTCGTAGGATAGAATAGCAACAAGTGAAGAAGATAATTTCAGAGTTTCGGACACCTACTAGGTGCATGAGGTGTCTAAAGACTGCCTTCACATGAAACAACAATCTTGGAGGGGTCAAGTCTTATGATTGGCACAAGTTTTCAAAGTTTGTGCTCCCTATGGCTTTAAAAGATTGTCTTTCAGAGGATGTGTGAACAACCTTTTATAAAATCAGTTACTTGGTACGGTGGATCTCTTCTAAAGAGATAAATAGAGATAATATAGGGAGTGTGAAATGCAGTGCCATAGAAATTGTTTGTATGGTAGAGAAATACTTTCCTATAAGTATTCTCATAATTCAGCTTCATTTACTGGTTCATGTGGTAGATGAAATTGCAATAGCAGGAATTGTCCATAGTCGATGGACGTTCTACTTAGAGCGCTTTATGAAGACATTAAAAGGGTTTGTTTGACAGAGAGCACATCCAGAGGGCAGCATGGCAGAGGGATGGCTCGTACAAGAGTCTCTTGTATTCATAACTGAGTTTCTATGCATGTCGGACCCAGAAATGCCTCGCTTATGGAGCGATGATGAAGATGTTTGTCTCTTATGCAATGAACCTCAAGGTAAAGGGATGCAAAGAAAAATGGATGCAGCTTTCAGAGAGAAGGCAATGAAGTTTTGCATCGTTAACTCTGAGCCTATGCAGAAGTGATTAGAAACTTGTATGATCTTGCCAAGGAGGCAAACACAAAGGAAAGAGCTCAGTTTCGAAAGAATCGTTCCACTCGATTTTTGCCCCTTCCAGAAAGTCTTCGACCTCTTCCACCCTTTCCAACGAGTAGATGGATAGATATAGTGGTTTCATAAGCAAAGGCAGTGAGTGAAGATATCTTTGAAGAAGAAGAAGAAATCGCAAAGGGATGTGATTGTGAGTATTCTAAATGCAATGCACTATGGTCTCATGCACAAAACTTTTGGATCACACGAATCAACAAAAATAGGTCTACTTTTGATATTGGGATGATGGTGAACTTTTTCCAAAAAAGTAGAGCTAGTGCAAGAGCCGATAATGCTCAAGAAGGCCAGCTAGATTATTGTGGAGTGATTCAAGATATCTTGAAGCTATCCTTTAGGAATGTTTGATTAATTTGTTTTTGACATGCAATGGTTCAAAGTAGTCACCTCTAGAAGAAACGTAGTAGTGAGGCAGGATAAGAGTGGTTTGCTTCAACTTGACTCAACAAAACTATGGAGAGATGAAAGAGATACATTTATACTTCGAGAATACTATGAGCAAGTTGTTCTTATACCAAATTCGAAAGAACCAAAGTGGCTATTTGTTTTGCAAGTCTCCCCACGTAGTAGATAAATTTTTGAGAACATAGATGTAGAAGAAAGTCCATCTGTAGTGGACTCTGAGATTCATTTGGTAGTCGAGGAGGAAGAGATCATTGTTTGAGATGAAGAGGTCTTTGAAGAAGATGAGATACATGATGAAGCAACAGATGATGATCAAGAAGAAGCTAGCATACCAAGAGATTTAGAAGTCGTCAATATAGAGATAGATATTCTCTGTGCATCAGATCTCCAAGAGGATGCTAGAATAGAGGATTTTTAAGTCAAACACTTGTACGTACTAATATTTGTGTTTATTTTTTTTTATATGTTCTTTTGTACACTATAATTTCTCTATATTACCTTTATTATCATATGCTATTGTTGCAGAGCACAATGGGAGACAGCCCTCCAGTCACTCCACATTCCATGATAGAGGAGCAATTCTTGGAGTTTATATCTCACGTGCCTCCCATGTATATGGCCATTGCATCATAGTACTAGATCGCTCATGGTAGCACTCCCCTGACCTCACTCTTGCCAACCTCACTCTTGCCGGCCTCACTCCTGTCAGCCTCACTCCTACCGGCCTCACTCCTATCGGCCTCACTCCCGTCGGCATCACTCCTACTTGTGTCACTCCTG
>CM035427.1:111610879-111818379 GCA_020310875.1 Ceratopteris richardii
TTCATGTTCTAACTTAAAAGAACATGATTTCATCTCTCTAGTAGGATTCATCGTTATTCAAGTTAATGAAAAAATCTATTATCTGATATCCATTCAGAAGCTTCAAGTTATTGATCGATGACTATAGTAGAATTTACTATCTAATCTGCTCATATGTTTTCATTATTGCCATCATTTTGGTAAGACATCAATCTAGTCTCATCTTCATTATCCTTATTGATTTCATTTATTTCTTCTATTGTTAAATCTATGTTCTCATGAATCACATCATCTATTGATGGATTAATATCTATTTCTGGTAATTCATCTTCCTCATGAGTAGAATCAGCATGTAGAGAATTATCCTCTTCATAAAAAAGATTAGTATCATTATCACGTATAATGAATCTAATTTCTATTTCAGATGTTGATGTATCAGTATCTGATGTTGAATCATTAAGAGGACTTTCTTCGATCTCTCTAACAATAAACTGTTCAAACAATGACCTACCTCTAGGTTGCACATGAATGACTTGCCACCAAGGCTGAGCATCTGGGTTTTTATAAAAAAATGCTTGTTCAATATGCCTAGGAAGAATATATGGTTCTTTAGTAGATCACATTACCTTGGAAGAATCAATTGCCCAAAACCCAGATAATTCCTTTCTTAATGTGGAATTACTACCTTTATACTCTGCTCGAAACCAGTCAACCTTCAAAATGACCTATCAAAATATATAACAACAAAAACCCATTATTAGGTGCTTAAAAAAATAACTAACTCTAAAAAAAGTATATAAACTTTTTTCTACCTGTTTGAATGTACGAAATGAAATTTCGTAGATACCAACAATAGTTCCTACGTAACCAAGTTCGCTATCTATAAGGTTCGTGTCTTTTGAGTTAGCACGTGTATTGTTGCTTAAAAGAAGCAACAATACTAGAATCCTCTGTTTTACGTAAAGAATCAATGGTTTTGATTCTAATATGATGTCCAAAAGCCCACATATTAGTGAACATTCGAGCCTACAAAATAAATTCAATTAGTAAATAGAATTTAACATACATATATGTGTTGAGCCATGAAAGTCATGTGGTCAAAGTTAATTGCAGTCAAAGTCAAAGGTCAAAGTCAATTGGTCAAAGTCACCAAGGTCAAGGTCAAAGTCAACAGGTGCAAAGTCAAAGTGTCTAAGTACAGGTGTCAAAGTGCACAGGTGGTGCACAATTAATTGTCCATAAAGGGTAAATTGGAGAAAGTGGTTGCAGGTTGCAGAGGTATTTTCTCTAATTTTCCTAAGGTTCAAAGTGTGTTTTAAAGGGTTTTGGAAGGTTCAGGTGAACCCCCTCTTATGTGTAAAAGTGAAGACTTAAAAGGAAACATGAAGGTATGTGAAGCGGCAAAAGTGTACGCACAGGTGAAAGAATGGCCCCCCATTAAAATTTTTGGTTTTAGGCTAAAGTCACTACAGGACAAAACAGTGAGTAGTTGGCTGCCACTTGTGAGAGCAATCTTGGGACATCAAAGTGAGCACCAAGATTCACTTGCAGTTAGGAGCGTACGTGATCGACACTCACATGAAGGAAGGACCATTCTTGGACCAATCTTAGAGTAAGCAAGAGGAGCATAGGCTAAGTGGAGCAAGAGAGAGAAGTGCAAGAGTCACCAGAGTACGTCGCACAGAAGTGGAAGTGCAAGGTGCATAGAGAGTGACCCAGGATTTTGGTGCAGAGAAGTGCTAAGATATAGTTCCCCCAAGTACCTCAAGGTCCTTTGGCAGTGTACGCTTGCCGACAGCAGGTATTCACTCCTCCCCCTTTGTGGAAGCTTGGTGCAAGGTGTGCACAAGGAGAAGCTTGAAGCAGGTGGAGGTTTGTTGCAGAGGAGGTCGGCAGCAAGAGGACATTGGGATATTGGATATTTTGTAATTGGGCACTCTCTGGGCTTGTGCACAGAGGTATTGGTGTATCTTGTATTTCAAACATTGTACTTTTCTTACTGTAATCAAACGGCAGAAACTTCCAAGGTGTATTTTCTCTTTTGGTCTTTTCATTTTCTCCTACAAACCCTCAAACTCCTTCTTGTCAAAGAATCCCCCAACAAATTTGGCACGCACGGTGGGACTTCCAAGAAGCTTTGAGCATAGGAGACTATATATTGCCATTGGAGGACAACATTCCAGTGTCGACAACATTACTCCAGTGGGCCAAAAGGTACATCCTTCTATCAAGGTCTCATTTTAAGTGGACTATGAATAGCTCATGACCGCGACCCGGTCACAAACCTTGAGAATCAAGTGCAAGCAGACAAGAAGAAAGACGAACCGAAGATCATCGAGTCCACTTTCATCGACTTCATCGGTAGGAAGCATGGCTGGACAGGTGGACCTAGAAATCTTGCTCTCCAGGTTAAACATAAAATTCCCCTCCTTCAGAGGATTAGCCCATGAGGACCCAGATGAGCACATTCGACGATTTCTTTCATTATGTAAGACTAGGGGACTAATGGGTAGGGAAGATGCTTTCTTGATACTCTTCCCCGCCACATTGGAAGGTCTGGCAGACAAGTGGTTTAGTCAGTTTGCCGAAAATCACTTTACCTCTTGGGATTTGATGAAAGAGGCCTTTAAGAATCAATTTCAGCAGGGCAACACGGCTGAAATCATTATAGAAGAATTGGAAAACTTGAAGTTGGGTCCAGGAGAGAAGTTCCCCGAATTCGTGACCAGGGCAAAAGCATTAATGGCCAAATTACCGGATCCACCACACGACTTCTTTGTCAAGAAGTGGTTAGCCAAACCTTTACCTGTGGTCACCCAATGCAAAATAAAAGAGTTGGTGCTACCTACGGCCTCTGTTGAGGAATTCATCAACACGGCCACCCGCTTGGAACAAATAAGGCACCAGTATGGTACAACGTCTTCCCAACTATCATATGGTACAGAACTGGAGGACCTAGTAAGCCAGCTAAGAAGGGAATTGGAAGGCTTGAAGAGGAATAAGCCCTATACAGAAGAGGAGACTACTGTAGCTCAGCTGAGAAGAGAGATTGAAGCCCTCAAGCTCCAAAAGGAAGAGGAAGCCCAGGCAGAGGAATTAGCTCAGCTGCGACAGGAGTTGCAGGAGCTCAAAGGAGGGGGCATCAAGAGTGGTCTTTGGTGTTCCATGTGCAGCAAACAAGGGCATATAGTAAGTGAGTGTCCTCTGCTAAGTGTAACTTGTCAATTATGCAGGAAGGTTGGCCATGAGGCCCATGAATGCCAATCAAGGGGAATACCTGCAACGACATACTGGACACAAGGAGGACCCCCAACAACCACAAATGTGATGGCTGCTGCACAAAATCAAGGTAACAACTATAATCCTAGACAGAGGGATAATTTTGGAAATGGGCCTAGAAGGCCAATTATTTGTTTCAGATGTGGGGAATGTGGGCACTATCAAAGTAGGTGCACCCTACCAGAAAATGCCCCCCCTTGCAGAAACTGCCCAGAGGCCAGAGACCACTACACAATTTGTTGTCCTAAGAATCAAGCCTCTTCATCTGGGCCCCACATTCAAATGATTTCTGTGCAGAAAGAAGAAAGGGTAGATCAGGTTAAGGTGCCATCTCCATCTACCAGGGTGGTGCATTTAAAAGAAATTGAATCTTTTACAGTGCAGACAAGAAGCAAGGGGAAGGCTCCAATGGAAATAGGCCAAGAATCAATGATTAATGGATTAAACAGAGACAAAGGTGTGTCTGAAGAAAAAGCCAACCCAAGTGCAAATATAAGGCAAAAAGAAAATTTCACAAGTACCAGTGATGCCATTGAATATGCATTCAACAGGGCTCATGAGCAGTTTGATAAGTCAAATGCAGCCCATGCTCTTAAGGAATCAGAAGCTTCCAAACTACTCAAGTCCATGAAAAAGGAGGTTAGTATTTTTTATTTAATAAAGATGGATGGGAAGTTCAGGTCAGAACTCTTGCAGATAATTGATGAAATGTCCACAACAAGTTTAGTGGCAAAGGCTGCTGTTATGCATAAAGATAGATGTTTAGGGGAAGCACCCCTAACAGATTACAAGAGCCCTCGGCTAACAGTCTCTATTAAAGGTCATGAGTTTCAAGGAGTTATTGTGGATGGTGGTTCTGGCATTAACTTGATGCCTGAATATACCATGAAAAAGATTGGAATATACCCTTCACGACCTGCCAACTTCACTGTAACAATGGCAGACCAAAGCATAGTAAGGCCTATTGGTGTGGTCCCTGGAGTTCCAGTCAAAATACAAGGTACCATCTTTAACCTGGACTTTGTTGTTTTAAGGCTGCCACAGGTAGAAGGAAGTTTCCCCCTGTTAATTGGGAGACCTTGGTTAAGGCATGCCAATGTGTTGCATGACTGGGGCAAAGACACAATGTGGGTAAAGCAGGAGGGAAAAGAGTTGCAGCAGATAATTTTAGAAGAAGGACCAGACAATCAGAGAAATACTAGTATGATGCAGACAATTGGTATTTGTATGGAAGAAGAAGTGGTGGACAACCCAGAAGCAGATCTATTTGAAGGAGCAGATTTATATGAAGATGAAAACATGTTGGCTTGGCTCCATGCAGAAGACCCATCTTCCTGCTATGGAATTTTCCCAAACTCAAGTAGAGAAGAAGCCTATGAAGAAAAAGAGGAAATCACTCAGGTTGAAACAGTCTCAGTCAAAAGCCATGAAAAAGAGAAGAAAAGCAAGGTACTCCTTAAGTGTAGTCCTGATGAAGATGCTTCAAATCATATGTCAATGGCCACTGTTTTATGGATCCTGGTATGGATATCAATTGTTATGTCAAGTTTAATGATAGCAAGTGCAGGGCTTTACAAGACTGCGGAAGGAGCACCTGCAAGTCTTTGGAAACAGAGGGTTCCATTGGATGAAGTTGCTGGAATAGTAAAAATGGAATTTTGCAGATTAAGTCATAAAGTTGCTGGAGGAGCTAACATTCTAATGAAGGATTTAGGGTACCCCTATCAGATGACCAGTGTACCCAAGGAGAAGACGAAATCAATGAAGTTCAGTAAAATTGGAGACTATGGAGGAGTTTCTCTGAGTCAACAATACAAGGCTCAAGGCCTATCATCAACAAAAGTGAAGATTTTCAGATCACCTGGAACCTGCAATATTTGTCCAGGTTGTACATAGTCTTTTCTCGTCATTTTTGCTTAAGTTTTAGTAGTTTTCTTTATCCATTTCATGCTTGTTTCTTGAGTTTTTAGCAAATTTAGCAGTCATTTCATCCACCTTGCAAAGGCACAATTTTTGGAATTTTTTCAGAATTTTTCAGGCATTTTTTTGGGACTTTTTCTAGTATTTTTGCCTTTTTCATGTGTCTTTTTCTTGCCAAATAGAAAGAATAAATGGAGGCTCTCTGTGGTTTGATGAAGGATTTTTAGGCTAAACATGTAGAAAATTTCATGACAAATTTTTCAGAATTTTTTGGCCAATTTTTGCCATTTTTTTCAGGTTTTTTCTTCATTTTTTCTCTTTTTTGGGTTATTTTCCATTAAATATAAAATAAAAATTATATAAAAAAAAAATAATTTAAAAAAAAAAAAACAAAAAAAACAAAATAATAATAATAATTATAAAAAAAAAAAAAAAAACACGAAAAAAAAAAAAAAACACGAAAAAAAAAAAAAAAAACGAAAAAAAAAAAACACGAAAAAAAAAAAAAAAAAAAACACGAAAAAAAAAAAAAAACGAAAAAAAAAAACACAAAAAAAAAAAAAAAAAAAAAAAAAAAAGCGCCCCTCGCCCCCCCTCACCACACCTCGCCCCCCCTCACCACACCGCAACCCCCCCCCTCACCACACCACCCCCCCCCCCTCAGCGCACCTCGCCCCCCCTCACCACACCTCACCCCCCCTCACCACACCCCCCCCCTCACCACACCACCCCCCCCCTCAGCGCACCTCGCCCCCCCTCACCACACCTCGCCCCCCCTCACCACACCGCAACCCCCCCCCTCACCACACCACCCCCCCCCCCCCCTCAGCGCACCTCGCCCCCCCTCACCACACCTCGCCCCCCCTCACCACACCACCCCCCCCCTCACCACACCTCGCCCCCCCTCACCACACCGCAACCCCCCCCCCTCACCACACCACCCCCCCCCTCAGCGCACCTCGCCCCCCCTCACCACACCTCACCCCCCCTCACCACACCCCCCCCTCACCACACCACCCCCCCCCTCAGCGCACCTCGCCCCCCCTCACCACACCTCGCCCCCCCTCACCACACCGCAACCCCCCCCCCCTCACCACACCACACCACCCCTCACCACACCACCCCCCCCCCTCAGCGCACCTCGCCCCCCCTCACCACACCTCACCCCCCCTCACCACACCCCCCCCTCACCACACCACCCCCCCCCCCCCTCAGCGCACCTCGCCCCCCCCTCACCACACCTCGCCCCTCCTCACCACACAGCAACCCCCCCCCCCCTCACCACACCACCCCCCCCTCAGCGCACCTCGCCCCCCCTCACCACACCTCACCCCCCCTCACCACACCCCCCCTCACCACACCACCCCCCCCCCTCAGCGCACCTCGCCCCCCTCACCACACCTCGCCCCCCCTCACCACACCACCCCCCCCCTCACCACACCTCGCCCCCCCTCACCACACCGCAACCCCCCCCCCCCTCACCACACCACCCCCCCCCTCAGCGCACCTCGCCCCCCCTCACCACACCTCACCCCCCCTCACCACACCCCCCCTCACCACACCACCCCCCCCCTCAGCGCACCTCGCCCCCCCTCACCACACCTCGCCCCCCCTCACCACACCGCAACCCATTTTTTTATTTAGATATATTTTTTTTATTTCTTATTTTTTTTTATTTTTTATGGCTCGAAGCTTTTGGCTCTGAATTGTGCCTCGGTTGGCCGTTTTTTACAAAAAAAGGAGTCATTTTCATGTTTTTTGGCACCTCTGGACTCAGTTTTTGACTTTATTTTTCCAAATTACCACTTTTTCTCTGACTTTTGGCACAAACAACATGTTTTGATCATAATTACCATATGTTTTTATTTTATTACATTGACCACATTGTCTATTATCATCTCCTCTCACCATCTATTTCACTATTCTCCATTTGCTCACTCTGTAGCCCTCCTGTTTGATGATTTTTTCCCCCTCTAGACCCCATAAGCCTTCTCCTCATCCCTCCCTTACCTTCCTTTCTACACTCACCTTGCCCCCCTTTTTTAGCTTTTTCATAACACAACTCCCATTTATGGTTCTTCTCTGGTACTTGTTCCATCCTGCTTTTGGTGGATTTGGTCGCTGCTCCGATGTCCTCTTCCAGTTCTGCAGTACTCTTTTCATGGTGTCTGTTATGCTCCGAGTTTTGGCTATAGCTCTCCGGGACGGAGAGCACATTAGGTGGTGGGCAACTGTTGAGCCATGAAAGTCATGTGGTCAAAGTTAATTGCAGTCAAAGTCAAAGGTCAAAGTCAACTGGTCAAAGTCACCAAGGTCAAGGTCAAAGTCAACAGGTGCAAAGTCAAAGTGTCTAAGTACAGGTGTCAAAGTGCACAGGTGGTGCACAATTAATTGTCCATAAAGGGTAAATTGGAGAAAGTGGTTGCAGGTTGCAGAGGTATTTTCTCTAATTTTCCTAAGGTTCAAAGTGTGTTTTAAAGGGTTTTGGAAGGTTCAGGTGAACCCCCTCTTATGTGTAAAAGTGAAGACTTAAAAGGAAACATGAAGGTATGTGAAGCGGCAAAAGTGTACGCACAGGTGAAAGAATGGCCCCCCATTAAAATTTTTGGTTTTAGGCTAAAGTCACTACAGGACAAAACAGTGAGTAGTTGGCTGCCACTTGTGAGAGCAATCTTGGGACATCAAAGTGAGCACCAAGATTCACTTGCAGTTAGGAGCGTACGTGATCGACACTCACATGAAGGAAGGACCATTCTTGGACCAATCTTAGAGTAAGCAAGAGGAGCATAGGCTAAGTGGAGCAAGAGAGAGAAGTGCAAGAGTCACCAGAGTACGTCGCACAGAAGTGGAAGTGCAAGGTGCATAGAGAGTGACCCAGGATTTTGGTGCAGAGAAGTGCTAAGATATAGTTCCCCCAAGTACCTCAAGGTCCTTTGGCAGTGTACGCTTGCCGACAGCAGGTATTCACTCCTCCCCCTTTGTGGAAGCTTGGTGCAAGGTGTGCACAAGGAGAAGCTTGAAGCAGGTGGAGGTTTGTTGCAGAGGAGGTCGGCAGCAAGAGGACATTGGGATATTGGATATTTTGTAATTGGGCACTCTGTGGGCTTGTGCACAGAGGTATTGGTGTATCTTGTATTTCAAACATTGTACTTTTCTTACTGTAATCAAACGGCAGAAACTTCCAAGGTGTATTTTCTCTTTTGGTCTTTTCATTTTCTCCTACAAACCCTCAAACTCCTTCTTGTCAAAGAATCCCCCAACAATATGAAAAAAATAAAATATTATTTTAATAAAATTACCTTTCGTTCACAATCTATCATTAACTCTCTTTGCTCATTTGAGATTTCTTCATTATTTGCGTTGGTGCATTGCAAACGACTATATAGCCAATCCGTGAAAGAAGGTATATCTGTAATCTCATTATTATCGAGATTACGTCTAGATCTTTTGTTTTTTCGCCTTTTACTTCGGAGATTTTGAAGTTCCTCATACTCGCTAAGGAATGCTTGTATGCATTCGCTATTATATGTTACAAAAGTAGAAACATCATTTTTTTTTTGAAACGTAAATAAGAATGGAACCCCCTTACCTGATAATACCTCACCTGTTATTTTTGAAGAAGACTCGTTGGTCCATGCACGTGGAGCTTCTTCATGAATTCTTTCAAGGTACTCACTAACGTAATACATGCACTCTTCAAGCATCCAACCCTTTGCCGTGGATCCTTCTGGTTTTGCTCTTTGTCGCACATAACCTTTTAGTATTCCCATAAATCGCTCGACCCAAAACATCCATCGAGTGTTGACAACACCTGCAATCTCTATCTCATCTACAAGATGGACTAATAAATGAACCTGAATATCAAAAAATGAAGTAGGAAGTTCTTTTTCCATCAAACATAGTAGCTCTTTGCATTCACGTTTTTTTTGTGGGATCAAGTTTTTATCGATCTCTTTGGATGTAATCCACCTATACATATCATAAAAACAATTATAAAGAAGTTAATTAAAAAATAAAAGATATCCAATATTCATACATATTAAATATAAAAGTATCATAATTACCTTATAAGTGATCCAAGACAATAGATCACATCTCGTACTCCTTTTGTTGTACATCCATCGATAACCAAAGATAAAATATGTTTCAAAATGTTATGCCAATCATGGGTCTTTAACCCAAATAAGCTCTCATCATCCATAGTAAACATGTTTTGAAACGATGCTCCATATCCTGTAGGAGTCTTAATCAATTGAATTCTATTGTTGATAGTCTGTATCTCTTTTGTTGTAAGTACCCAAGGAGCAGATGCATAAGTCGTTTCTTGTCGATGTCTATAAAAAACTGGCCATAACTTTGGTTTGGATTTTTTATCTTTCAAATCATTCCTTGATGCTGTGGTATCTTTTAGTCCAAGAAGATGTTGCCATAGTGAATAACCAATATTTTTGAATATATGCATAGGATCAAGAAGATGACATACTTTTAACTCTTTCCAATACTCCAAAGAATACCATATTGATATGTTCTCTGCGAGTGCCAATTTTCCTTTACCTCTGTTCACATACTCATTATCTGAATCATCACTGAAGATTTCTGCTTCTGGATCTATCAGAGGTCCATCTGTCCATTTTTTATACCAATCCATAGGCGTCATAGGTTTTGGATACTGACCTGTTTCAAGCTTTCCATTAAAATGTATCACTTCTCTTTTAGATCTTAATGGATGATCATCAGACAAGAATCGTTGATGTCGAAGATAAATATTTTTGTTGAGATTCTTACTATAGATTGATCTCAACCAATCACCACAATATGGACAACCTTTATAACCCTTAGTAGATATTCCTGCATCATGGAAAATGATAAAAATATAATTAGATTAAATCATATTTATTTACATGCATATTGAATAAAAAAATTACATCAATACCTGAACAAACACCATATCCAGGAAAATCGTGAATAGTCCATGCCACAATACCACGAACCGTAATATGTCTTTCATTGATGCTTTTCGATACATCAATGACATTAATACCTCTCCATAACTCTTGAAGATCGTCAATGAGAGGAGCAAGATATACATTCATATCTTTAACTTGTCTTTTGCCTGGGATTAAAAGTGAAAGCATTAAATGTTCCTTTTTAATGCTAAGATATGGCCGAAGATTGTAGTTTATGACTACCACTAGCCATGTTGACCATTTACTGGATTTCATGGAGAATGGATTAACCCCATCTAATGCAACTCCTAACTTTAGATTCTATGGATTTTGTGCAAATTCAGGCCATGTAGAATCAATATGCTGAAAAGCAACACTATATATGTGTATATGTAGGTATATGCATGTGTGTGTGCATGTGTATATGTGTTTTAATACTTTAATTATATAATTCATTCATATGTGTGTACCTAAGAGTATATGTATGTGTGTTTATATGTATGTATGTGCATGTGTATGTGTGTGTATATGTATGTATGTGCATGTATAAGTGTATATGTGTGTATGAGTATGTGCATGTTCTTGTGTATGTGTGTGTATATGTATATGCATGTATATGTATGTGTGTGTATATGTATATGCATGTATATGTATATGTGTGTATATGTATATGTATATGTGTATATGTATATGCATGTGTATGTATATGCATGTGTATATGTATGAAACATGCATGTGTATGTGGATGCATTTCCATTTGCATCCATCTGCATGCATGTGAATGCGCATGCATGTGGATATGCATATACATGTATTTGCATATATGTTAATGTGTGTATGTGTGTGTGTGTATATATATATATATATATATATATATATATATATATATATATATATATATATATATATATATATATATATATATATATATATATATATATATATATATATGCAATAATGCATGCATGTAAGTCTTTTTATGTGGTTGTAGGAATGTTTGTGCATATGCATGTGTATATGTGTGTATGTCTAAGTGTATGTGCACATGTCTCTGTGTGTATATATGTGTCTGTATGTGCATGTGTATATATGTATATGTGTGAAAGTGCATCTTCATCATGTATAAGTGTATAAGTGCATATCAATAACTGTGAGTATGCTATGTAATGATCTACAAAGAATAGAAATTGTACTTACAATTGTTAGCCATACTTTTGCTTGGTTAGCTTCTTGAATAACCTGCAATAAAGAGAGAAAGAAGAGAGAGAGAGAGAGAGAGATCTAGAGAGAGAGAATTCAAAGAGAGAAAGATGTAGAAAGAGAGAAACAGAGACAAAGGAAGACAATAAGAGAGAGCTTAGGCAAAAGAACAATTCTGCATATACTTGCTTCAGCTCGTAAGCGCAGCGCAATTGCGAACGTTGGAGAGCTCTTCGATCGAATGCGTGAAAATGCCGATCGCAGAGCCTCCAACGTTTTAATTTTTTTCCATCAACAGACCATCGTGTAAGCGATGCTATTCGTCATCGTATAAGCGACCTCTTTTAGCGTCGCTTATGCGACGGCAAGCATCGTCGCCTATGCGACGCAGAAAAGCGTCGCTTATGCGACGCTTTTAAATAGTGTCATTTTCGCGACGTTGTATGGGAGCGTTGCAATCCTGTCGTGTCACAAGTCGCAAAAACCGTCGTGTTATGCGTCGTTTAATCGACGGTCCGTGTGCAACGCTAATTACGATGCATGTTGCAATTTTATAGCGACAAAATTCTATCCCCTTAACCGTCACTATATGCCCGTATTCCTTGTAGTGGTTCATGGTTCATTCTGCTAATTTCTTTTGTGTCCGATAGTATTTTGCTTTATGAAATCATGTTTCGGTTGCCATTAGAGTACACATCACATGTACTCAATTTTTTTTGGGTAGCGTGTATTGTCTTTTGGTACACAACATCATGGTAATGTTGTTGCAACAAGAGACAACACACTCTACCCCAAAATTTTTTTGCAGATATGGTGCTCAATATGCGTGAGAGTACTCCCGGCATGGTCAATCGTATGGGCGACAGTATGCCTAGAAGCACCTCGATATAGGTGCTAGAATAGGCATCGATAAGAGCACCGATATGGGTGTCGGTATAGTGCCGAAATTTTTGATGCTTATATAGACACCCATAGCGACACCTATACCAATGGTTTGCTTTCGATGCCTATGTCGACCCTTACACTGATGTTGGAGCAAAATTGCAGCCATGCACTTGCCCCAATAGAAGCCTCAGTATGCCCCTGATATGTTGTAGTGTCACCACTCTCCAAGTCCTCGGATCTCTTCAAGATGAGTTCCCTAGCTCAAAATTCCTTTGCAGAGACATCCATTCTATATTAACAAACATTCTACCTTAATAGCAATGTTATGAAATTGTGGCAGATTATTATGTAATATTTGTAGTATGTAGGCCATAAGAGATTATGCCCTACCTTGTACATGGACCATAAAGAAAAATATGATTATGACTCTCTGACTCAAGAGTTGTAGAGAATATTATGAATGCATATGACTAGGACTTGAGAGATTTAACCACAAGAATACTCCATGAAAGTCCTATTAACTAGTTTGTATGGAACCAAAGATTGAAAGAGTTTAATGCATATGACAAAGCTAATAAAATTTGTGGGGCCCAACACTGGTGTAAGTGTTGCATCTATGATAGAGAGGACCTTGGCCATCTCTTCTTCTTGTGCCCTAGAAGCATCCCAATCTGGCAGTCTCTCACCAAGATTTTGAACTTAACAAGGCAAATCAGTTGGAAACAAGCATTACTTGGAGAAACAATTGGCTACTCAGCTTTGTGGAATGCCATTTGAGGGGATGTGCTCTAGAAGATATGGAAAGAAAGATGTGCAATCAACTTTGATGGCCATCAGAATGAGTGGCTTCTTGAAAAATCTCTATACCTATTAGGCAGAAGAATATGGAATCGTAAAAAATCTCTGCCTTTCAAACGCCATAGGATGTTTCTCTTGGAAAACGACAAGATTAAAAGTAAGTGGGTCGCTCATGAAGGTGACGAAAAATCATTAAACTTCTCAGCAACACTCTTTAAAACATTTGTTTCTCGTTGAATCCTAGTTATCCTAGATCCCAAGGGCACTAAGCGCATTCATTGCATAATTGTTCTTTTATTAATTCAAGCATGGGAGAGTAGGCCACGACTCAGACTTCTTTTTTGAAAAAAAAAGCATATGACATGTAGGGCCATGGTATAGTAGAAAAGAAGGGATGGAAGTCCTTACTATATAGTCACAATGGAAGATTCAAGAAATAAATAGCATATGACTTATATGTACGTGGTGCAATAGAAAAGATGGGAGGGAAATCCTTACTCTATGCTCATAATGAATCACCACTTATACAATTAGATATACGATGTAGTAGCCTTAGAGACATCAATAGCTTTTTGCGATTCCGATTTGATGTGCACCCACAAGTGAGTAGATAGTTAGCTAGATTTACTTCCATGGTCGTGCATATGAATAATGGGCATGTATATATGATGAGGTTCCCGATCAGAACGTATATTCCCCAAGAAGAACAAATGAAAACGATCAACAAGATGGTTTGGCAGACATTCAATGACGATTGAGTTTGCTGTTTATCATGCAACCTATAGCCATCGAGAATTATTTCTTGTTGTGCAGCATCCATGGCTTCCATATGCACAATGTTAATATGTCTAGAGGAAAATCGATTTCTTCAAGTTCCATATTTCCACCCACATCAGTATAGGTCCTATTCAACTCAACTGAAAGCTCTGCCTTCATCCTCTGCAAGTTCTCATCATGTTCACAACATACTTCAACCAGCATGTATTCTTTGTTGTTGAGTCTGCGACATACGGTCATATACACGAAGAGTGTAACTATGTATCCGATTGATGCCTGCACATAACAGAGATTACGACAAATCACGACCATCTTACGCATGCGCCATCAGCTGGGGGTTTCAGCTCATCACGAGAGTTTCGATAAACAAAGAACGCGGCAAAGCGATGGTCTCCTTAATCCATCTCAGTCTCCGCGCTGACGAAATGCCTCTTCACAGATGGCACAAAGGACATGGAAAGATACGGGCTTTCAAAGACTCTGCGAAGAAATGTTACTGGTTTCCTTTCCACCTTGCGAGATTGTGTAAGGACGAAAGACCTGCAGAGTGGGATGCATATTCATTCAGAGCTTCTCAAGTACGGGATGCTTCAAGAAGGTTCTTCCGAAGCAGACATTCTTGTCAGCCTGTATGCGAAGTGTGGTTATCTAACGAGGGGAATGGATTTGCTAGTAGAACTTACTGTACGTGATGTGTTCTCATGGACCGATCTTATGGCAGGATACTTGAAGCACGGACAAGGTGAACTCACCTTACAATGTTTTAAGTGGATGCTACATGAGGATCTTATTCCAGATTCAGTGACATTTTGCTGCATATTAGAAGCTTGCGGTACCTTAAGGGATATTGAAACGGGATTGCAAATCCATGAGGAGATTGTTAAACAGAGATTGTTGGAAGGTAATGTTGTGCTTGGCACTGCTTTGGTAGATATGTATGCCAAATGTGGTGTCTTTCAAAAAGCTCAAGAAGTGCTTGATCAACTTCCAGAGCAGGATGTATTCTGTTGGACAGCAATAATCACCGGT
Organism: Ceratopteris richardii; assembly: GCA_020310875.1. Classification (NCBI taxonomy): domain Eukaryota; kingdom Viridiplantae; phylum Streptophyta; class Polypodiopsida; order Polypodiales; family Pteridaceae; genus Ceratopteris; species Ceratopteris richardii. The sequence continues at coordinate 111,625,693 of CM035427.1, forward strand.
TTAGCTCAACATGGACAAAGCAGGGATGCACTTATCTGTTTCAAGATGATGGAAAGTAAAGGCATTTCCCCAGACTCAATGACCTTCGCCTCTATTTTGAAAGCATGTGGTGATATGAGTGCCCTAGATATGGGTGAATGGATTCATAGCGAAATCATTAAAGAGGGTATTTTGGATCACGATATTGTGCTTGGCACAGCCTTGATTGACATGTACTGTAAGTGTGGGTCCTTTGATAGAGGGCACGGATTGCTTCAGGAGCTCCCTGCTCATGACTCTTTCTCTTGGACTGCATTCATCTCTTGCGCTGCTGACCAGGGCTTTGGTGAGGAGTCATTAAGGTGCTTTGAACAAATGCAGCAGCAGGGCATCCGCCCAGATGTAGTGACTTGGGCTTCCATTTTGAAAGCTTGTGGAAGCATAGGAGCAGCAACCAGAGGGGAGGAAATTCATAATGAGATTGAAAGAAGAGGACTTTTGCAAGATAATGTCTTGCTATTGAATGCTGTAGTGCACATGTATGCAAAATGTGGTGCCCTTGAAAAGTCACAGCAAGTGTTTGAGAAACTACCAGTCCAAGAGGTGGTCACTTGGAATGCATTAATCACTGGCTATGCTCAAAAAGGCTCGAGTCAAAATGCTTTTAAGTGCTTGCAAAGGATGGAACAGAAGGGTCTCCCTCCAGATCTGGTGACTTACTTGTGTCTGCTTAATGTATGCAGCCATTCTGGACTTTTGGATGAAGGCCAAGTCCTGTTCACATTTTTGAGCAGTTGGACAACAACTGTTGCAGATCCATGCTTGGAACATTATACTTGCATGGTTGACCTTTTTGGCCGTGCAGGGAATCTTGACAAGGCTTCTGCAATGGTTGAAGTGATTCCATCTTTGGACTTCATTGGCATATGGGTTGCCTTGTTGTTTGCTTGTCAGAAGTGGGCAGATGTGACTTTGGGGAAGAGGGCTTTTGAGCATTCTTTAGAAGTAGCTAAGAGTGACATGTCAGCATATGTTTTGATGCGTAATATCTATAGTTATGCTGGCATGCTTGAAGAAGCAGAGGAAGTTGAAATCATGAGAATGAAAATGTGTAGGCCATGAAAGCTTACTGCATTTTTTCTGTGTCTAACCTATTTGATTGTAGGTATGAAACACATCCAAGATGTAGAAGGATCATTCTTGCAAACATTGCTTCTCAGTTTGTCCGTGTGAATACTAAAAAACATACATAATTTCACTTGTTTGTAAATGCTTTCTTCAGACCCAGCTGGTTGCAAGTTATGATATTTGTAGGAAGACCCAGCTGGTTGTAAGTTATGATAGTTCTAGGGAGCATTGTGCAAGATGATTTGAACACTCACCATTGGCAGCCGCACATGCTGATAAGTTTATTTTGAAAATATATATAGCCACATTAATTGAAATCCCGTGGCAGCATATCTGTTGCTATTTGTGAGAGTTCACTCAAAAAAGGGTCAAAAGGGGTAGCAGGGAGTCCCTGTGAGCTCTCTCTCTCTCTCTCTCTCTCTCTCTCTCTCTCTCTCTCTCTCTCTCTCTCTCTCTCTCTCTCTCTCTCTCTCTCTCTCTCTCTCTCTATCTCTCTCTCTCTCTCCCCCCCCCCCCCCCCCCCCCCCCCCCGCGCCCCCCGGTATCGATTGTATCCATTTACTTTAGACTCTTGCTTGTCAGCCTTTGAACATCAAATTTGAAGGTGTAAACCAGGTGTTTGTCATTATTCTGGCTGCATTTCACGCCTCATTGAAACAATTATTTAAAAGTGTAGTGAATCTCTGCAAGAGGTTACACATTTCCTGCAGACACTTGGCAGTTAGAATGCACATGCACATACAACTGTGAAAATGTTCCATGTGAGAAAATACACCACAGAGAAGCTTCGATGCTTATGAGATGATCATATCTGGCGGTAATATAGGATCTGAAACTGGTTTCTCTGCTTCTTAAAGCTTCGTATATATTTGTACTTGTTTTTATGTCATATTTATAAATGAAATATATATATTTTTGGAAATAACAGGTTCTATGTGTACGTACGGATATCACACATTGACCCCATTTATGTTAGGCTGATAACTTGAGTAAGAAGGGAGATATCATGGCTTGGAAGTAGACAGAGAACCTAACAAAGTTCATCATGTGGCAGGCTTAATTCAAATTTTGCTTCTTTCAAATTAGTATAGGCTTTGACCATATTTTCCACTTCATAAGTAGTAGGACTAGAAATGCTTTACAATTCAATTGGAAAACCTACCCAAGTGAATAGGAGGTAATTTCTGCACGTTCCATTCACTTCTTTTTGCTTTACAAGCTTCACCTTCCCATTTCCCTCTTATCTTCCCCTTGAGGAGCCATTCTATGTTTTTAACGGGGAGAATGTACGCATAGGCAAGATGTGCTTCCATTGGATGAAGGAAGTTTACTATTTGATGAGAGAAATTGATTATTTGTTTTGAAAATAAAAAATAAAGGACCCTTTAGACCTCTCCTAGTTCCAAAAGACTTTATACGGCATATATTACTAAGAAAAAGACAAAAAAGAGATAAAATGACTTGCATAATTGCAACAATAGTGCGAATGAAGGCCAAAATGAGCCCAAGTAGAATTTTGGACAAACATGACTCTTCAATATTTTTTGTAGTACTTTTCAACATAATGTTGCTCTCCATTCTGTGGTAATTCGAGAAAGTGAATAAAAGGTGTCAACAATAAACCTTGGGAACCCGAGAACTATGATACCAATTGTTAGAGTTTGGATGAGAAGGAATGCACACATATTGTTATTACTAGGTGTGTAATGTGCAAAAAAAAGTAACCTATCAACTTTCTAGGTGTGTATATGATCTAGCGAAAAGAAAATATCAAAGACAAAAAAATAAGTGCCTTGAAACTCCTAAAAGTGAATGAGTATGTTGATGAGCTTATCAATGAATTTAATGATGATTTATTTGAAATTTTTTGCAATGACTTCTTTTAACTTATGACATTCACAAGTTTCTTGACACTAAAATTGATGTTTGGCATTGCAAAATATGTTATATTTCGGAGATGGAGGAACGAGAAGTTCCTTGCTTGGGGGATAGCTAAGGCCAAAAGCCAGAGAGTTCATGGGAGGTACCTACTCATGATGGCCAGATGAGTAGAGGGACCTTAGAAAGAACTCTAGATGGTGACTAGGCAAGGGCTATAAATAGGTTGGGAGGTGAGTCCCAGGCATGTCATTCTCCACTTCTCACATTTGGTATCAAAGCATGTAGATCTTGAGAAAGTAAGGGGATCATCATCTTCGTGCAGAAAAAACACAAGCAATGATGGTGAGCTTGGAAGGAACATCTCGAAGATCGCATATTCTCAAAACATGTGTAGCTCGTGTAGCAAGAAGGAAAAACAAAAAAAAAAAGCTTCTCGGCCCGCACACAAAGCAACACGCACACTTTAGGTAAGTATCTACGCTTTCATGGAGAAAGGACTAGCACACACGTTGTGCGTCGCACACGAAGCAACATGCACGCTTTAGGTAAGTATCTACATTTTCATGGAGAGAGGACTAGCACAAACACTATGCGTCACAGAGGATTTGAACATCTGACCTCCGAGGTGGAGGCGACTGATCTAGCCAATATGGCACTTGACTTTGATAACACGATTTCGATGCTTTTTAAAATAGACAAATACTGTGCTGCACACGGTGAAGATACAGAGAAAGCATGAAAGATAGAGGGAAAGAGAGAAAGAGATAGAGAGAGAGAAAAAAGAGAAAAAGTGGAGAGATAAAGAAAGAGGACAAAGAGAAAGAAAGAGAAAGAGAGAAGAAAATAAATGAAGAGAAAGAGAGAAGAAAATAAATGAAGAGAAAGAAAGAAAACTAGAGAGATAGAGAAAGAGATAGAGATAGAAATGACGAAAAAAAAGGTAGAGAGAGAGAAAGAGAAGGAAAGAGAGAAATGTAAAGAAAGAAAGAGAGAAAGAGATAGAGAGAGAGAAGAAGAGAATGAACAAGGGAGAAAGAGAGGAAGTAGAAAGAGAGAGAAGAGAAAGAGCAAGAGATAGAAAGAAAGGATGAAAGCATGTGAAGGAGAAAGAGAATAGATGAAAGAAGAGAAAGAGAGAAGAATGAGGAGAACTTGAGTGAGATAAAGTGAAGAGTAGCGAGAGAAGGAAAAGATTAGAAAGAGAGACAAGACTAAAGAAAGAGGAAAAGAAAGATAGGAAGTAAGAGAAAGAGCAAGATTAGCATACCTACCTTTACTAAACTAGACATAACTCTCTCACATGATGGCCAAATTGGGCGATTTCACTTGATATAGAAAATAGACTCCAAGGGATTTCCAATAAGTGGTGTGGAACCTATCATTGAATAATTACAGACCACCAATAAGAGTATTTCGTTCTCTCTGCATATTTCTTCAAAGAGGTATGTTGCCCACTCACCTAGCTCCATTTTTTGGCCATAACGTCCTCATAGAATATCCAAATAAAAAAAATTCAAATTGGTATAGATTCTACACATCAAGATCTTTCTTTGGATTGGTTACATGCCATATTTTGACCATTGAAAGGCATCTCTCCACAAGCTTTTATATGGATGTTGGCTGGCAAGAAACTCTTTTTGACTTACTTGAGTGTCCAATTATGATAATTAGGAGTCCATAATGATTTCTTTAACCATTTTGGATAGGAATGAATTGTTGTTCATAACTCTACACCATATTTTTGCTCTCAAATAAATTCATTTGAATACTTTTTGCACCAAAGTTTATAAATTTTGCATTGTATTCTCTTCCAATGTTATGAAACGAACATGGGAATGTGCATGAAAGTTAGTTTGATATGAATTCATCTATGCACACGAAGTTACACTAACTTATGTTGATTCATAAAAGCATGCATAGGTTGTTGTGTGTTTCAAGATCTTTGTGTAGGTATTGGAGCAAGGAAAGACATTGTAATGAGGGCATGTAGTAGTGCCCAACAACACATATTGCAAAAGCTTCTTATTTGCAGGTTTTGGAGTAAATAAAGTGGTTTGTTTACCATTAAGTTGATGCCTATCATTGTGTCATGATTATTATTTTTCTCAAGCTTCATTTTCCTGGGGAAGTGTTGTAGAAATTTTTGTAGCCACATGGCATTATGTGCCATGTGAGAACTAGAGTGATGTTGTGTTGTAAGAGAGAGGAAGTCTTATGTATGCGACATAAATAAAAGCATATAAAGTAAGTGAAGTAGAGAAGAAGATGCATGAGTGGATGCATGCATACATAGATGATATGATTTCTAGAAAGGTGAAGTGCATGATGCATGTTCTATCTATAGAAGATCAGTTTTATGTATCACGACAATGAGTTAGGGTGAGCATGAGGTATGTGATAGAAGTACCATGAATAGGCTAATTTTATATTTAGAAAGTAAATGAAAAAGTTATATCCCTCAAGAAAAATTAAGATGTGTTTTCATCTAGTAACTCTTGAGCACATGAATTGTTTTTCATGTGAGTCTATGTACTTGATATAGAAGTTTATCACGAGTCGGCACAAGAGTGCTATGGTCATGATCATCAAAACAAGTATTAAATGCTTGTATATGATTGGTTGTGATGAGGTTAATGAATTTCCAAGAAGCAGAGTGACTAGAATGACATTCATACATATTTGCTTTCATTCAAAAGTGGACATTGTAAAGAATCTATTTTTCCACTAGACAATTTGGATTATTAATTGGTTTGCATTGATCTAGATAATCATTATATGCATGGATATGTATCCATGTCATAATACATCCAAGATAATGAATGATTATGTATAGTCATAAGTATTAACATGTCTCATCATTTTTAAGTCTAAAAAAATAATTGAGCAAATAGTTAGTGAGGTAGCAGCCTCATAGAGATTTGGATGTTTCTCTTTGAGGGGATGCCCAAATTTAATGAAATTTGGAGGGCAAGTATCCCATAGGCTTTTCTTTAAGCTGATCAATTTTCAAGTAATTTGGATACTTTTACAAAGGTCAAATGACCTCTGCACTAGAAGTACTGCTAATAGAGGTAGAGGCCTGAAACAAGTGACATAGGCCTGTTATAAAGGGCATTTATCCTCATTATTAGATCCAAATTGCATGGTTTATGTTGGAAATGAAAGTAGATGTGCTTTGTGCTTACCAACTTTCATTATTTTTAGAGATCATTGGATAGGTCAAAGAATCTCTGAACATGAAAGTGCAGCCTTTGGAATTTGTGAAATGATCATAGACCCTGTCACCTAGAGATGATTGGTTCTCTTAGCTCATTTACTCAAATTGGATGGTTTATCTTTTTAACATTATCTAAACATCTCTAGATGGTGTTTACAAAATATTAAGATGAGATGTATTGCCATGTAGGAGATATAAAGAAAAGAGTAAAAGTTAGGCTCTGCAAATTCTTAAAAAATTATAGGTATAGAGGCTTAGTATTTTGATCATTGTGAAATCCTCAAATGTCCAAATATTATGAAAGTTATGTCAATTAAAGTAGATAGTTGTAGATATATGCCATTAAAATTTGGAAGAAATTAGACATCAAGTGGTAGGTCAAAAGACCTATTCTTCTCAGAACAATCTCTGATGAGGATTTTCCAAAGTGTGATACATGTGTTTCATGAATAATTGGTTGTTTCATATTGGAAGCTCCAATTTCAAAAAATTCGTTGGAGAAACTATTCCAATATATAGTTTATTGTAGATGGAAAATTCAAAGATTTTGGAATTCATCTTCATAGTTAGAAGATATTCTAAAAGTGCAGTAGCATTGGTTTTAGGCTCACCTAAACATAGGTGTAACAGAGAAAAAATGATACATTTGAATGAGTATTGGATTGAATTTTAAGTTGAAATATTGTGAAACTAGACTAGGTAAGTTGATATAGATTTGGGCATAAAGAAAATGAAATTTGAAGTTTGTTTGGTTAGTTTAAGGGCTTCAAGAAGATGACCCTATACATTTTTAGAGTTGATCGCCAAGTGTTCGACCCTTTCAATGAAATGGTGATACAGCTCTGAGAAAATGTCCAAATCAAGTGATTTTGAGCCTAACGGAAGCTTGATCAAAGCTACATAAGGCTGGAAAATGGCATGGAGTTTTCGTGAGTAAAAGTTAGTTAAAACTAAGCTTTAATCTACTATTGTTGGAAATTCTTTATGCAGGAGATGTTGAAAGGAAAAGATTTTCCATAGGTTTTTATGATACATTTTTGAGATGGTGTGATCACCATGGGCTAGTCATGCCCTAGATACTTTTTTATTGATCATTGGTTTATGGTGACCATTCTTAATAGGACAAAGGAGACTTTGTCAAAATTTTCATATATATATATATATATATATATATATATATATATATAGTGCCATGAGAACATGGAACAGGAGAACTTTGCTAGTTGTTCTCATTTCATATAATTGGATTCATACAAGTTGTATAAATTCCAATTTCTTGCCAGTTAATCTTTGACTCAAGTTGCATGAGTGGATATTTGATGCAAGCCGCATCCTTCACAACTCTAGTTGAGTTGATTTATTATATGGTTTCTCATTTCTCAAATCAACATGAATTGATGTTATAGATAGTTATGAATGATAAAGTCATAGGAATGACTTTGTTCTTTCCATAGAGGGAAGGAAGCACTTCTAGAACACTTTATGATTTCATTTATTATTACTTATAGTTTTGAGTACTCACTGATTTATTCTTATCATTTTGAGAGAAGTGTTCGACTTTAATCTCATACACGCATCTATGTGGGGTACAAAGTTTGGTAGTATGCGACATCAAACTTTGTATTCTACCTAGGTATAGGATAGATGGTATGAGAGAGAAGTCTCTGAGATTGTATTTTTTATATGATTTGGAGTTCATTCATACGATCTTCTTATTATTAGACAATACAGGGGAAGTTGAGACAATCACTCTATATGTGATCGCAAACAAGGCAAGTCCGCAGACAAGTAGCCTATAAGTGGAAAGGCAAGGTTTACATATAAGAACTATGAATAGGAAATTGCATTAAGAAGAAATTCATAGAGTACATACTACTTTATTTGATATGCTTGAGAATAGGCCATGGTTTATACATAGTGTGTATGGGGTGAGCTAGATGCTTAGCCTAGTGGGCTATGAGTGTGCAAACATCTACTTACCGTTTTTCAGTGTATTTAGTGGACTCACATTATGGTCCTCAGTATATCTGGGAGATTCAGATTATTACAATAGTTTGCTAGAGAAACCTCATTCCTAGTTGGGAATGATTTGATCATAGTGATGATCAGATGATGGTCATGGATGAAGTAAGTTTCATCCACTTGGAACAACTTGCATGTTATTATTGAGAAGGTGGGGGTAGTTCCACTAGTTGCTATACTTTCTTAGCACATCTTCACTTGGTGTGATGGACTTAGTATCACATAATGGATTGGGATTTACTTTGTATGGGAGATATTTTGATCCATGGTTTGGATTATTATATATGATAGATTGAGAGGTGGATTTCTTGGCCTAAATCTCATTATACATAATAGAAGAACTTTAATGAAAATTTTCACGAGAACTTGGAAGGCTTTTTGGGATTTCTCCATGAACTTTTTGAAGAAATTTTAGAAGTTCATTTATTAGAAGCTCACAATTTGAGATTTCACTATTCTTTCAATGAATAAGTATTGTCAAGGAATCTTTTTATTATTCATCCATCGTTAAAAGTTTTTCAATAGCTTCTACTCGTGATGAGGACACTTACCACATAGATAAAGAATATCCCCCTTCAATGCAAGTTAGTAAAAAATAAATGATTGAGTACATTTTAACATGACCCTTGGGTGAAGTTTCACCATATATCTAAAATTTCTTTTTTCCTATGTATTGAGATCTTGGAAAGCAAGCATACAATGTAGAATCTATGGATGCCACCTATTTATGTTCATGCAATTTGAGCATAATCATTGCTATAACTCACATTAAGAAATATATGTGTATAGAAGATCATTGTAAGTTTCTTCTATGTGGGAGATGCCTAGATGTTGAGATATCTTTTATGATGCAGGTGGAAGATACACTCAACCTTCCCATAGGAGATGTATACAAGGTAGGTGTTCAATAGCCTAATTTTATTTTCCTCCAACTAATGTAGATAATTTGATACTCTTTAGAAAAAATTGATGAAGTTTTGAGTCAAATGGGATTTTCATATAACCATCATTGGTTTTGTTTATTAGTCATTTATTGCAAACAAAGAGGAGGATTTTTCTTAAATTTTAGTACGTGTCCATAAATCTTGAAGTCATTTAGCTCCCTATCTATTTATTCAAACTATCTATGGACTCAAGTGTACACATGAAAGTTAACGGAAGCCTTGTATTCACTCATCAAAATGATACAAATTCATGGAACCTCTTGCAAATGAAGGGATGAACATTTATAGATGTCTCCCTCTGGTGCCCATTTTATTTAAATTTTAAAATCCAAAATATAGCTTTGAAGAAGCGTTCACATGTTTTAACCAAAGGGTTAGGCTCTACTATCGTCATAGATCAAAGGACTACATTAGAATGATTGATTTTGAAAAAAAAAATTTGACCCCCCAAAAAAAAACACACCTCCCACTTCTTTAGTTTGTTGCTTCCAATCAATTGTTACATCTTCAAGTGTTTATACGTAATGAGTATGTAAAAACATAACACGAACTACTATAACCAAAGCCACATGTGAAACAATGAATCAATTAGATTGAACAATATACTCCCTGTTGATATATTTTGGTAGTGATGTGTGTGAACACACTAGGACTATCAGGGTACTTTTTTCCCTCTTTAGGAGGTTTTTTCCCCCGGCTTGTATATACACCTATTGTCTTTGTACATTCTAGTGGTAATACATTGAGTATTTTGTGTTGTGCTTGATGCTTCTTCTTCTTCCTTGTGTTCGTGTGATTCTGCAGACATTTAACTCCAACAATTGGTATCAGAGTAGGTAGTCACTTCATATAGGGCATCATTGATACCCCTCCGATCACAGTCTCAGAATCGCACAAAATTTGGTGTGCATACTCAAGGTAATTAGGAAATCAAAACATCTTTGCTTTGCGGTGCTGAAATCGTGATCTGAGCTTGTTTCGGCCTCTGAACGCATTATCGCAATGATTCTGCAGACTATTTCATCTTTTTGTGCCAAAGATATATACCAATTTTGGTTCGTCAATATAAGCGTCTCGAAGTTTTCTACAGGTCTAGCAAAACTCGTTTGGGTAGTTCTGTTCAAGTTTTTCAAATACAATCATTTTTCTCCATCATGCAGCGTTCCTCTTTTCCAAAGGATGGTTCAATTTGAGCTACTCAAAAATTGCAGGTTGTTCACAGTGATGTCTGTGGTCCTATGTAGACACCCTCTTTTGGAAATTATCTTTACTTTGTGACTTTCATTGATGACTTTTCCAGGCATGCATGGGTTTATCCATTGAAAGCAAAGTCTGAAGTGTTTATGTGCTTCAAGCAGTTTTTGGTTTTGGCTGAAAATCTATCAGCATGTAAAATGGGCACCCTTCCTTCTGATCAAGGGGGGAGTATATGTCTTCTAACTTTAATGCATTTGTGGCTAAATGTGGGATTAAACATCAGTGTACAATGCCATATACACCTCAACAGAATGGAGTTCCTAAACAGAAGAATAGGTCACTCATGGAGATGGTGAAGTGTATGGTCAAGAGCTAAGCCTTACCACATAGTTTTTGGCTTGAGGCATTTATGTGTAACGTATGTACTAAACAGGTGTCCCACTGAAGCGCTGCAGTCTATCACTCCATATGAGGGTTGGCATGGTCACAAGCCATCTGTTGCTCATCTGCATGTTTTTAGTTGTTTGGCATATGCATTAGTCCCTGAACAAAATCACAAAAAATTGGATGATAAAGCAATAAAATGTATTTTTGTTGGGTATAGTTATTGAAAGCAAAGGCTATCATCTGTATCATCCATACACTAAATGCATTCTGGTTAGGCATGATGCTGTTTTTGTGGAAGACGCTATTTAGCCCTTACTTTCATGTACAAAGGAGACATCTGTTAGCTCCAAAGACATGTATAATACTTTGTTGCCTCTTTTTACTAGTGGACAGTTTAGTGCTGATCCTAATGAGACGACTTCTCAGCCTTTACAGGTTTCATATGATGATGCAGACCACTCCATTTTTAATGTAGATTTACATGATGCACTTGTTGATGAGAGATCTGATATTGAGGAAGCAAAAACTATGCCAAAATGGCTGGTGTAGACTTTGCGTGACAGCAAATTAGATGCACCTCTATCATATCTTTCTCGGTCAGGCTCTCATAGTGCCTCTTTTGCATTAGATTTCTATGCTATGGCTGCCTCTAGTCTCTGTGATGAGCACGAGCCTATGTTGTTTGATGAAGCAAAAAATTCAAAAAAATTGGATGGCTACTATGCAATTTGAATATGATGCTATAATGAAGAATGGTACTTAGTATTTGTGTGATTTGCCTCATGGCAAGAAGGCCATTGGCACTAAGTGGGTATACAAGCTGAAGCATAAGCTTGATGGTACAGTTGACAAGTATAAGGCTAGCCTTGTTGCAAAGGGTTATGCACCGAAAAGGGGCATTGATTTTGATGAGACTTTGCTCGGACTTGCCGCATGACTATTGTTCATAGCATCTATGCACTTGCAACTCATCATGATTGGAATATACATCAACTGGACATTAAAAATGCATTTCTAAATGGTGATTTGCATGAAGAAGTGTATGTTTTTCAGCCCCGTGGTTTTGTGCAGAAAGGGCATGAGAACCAGGTGTGCAGGTTAAATAAGGCAGTATATGGTTTAAAGCAAGCACCACATGCTTGGTATGAAAAGATACATGCCTATCTGATTGCACATGGTTTTGAGAATAGTTCAACTAAAAGCACCTTATATGTTAAGCATGCTAATGATGTGCTTCTGATCATTGTTGTCTATGTTGATGATATGCTGCTCACAAGTCCTATTGAGAAGCATATTGTTGATTTGCATGCCTCATTTGAGATGTCTGATTTGGGGCATTTGCATCACTATTTGGGCATTCAGTTTATGCAAGTTGATGGTGGAATGACTTTGTGTCAAACGAAATATATTAACACATTATTGCAGCATTTTGGCCTTGAAAACTATAAGCCTATTACTACTCCTATGGAGACAGATTTACGATTGAGTCTTCATGATGCTAGAGATGCATTTGATGCTATTCTCTATGAGCAAGCTGTTGGATGCTTGATTTACTTATGCGTTACTCAACCAGATATTTAGTTTGGTGTCTCACAGATGAGAAGGTTTATGCATTGCCCAGGTGTCAAGCATTGGCAGGCGGTTAAGCACGTCTTTCGCTACTTGAGTGGTACCCGACTACTTGGATTGTTTTATCCCAAGGGGGATCACTACTGCCAGATTTGCATGCTTTTTTTGACAGTGATTGGGCTAGTTGCTATGACACTCGTGTGTCCAGTAGTGGCTTTTGCTTCATGCTTGGTAGCTCATGTATATCTTGGTTGAGCAAGAAGCAACCTACTATGGCCACTTTTAGTTGTGAGGCTGAGTATAGGGCAACTTTCATAGCGATTGTTGAGTGTGTATGGCTCAAATGCCTTATGGCTAATTTGGGTGTTGGTCAGTCTTCTGCCACCACTATCTTCACTGATAGTTAGAGTGCATTGGCAGTTGCAAGGAACCCTGTGTTCCATGCTCGCACTAAGCACATTGAGGTGCATTATCATTATGTCAGGGAGAGGTTCTCTACTGGAGAGATGAGCTTGGCATATGTGCCTATGCAAGATAACATTGTAGACCTTTTCATGAAGGCTCTGTTTAGGGAGAAGTTTGAAGCTTTATGCAAAGCTTTAGACTTACTTCCCTTTGTGAATTGATTCCACATAGCTTGGCACTTCCTTATACATGAGTGCTGCTCGTTGTTCACCACATCACTCCCAGGGGGGATTTGTTGATATATTTTGGTAGTGATGTGTGTGAACACACTAGGATCACTAGGGCAGTTTTTTCCCTCTTTAAGAGGTTCTTTCCCCGGCTTGTATATATGCCTATTGCCCTAACGGGTCACTTATCTTTGTACATTCTAGTGGTAATACATTAAGTATTGTGTGTTGTGCTTCAAGCTTCTTCTTATTCCTTGTGATATTCAGGTGCTTTCGCAAATGTTATATTTCTTCTCTAGAATTTCTCACTTTAAGTACTAGATTAAGTGGATGTGATATTTCTTATGTTTGAAGTTGGCATGTTTTTGAAAATACAAAATATGTCCATATTCTTTTGCATTTGATTTCATTTCTCTTTTTGAATTTTATTGCGCTAGAGAAATGGCTGGGGAAGTAAAAAATCATAAAGGGATGACAATAAATAAGTAAATCACTCAGGTGGAGTGATCCATGGTTAAGTCCAATCATCATTTTCCTCACAAGTCTTTAGTGAATCATTAAATTGAAGGTTGGTTTTAGGTACGAAGAGTTACTTGTTGGTTTATGTTGGTTTTAGGTAGTTCCCTTTCTTACACTAAAGAATTTTGGATTGAAAAACTAATGATTATCATGCATCATTTGGTCCCGAAAAAGTAAATAAAGAATATGCTCATTTCTTAGAAATATAGAAGCCATAGTTTTTACTCATCATAGAGAATTTGCAAGTGGTAGTTGAATTTTTGCTGATATCTTGTCCAATCTTTAATAATTCCAAGAAGGATTAATGTGTCTATGAATCCATATCTCAAATAGCTCCTCTCATGAGAAAAACATAAGCTCTTACATGGGCCATACCCTTGACCTTCTCCTTTTTGTTGATGAATTCAATGAACTTATCAGCATGCTCATTGTTTAAGCATGGAGGGTCCATAAAAAAGTTGATGTAGATGGAATTCCTAATGAGGTATTCAGTAAATTTAAGTTATTATGGCTCCTTATTTTATTTTTTAGCATGGCAAGAAGCTATTAGGCAAGTCACTCTTTCTACCCAAGTCAGAATAGGCATTTAACACATACACAAAAGAGGCTCTAGGAGGAGTTGGTGAGGTAACGATCCATGGGTTATATTATATATGACTTCTGTAACTTATTCATTTATTTTTTGGTCCTTCCCAAACTTTGTAAATTATGACATATTCAAAATATGTACCAAATTCTTATGCTATGCACACACAATCATGGACATGTATTTGACTAACATGTATGTGAACTACATGCTTTCTTGCATACATTACACACACACACACAAACAACTACATTCATATATGATATACATAGTCATACATTTTCACAATGCGATACCAAATGCATGAAATTCATTTTGTCAATCTCGGAATATTGTATTTTCTCCTCTTCCTAAATTGGAGGAACTTCTTAATTCAATTGGTTGTCATGGTGGAAATGTAAACCTAGTTGTGAAGAAAGTTGGAGAATCTCAAGATAGCTTGCAACAAGTGTCAATGACAGGGAATAAAGAAAGACATTTTTTTAGAAGAGGTACTAGCACTCAAAATAATGAACAGTATGAGCTGTGGAAAGGCCTACCTTTGATATGATAGTATGTACACTAACATCTCTCTTTGTTTTTTACAAGACTCAATATAGATTAGCTGGTTGTATTTTAAGAAAAGAATCAAGATGGAGGAAGCTTGTCACAATACCTATCAATTTTATTCTCAAAACTTGGATTATTGATCTCCATTTGGAGCTCTTTGCCTTTTTTCTCCTTCATTCCTATGTATTTACATTCCTATGTATTTACATATACATATACGTGCTATCAATATTGAGTTTCTTTTTTTGTTACAAATTTCTATCATGTTAAGTTGATAGTGATATTTTATTTATGAAGGTTTTCATTAATCAATATGAAAGTCGAATATGGTTTAATATTCTTTTTTTTTAATTTGGAAGTATGCTATGCCCTAATGTTCTAAGAAATACATCATTTGCTTAGATACTTGCACGTATACGGTTTAATAAAATTTTTCTTTTGCTTTTTTGAAGTATAGCATGCAAAGTTTATTGAAATAATTTGAAATTGATTAGATACTTGCATCTTATAAGAACGTATTTGTTCTCCTTGAAATATTTCAAAGAGACAAAGAAATATTTCAATTTTTTTATAAAAGGCAAGATCCGTCCTCAGAAAAGAAATTCTTATTGAGAAAATAGGGAAACATGTTGCGAATATGGATTTTCCCAAAGAGAAAGAAACCTATTGAGGAAATGTAGGGAAAGGAAATCTATCATCTTGTGGATGTGGATTTTCCCAAGCACTAATGGAAAGCTTTATGTACAGCAATGAGATATGAATGTTGTCTATTAATAGCTCATGGATGTTGTTGTCTATTACTAGCAAAGAGATATGAATAAGTTACAAGTTCAAGACAAAATACAATGTGATAAACTTTGAGATAAAAGTGATTGAGAGGAGGAGAGAGAGGAAGAGGGAGAGAGATTCTGGTTGTGTGATTAATCTTTTTATAGGTCTCACATGGAAGAGCAAATGGTGAAGAAAATAAACTAAAATAGAGAAACAAGAATGATAAGTGGCCACATGAATGTTCATATACTTGATTTCTATGTTGTAAGGAATGTTTGGTAAATCATGGGCTCACTCAAAAAAACATGAACCTTACTATTTTTATTATGATTTCTAGCTTTTGTAATGATAAAAAAATTTATCCCTTTGACTAAACATCCAAGTTTAAATACCCATAGATCAACCTAACATTAGCTCTTGAAAAGCGGATTTGGTGGTGTAGTGGTGAAACATTGGACCTTGAACTCTGAGGTTCATGGTTCAAACTCAAAGTGTGACCTAATTAATAACCCTTGAAAATTAGGGGATGAGGGGGATGCCCAAGGTGTTTGTGTTGTTCATTTCAACCTTTTAAGCATGATTGAACTTCCGAAACAAAAAATTCTCAATATGCACGAGTTGTTTCTTCTAAATTCTCAAGTCTAATAGAAGAAAAGACACATGACATAAATTCCAAAGAAAAGAACTTTCATATTAATATATATAACTTTTATTATTTTCCATAACTTGAGAAGCACAAATAATTGATAATCGTACACTTTCAAAGAATAACACAAGATCTAATGATTGTGTATTATAATGCATCACGTATTCATGCATGAATATCAACCATATTTTTGTTTTTCGCTCGTATCATATTTATTTAGTTTTCTCATTATCAATGGTATATGTTGAATATTCCCCCTCTCTCTTTCTCTCTCTCTCTCTCTCTCTCTCTATATATATATATATATATATATATATATATATATATATATATATATATATATAATTCTCCAAAGCCTCCAATACATTTGTGCTAGTTTCTAAATCTTGGATGTCACCTACTACATTGTTGTTATTATTTGTGGAAGAATGAAAATAAGAACAAGATCCCATATTAATACTAGTTATTAGGTGCCTCAATTCGTTGGCCATGATCTAAATCAAAAGATCAAGGTTTCCATGGCCACTTACTAATCTTGTCAAGATCTCCTATTTGAGTACTAGAATTTAAGATTATGTTTCTGTTCCATATAAAAATTTTTGCAGATTAATTTAAGAATAGTTAAAGGTGAAAAATCAATGGATCTTACTTCTATACGCTCCAATCTTCCAAACAAAACCCTTGCCACATTCTCTTTGCTTATATTTCCTAGCCCTTGATGTTAGAACTTGTAGCGTCTTGGGATTAGCTACAATTTTTCACTCAAATGCCAAAAGAAATTCCTTGTTGATTTAAAAAAGAATCCTCCTTGTAAGCTTAATTTCCAAGATACCTACCATAAAGTCCAAGCTTGTCACAAAAAGAGTAGCAATCACCACCTCAATCTCATTTTTTGTGACCTCTCCCACATCTTTTGCTAGTTCTCAATCTTCCTATTGAGGTCTAGGAACAATTTGATGTTCCTTGACTTGATGTTTACCTTCTATTTTGAATAGTAGACCTATATCTATTTGTTTTTCACTTCGAATACCTCTTTCTGTTCAATTCTTATCATACAAACACTGAAGAAATTAATCAAGTTTCCAAATTAAAAAATTTTGAGTATCATACAAACTATGATATCTAGCATCTTAGAGAGTTCAAATAACGTATGAAAAATATTTGAAATCATATATGGCACAATAGGTGGCCCTATGGTGGTGCAAAATAAGCACAATTTCACCATTCAATACATTTTGGATCATTCTTTACCTCAATGGCAAAGGACTTCTAGCTTTGGCTTCTAGGTACTAGTCCATAGCAAGGGTTGTACATGATGCATATGGTGCTTTCCTCCATGTCTTCATCATACTTGGATACTATTTCAATAGTTTTTCTTGCTACTTAGGTTGGAAAATCATTCATCTTTGAGAAGTTTGAGGTACATCTTCAACTTCAAATTCTATGGAAAATTAGGATGGTTTTCGCACATTTTCTATATTGCGGCCCTATATTCCTCCATAAGAATAAATATATTGGATTTCCTCTGTATTGATGGCAAATTTGGGTGACATATTATAAAAATATGCAGCTTTGAGAATGGTATACCCAACTAGAGACATGGTCTCTTGTTGGACTTCCATGCATGTTGAGTGCACTCTACTTATCTCTTCCACTTTCTTTACCCATTCTTCATGTTGCAGTTCAAATATTTCATTGTCCTTCTTCTATGATTCCTACTCCTATGGCCAATTGTGGATCATGCTCAAGTTGGTTTGGTGGCAAGGTAGGGTGTCTAGGGGACAAATTCATTGTAAGTTCATACCCTAGGATGCCATATTAATTTCCACAAATTGATTGCACAAGTGCTTGGATTCAGCCAAAAGTTCTATTGGGGTTTCACATATGTTGATGGTTTTGATAATGGTTGAGGTTACTTGAGGAGGTCCGATAGCTTTTAAGGCTTGAAATTCTTTTTTCAGTTTGTTGCATGCATCCAATAGTGATTCGTTTGTGATTGTGGTGTTTGATTTTGATGTTGAAACTTATTCTTGTCATTACTATATGGTTTTCTCTTGGTCTGGAGTTGCTCCTTTCTTGTAGCTGCTCTTGGGTTTGGAAAAGAAGGGGCCTCCAATACTTGCATGACTCATCCACTTGATGTTGAGGAAATACATAAATTATTCTTGAGAGCACATGTGAAGTGTCTGAAATTCAAACAAGATGGGTTTTCACCTTCGCAATCAGTTGTACGGCATTGCTTCATAACCCAAAGTTATTTCTTGAGGTTTAAGTCTATTGCATGATTGTATATCTAATCTTGGCTCAATACTAAGGTTCTTGAGATCTTTATGATGCACTTAGATCTTGATTGTCAAGAGGATGTCATATAAAAGGATAAGAGCTTCTGACCCACCTAAGCAAGGGGTATCCACACCTCCTAATTCAACAAGACAAGCTTCCATTGGATTCACATTTATGTCCATATATTGACAAAAAGAATATGTGATGGCACTTGTGGTGGCTCTTGATTGTTTTGATCCTCTTGATTGTAGTGTTGAGTCCTCGTGCAAACAAAATATATGGTTTTCTACCTATGATGCTAGTATTCTTATTGATACATTTTTTTCACATTGCCATGTGATAATGAGGGGCACTAGATTGAGTAGAAATCCTTGTCATGCTCTAGGTTTCATTTATTCGATCGAATAATGGAAAAATTCCAAATATGTTTGTTTTATTCTAGGATTTCTAAATAAAGGTGAATAAAAAATTGGACACACACATGTTTTTTATTGAAATAATTTTGATTAGAAGATCTTTCGATCAAATTTTTTTTTACTGAAAGCGCTTCTGATAAAAAACTATTTCAATCAAAAACCTATTTCTAAGCAAAGAAATATAGATTTTTCCATTCGATCAAAAATCTTATTTGCATATTCTTTTTGACAAGTTCTTAGAGCTCTACTACTACCATACCACTTGATGTGTTTTAATCATCAACAGTATACATCTTCAACTCACGAAAGTGTTTCTTTCTTGTATACTTTGATGAATCAAACTTATGTTGGAGTAAGACATCAGCGGAAGCACATGAACAACACAAGGAAGAAGGAGAAGATTAGAGCATAACACACAATACTGAATGTATTACCACTAGAATGTAAAACGATAAGTAACCCATTAGGGCTATAGGCATATATACAAGCCGGGGGGGAAAAACCTCCTAAAGAGGGAAAAAGTACCCTTGTGTTCCTAGTGTGTTCACACACATCACTACCTAAAAATATCAGCAAATCGCCCTCGGAGTGATGCGGTGAACAAGGAACTGGCACTCATGTATAAAGAAGTGCCAAGCTATGTGGAATCAATCCACACAAGGCAGTAAGCCCAAAGCTTTGTAGAAAGCTTCAAACTTCTCCTTAGGCAGAGCCTTCGTGAAAAGGTCTCCAATGTTCTCCTACATGTAACCCTTTGCAAAAGCCTAGCCTTATACCTATCAACTGTTCCATCAGGCTTACGCTTCAGCTTGTATACCCACTTAGTGCCAATGGCCTTCTTGGTAGGAGGCAAGTCACATAAAGAACAAGTACCATTCTTCATTATAGCATCATATTCAGATTGCATAACATCCATCCAATTTTTAGAATTTTGTGCTTCATCAAATGAAACAAGCTCATGCTCATCACAGAGACTAGAGGCAGCCATAGCATAGCAATCTGATGCAAAAGAGGCACTATGAGAGCTTGAACTGAGTATGATATGATAGAGGTGCATCTAATTTGTTGTCACACAAAGTCTGCACCAGCCATTTTGGCATATTTTTTGCCTCCTCAATATTAGCTCTCTCATCAACAAGTGCATCATGTAAATCTGCATCAGAAATGGAATTATCTACATCATCACATGAAACCTACAAAGGGTGAGAAGTTTCCTCATTAGGACTAGCACTAGACTTTCCACCTGTAAAAAGAGGTAGCAAAGTAACATACATGACTTTGGAGCTAACAGATGTCTCCTTCGTACATGAAAGTAAAGGTTGAATAGCATCTTCCACAAAAACAACATCACGGCTAACCAAAATGCGTTTAGTCTGTGGATGATACAAATGATAGCCTTTGCTTTCAGAACTCTATATACATTTTACTACTTTATCATCCAATTTCATATGGTGTTGTTCAGGCACAAATGCATATGCCAAACAACCAAAAACATACAGATGAGCAACTGATGGCTTGCAACTTTGCCAAGCCTCATATGGAGTAATAGAATGTAGTGCTTTAGTGGGACACCTGTTAAGTACATATGCTGCACACATAACAACCTCAAGCCAAAAACTATGTGGTAAAGTCTAACTCTTAACCATAATACATACATCTCACCATCTCCATGAGTGACCTGTTCTTCCATTCAGCAAATCCATTTTTTTGAGGTGTATACGGCACTATACACTGATGTTTCATCCCATCTTCAACAAAAAATGCATTAAAGTCAAAAGACATATATTCCCCCCTCGATCTGAATGGAGGGTGCCCATTTTACATGTTGAGAGATTTTCAACCAAAACCAAAAACTGTTTGAGTCACATGAACACTTTGGACTTTGCTTTCAATGGATATACCCATGCATGCCTGGAAAAATCATCATTGAAAGTGACGAAGTAAAGATAGTTTCCAAAAGAGGGTGTCTGCATATGACCATAGACGTCATTGTAAACCAGGTGCAATTTCTATCTAGCTAAAACAAAATCATATTTTGGGAATGAGGAATGCTGCATTTTGCCCATAATACTGCCTTCACATACATGTTTACCAAGTGCGTGAAGTCCGGGCAAAGAGGACACCATTTCAAATTTCTGCAAGCATAGCAAACTAGCAAAATTTAGATGACCAAAGCATGCATGCCAAAGCTTTGCATCTGACATAGCCTGAGAATCATGTACTACACATGCTGAGTCATTCACACATTTTTCATATTCTATGATCTTATACAGCCCACAAGATAAAATGCCAAAACCAATAATCATGTTGCCATTTGATAGATCATGAGCTATACATCTATTATCAATAAATTTCACAATGAAGCCAATCTTGGCTAAAGCCAAAACTGATAACATATTCTTCTTGATCCCTGGCACAATTAAAGCATCTGACAATGTAAAAGAACCACCATCAGTAGTGGTCAGAATGATCTTACCACTCCCATAACAGGATAAGAGGATTTGTTGGTGCATGTAATAGTATTCCCTGTAGGGGCATGCTCGAGTGAAGAGAAGAAAGTGCGATGTGGGGTAATATGTTTGATCTCCCCACCATAAAAGTACTAAACATCGAGTCTACTACAGATATGCACTGCTCATGAGAAGATGGGTCAAAATTGCAAACAGTAGTACACACCCATTCTTCATCCTGCACAAGATTAGTAGACTCTATTTTTGATGTAGAGGCCTCTAAAACAATGATTCCAACCTCTTTCTTCTTTGCCTCTTTAGCAGCTAGTTTTAGATAGCTCTTAATGACATGATCATTTTCTTTACAATATTTGCAAAACAATTTGTGCTTTTCTGATTTCTCCTCATCTTTGTCTCCCTTCTTCGATTTTGCAGAATTAGCAGATTTTTGCTTATTAGTAGAAGAGCTCCATTTCCTTTTGCCCTTCTAACTAGAAGAGAAAGCTTGATCTGCAACATGCATAATAGACCTGTTCTACCTAGAATGATCTTCTTGCAACAAAACAGAGACTAACTCTTCAAATGTTAAGGCATTTGGATTGCCTTTCATCATCAAACGAAGAGTAGAAGCAAAACTCTGATTTCCTGACCATTCATAACAGTTTTCACAAGTGAACTATCACGAAGGACTTCATCAACAAAAATTAACTGTTCCTTGAAATCCTTGATCTTTATCAAAAAAATGTCCATAGAATCACCTTCATTCATGTGCTCACTCTCCAACTATTTTTGGAGGTAAGCAACACAAGCCTCATTCCTAGCCTGGTACAATGTGGTAAGTGTATCCCAAGCATCCTTCGTTGTTCTACAAGAGTGAATGTGAGGAATAATGACACGTTTGATAGACAAAGCTATCAACACATGTGCCTGAGCATCTTTGCCATCCCAACAAATTTGCTCTACAATAGGTGCAACAGAAACAATAGCACGAACAAGAATCTGGAGAATATCACCATCTTCGACACCATCTGCATCAGCTTCAATACCTGTATTTGCACTACCTGTGCTCCCAGGTGTAATAGGATGGTTTTCAACACCCTACACAATATTCCATAGTCCTTTTGCGACCAATACATGATGCATCATATAAGCCCACAATGGATTATTGGTACCATCCAACTTATCCTCAATAGCCAACATACAAAATACATCACTGCTTTCAACCATGGCCACTGATAAATACCTTGATGCAGAAAAATGATTGTATCTAAAAAAGCTGAATAAAACTACCCAAACAAGTTTTGCTTGACCTGTAACAAACTTTGAGACGCTATACTGGCAAACCGAAACCTATATATATCTTTGGCACAAAAATATGAAATAGTTTGCACATGCATTGGGATAGTGCATTTGGAGGCCG
This sequence comes from Ceratopteris richardii, assembly GCA_020310875.1. Lineage (NCBI taxonomy): Eukaryota > Viridiplantae > Streptophyta > Polypodiopsida > Polypodiales > Pteridaceae > Ceratopteris > Ceratopteris richardii. The sequence goes on from CM035427.1 coordinate 111,648,289, forward strand.
AAACGAGATCGAATCGCGATTTGTGCCAGAGCGAAGAAGTTTTGGTCTCCTAATCACCCTGAGTATGCACACCAAATTTCATGCGATTCTGAGACTGGGCCTTGAGGAGTGTCGACGATGCCCTAGATGAAGCGGTGACCTGCTATGATACCAATTGTTGGAGTTAGATGTCTGTAAAAGCACACGAACATCACAACGAAGAAGGAGAAGCTTGGAGCACAACACACAATACTGAATGTATTACCATTAGAATGTACAAAGATAAGTAACCCGTTAGGGCTATATGCATACATACAAGCCGGGGAAAAAAACCTCCTAAAGATGGAAAAAAGTGTCCCAACGATCCTAGAGTGTTCACACACATCATTAGCTAAATATATAAACAGTTTAAAATAAACCACTATTGTGATTCTTTGAATTGCTACATTGATTCTTACTCTCATAGTAGTATAGGACTGAGCAATATATCTATTGAGATTGTTTGAATCATCACCTCAATTCCTAATCTCTCAATAGTATAGGGAGTGTATAGTGACTATTGTGATTGTCTGATTTGTTTACTCTTACTCTAACAATAGTCACTTAGATTCATGTGAGCATAATTATAGTGTAGGTCATAAGGTGTATAGAAACTATTGTGATTGTCTGATTCTTTGACTCCTACTATCACAATAGTTATATACACTCATGTGATAAGAATCATACATAGATTAGTGAGACAATATGAAATATTATGAGTGCCTAATTTTTTGACTCTACATTCTTAATAGTTACATAGATTCACTTCAAGATGATAATTGTGCATTCTATTTAATTAAAAATCTACTTATCTAACTATCGATCCATATTTCTATCATTTATCTATTTATATATTGATCTACTTATCCATACACTTATTGATTTATCTATTTATATGTGTACTTAAAATGTATTTAATCAATTTATTTATGAGTCTTATTTTTTATTATTGTATTATGAACTAGATTAGCGTTTAAAGATATAATATCAATCAAAATTTTAATTTTATGTGATAGTCTATATTTTATATTTGCATAGATGGTAGGTAAAATAAATAAGCAAGAGTGAAAGATGTTGGAAGATTTTATCTGTTCATACATGTATAGAATGAGAGAAGACCTAATCACTATAGCAATGGATATATCAAATTACAAGGATTTCATTGAACAACTAACTAGAACAACATAAATCAATATTGAAGATAAATTTGGAAATGTATAAGGAGGACCACAAGAACTAGATGACCAAATCTCCAAAGAGCTCACTTGCATTGGAAAAATAGTCAAAGTTGCAAAATCATCGGCATTGGATATCACCATAATTCCAAGCTTCATCGACAAAATCAAATTCGCTGATTTTACATTACCAAACAATGAAGAGAGGAAAGGGAATGAGACATGACACTACTAAACAAGTAGAGAGACCAAAATTAGAAACAATAGTAGATTCATATGCAAAAGATACACGTGAATATGGGAGATCAAACATCCAATAGCCTATGTCTACTCCCATATTCATCTATTCATTTCGATGATGCACCTCTCGTGGGGGAGGACAATATGGAATGATCCATAAAACCAAAATAACCCACCTGAGATTCATCAACAAAATATTTGCCGCAAAATATTCAAATAACATGGTGGTGACTTACAGACATGAGAGAACAAAGCTATGAATGAGGCCACCATTTTACTTGTTACGCATAGTGGAATAATCAGTCCACTTGCATTAGCAAGGCATCATAGTAAAAACCCATATCTCATTTTTAGATTATGGAATGGTGGTACCTTAGACATGTGACTTGAGAAAATGAAAAAAATATTACTTAAACATACCACGAATTAGAAGTATCAAAGACACAAAAGGAGACATAGAAACAATGAAGACAAATATCTCGAAGTTAATCAATGGATAAACAATGTCATTCATTCCTACACACCTATAGTATTTTCCATAATGATCTCCATCCAAGCAACATATTGTTGCATTTTGAAGGTGAGCATTGTTATATTGGACTATGTGACTTTGGAAGAGCAACACATTTGCCAACAAAAAGAAACTTTTCGAAAGCTACCTGATCTTGAAATATCAACTAGAAATGAGTGGAGTCGAAAGTATTGGTGGATTGCACCCAAATATATATCCACTAGCCCTCCACCATTTAATAAAAGCCAAGATACCTATATGTTTTCAATACTCCTATTGGAACTTTTTAAATACATAGATTTATACAGTTATCCCATTGATAGAAATGAGATTCATAAATTTAAATATGCTTTAGAACTAGGATGTGATAGAGATGTATCAAAAAGTGTAGACGCACACGAGTTACTTAGAGTATTCTTGAATCTAATTCAATATGGTTTCAAGATATCAATTACTGATGAATTAAGACCATATTGAAAACAATGTGGATTCATTTGAATTATGTGGATTAAATGATGTGGATTCATTTGAATTAAGTGGAGTACTCCCAATTGAAATCGTTAGTGATAGGGGAACACACTTCATCAATGAGTTCATTGAGTCTCTTATGAATGAGTTTCTAGTAATTCATAAGAAATCAGCTTTGTATCATCATCAAGCCAATGGAAAAGCTGAGAGTTCCAATAAGGTGCATAGCACCATCTTAACTAAGATAGTTAACAATGGAAGGTCGGATTGGGATAAACAATTGCACCATGAGATATGGGCTTTTCCATGCAGCATATAAAATCGCTATTGGAACTATTCCATTCAATTTAGTCTATGGATAGAATTCAATACTACCAATCTACTTATTAATGCCCACTTTGAGAGTTGCCCAACAAAATGAATGGATGGGACACGAATTCTCTAGACAATTAGATCAAATAGAGAAGTTGCATGGGACTAGGTTACAAGCAGTAGTAGATATTTATGCTGCAAAAAGGTGACAAAACACCTATTATGATGCTCGTGTTAAAGATAAGGAACTCAAAGAAGGAGATCGAGTGCTAATGTATACATTGAAACAACATGGGAAAAAACTACAACAACAAGGGTATGGACCGCTACTGATAAATCAAATTTCTACTAGTGGAGCAATTAACTTGGCCACACTAGATGGAGACATATTACCTAATTACATAAGTGGTTGAAGAGTGAAGAGGTATATGGAAACATTTATTGAAAAGATGTTAGTAAGAATCCTAGGAGCACAGAATCAAAAAAGAGAGGAAGAAAGAATAAGGGAAGAAGTTCAAATCAAAGCACTATAATGCATAAGAAAATGGAAGGAGTGGATATGACAACAATATGAAATATATCTACAAGGAAAAGAACCTATCACCATGGCAAAATATCAAGCGGATAAAATGGATACACCAGGTAACTTTATTAATAGCCCATATTTGAAGTTAAGAGTCGGTACAGATGACTACCAACTAGTAGATGCCTTGATAGACATAGGAGCTGCATTGAGTTGCAAAGAGCCTCTCTAGCAAAGCAGCTGAAGGCAAAAATTAGTCCAATGAAAGCATACATTATAGGAATCGGAGGAAACACCATTGAGTGTCAAGGAGAGATTTCAATGTTCCTACATCTTGGAAACACCACCATGAACCAGAGATTCTTAGTTTGCAAGGATAGAGACCTTCTAGAAGAATTGGTCCTAGGCTAGGAATGGATCTTTGAATATGAAGACATTATCCACCTTGCCCAAGGATACATATCGGCTAAAACAAATCATATTTAAGTTCTAGTCTTCTAGATGAAAAACCTTTAAAAATGATGGGAAACAAGATACCTAGGATCTCAAATCTAGAGGAACCAATGCATGAACTCCCAGCAAAGACCTTGTACAATGATTGTTATGCTTCCCATTCTTCTACACACCTCTCAATTATTCACAAGAGAGTGAGCCTGAGTGATTGAGTGAGGATAGTCCTCTTCGAGGAGCCAATAAGAAAATCAGGCAATAAATGATCTTATCAACCACAAGGAGATGGAGAAACCTAAGCATAAGACGAGAACGGATTAAGAAAGATCAAATGGAACAATAAGAAGATCAAAGGAAGACATAGACATTTCAGCATTCAATGGCAAGAGAAGGTGACAAAGCCCACAACTATGGAAGAAGGATTCTAGAATTTTACAAGTATGGATTCCAAAGAGGTTGATCGAAGCTCAAGGATCACAACAGTTCATCTAGATTCCAAAACAAGTTAGGAACATACCAAAAAAGACATCAAAAAGCTAGGTAAAGTGACATAGTAGTATACCCACAACTTCGACAAGACATCCAAGGAAAAGAAACAATGACGAATTACTAAAGAGAAAAAGCTTCTAAACAAGGACAAAGGTGTATGGAGGATTGCATCGATGAATTTTCCAACGTCAGCACAAAAAATAAGAATACAATATTAAAGTGGAGACAAAAGGTGAAACAAGAAGTGTACTAGAACAATCAAGCAAATCTATCCTACACCCATGATGAGTTAAATGCATTCCAAGTATGCAATATAGGGCCATCTTACAAGGCCATGCACTTGGCACATAGCTTTTGCAACAATCATAGCGGTGCACATTTCCTATACATGGTTAGGACTTTGCTTGTACCATAATAGACCAAATGAAACTAATGTGCATCGATAATTGCTTCAGCTATAAAATAACTTTTATGTTTTATTTCAACCAAAAAAAAGAAAATGAAAAAAAAGGTCAGGTATCACACCCTACTCAAACTAGCAAGGAGGAATCTTGTTCATGAGAAATGTAGAGTCGCTGCACATGACTAAAATGGAGGCAATCTTTTATGCTTGAAACTAATTCTCAATTGCATTGCGAGTGCAGATGGCTTTCAAGGACTTTGGAATTTCTACTGAAAAGTGTAACTAAGGTGAAGGGATGTTGGTTTCATGAAGATCAACAAGTGGGCGAGCAAAGGTTTTTAATCATCATAAAAATAATGGTCAAGGATCACCAGTTCCCTATAATGTCATATGATTTCGAGATACTCCATGAAATCCCATCGATCATGGACATCTTGACCAAGGTAGACATCGACAAATATTTTGCTTTACCGATTTATAAGCTAGATTTTGAAAGATGCACTCAGGTGATGAACACTCTGCATTTGGCATTGGGTATGCCCTGAGTACTAAAAGCAAAAGTATTGGATTTACAAGGGAATTGGATCACAATTAAATTCACACACAATTTGATTAAAGAAGCATTTGAATGGACTAAAGATGGTGTCATAGATCTTAAAGAAGAAAGCTATGAAGCTAAGAAGAGGACTTTTTTGGACATCAATAGAGTTGACATTGAAGAAGTGGCTCGTTTAGTGCACCAACTTTTTTGCTTTTTGAATATGCATATGTACATAACACCACAAAAAATAGTAGTTCAACTATTGTTCCATGCAATCAAGCAAGTGGGCAACCATATAAATCTCACACCCTATGTTTAGGAACGCTTAATTGAAGCCAAGAAATAGTGGGGCTACAAAAAGATTCTCAATGGAAGTGTGGCATTGACGGTGCTTATCCATCATGCACTGAACATTAGAGAACATCTCCGAGAGATGCCTTCCATAGTTGAAATGGAAAAATATGCAAAAATCATCTACCGACCCTAAAAAGAGGAAAGGCATGAGGATTGTAGAAGAAGTAGGGACAAGCTCAAAGCCTTTAATGTGAGGAGCAAAATGATTGCAAGAAGAACTTATAGAGGAAGCAACTCCAACATTCAAGAGGATACATGTACTTCCAAGAACGCAACTAGAAAAGCTTACACTAATCACGAAGGCTGAATTACAACAAGCATTGTTACAAACTCACGAGTATACATAAGGAAAAGTTAACTTATTAGTGCAAGGTCATCATTACCATCAATCAGGTGTGGCATATCACAATTAGCCAGGAAAAAGATTAACAAAATTCCATCGATATAGAGAATTGGGGTTAATCAATTCAAGCTTGTCATCCAAATCCAAAGAAGAAAATGACCAATCCACCATGAATATGGACATCCACACCAAAATGAATGATGAGGGAGGATGTGATGAACTTAATCAACTAGTAGACCAATAGGAAGTAGCAAGCAAAGAGCAAAATGAAGAAAGATCTAATCAACTCAAACAAGAACAAGTGAATATCCAATGAAACAAATGTGAGTACATTATTTGAATAAATGAAGCAACAAAGCTTCAATTTACAAAAAGTCACCTAGATGATCAGAAGGCAATCAAGCACCCCAAGGAAGAGCCACAAGAAGAAGGATTTTTTGAGGAAGAACCGATTGTGCCAATCAAGGTGGTAGCAGAACCATCACATATGGACGTGATATTTCAAGGCAGCTCATCAAAGCCAAACACAACACATGAAGATGAACAACAGGTTCACCTTCACATTAGACAAACATTTAATGAAATACTACATCTCGACAACGGAAAAGATGTAAAAATTGGTGAAGAACCGATCATACCACAAACATGGCTGAATGTGAACATGACCCAGCTTAAACCTATAGTAAAGCAAATGATACAAATGGCCATGGACACACAACAACACTGTTTAATGGAAGCAAATAAGGATTTTGACCAAGCACTAGTAGAAAGAAATGGATTTGAAATGTTAAGCGAAGAGCTATCAGCACAAGTATTACAGTCTCAGTAGGACCTATTAAGGATAGAGGAGGACCTTAAAAAGGTACAAGAGAATTACAATCAAATCATATAAGAAAATAGGTGATTAGAAGACCAACTCAAAGAGGTCACACAAAAGTATGAGATAAATGAAGCGGAAAAGGTATGCCTGATAAACCGAAGCAAAATTTTAGAAACACAAATCAAGATATACATGGACGAGACAGACATGCTTAGAAACAAAAATAAAGAATTAATGACTTTGATCCTTCTCAATCAACTAATAGAGGTATCAGAAGCTACACAAAAAGCTCAAGGCACAATTTACAAAGTATGTTGAACAGCTAAAGCAAGAGCAAGAATTATGTGAGCAATGGGTAAGAAAATATATGCATGATACAAATGAATTATGAAGGCAATAGAGTCTAAGATTGTAGAATAGTGCAAAGAGGACGCAGATCAATTAGCTATACTTGGTGAACACTTCATGAAAAATAATGAAGCACTTATAGTGGCCAACAAACAAATAACAAATAAAGACGCACTCATCAAAAAATTACAGACTCAGTTAGAAAAACATGGAAATATGGGGATACTAGTAGTTCCAAGATCTCAAATGGCTATTGTGGAGACTGAGGTACACCCTCTTTCTCCCCCCATAAATAACTCATCAATACATATGGAAGACAAGAAACATCATGTTGATCAAGATACACCAAATATTGCAGAAGTAATTCAAAGGAAGCAGACCTTGAGGGTGTCCCAACTTATAGCATAGTTCAAAGGTATAGCAGTAAAGGTGATGAAGGAAGCAAAAATCAAAAGTAAAAATCTAGATCAAATCATAAAACCATTCAATATACCATACAGATTACTGAAAGAAGAAATTAGACACTATATTAAAAGAACTACGCAGAAAGAATCCGACTAGTAGCTCAACTTCAGGGCTGATACATTTTCGTACACACAAGAAGAATTCAACAAAGTTGATCCAATATGGATGCCCTTGTCATCATATCTGCACATTGTTGATGTGTGGATACATATGAGAGTTGTATCTCCTTACTCATGATCTTTTCTCTGACATAATTATAGAGAACTGCAATGTGTTTGGTTATGGCATGATAGATAGGGTTAGCCACAAGATGCAATGAACTAATGTTGTCTCCAAATATGTGTGGAGTTGAAGTTTTTAACTCTAAATTAGAGAGGGTCCTGACCCACATAGCTTCTTGAGTAGCATTTGCAAGTCCTCTGTATTGAGCTCCAGTTGATGAGAGAACAACTGTAGGTTGCTTCTTTGATGACCAAGAAATCAATTTGGTACCTGAAAAAGTGAGATAACATGATGTGCTTCTCCTATCATCTTTGGAACCTACCCAATCTCCATCAGAAAGTAGCTTGACATCTAAATTAGATGTATAAGGGTAATATAACCCTTCATTAATTGTACCCTTTAAATACTTCAAGATTCTTTTAGCTTTTTCCATGTGAGGCTTCCTTGGAGTGTGCATGAATTGCTTGAGCACACTAATCCATAGCATATATCCACTCTAGTTAGACTAGCATAGTTCAAGCTTCTAACTTAGCTTTGGTAACTAGTCACATCTTCAATCAGTTTGCCTTCATGAGCACTTAGCTACCGATTTACTTCCATTGGTGTACTTACAACCTTTGCATTTTGCATCTTGAACTTGGAGACCATATCTCCAATGTACTTTCTCTGAGTTAGGAACATACCTCTTTCTATGTATACCACTTCCAAACCTAGAAAATAGGTAAGTAAGCCAAGATCATTGATCTTGAACTCTTCTTTCATATGATCCTTGATCCTCTTGATTCCACCTACATCATTACCTGTAATGATTATATCATCCACATAGACAAAGAGGTATATGACATCTTAATAGTTCCTCTTTATGAAGAGGGAAGGATCTACCTTGCTGACCATAAATCCTTTATCCTCCAAGTAAGTAACCAATCTATGATTCCAAGCTCTAAGAGGTTCCTTCAAGCCATACAAGGCTTTCTTCAACCTGCATATTGAAAACCACAAGGTTGAGCCATGTATACCTCCTTTGAAATCAAAACATTAAGAAAAACAGTTTTAACATCCATTTGGTAGATATTCCAATTCTTAGAAGATGTTACACTCATGAGTACTCTAATAGTAGGCATCTTTGCCATAGGTGAGAATGTCTCTTCATAATCTATACCTTGGGTTTGAGAAAACTCTTTAGCCACAAACCTTGCTTTGTACATGTTAATTGATCCATCAGAATTCTTCTTTACCTTGTAGATCCACCTTGATCCAATGATCTTCATGGATGGTTTCTTGGGAACTGATTCCCATGTCTGATTCTCTTGGAGAGCTTCTATCTCTTCTTCCATGGCATCTGTTCATTCTGGTTTCTTCTTGGTCTCTTCATATGTCAATTGTTCTTCTGAGTTCGTATCTTGAGCAATATAAATTGAATGCTTAGTGACCAAGAATGTGTCATAACCATACCTTTCTGGCTTCCTTTTCTCTCTACTAGATCTTTTTATAGTTGATTGAGATGATTCTCATACATCTCTCATTTCCTACACTTTAGCTTTGCCTTTCGAGTTCCAAGAATTGATTTATCTTCTTGGGGTCTTCTAATCATCATCAAAATCACTTGAGTCTTCATGTATATGATCATTCTTCTTTCTCAATGTTGGTTATGGTAGGTGCATACAATACCTTGCTCAATAGGTTCATATTACCATCTGAAATCTTTACATTTCTTATCTTTTCCACTGGATGCCTTGTGTCATCTCCTCTTTGGACTTCATGTCTATTCCTTGGATCCTGCAAGTTTACGTTCCCTACTACATTATTTGAGCAACCTTAGTCTATATAGAATACATGTTCATCTGTTTTACCTTGCTTCATGGTCATGTTCATTAGAAGTAATGAGTCTTCTTGGGTTTGATCATCTACATAGTTTTGTAGTCTCTCATTCCTCTATATCCTCCTTGATAATTGTTGTTAATGTATGAGTTGTTGTTGTAACCATTGTTGTTGTTGAATCTTCCACTTGAGCTTCCATATCCACCTCTATTGTAGCCTCTTCCTCTTTGGTTTCTAGGATTCCTAAAACAATTCTCAGTAATGTGGTTAGTTAATCCACATATGTCACATGGAGAGGAGCTCTAAGATCTCCCTTCCTCCACTGCCTCTTCCTCTTGAACCTCTTCCTCTACTTGCAAAGTTTGCTTGAGTGGTACTACCTTAATCATTAGACTTTTTACTCTTGCCTTTACCATCCTTACTCTTGATCTTACCTATATATAGGGAAGAGGATTTATTACCTTTTGAGTTATCTCCATTCTTCGTAAGCTTTGTCTCATGTGTGAACAATTGTCCCATCAAGGTGTTGAAACCAAGAACCTGCATATCCATGTAGAGGTCCATGGATATGGTGAAAGCTTCCCATTTGTCATCTCACTTTGTTTATTGTCCTTTGGAGTTGTCCTCTCCAATCATCATAGAATAAAAGATTAATAACTTAGACACCTTTAATTTGTCAATCCGCGAAGTATTCTAAGACCATAACCCCTTCTTGGTCAATGGTGTCCAAGATTTGTCAACAAATTCAGCTTCAAGGGAAATTTCATGAAAAAATTATGTGAAGTACTAGGGTTTCATATATCTTGAGCTAGAAATAAGCTTTTCAGATGATTTTTGTGCCTAACTCATGCCATTTTTCATGTAGATTAATAATATGAAGTCAAAAGTTAATTTGAGTACCTTAATCATCAAGATGAGAGAATCCCGATTCTAATAGAATACACACATTCAATTTCTTTGACAAATATCATGAGATCAAAGATAGAAAATGAAGAAAAGAACTTCTATTATCATGAAATACTCAAATAATAGCAGATTAATGAGAAAAATTGAAGGGAAACACTTGAAAATTCATCAATAAATCACCATAGAAGTCAAGTGACGAGATTAGAAAGGAAAGATAAGATATCTCAAGTTCTCATTCAAGTCTTCTCCATGCAAAATGAATCATCCCCAAAAATAAGTCACAAATTGACTTATATACTTTTCAAGTGTCCTATTTTCCACTTGAAAATTAATTTCTCTATACTTTTCAAGTCACTTTTCTATATAAAAAATTACATAATTTAATCCTTCTAATGAAGAAGACTCTTCTTCATTTTTACATCCATCCAATCCTTCTAAAATACATAAATTTAATTTTACAATTTATCTTTTTTATCCAAAAAAGTATCTTCTAACATCCTTCCCCTCCTAAAATTTTGTCATCCTTGACAAAATTTCAATGAACCCATGGTTCTCAGTGTCTCTTCTTTCTTTGGTATAAATGTGCCACCAAATCATCATTTTTTCTTTCTGTAATATTTAGATCATTGGCCACTTCAAAAAGTGCTTTTCTCCATTGAATAGCTGCCATGGGTTTCTCTATCACATCTTTCTTTATGTACTCAGTGTAAGATGCTTCATATGCTGATAACCTAGAAGTCATGACAAGAGACAATTTTCCAAAAATCTATGATTCCCTTTCAAAAAATCCATAGTCAAATGCATCTTCAAAAATCTACACATGGTGACTGCCCATAAAAATGACTCTACTGTAATAAGCCATCAAGCATATCCGGTCTTGAGTTTCAATTGGACTCATGCTTCCTTCCATATTTCTCTATATTCCTTATTTTGATCCCACCACTTAATCCTCCATGATCTATTGGCTTTCTCAAACAACTCTTTTGTAATACTCAAATCTTCATCATATTCTAAGTGCTCATTTGGTGGAATTCCTACTCTAGCAGTCTGGTAATTTCTTATACTTTCTAATACCATGCAAAAAGGTATCCCTAATCCATCTACTACCCAATGGTGTTGATCAGGATTGACTCCATTTTCTAGAGCAAATTTAACAATTTGGTTTTCATATTGATCATGCATCTTCATGATATACCTCATCCTACCTTCCCTATCTATAAGCAATTGTTGAAGAAAATCATCTGACTCTTCCTCTATCTGTTCTATAGGTTCCACATGTTCTTCAAGAACTTCATGCATAGGGGAAGACAAAACTCTATCCTGTATATTGTCTTGTACCCCAACTTGTGTATAAACTTCTTTGCCTTGTGAATTAGCCTTATCGTTCCATTCTTGAATTTCCCTCATTAATTTGGTCTTTTGCTCTTCCCATGCTGCCTTTTCATTTTTTATCTTCTCATTAAAGTTTTTATATCCTCTCATAGCATTTGCTACATGTGCATTGGCTGGTCTCTCTAACTCCCTTGCATCTTTTAATTCCTCTTTGATTTGTTCTAATTGCATCTTCATTTCCTCCACTTCTTCCTGCTTGATATCTGAATCTTGTACCTCTATTTTCATCTTCCCTTCTTCCATTAGGATTCTATTGATTTCCTCATTGGCTTCATAAGTACCTGATATAAAGTTTGTAATATTTTACTTTTGGATTCTAATCTTTTGATATATTCTCCCATTTTGTTATGGTCTCTTTTTGTTTGGTACATTTATCTTCCAAAAATCCTATTCTATTTTTTTGTTTTTTGCATTACCTCAGTCTGTAGTGCAATTGCTCTTTCTAAATATTTCTCGCTTCTCTCTTGTTATTTTTTTTAGCTCTTCTTCCAATTGATTCTTTTCTTTTTTATAATCCTCTATGGCTTCATGACCTTTGATGAATTTTGATTTTGCAGAAATACCTGACATAATGATATTCTTGCTTGAAGGTCTGAAATCTTCAATATTGATCATAATTATTTCAAAAACTCCCCTGATATCCTTGGGAATCCTTTCCATTCTTGTATTAGATTCAGATTGTTTTATTTCAAGTTGTTTGTTATTCCCTTCCTCTTCTTTACATTTCTGTGATTCTAATTCTTCCTGCTCATCTTCCTTCTCTTCTTCTATCTGCTTCACTTCCCCTTGTGTTTTTTCTTCTTCCTGATCTGCTTAGGATTTTTCTTCTTTTGAAGCATGTACCTCTCTCATTTCCAGATCCATATCAGAGTGTACTTCTCCCTTAGGAATATCATCAAGAATTTCTTGTATCTCTACCTTACATTTATACATGTACTTCTCTGAGTTTAATCCTTCCTCCTGTGTCTTTGCTCCATCAATCTTGAACTCTAGTTCTTTGGATTCTGATACTTCCTCTATAGTGTGACTCATCACTACACAACCTCCTTCAACTATCTTTTCTTGCATTAGAGAAATACATGTTTTCTCTTCTTTTCCAAGGGTACCATCATCTATTTCAAAAACTTCTTTACTGACCTAACATTCTTATGTCAACCCTGACTCACCTCCTATTTCCTTGAAGATGGTTTTTATACTCTCTAAAGAATCTTATTTCTCCACTTCCATATCCTTCTCCAATTCTATTATGTTTGATCTTTGAATTTGTCCTGTCTTTATGGGAGTATTAGGTAATGAAAGATTTAGACTCCTCAAGAGAAATCCTTCAATATCAGTATCTGTGTTTGAATCAGATTTTTTTTAGTATGTTCTTTCACTTTTTCAGAGCATTCAGCTACCACTATTGAGACATCCTGTTCTTCTTAAGTTTCAAGTTTATAGGTCAATGTTGATCCTCCAACTTGACTCTTATATTCCTTGCTTTTTTGCATAAATCCTTTCTATTTTTCTCCCTTGAATTTTCTCTTGCTTTTGGATTCCTTCTTTGGTTTGAACGAAGGATGGCCATTTTACATGTTGAAAAGATTTTCAGCCACAACGAAAAACTGTTTGAAGCACATAAACACTTTGGACTTTGCTTTCAATGGATATAATCATGCATGCCTGGAAAAATCATCAGACATTCATGAAGTAAAGATAGTTTCCAAAAGAGGGTGTTTGCATAGTGTTGGTGCAAACCAATCAATAATTGGTGATTATGAAGTTATTGAAGCAGCTCAAAGATAAAAAGAAATTCAAGAAGTTCAAGGAAGACATAGTCTATACACATATCTACATTATGAGTGAAAATTCTTGTAATATAGCCATGAATACTTATAAGAATGATAGAGAGTCATGTAATAGGTACGGGATGAGTAAAAATGTACATATATAAGTCAATAATGTCAAGGAAATAGAAGAGTAGAACATATAGAGTTCAAGTCTATGAGTGATAGATATGTAGAGAGTCTTCTTCTTAGAATAGCTTCGAGTCTATCTTAGATTTCTCTGAGCCTGATCACGTGGATCAAAAAATCTTCTGTAAACATTTAATTCAAAATTTATTTAAGCTATGACAAAAGTTTCATGATCTACTTCTCTTCAAGTTGTGTGTATGATAAGTAGGAACATTCATATGTAGAAATCTGCAAGTGAAGTTCTTAGAATTATGCATTTTGTTGTTCAAAGATTTACTTGGATCTCAGTACTCAGTGTAAAGTTTTCTATGATTCAGCATTCAAAATTTAATTTAGAAGATAAGAAAGCTATGGCTTAAATCATTTAGCAAAATGGGTTATATTTTGAGAGAAATTAGCTTATGAAGTCGACCATGTCAAAGTTTCCATGTGCAGGAAACAGTTTCTGATATACATTTGATCTAAGTGATCAAATCAAAGATCTAATAGCTATTTTGAAGAACTAATGGTCATTATAGTTGCAAAAGGGTATCTTGAATGTGTGTGCAGCATTTTAATGATTAAATTTGAAGCTATGTTCAGATAATGAAGTCTATTTCTGAAGAAAACTTTCCAAAGTTAAAGAAACTTCACACAGAGAAGTATTTTTCAATGATCTTGAAGACTAATGCAACGTTCGTGTAAAGTTTGGTCTATTCTTGATACAAAGAAGCTCTTAAATCATGGTAGATCAAATATTTGGAGATCTAAAGGTCTCGAGCAGTGGTATCAGAGCTAGAAGATCAAATTAAAGTAAAAGAGAAGCAACAAAAATCTCAACTATTGCAGACATCAAAGCTCTTGCCAATTGGAGGTGCCAAAGGTTAAAGTCTTGAAGAAAACTTGAAGAAGTACAAAGTTCAAGTTCAAAAACATTATAAAAGGTCAAATCTTTATATCAAAGGTACATTGTATCTTCATAAGTCTGAACAATTGCAGACACAGAGATCAAAGAGATGGGAGAAACCTTGTAGATTGACAAGCTTGATAGAGAGAACTATCCAGCATGGTCCATGAGGATGGAGGCACACCTTATGAGCAAAGATTTGATGATATTTATTATAGGAGAAGAAGCAAAGCTAGAGTTTAAGGATCCTAACATTCCAACAAGAGAGGAACTTGTAGATTTGAAGAATTGGATGAAAAAAATGCTCAAGTTAGGAGCATCATTTACATGGCTATAAATGATTATCTTCTATCAGAGATTAGAGGAAGGCTTTGGAAGAACACTTCCAAAATACAACCAAAGCAAGGAAGGCTTCACTGTGGGCTGAGTTCACATTAGAGGAATAAATGGAATGCTTTGGAAGAACACTTCCAAAATAGAACCGAATCAAGGAAGGCTTCACTGTGGGCTTAGTTCACAACTTTCAAGAAGAAAGGTTCTCAGTCCATTTCTGATTATGCTACAAGCATGAAGGATATTATATAGAGCTTGGGAGCAATAGATGAAGATATTGAAGAAGAAAAGTAAGGCAAATACTCATGGTCTAAGAGGAGAACACTTTACTCCTAATCTTAATCAATTGCTAGGGCATATGCTAACATTTGAGCAGGACATTAAAGGAGAGAATGACAGGAGCTCAAGTCAAGCAATGTATTCAAAAGACAAGAAGAAGAATGCTAAAGGCAAGCAATCAAATGGTGAAGAAGGATCTTCAAGTCACAAAAGGGAAGATGAATTTCAGAGGTAAAGGTAGAGGAGGTAAGAATAAAGAAAATGCTAAAGCTTGTTGGATTTGTGGCAAGACAAATCATTTGGCAAACGATTGTTGGTATAATAGTCAAAATGGTGGAAATTATAATCAGAATTTTAGCCCAGGAGGTAGAAATCAAAGAGGCAATTTCAGAGGAAGAGGTGGTAGGACTTTATTTGGTAAAGGAGGTGGAAGGAATTTCCAAACTTAGTCCTACAACAATATTTATTATGATTATGCATTAGATGAGAATGAGGAATTGATTCTCATCTAGAATGCAACACATGAAGCAATTAATGAAGATCAAATGGTGTTTTATATTGACTTAGGATGTAGCAATCATCTGAGTGGTAGTATCTCCTTAATGACTGCTATGGAAGCTAGAGTGAATGGCCATATAGTTCAAATAGGAGACAACACCAAACACAAGGTTGAAAGCATTGGATCAATGAAGTCAAAGAGTGGAAGCACAGTTCTAAGCAAGGTACTTTATGTTACAATAATTCCCAAGAATTTGATAAGTGAAGGGAAAATTGTTGAGAAGGGATATGAATTCAGATTCACAAATGATGGTGTTTATGTTGAAGATCCAGTCAAGGATATAAAAGCATTGTTACAAGAAACAAGGAAGGAAGGCTATTCCCTCTCAAAGTCCAAGGTAATGTGGGACATGCATTGTTCACTTATGGAAACCAAAGGATGTCTGAATTGGACCTATGGCATAAGAGATTAGGACATTTCAATGAAAGAGGGATAAAGGAGATGACAAAGAATAATGGAGTGCTTGGTCTACCAAATACTGAAGGTCAACATATGATATACAAATGTGAGGCTTGTCAATAAGGTAAAGCTCAAAAGAAGTCATACAATAAGCAAGGATACAGATATTCAAATATGCTTGAAGTGGTTCATATAGATGTATGGGATCCTTCAAAGGACTATAGCATAAATGGATCTAGGTATTATGTGTTGTTTATTGTTGATGCGACAAGGTGGATTACTCTATATGTAATCAAGGATAAATCTGAGGTGTTTGAGACATTTAAACACTATCATGCTTATGCAGAAAGAATTACAGGACAAAAGCTTAAGAGATTGAGATTAGATGGAGGAGGAGAATATTTTTCTAAAGAATTTGATGATTATATATGGAATGCAGGTATAAAAAGAGAAGTGACTTGCAGGTACTCCCCACAACAAAATGGAGTTGTAGAAAGAAGAAATGGAACTCTTGTAGAGTTTGCAAGATCAATGATAAAGGAAAAGAATTGCCCTAATTACATGTGGACAAAAGTAATCAACACTGCAACCTATCTTGTGAATATGCTACCTTGCAAAGCTTTGGATGGAATGACCCCTTATGAAGCATGGTGGGGTAAGAAACATACTCTTGATTATTGCAAAATATTTGGATGTTTGGCATATGCTTATGTTCCATCTCAATTGAGACATAAGCTAGAATCCAAGGCAAAAAAGTATGTATTTATTGGGTATGATGATAGATAGATGGGATACAAGTTGTGGAATCCATCCACAAATTAATTCATTGTTTCAAAAGATGTCATATTTGATGACCAAAGCACATGGTATATAGGGCCAAACAATGAGTGCACATATCCTAAAGAAATCAAAAGGAAAGGGAAGTCAAAGATGAAGGTATATGAAGAGGATAATGATGGTGATGTTTACAAGAATGAAATGCACGATAATGATGAAGATAGGCCAAGGTTTGATCCAGAACAAAATGAAGCAGAGACCTCAAGAAGTGTAGAGATTAGAAGGTCATCAAGAGATAGGAAGCAACCTATCAGGTATAGCTATGATACTTCTTTCTTGACAACCAAAGATTATGCTTACATTGTGAAGACAGATCGAGATCCATCATCATATGATGAAGCTAAAGGTAAAAAAAAAATTGCAAAAAGCAATGCAAGAGGCATATGATTCTCTAATTGAGAATGAGACATGGGAATTAGTGCCAAGACCAAGAAATTAGAAGGTAATTGGATGTAAGTGGGTGTATAAGACAAAGAGGTTTGCAGATGGAAAACTTTCTAGATACAAGGCTAGACTTGTGGTCAAAGGATATGCCCAAACACATGGAGTGGACTATGATGAAACGTTTAGTCCGATTGTTTAAGATGTCTATAATTAGAACTTTAATTGCTATTGCAACATGTAAAGTTTGGAAGCTATCTCAATTAGATGTAAAGAATGCAATTTTAAATGGATATATTGCAGATGAGGTGTGCATGGAGCAACTAGAGGATCTCAAAGAGTCAAATGGATCAGACTATGTGTGTAAGCTCAAGAGAGCTTTGTATGGCTTGAAGCAAGCTCCAAGTGCATTGAATTATAGACTTGTCAAGTTCTTGAATGAACTTGGATATCAAGTTTCAAAGGTAGACAATAGTTTGCTAGTGAAGGCAAGTGAAAACGGGTACATTTATGTTTGCATTTATGTTGATGACATTATTGTCACAACTAGAGATGCTCAAGGAATCAAAGAGCTCAAGAAGCAAATGGAAAAGGAGTTTGATGATTTGGGAAATTCGTCTTATTTCCTAGGGATGGAGACTGTCTATACTCAACATGGAGTATATGTTACACAGAAATGTACTTGAAGAATCTTCTTATGAAATTTAATATGGAGAATTGTAAGCCTTCAATCACAGCTTTGGAGGTAAATCACAAATTGAGCAGGTATAGGAGAAGAGTTCAAAGACATGAAGACATATCAAAATTTGGTAGGTAGCTTAATCTATGCTACATTGACAAGACCAGATCTCTCATATGCAATTGGTGTTTTATCACAATTCATGCATTGTCCAAAGAAAACCCATTGGATTGCAACACAAAGAGTGCTACGATATATCAAAGGAACTCTGAGTGAAGGCTTTTATTATAGATTTACTTTTGACACTAGAATCAAAATGTTTAGTGATGCAAATTGAGCAGGTAATTCAGATGATAGAAGGTCTACTCATGGTTGCCTCTGTTATGCTGGAGATAAGCTAATCTCTTGGTGTTCAAAGAAGCAACATACAATTGCTTTACCATCAACAAAAGCTGAGTATAAAGGAATGGTGGAAGTTGCAAAAGAAGTTATCTGGTTGAAGATCTTGTTGAAAACTCTTGGAATTGATTAGAGTACTCCAATCATATTTGGAGATAACAAGAGTTCATTGTATTTAGCACCTAATCCTATTTTTCATGCCACGAATAAACACATAGAGATGCAATATCATTTCTTAAGAGAAAAGGTGTTTGATAAAGAAATTGAAGTCATGTATACACCAACAAAAGAGCAAGTGGCAGATATACTAACAAAAAGCTTGGATGGACCCAAGTTACAAAGGTTTAAAGAGATGGAAAGCATAAAAAAGAATGGCATAATCACAATTAATGATTGAGGGGGAGATGTTGGTGGAAAAAAAAAATATTGGTGATTATGAAGTGATTGAAGCAGTTCAAAGATCAATAGAAAGTCAAGAAGTTCAAGGAAGACATAGTCTATACACATATGTACATTATGAGTGAGAATTCTTGTAATATAGCCATGAATACTTATAAGAATGATAGAGAGTCATGTAATAGTATAGGACAAGTACAAAAAATGTACCTATGTAAGTCAATAATGTCAAGAAAATAGAAGAGTAGAACATATAGATTTCAAATCTATGAGTGATAGATATGCAGAGAGTCTTCTTCTTAGAATAGTGTTGAGTTTATCTTAGATTTCTCTCAGCCTGATCATGTGGATCAAAAAATCTTTTGTAAACATTTAACTCAGAAGTTGACTAAGCTATGGCCAAAGTTTCATGATCTAATTCTCTTCAGCTTGTGTGTATGACAAGTAGGAACATTCATATGTAGAAGTCTGCAAGTGAAGTTCTCAGAATCGTGCATTTTGTTGTTCAAAGATTTACTTGGACTTGAGTGCCCAATGTAAAGTTTTCTATGATTGAGCATTAAACATTTAAGTTAGAAGATAAGGAATCTATGGCTAAAAACATTTAGCAAAATGTGTTATACTTTGAGAGAAATAAGCTTATGCAGTTGACTATGTCAAAGTTGCCATATCAAGAAGACAGTTTCTGATATAAATTTGATCTGAGTGGTAAAATCAAAGATTTAATAGTTCTTTTGAAGAAATAATGATCATTATAGTTGTGCAAAGGTATCCTAAATGTGTGTGCATCATTTGAATGATTAAACTTGAAGTTGTGTGTAGATATTGAAGTCTATTTCTGAAGCAGACTTTCTGAAGTTAAAGAAACTTCACAAAGAGAAGTATTTTTCAATGATGTTGAAGACTAATGCAAAGTTTGTGTAAGGTTTGGTCTATTCTTGATGTAGAGAAGCTCTTAAATCAAGGTAGATCAAATTTGGAGATTTAAAGGTCTCCAGCACATAGGACCATAGACATCACTATGAACAAGCTGCAACTTCTGAGTAGCTCAAACTGAACCATGTTTTGGAAAGGAGGAATGCTACATTCTTCTCAAAATATAGCCTTCACAGACATGTTTACTGGGTGCCTCAAGTTTGGGCAAAGAGGACACCATTTCAGAATTTTTTTAGGCATATCAAACTAGCAAAATTCACATGACCAAATCATGCATGTCAAAGCTTTGCATCTGACATAGCCTCAGAATCATGTGTTGCACATGCTGAATCATTCACAGATTTTTCATAGTCTATGAGCTTATAAATCTCATGACATAAAATGCCAGAAGCAATAATCACATCGTCATTTGACAGATCATGAACTATGCATATGTCATCAACAAATTTCACAGCCGAGCCAACCTTGGCTAAAGCTGAAACTGATAACAAATTCTTCTTGATCCCTGGCAGAAATAAAGCATCCAACAATGTAAAAGAACTACCATCAATAGTAGTCAGAATGATCTTACCAACTCCCATGACAGGATAAGAGGAGTTGTTGGCACGTGATAGTATTCTGTATTGGGGCAGGCTTGAGTGAAATGAAGAAACTGTGTTGTGAGGTAATATGTTTGGTTGCCACACTATCAAAGTACCAAACATCTGATTCTACTACAAACATACACTATTCAGGAAAAGATGGGTCAAAATTGTAAACAGTAGTAAATGCCCATTCTTCATTCTGCACTAGATTAGCAGACTCTATTTTTGATGTAGAGGCCTCTACAGCAACCATTCTAGCCTCTTTTTTGTTTACCTCTTTTGCAGCCAGTTTTGGACAATTCTTTATGACATGATCATTTGCTTTACAGTACTTGCAAAACAATTTTTGCTTTTCTATTTTCTTGTGGTCTCTGTCATCCATCTTTGATTGTGCACAATTAGCAGATTTTTGCTTACTAGTAGAAGAGCTCCATTTACCTTTGCCCTTCTGACTAGCCAGGAAAGCTTGATCTGCAACACACATAGTGGACCTGCTCTGCCTAGACTGATCCTCGTGCAACAAAACAGAGACTAGATCCTCAAATGTTAAGGCATTTGGATTTCCTTTCATCATCAAATGAAGAGTAGAAGCAAAACTCTTATATGAATCGAGAAGACTAGTGAGAACAGTCTGCACAAGTGAAATGTTAGGCAAGACTTCATCAACAAAAATCAATTGTTCTTTCAAATATTTGATCTTTTTCAAAAAACTGTCCATGGAATCACCTTCATTCATGTGCTCACTCTCCAACATTTTTGGAGGTAAGCAACACGAGCCTCATTCCTTGCCTAGTACAAAGTGCTAAGTGTATCGCAAGCATCCTTAACTATTCTACAAGAGCAAATGTGAGGTCTCACTGTGTGTTCTTCTTCTATCTCCTCTCCAATGCTTGCAATCTGGTCAACTACATCTTTCATCTTGGTTACATAATCAGCCACTCCTTGCTTTGGTTGTTTCTTTAGAGTTGTAAGTTCCATCCATAACTGATTCTTCTTAGCTCTTGTATTTGAGGAGAAATATGATGCGGGTACTTCCCAAGTCTCTTGGGAGATCTTGCAATCCCTAATGTGTGGTAACAAGAAATCAAAGATTGAGTTTGGTAGATATGACCTGGCATGAGCATCCTTTGCACACCATGTGGTCAACCTTTCTTGGTCTTCCCTTGTAGGTTGATGCTTGCTCCTGAAGATTGGCATCTGTTCATCTCTTGAGATGTATCCATATAGTCTTCTCCCTTGAAGGTAGGCTTGCATCCTAAGTGACCATGCTGAGTAGTTGTTCTTATCCAATTTGTCAATGAAGGATGGAAATCCATCTCCCATCTTGTTTGTTGTTGCTCTGATACCACTATTGGAGGAGATGGTGGATAGTCAGAGAGATGAAGTGGTGTTGCTAGATCTTGCTTCACACTTGCTAAGAATGATGGCTGGAGACTGTGGTGGGCCGCTTTAGCTAGCTAATGACCATAAATACTCATATATGTTGCTTGGAAGATGGTCCACTAATCAATGGATGAAAACAAATAGGTACGAAGTTGATCCAAGAACAAAAACTTACTATTTTAGTTCCTACACCTGTTCAATGTTTTGAATAGTTCTTTGAGCACAATAGCAATTGGCTTAATTCCTTTTGGGGAACTCTAACTAACTTAATAAGCTATCAATTATGAGTGATTTCATAAAAAATGATGAACTACACATAGAGAAAGATGTTTAGCAGATCATAGCATCATCCCGACATTTACGGGCTGCAATAGTCAACAGACCAGTGAGCAAAAATGTGTTAATATCTCATGATCCCGAGAAGCAATGCTAATGAAATTTTGTAGGCGTATAATAGATAGTATGCTGAATCTAGCATGCTTTAAATCATGGCAAATGATCAACTAAGAACTGAGAACAAGCTCTACGAAGATCACAATTTTGATGGATTTATAATAGAGAAGTGAAATGAGAATGTAATGATCATATATGTATTAAAGCACATACAAATGGGCTTGGTTTTTATTGCACCAATAGTAGTGCTTTGCCACATTTTGTATTTGGCTCATATATGGCAGTGGTTTGCCACACTTTTGTACATGGTTCATTTATGGAATATATATCTCTGTTGCACATGATTCATTTATGGGATATTTCTTTTGTACATGATTCATGGTTCATTCTACTTATCTCTTTTATGTGCGATAGTGTTTTTCTTTATCAAATCATGTTTTGGTTGCCGGTCATCTAAACACTAGATCGACAACCACTAGAGTACTTGTCACATGTACTTGGTTTTTTTGGGTAGAGTGAATTGTCTTTTGCTACACAACAACATGGTAATGTTGCTGCCGCAAAACAACACACTCTATGCAAAAAGAAAAAACAAATTGCAGATATGGTCATTCGTATGAATGCTGGTATGTCGAGAGATATACCATTGCTTATATCGATGCATATACCGGCGCTTATACCGGTGCTCATACCGATGCTTATACCATTCCTATTGTACCTATTGTAATGACATAAACACATATACACACATACACATACAGATACTTGCACATATACACATATACATATAGATACTTGCACATTTACATACACACACATAGGCACACCCACCCATACACTCACATGCATACATACACACATATGCATACATACATAGATACATGTATACACACACATGTACATACATACATATGCATACATACTCACATGCATTCGTACACACACATGCATATGTATACATACATACACACATGCATATGCATACATACACAAACACAAGCACATACACACACATACACATATACATACAAATACTTACACATACATACAACACATAGATACACATATACACTCACATGCATACATACGCATACACACATACACATATAGATACACATACATACACACACATGCACATGCACATATAGATGCTTAGACACACATAGGCACACATATACATATACACATAAACATACAGATACTTACACATACATACACACACACATAGACACACACACACATACATTCACATGCATACATACACTCTTATGCATACATACACATGCATGCATACAAATGCATATGCATACATACATACTTACATACATACACACATGCACATACACACACATATGCACATATACACACACATACACTCACATGCATACATACATAGATATGCATACACACACATGCATATACATACATACATACATATGTATGCACAACATACATAAATAGACACATATACACACATACATAAATGCACACATATGCATACACACACATACACATATACACATACACATACACATACACGTATAGATACTTGCACATATACATACACACAGATAGACACACACACACACACATATACTCACATGCATACATACACACACATGCATACACATGCATATGCACATACATACCACACATAGATACACACATGCACATACACATATAGATACTTACACATACATACACACACATAAAGACACATATATATACACATACACATACAAATACTTAGAAATACATACACACACATAGGCACACACACACACATACACTCACATGCATACATACATTCACATGCATACATACACACACATGCATACACATGCATATGCATACATACATGCAGACGTGCATACATACACATGCACATACACACACATGCACATATACACACACATACACTCACATGCACATACATACACACATATGCATACACACACATACATACACACATATGCACATATACACACACAAGAACACTTTACCAATACATGCATACACACATGTACAAACACATGCATACACACACATACACACAGGTATACATACACACGTGCACACATACATAGACATATACATACACACACACATGTGCATACATACTCATATGCATTCGTATACATACATTTATGCATGCATACATACACACATATGCATACACAACACACATACACACACTATACATACATATGCATAAACACACATACATACATGCATGCATACACACACATATAGATACACCCATATATATACACACACATAGAGACACACACATACATATACACACATATATATACACACATATGCATACATACATGAGAGAAATTTCATCCTTGAAAATAGAGCTATATATAAAATTATAGGCATACCCATGGGCTTCATGTTATAACTTAAAAGAACATGTTTTCATCTCTGTGGTGTGATTCACCTATATTCTAGTTGAATAAAGGAGAACCTATTGTCTCATATCCATTCAAACTATTCAAATTAATGATCCATAATGATCCCTTTTTAATGGGAAATTACTACCTTCATACTCATTTCAAAATCAATCAACCTTCAAAATAACCTATAAAAATATAAAAAAACAAAAATCCATAATTATGTGCTTGACAAAATGTTGAACTATATCATAAAAAGTAAAATCTGCCAACATCTCATCAAGGTGAATGGCATCCAAGACAATGCATATGAGCTAATAGAAGGTTCTTATTGTATCAATATAATAGAACTTCCTAAAGAAGGTCTATGGATCTTTGAAATATATCATCTCGTATATCAAGAGATCAAAGCAAAGATGAATTCAAACCTTGTACCAAGATTTAAGCATCAAGAAGCTTTCGTGGAGAGTTTTGATGATGATACTAAGATACAATACATTGTGCTTCCTAAGAGGACTAGATTGCAATGTGGATCATACGAGGAACAACAAAGGGTGCATGAGTGCATTTTGGGAAGCATTGAGATTCACAAGAGAAAGGTGGACCAATGCTTTCAAAAATTGACTAGAGGTGAGGAAGAACATGATAGGCCTATTGATATGAAGAAGAAAGAGGCGGATGAGATTGTATAGCTTGAAGGAGAAATAGAGTCATTGCGGGTGCAAGCTTAGGATTTACTTGGATTTAACATGTTGAATCTCATCCAATCTCGTCGAGTCTATTCCACATGTTAACTCCATATAAATCCTCATCTTGCATTCATAATGACTTCTACTTCCTCTTCAAGCTATAGAATCTCATTTGCCTTTTTCTTCTTCATATCAATAGGCCTATCATGTTCTTCCTCACCTCTAGTCAATTTTTGGAAATATTGATCCACTTTTCTCTTATGAATCTCAATGATTCCCAAAATGCACTGATGCACCCTTTGTTGTTCCTCATATGACAACCATGTGATCCAGTCCTCTTAGAAAGCACAACGTATGCTATCTCAGTATCATCATCAGCACTGTCCAAGAAAGCTTCTTGATGATTAAAGCTTAGTACAAGGTTCAACTTGATCTTTTCTTTGAGCTCTCGATATGCAAGATGATATATTTCACACATCCATAGACCTTCTTCATGAAGTTGTATTGAATCGATACAACAAGAACCTTCTGTTAGCTTATATGCATTGTCTTGGATGCCATTGATCTTGATGAGATGTTGGAATCAAGACAATATACCACCATTTTTTTATGCATTGTCTTGATGCCGTTGACCTTTGATTGATCAAAATCTGATTCTGTACCAAATAAAGACACATATTTAGATATATACAAATATACATTCTAAAATATAAATACACATACAAAACTATAAATATATAACGTATGTATGTCTGTATGTATTTAGTATGTACGTGTGTGTATCTATGTGTGTGGATAAGTGTATGTGTGTGTATGTATGTATGTGTAAGTGTATGTATACATGTATGTGTATGCATGTATGTTTGTATGTATGCATGTGTATGTGTGGGTATGTATGTATGTGCATGTGTGGGTATGTATATATGTGTAAGTGTATGAATATGTGTATGTGTATGCATGTATGTGTGTGTGTGTATGTATGTATGTGTAAGTTTATTTCTGTATGTGTAAGTATATGTATATGTGTATGTGTATGCATGTATATGTGTGTATGTGTAAGTACATATGTGTCAGTGTAAGTTTGTATGTGTAAGTATATGTATGTGTGTTTGTGTATGCATGTTTATAAATTTAAAGTTTTTCTAATATTCTAATGTTTTTTTGTTTGAGATTAAAGTAACATGAGATATTGTATGGTAGAACAAAATAAGAAAAGACCTAACATATCACCTGAGACATAGGAGTTTTTTCACAGATAGCTATGTCTTTAGGAACCATTTTCTTGGTAGAAGGTATAAAAATTAATAATTTATATTACTATGACTTATAATTCTCATATAATTTATAAATGTTTTACATTTAATCCATGTATTTTTGTTTCATTAAATAAACGCATGCTACTACAAAGAAGTGAGTTGAGTCAGGTCATACATTGCATTTAGGCCAAATGGGCCATCATGGTTTTGTAACTATATTTGTAAGTATATGTATTATTGAAACTATATTTCTAATTTTAGCTAAAACACTAATCATTAATCTTTTTTATTTGTTTCAATGCAGCGAAAGGAGTATGGTCCATATCCTATGAAAAAGGAAATTGATTTTTTGACACATTGTGGATATCGACATCTGAGTGAGTACATGCAAGGTCATCCAAATGCTTTTGTAAGTATTATTAAATTTCATAGAGTTATTTTATTTTTATTGATGTGTTATATGTCTTATTTATTTATATTTGTTATATGTAATACAAGAGTATTATGGAAATGCAGATATGGATGAGGTGGAGAGACAAACACAAGCGGGATGATCTAGATCATCATAGAGTGCTCACACCTCTACCCATGATGCCACTATAGATACATCAAATCATGCGGATGATCATGATGATTGAGGATGATCATGATGGTTAGGACTTACATGATGATATGGATAATGATGATCAGTGTTGATATATTTAGGTAGTGATTTTTGTGAACAGTGTAGGACCGTTGGGGTACTTTTTTCCCTCTTTAGGAGGTTTTTTCCCCTAGCTTCTATATACGGCTATTGCCCTAAGAGGTTACTTATCTTTGTACATTCTAGTGGTAATACATGTAGTATTGTGTGTTGTGCTCCAAGCTCCTTCTTCTTCCTTGTGTTGTTTGCGTGCTTTCGTAGACCTTGAACTCCAACAATTGGTATCAGAGTAGCCTGCTGCTTCATCTAGGGCATCGTCGACATCGCTTTGATCATAGTCTCAGAATCGCACAAAATTTGGTGAGCATAGTGAAGCTGATTAGAAGATCAAAATAGCTTTTCCATGTGGTGCCAAAATTGCAATCTGAGCTATATTTTAGCCTCCAAATGCACTATTGCAATGATTGTGTAGGCAATTTTGTCTTTTTGTGCCAAAGGTATATACACATTTTGGTTCGTCGGTATAAGCATCTTGAAGTCTTGCAACATGTTTGGTAGAACTTGTAAGGGTATTTCTCTTCAAATTTTTTAGATACAATCATTTTTCTGCATCAAGGTATTTTACTCAATGGCATGGCTGAAAGCAATGATGCATTTTGTATGTTGGCTATTGAGGATAAGTTAGACGGTACCAATTACTCATTATGGGCTTATATGATGCATCATGTATTGGTTGTAAAAGGAATCTAGAATATTATGCAAGGTGTTGAAAAACATCCTATTACACTTGCAAACACAGTTGCTGAAGGTGATGCAGATGGCATTGAAGATGATGATATTCTTCATGTTCCTATTCGTGTTGCGGTTCCTGCTGCACCTACTATAGAGAAAATTCATTGGGATGGTAGAGATGCTCAAGTACATGCATTGATAGCCTTGTCTATCAAAGGTTCCATTATTTCTCACGTTCTCTCTTGTAGAACAGTTAAGGATGCTTGGGATACAGTTACCACTTTATACGAGGCAAGGAATGAGGCTCATGTTGCTTAACTCCAAAAACAATTGGAGAGTGAGCACATGAATAAAGGAGATTCCATGGACATTTTTCTAACAAAGATCAAAGATTTGAAGCAATAGTTGATTTTTGCTGATGGAGTCTTGCCTAACATTTCACTTGTGCAGACTATTCTAAATGGTCTTCCTGATTCATATTAGAGTTTTGCTTCTACTCTATGTTTGATCATGAAAGGAAATCCAAATGCCTTGACATTTCAGGAGTTAGTCTCTGTTTTGTTGTAGGAAGATCAGTCTAGGCACAACAAAACAGAGACTGATCAGTCTAGGAAGATCAGTCCATTATGAGTGTTGTAGATCAAGCTTTCTTGGCTAGTCGAAAGGGCAAAGGTAAATGGAGCTCTTCTACTAGTAAGTAGATATCTACTAATTTTGCACAATCAAAGAAAGATGAAAGCAATGAGAAGAAAACAAAAAAGCAAAAATTGTTTTGCAAGTACTATAAACCAAATGATCATGTCATAAAGAGTTGTCCAAAACCGGCTGCAAAAGAGGCAAAGAAGAAAGAGGCTGGTATGGTTGTTGCAGAGGCCTCTACATAAAAAACAAAGTCTACTAATCTTGTGCAAGATGAAGAATGGGCATTTACTACTATTTGCAGTTATGACCCATCTTCTCATGAATGGTGTATGTTTGGAGTAGAATCATATATTCGGTACTTTCATAGTTGGGCAACCAAACAAATTTTACCTCATTGTAGTTTCTTCACTTCACTAAAGACTGTCCCTACAAGGAATACTATCACATGCACCAACAACTTCTCTTATCATATTATGGGATTTGGTAAGATCATTTTGACTACTACTGATGGTAGTTCTTTTGCATTGTCATATGCTTTATTTGTGCCAAGGATTGAGAAGAAACTTTTATCAGTTTCAGCTTTAGCCAAGATTGGCTTGGTTGTGAAATTTGTTGATGAAAGATGTACAGTTCATGATATGTCAAATGGCGATGTCATTATTGCTTCTGGCATTTTATGTCATGGGTTGTATAAGCTCATAGACTAAATGATTCAGCATGTGCAGTACATGATTCTCAAGCTATGTTAGATACAAAGTTTTGGCATGCCCACTTTGGTCATTTGAGTTTTGCTAGTTTGCTATGTCAATAGAAATCTCAAATGGTGTCCTCTCTGCCCAAACTTGCGGCACCCCGTAAACATGTTTTGTGAAGGCTGTATTTTGGGCAAAATGCAACGTTCATCATTCCCAAAAGATGGTTCAGTTTGATTTTGCAGGTTATTCACAGTGATGTATGTGGTCCCATATAGGCATCTTCTTTTGGGAACTATCTTTACATTGTGACTTTAACCGATGATTTTTCCAGGCATGCATGGGTATATCCATTGAAAGCAAAGTCCAAAGTGTTTATGTGCTTCAAACAGTTTCTGCTTTTGGTTGAAAATCTTTCAGCATGTAAAAGGGGCACCCTCCGTTTTGATCGAGGGGGGGAATATATGTCTTTTGACTTTAATGCATTTTTGACTGAATGTGGGATAAAACATAAGTGTACAGTGCCATATACACCTCAACAGAATGGAGTTGCTGAATGAAAGAACATGTCACTCATGGAGATGGTGAGGTCTATGGTCAAGAGTCAAGCTTCACCACATAATTTCTAGCTTGATGCTATTATGTGTGTAGCATATGTACTTAACAGGTGTCCCACTAAAGCATTGTATTATGAGGCTTGGCATGGTCGCAAGCCATCTATTGCTCACTTGCATGTTTTTGGTTGTTTGGCATATGCATTAGTTCCAAAACAACATCGCATGAAATTGGATGATAAAGTAGTGAAATGTATTTTTTTTTTGGTACAATTCTAAAAGCAAAGGCCATTGTTTGTATCATCCATAGACTAAATGCATTTTGGTTTAGCCATGATGTTGTTTTTGTGAAAGATGC
Source organism: Ceratopteris richardii (assembly GCA_020310875.1). NCBI lineage: Eukaryota > Viridiplantae > Streptophyta > Polypodiopsida > Polypodiales > Pteridaceae > Ceratopteris > Ceratopteris richardii. The sequence continues at coordinate 111,678,451 of CM035427.1, forward strand.
TATTCAGCCATTACTTTCATGTACTAAGGAGACATCAGTTAGCTCCAAAGACATGTATGACTTTTTGTTGCCCCTTTTTTTAGGTAGATAGTCTAGTGATGGTCCTAGTGAGCTGATTTCTCAGCCTTCACAAGTTTCATGTGATGATGTAGATCATTCCATTTCCGATGCAAATTTACATGATGCACTTGTTGATGAGATAGTTGATATTGAGGAGGCAAAAACTATGCCAAAATGGTTGGTCCAAACTTTGTGAGACATCAAATTAGATGTTTCTCTATCATATCATAGTGCTTTGTTTGCATCAAATTGCTATGTTGTGGCTACCTCTAGTCCCTATTATGAGAATGAGCCTATTTCATTTCATGAAGTACAAAATTCATAAAATTGGATGGCTGCTATGCAATCTGAATATGATGCTATAATGAAGAATGGTACCTAGTTTTTATGTGAGTTGCCTCCTAGCAAGAAGGCCATTGGCACTAAGTCGGTATACAAGTTGAAGCATAAGCCTAATGGAAATTAAGTTGACAGGAATAAGGCTAGGCTTGTTGCGAAGGGATATGCTCAAGAAAGAGGCATTGATTTTGATGAGACCTTTGCTCCAACATGTTGAACAACTACTCTTTGTACCATCTATGCACTTGCAGCTCATCATGTTTGGAATGTACATTAGTTGGACAACAAAACTACATTTTTGATTAGTGACTTGCGTGAAGAAGTCTATGTTTTTCAACCTCATGGTTTTGTGCAGGTTGAAAAAGGCATTATATGGTTTGGAACAAGCACCACATGCTTGATATGAAAAGATACATGCCTATATAATTGCACATAGTTTTGAGAACAATCCAATTGAAAGCACCTTATATGTTAAGCATGCTAATAATGTGCTTCTCATCATCATTTTGTATGTTGATGACATGCTACTCACAGGTCCTCATGAGAAGCATATTGTTCGTTTTAAGGCTGATCTGCATGCCTCATTTGAGATGTCTAATTTTGCATCATTATTTGGACATTCATTTTATGCAAGTTGATGGAAGAATAGCTTTGTGTCAAACGAAATATATTGACACATTATTGTAGTGTTTTGGCCTCGAAGACTGCAAACCTATTGGCACTCCTATGGAGACTGGTTTACGATTGAGTCTTCATGATGCTAGGGATGCATTTCATGTTGTTCTCTATCAGCAGGCTATTGGATGCTTGATTTAGTTATGCATTACTCAGCCAGATATTTAGCTTGATGTCTCACAGATAAGCAGGTTTATGTGTTGTCGAAGTGTCAAGCATTGGCAAGTGGTTAAGCGCATCTTTAGCTACTTGAGTGGTACCTGACTACTAAGCACATTGAGGTGCATTACATTATGTCAGGGAGAGGTTCTCTGCTAGAGAGATCAGCTTGGCATATGGGCCCACACTAGAGAACATTATAGATCTTTTCACGAAGGCTCTACCTAGGGAGAAGTTTGAAGCTTCTGCAAAGCTTTGGGCTTACTTCCTTTTGTGGATTGATTCCACATAGCTTGGCACTTCCTTATACATGAGTGTCTGCTCCTTGTTCACCACATCACTCCTAGGGAGATTTGTTGATATATTTAGGTAGTGATGTGTGTGAACACACTAGGACCACCAGGGCACTTTTTTCCCTCTTTAGGAGTTTTTCCCCCAGCTTGTATATATGTCTATTGCCCTAATGGGTTACGTATCTTTGTACATTGTAGTGGTAATACATTCAGTATTGTGTGGTGTGCTCCAAGCTTCTTCTTCTTCTTCCTTGTGTAGTTCACATGCTTCCACAGACCTTGAACTCCAACAATTAGGATAATTGATGTATTACATTGGATATATATTTTAAATTGATATACATATTTCTTTTATATCTATATATTTTCTCACTCCAATTATGTTTTGAATTTTGTCTATGGTACTAATTAATTAAAAGTCTTGTTTGAATTACTTTTATTACTGTTTATATTTTACATGTATTTTATTACTTTAATTATACAATTCATGTAAAATATATGTATGTATGTATTTATGTATGTATGTATGTATGTATGTGGTATGTATGTATGTATGTATGTATGTGGTATGTATGTGTGTGTGTGTATGTATGTATGTATGTATGTATGTATGTATGTATGTATGTATGTATGTATGTATGTATGTATGTATGTATGTATGTATGTGGTATGTATGTGTGTGTAGTTGCAATGTGAGTATAAAATGTATGTACGAAAATGTAGGTATTTATCTATATTTGTGTAAGTGTATCTATATGCATGTATATATGTGTATTTGTGTGTGTATATATAAATGAAGATATGTTTTATGCATATGCATATGTGCATATGTGTGTATGTGCATGTGTAGGTATCTATGCATATGTATGTGTGTGTATGATTTCACTTTTTCATACTCTTTCTCTCTAGATGATCTTCGTAGACCCCCCGATCTTGGAATTGTTGTTTCTCCTTCATCCCAAATCCATTTGGAATGATTTTTGTTTTTCTCGAAAGCTTATAAGATCTAATTTTAGTGTTATAAGTATGAGCTTCATTGCCTACACATGTGTAGAGAAATGTCCAGAAAAATGTCTATCTAGTTAGCTCATACTCATAAAAAGAGATGAAGTTATATGTTTTGTTGCAGCTGCTGGAGGCATCATCCAGTGTCCAAATGGAGTGATTTTAGTCTCATTTGAAGTCTCTCAAAGAATAGTTTAATCTTGAAAAGTTTCATATTCATTCTGTACATGTACTCAAAGAAACTCAGAAAATATAGAGTCTATGTTTGAGAAATTTCAGGATCCTAGGAGGGTTCATTTGCTTTTGTTGTGCACATAGGAGTGTTTATCCTCCAACAGTGGTATAAGAGCTATAGGTAGAGAATCAAAGAGAGAAGAAGGAGCTACTGAAGTGAAGTAAAGACTTCATCAAAGTTTGAAGGAAGTAAGCAAAGAACGGGCACATCAACAACAAGGGGAAGCAAATACATCATCAAATCAAAGATGAAACTTCATCAAGAGGAGTAGCTCTATTTTTTGATGTAAAAGCCATCTTTTTCAACTTCATTGCATCAAGGGGGGGGTTCAAAATAGCTAGAAGGAACCATGACTGATCTCAATGCTCAGATTGAGAAGCTCAAAAAGGGAAACTACCAACCATGGCGATTTAGAATAAGCAATTTTTTGATGGGGAAAGGTTTGTTGGCACTTGTGAGTAATGGAGAGCCAAAACCCTACATAGATGAGGTAAATCTAGCCAATGACCAGAGAAGAGCAGTAAGAGAGTGGGATGAAAGGGACAAAAGTGTCATTTTCACTTTATCGCAGCATATAAGCAACTCCATGCTAGGGCATATTCAAGATTTGGATACATCAAAGGAGGTGTGGGAGTGCTTGGAGAGATTGTACTCAACCTCCACAAAAGATAGAAAACTTCAGCTCAAGAATGAGCTAAATAATCTTATGAAACGCCCCTCTCAAGGTGCTAATGATTACATATTAAAGGTTAAAGAGCTTACGGATGCACTAGGATTAATCACTTGTGCCCTAGATGATAATGATCTTGTCGCCCACACCCTAAATGGACTTAGGGATGATGAAAAATGGAGGGCTTTCACAATTTTAGTGTTTTTGAGGGACTCTCTTCCTAATTTTGATCAACTAATCACTCTCATGGTGATAGAGGAGATGAACCTTGGTGGTCATAATGCCAAGGATAGCCAAGGACAATTGTTGTATGCGGGTAGAGGAAGAGGAAGACACAACCGAGGTGCTACAAGAGGAAGAGGAAGATATCCAAGTAACCAAGGAGATCAAGTACAATAAGAAAATGTAGGTCAAAGAGGTGGAAGAGCCACAAATAGAGGAATAGGTGCAAGATTTGGTGGAAGAGGACAACCCACTTCAAATGGATGCTTTGTATGTGACAAGCCTGGTCATTTTGCAAATGAATGTTATTATAGAGCTCAAAGACAAGGGAATCAAATAAAAAAAACAATTATATAGGGCAAACTAATTATGCAAACACATCATCTAGCCAAGGGAATGATTATTTACTTTCCATGAGATATGGTGAAGATACAACTCAAGCTAGTGAAGATGTATGGTATGTAGACAGTGGATGTAGCAATCATATGTCATGTCGAAAGGATCTTTTTAGTAATTTGCAAGTCCCAAAGCATCAAGAAAATGTGGAAACAAGTGATAACTCAGAGCATACCATTCAACTTGTGGGAGATATCAGTTTGGAAGGAAATCAAAGAGCAACGTGCATATCAGAGGTATTACATGTCCCTACTATTACCAAAAACTTGATTTCAATAGGCCAAATGGTAGAAAAAGGCTATCAAGTTAGGTTCAATGAAAGAAGATGTTTTGCTGAGGATCCAAGGGCAAATTTCAAGCTCATAGCAAAAGGAAAAAAGCAAGGGAGAATGTTCACAATGGACATAAATCAACTGCACCATTCAATGTATGTCACATATGGAGACAAGAGGATAGCAGATTTGGATCTATGCCATAAATGAATAGGTCTTATCAACCTACAAAATCTCAAGGACATGAAAAGGAGGAGCTTGGTAAGAGGCCTACTGAATTTTGGATCTAAAATGTTGCATGAAATTTGTGTAGTTTGCCAACAAGGAAAACAATCAAGGTTGCCCTTCAAGAAGAGTACCTATGTAAGTGCAAAGGTTTTAGACCTCATTCACATGGATGTTTGGGGTCCAACAAGAGAAGCATCCCTTGTTGGAAATAGGTATTTTGTAACCTTCATTGATGACTTTTCAAGAAAAGTATGGTTGTATTGCATTAGAAACAAATCAAATGTGTTCCACTACTTCAAGAAATTCAAAGCACAGGTGGAGAAGGATTCTAGTAAGTTTATCAAAACTTTGAGATCTGATGGAGGGGGAGAGTACTTCTCTCATGAATTTTCTAAATTTTTGCAAGTCAATGGCATCAAAAGACAATTTACATGCAGGTATACCCCTCAACAAAATGTGGTAGCAGAGAGAAAGAACAAACACATAGTAGAGGTAGCAAGGTGTATGCTCAACGAAATGAATATGCCGCATTGTTATTGGGGAGAGGCTACATATACAGCCACATACATCATGAATAGATTTTCTACATCACGTATAGATCATCTAACCCCTGAGGAAGCATGGAGTGGAAGAAACCCTTGTATTTCACATCTTAGAATCTTTGGTTGTATATGCTATGTACATGTACCTCAAGAGTTGACGTCAAAGTTAGATGCCAAATCTAAAAGGTGTACTTTTTTTATATATTCTATGGAAAAAAAGGGGTATAAATGCTATAATACCATCACCAAGGAGCTGAAGGTAAGTAGGGATGTTGTCTTTGATGAGTTGAAGCCTTGGTATGCATGCACAAGTCCATTGCAAGTTGAAGAGATAAGTGAGATAGATAAAAAGAATGATGATAGAGTTCAAGAAATCATGGATTTAAGTGGTCCAAGAAACTCATGCAACACAAGGAAACCCTCACCATGGAGTGGAAGGATTAGGGAAAGAGAGACCAGCTCTGAAGAAAGCAAAGTCAAAGGCAAAGAGAAGATTTCAATTGAAGAAGGAAGCTATGTGGACAAGAGCATGTTGGAAGATGAAATGATAGAAGAAATTCAAGCTCTAGGAGTGGCAAAACAAAGAAAGAAGATGGCAATCACACCTAAAGGAAAAGAAAGAAGGTCTTCAAGAGTAAGATATCCAGTTCAAAGGTTGACATATGATAGTTTCATTGCAAAGCATTATGCATGCATGACTCAAGTAATCAAGGACAAAGAACCAACTAGTTATGAAGAAGCTAAGGTTTGCAAGGAATGTCAAGAGGCAATGAAGGAAGAGCTCAAAGCACTTGATGAGAACCATACTTGGAATTGATACTAGCTCAAGAAGGCATGAAGGTGATAGGTAATAAGTGGATTTACAAAGTTAAAAGAAATTAAGATGGTTCCATTGTTAGGTGCAAAGCAAGGTTGGTGGCGAAAGGCTTCTCCCAAAGCTATGTGATAGATTATGATGAAACTTTCAGCCCCCTAGCCAAGATGCCAACAACTAAAACTTTGATTGTAGTAGCCACATCAAGGAAATGGACCTTATATCAGTTGGATGTGAAGAATGTATTCCTCAATGGAGAGCTTGAAGAAGTAGTTTACTTGAGCCAACCTCAAGGATTTGCTAGTATGAGGTATGCAAATCATGTTTGCAAGCTAAGGAAAGCATTGTATGGACTAAAGCAAGCCCCAAGGGCCTAGAATAACAGGTTAGTGGATTATTTATCAAGTTTTGGGTACAAAGAAAGTGTTGCAGATCCATCACTTTACATAAAGAAGCAAGGAGACAAGACAATATACCTATGCATCTATGTGGACGATTTGATCATCAAAGGAAATGATATTCCAAGTATTAAAGATATCAAATCAAAGCTAGGAAAGGAGTTCAAGATATCTGATCTTGGAACACTAAAGTACTTCTTGGGAATATGAGGTAATCTATGCACACAATGGCATCTTCTTGATTCAAAGAAAATACTTGTTGGATGTGTTATACAGGTTTGGTATGAGTGGTTGTATGCCACTTTCTCAACCCATGGAGCCCAATACAAAGTTGGTTGCACGTCAAGGAGAGGCTGTACAAGATATTACACTATATAGAAGCATAATTGGCTCATTAATTTATGTTACATTCATTAGACCTGATCTTGCATAAGTAGTAGGTGTTCTCTCTCAAGTTTTGCATGCACCCGCTCATGATCATCTTATGGTAGCAAGAAGGGTGCTTAGATACATCAAGCACACCATCAAACAAGGTCTATTTTACTCATGTGATGATGATCTAAGTGTCAAAGGATATAGTGATGCGGATTGGGCAGGTAGCAAGGATGATCGAAGGGGTATTTTTTTCCCTCTTTAGGAGGTTTTTTCCCCCTAGCTTGTATATACGCCTATTGCCCTAAGAGGTTACTTATCTTTGTACATTCTAGTGGTAATACATGTAGTATTGTGTGTTTTGCTCCAAGCTCCTTCTTCTTCCTTATGTTGTTTGCATGCTTTCGTAGACCTCGAACTCCAACAATTAGTATTAGAGTAGGCTGCTACTTCATCTAGGGCATCGTCAACATCCCTCCGATCATAGTCTCAAAATCGCATGAAATTTAGTGAGCATACTGAAGCTGATTAGAAGATCAAAATAGCTTTTTCATGTGGTGCCAAAATCGTGATCTGAGCTCAATTTCAGCCTCCAAATGCACTGTTGCAATGATTGTGTAGGCAATATTGTCCTTTTGCACAAAATATACATACAAATTTTTTATTCGCCCGTATGAGCATCTTGAAGTCTTGCTACATGTTCTCTTCAACTTTTTCAGATACAATCATTTTTCTCCATCAAGGTATTTTAGTCAACGGCATGGCTGAAAGCAATGATGTATTCCATATGTTGGTTGTTGAGGATACGTTAGACAGTACCAATTACTCATTATCGGCTTATATGATGCATCATGTATTGGTTGTTAAAGGAATCTAGAATATTGTGTAGGGTGTTGAAGAACGTCCTATTACACCAGCAAACAGAGTTGTTGAAGGTGATGTAGATGGCATTGAAGATGGTGATATTCTTCATGTTCCTATTTGTGTTGTGATTCCTATTGCACCTACTATAGAGCAAATTCATTGGGATGGTAGAGATGCTCAGGTACATGCATTGATAGCCTTGTCTATCAAAGGTTCCATTATTTCTCACATTTGCTCTTGTAGAACAGCTAAGGATGCTTCGAATACACTTACCACTTTATACTAGGCAAGGAATGAGGCTCATGTTGCTTACCTCCAAAAACAATTGGAGAGTGAGCACATTAATGAAGGAGATTCCATGAACATTTTTCTAACAAAGATCAAAGATTTGAAGGAATAGTTGATTTTTGTTGATGGAGTCTTGTCTAACAGTTCACTTGTGCAAACTGTTCTCAATGGTCTTCTCGATTCATATTAGAGTTTTGCTTCTACTCTTTGTTTGATCATGAAAGGAAATCCAATGCCTTGACATTTCAGGAGTTAGTCTCTGTTTTGTTGTAGGAAGATTAGTCTAGGCATAACAGGTCCATTATGGGTGTTGTAGATCAAGCTTTCTCGGCTAGTCCGAAGGGCAAAGGTAAATGGAGCTCTTCTACTAGTAAGCAAAAATCTACTAATTTTGCACAATCAAAGAAAGATGAAAGTGATGAGAAGAAAACAAAAAAGCAAAAATTGTTTTGCAAGTACTATAAACCAAGTGATCATGTCATAAAGAGTTGTCCAAAGTGGCTGCAAAAGAGGCAAAGAAGAAAGAGGTTGGTATGGTTGTTGCAAAGGCCTCTACATCAAAAACAAAGTCTGCTAATCTTGTGCAGGATGAAGAATGGGCATTTACTACTGTTTGCAGTTATGAACCATCTTCTCCTGAATGGTGTATGTTTGCAGTAGACTTAGATATTTGGTACTTTCAAAGTTGGGCAACAAAACATATTACATCATTGTGTAGTTTCTTCACTTCACTCAAGCCTACCCCTACAGGGAATACTATCACATGCACCAACAACTCCTCTTATCCTATTATGGGAGTTGGTAAGATCATTCTGACTACTACTGATGGTAGTTCTTTTGCATTGTCAGATGCTTTATTTGTGCCACGGATCGAGGAGAAACTTTTATCAGTTTTAGCTTTAGCCAAGATTGGCTTGGTTGTGAAATTTGTTGATGAGAGATGTACAGTTCATGATCTGTCAAATGGCGATGTCATTATTGCTTCTAGCATTTTATGTCATGGGCTGTATAAGCTCATAGACTATGAACTATGAATGATTCAATGTGTAGTACATGATTCTCAGGCTATGTTAGATACAAAGCTTTGGCATGCATGCTTTGGTCATTTGAATTTCGCTAGATTGCTATGCCTATAGAAATCTGAAATGGTGTCCTCTCTGCCCAAACTTGAGGCACCCCGTAAACATGTTTGTGAAGGCTATATTTTGGGCAAAATGCAACGTTCATCATTCCCAAAATATGGTTCAGTTTGATGTTGCAGGTTATTCACAGTTCTGTATGTGGTCCCATATAGACACCTTCTTTTGGGAACTATCTTTACTTTGTGACTTTCACCGATGATTTTTCCAAGCATGCATGGGTATATCCAATGAAAGCAAAGTCCAAAGTATTTATGTGCTTCAAACAGTTTCTGGTTTTGGTTGAAAATCTTTCAGCATGTAAAATGGGCACCCTCCGTTTTGATTGAGGGGGGGGATATATGTCTTCTGACTTAAATGCATTTTTGTTGAATATGGGATAAAATATCAGTTTATAGTGCCATATACACCTCAACAGAATGGAGTTGCTGAATGGAAGAACATGTCACTCATGGAGATGCTGAGGTCTATGGTCAAGAGTCAACCTTTACCACATAGTTTCTAGCTTGAGGCTATTATGTGTGCAGCATATGTACTTAATAGGTGTCCCACTAAAGCATTGTAGTCTATCACTCCATATGAGGCTTGGCATGCTCACAAGACATCTCTTGCTCACTTGCATGTTTTTGGTTGTTTGGCATATGCATTAGTGCCAAAACAACATCGCATGAAATTGGATGATAAAGTAGTGAAATGTATTTTTTCTTTTGTACAATTCTGAAAGCAAAGGCTATCATTTCTATCATCCATAGACTAAATGCATTTTGGTTTAGCCATGATATTGTTTTTGTGGAAGATGCTATTCAGCCATTACTTTCACGTACTAAGGAGACATCAATTAGCTCCAAAGAAATGTATGACTTTTTGTTGCATCTTTTTACAGGTGGACAGTCTAGTGCTGGTCCTAGTGAGGTGATTTCTCAGCCTTCACAAATTTCATGTGATGATGCAGATCATTCCATTTCTGATGCAGATTTACATGATGCACTTGTTGATGAGAGAGTTGATATTGAGGAGGCAAAAACTATGCCAAAATGGTTGGTCCAAACTTTGTGAGACATCAAATTAGATGCATCTCTATCATATCATAGTGCTTTGTTTGCATCAAATTGCTATGTTGTGGCTACCTCTAGTCTCTCTGATGAGAATGAGCCTATATTGTTTGATAAAGCACAAAATTCATAAAATTAGATGGTTGCTATGCAATCTAAATATGATGCTATAATGAAGAATAGTACCTAGTTTCTATGTGAGTTGCCTCCTAGCAAGAAGGCCATTGGCACTAAGTCGGTGTACAAGTTGAAGCATAAGCCTAATGGAATTTAAGTTGACAGGTATAAGGCTAGGCTTGTTGCGAGGGGTTATGCTCAAGAAAGAGGCATTGATTTTGATGAGACCTTTGCTCCAACATGTTGAATGACTACTCTTTGTACCATCTATGCACTTGCAGCTCATCATGTTTGGAATGTACATTAGTTGGACAACAAAACTACATTTATGATTGGTGACTTGCGTGAAGAAGTGTATGTTTTTCAAAATCGTGGTTTTGTGCAAGTTGAAAAAGGCATTATATGGTTTAGAACAAGCACCACATGCTTGATATGAAAATATACATGCCTATCTAATTCCAGATGGTTTTGAGAACAGTCCAACTAAAAGCACCTTATATGTTAAGCATGCTAATGATGTGCTTCTCATCATCGTTTTGTATGTTGATGACATGCTACTCACTGGTCCTCATGAGAAGCATATTGTTCATTTTAAGGCTGATCTCCATGCCTCATTTGAGATGTATAATTTTGCATCATTATTTGGACATTCAGTTTATGCAAGTTAATGGAAGAATAGCTTTGTGTCAAACAAAATATATTGACACATTATTGTAGTGTTTTGGCCTCGAAGATTGCAAACCTATTGGCACTCCTATGGCGATAGGTTTACGATTGAGTCTTGATGATGCTAGGGATGCATTTTATGTAGTTCTCTATCAGCAGGCTATTGCATGCTTGATTTAGTTATGCATTACTCAACTAGATATTTAGCTTGTTATCTCACAGATAAGCTAGTTTATGTGTTGCCGAGGTGTCAAGCATTGGCAGGTGGTTAAACGCATCTTTAGCTACTTGAGTGGTACGTGACTACTAAGCACATTGAGCATTACATTATGTCAGGGAGAGGTTCTCTACTAGAGAGATCATCTTGGCATATGTGCCCACATTAGAGAACATTGCATATCTTTTCACGAAGGCTCTGCCTAGGGAGAAGTTTGAAGCTTTCTCCAAAGCTTTGGGCTTACTTCCTTTTGTGGATTGATTCCACATAGCTTGGCACTTCCTTATACATGAGTGCCAGCTCCTTGTTCACCACATCACTCCTAGGGGAGATTTGTTGATATATTTAGGTACTGATGTGTGTGAACACACTAGCACCACTAGGGCACTTTTTCCCTCTTTAGGAGTTTTTCCCCCAGCTTGTATATATGTCTATTGCCCTAATGGGTTACGTATCTTTGTATATTCTAGTGGTAATACATTCAGTATTGTGTGTTGTGCTCCAAGCATCTTCTTCTTCTTCCTTGTGTAGTGCACCTGCTTTCGTAGACCTTGAACTCCAACAATTAGGATAATTGATGTATTACATTGGATATATATTTTACATTGATATACATATTTCTTTTGTATCTATATATTTTCTCACTCCTATTATGTTTTGAATTTTGTCTATGGTACTAATTAATTAAAAGTCTTGTTTGAATTACTTTTATTACTGTTTATATTTTACATTTATTTTATTACTTTAATTATACAATACATTCATATTATATATATATATATATATATATATATATATATATATATATATATATATATATATATATATATATATATATATATATATATATATATATATATATATATATATATATATATATATATATATATATATATATGTGTGTGTGTGTGTGTGTGTGTGTGTGTGTGTGTGTGTGTATGTATGTATGTATGTATGTATGTATGTATGTATGTATGTATGTATGTATGTATGTATGTATGTATGTATGTATGTATGTATGTATGTATGTATGTGGTATGTATGTGTGTAGTTGCAATGTGTGTATAAAATGTATGTATGAAAAGGTAGGTATATATCTATATTTGTGTAAGAGTATCTATATGCATGTATATATGTGTATTTGTGTGTGTGTATATAAATGAAGATATGTTTTATGCATATGCATGTGTATGTGTATGTGCATATGTGTGTATGTTCATTTGTAGGTATCTATGCATGTCTATGTGTGTGTATATGTGTGTATGTATATGTGTGTATGTGTGTATGTGTATGAGTATGTATATGTATGTATATGCATGTGTATGTGTAAGTGTATCTGTGTATGTGTGTGTATGTGTGTATATGTACGTATGTGCATGTGTATGTGTAAGTTTATGTGCATATGTGTGTGTATGTGCATGTGTAATGTGTGTATATGTGTGTATATGTATGTATGTGCATGTTTATATGTATGTTTTGTGTGTGTGCATATATATATATATATATATATATGCACACACACAAAACATACATATGCACATGCTATATATATATATATATATATATATATATATATATATATATATATATATATATATATATATATATATATATATATATATATATATATATATATATATATATATATATATATAGCATGCATGTGAATATGCATATGCATGTGCATAAGTATGTGTTAATGTGTGTATGAGTATGTGTATATGCACTAATGCATGCATGCATGTCCTTTTATGTGTTTGTAGATATGTTTATGCATATGCACATGTGTATGTGTGTATATGAGTATGTGCGTGTATGAGTACGTGTGTGTATGTGTATGTGTATGTGTAAGTGTATGTGCATGTATATGTGTATGTATGTGTATATGTGTGAGCATGCATAGTCACGTATATGTGTATATGTGCATATGAATGAGTAAGTGTGCATATGTTAATTACAAAAAATAAAACATTTTAAATCTTATTAAAAAAAATGAAAATTGGACTTACAATAATTAGCCATATTTTATGTTTGGTGAACTTTTTGAATAACCTCTAATAAGGGGAGAGAGAGAGAGGAGGGGGGAGATAAAGAGATCAAAAGAGAGAACAAAAATGAGAACGAGAGAGAGATAGGAATTGAAAGAGGAAGAGGTAGAATGAAGGAGAGAGAGAGAGAGAGATAATAAGAGAGGAATTAGAAAAGAGAGAAATCTAGAAAGAGATTGTTGGAGCTTGTAAGCGTAGTGTAGATGTGAATGTTAGAGAGCTCTTCGATCACACACATGTAAATGACGATTAAATGAGGGTCCAATGTTTTTTTAATCAAAGGCAACCATCGCATAAGCAATGAGAAATCATTGCATAAGCATCACATAAGCGATGCTTACAAGCAATTCAAATAAGCGATGCACAAGGAGTGACACTATTGTGTATATCATGATGAGCGTCAGAACAAACGTCGGAAATAACGTCATTTAAACGATGCTAGATGCTTGATACCCGGTCTGACAAAATGCACGATCACATAGCGACAAAAATGTGTCACATTAACCATCGCTATGACCCTGTATTCCTTGTAGTGCGAAGATCGGTGAAACTCCTACCAAATCACCAAAAAAAAAGAATTGGATAAAAAAGAATTAACAGATCGAAGGACAAAATTCTTGGTCAGATCAAAAATTCCACAGATTGCCTTCTTGCCATAAAATATGCAGAAATATGCCGTATTGATCATTACGAGTATCTCATTTTGCGGAAAACGTGTTCCCATAAGAACCGCAAACTTCAGATATGCAGCTATGTCATAATCAGGGCTATAATATGCAATTCTGAGAGTAGCAAACACGGAATAAATAGTACAGAGTGATAGATGAATTGCATTAAGAGTTATATGCACAAACAATTTATGTGCATCAGCTCAGGACCTTGGAAGAAGGCTTTTCTAAATACGATAGATCAAGCATGTCGATTTTATGGGACTGTCGCCTCTGCCAAACGGGTAGAGAATCTCCATTACGAGAACAAGTGTTGCGTACTTCATCATGCATACAAGAGGGATCTGCCTGCCTGCGTGGTGCAATACACCTTACGCGGTCGATCTCTTCTGTTCTGTATGCCATTATCATCTCCAATATGCGGTCACATTTGTGAAATACCAATTTTGGTGAAGGTTCAATCGGAGAATCGTTGCGAAGCCGCTCGCCTCTTTTAGCGTAGATGGGACTATCCTGGAATTGGCGTGCAGCCATCCTCGAGTACGCACGCCATATCACAGAACTTGCTCGTTTATTGCGTAAACTAGCATTAGGTGTGCGCATAGCCATTCTGTTGGAATTAGGCAGTTGGGTAGAGAGAGAGAGAGAGATGTGCGTTGAGATCGTTAAACGGCCTGACCAATGTTTTATATGCCATCCATCGTTAAGGGAGTCTGCACTGGTGTGCGTCCAGCCCATAGATCGCAATGGTACGTGTTTCTGACGAGAGAGAGAGAGAGAGAGAGAGAGAGAGAGAGAGAGAGAGAGAGAGAGAGATTTGCGGTGAGACCGTGAAACAGGGTGACCAATGTTTTGTATGCCATCCATGATTCAGGAAGTCTCCACTGGTGTGCGTTCAGCCCGTAGATCGCATCGCAATGGTACGTGCTTTGATTAGCTTGCTCCTTGCAAATCAGTCAACTCTCAAGCAGCGTCGATGTGAATAGACTAATGACAATGTCAACGCTGCTCATACAGTAGTGAGACAAGAAAAGGCACACATGTTCATGGTCGTTGGTTCTCATACAGAGATACATATAGCCATGCAGTAAACGTCGTAATTGACTTTCAGGCTCTTAACATTTGTAGAAGTGAGAATTGGATGTAAACTGTGGCTCGTAATTTGTATTGCAATTTGCTAACATGGAAAAAGTTGAAATGATTGTACAATGCTATTATGCTAATCTAAGAAGTTCAATTGATTGATCATTGCATAATGTTGCCCGCATTTTAAACAAGTATATTTTTCATTATATCATGATTCAGACGATATACATGCATGATGTAGGTAGCAGAATGCATCATTTCTAATTAACACTAGTTTTCTTCATGAATTGTGAACTTAGTTGACAATTACTAACACGCTTTTCATACATTAAATTTATTTTGGCTTTGAGGAATGATAGACATTGAATATATGTGAGTCTGAGAAATGGTTGCATATTTAGTCAAGATTAAAAGTCCGTCCCTTGGTTGGAATAATCTATTTTCGTATACATGCAATTGTGCATGATGCATGAGGGTCATTATAGTGTTCGAAGGGTATTGTAACCCATCTTTTATGCTGTTACTTATTAATATCATAGTATACGCGGAAACTTAGAGTCTGAATTTCGAGAAGCTTGGATTGTTTGCTTCACAATTTCATAGTTCTTGAGAAGAATGATGACTCTTTATATGCACATCATTCAACATACTATAAAATCCATTATTCAAGGATGGAAAAAATTTCATTAAGACTACCTTTGGTTATATTTATGCATGCATTCTACCATTATTTTGGTCTAGTATTTCTTAATTCACATGGTCTAACTTTGAAGAGGCTTTTGTGAAAATTACATAGTATGTGAAGGCATATGGGCTGGTAATTATAGTGTGTACTATGGAAGCCATGCGTATTATGCATCTATAATGGTGGTCGTGGCCTAACCCTATTCATCAGTTTTCTTTGGTGGCTTTCTTTGGATATTCCATGGGTAGGTAAGGAATTTTTTATATATTGGAGACAAACTTAACCTACAACCTTGGAGCATTTGAATAGGAGTTTCTGAAGTGCTATTGACATGATCATGAGAATATCAAATATTTTGGGAGTGAAATTGAATTAGCTTTTTCCTAACTAGATCCTAGAAGTTGTTGTAGCTTGTTGCTGGCGAAGGTTGCACACTTTTCTCTATTTTCTAGTCATAAAATCATAGCCCTTAGAATGCTCAATTGCCTAGTAAATTTGGGTTGGAGTACTCAAGTTGACTCTCAAACTCATGAGAGAAGGTACATCTTAATTATTTGCATGACATTCGATTACAGACATGGCATGGACCATATATACATAGAATTCTCCTTGAGAAAATTGCAAAATACTACAAGCCTCACCTAGTGTTATATTTTAGGATGTTCATAAGAGAGACATATGGTTTGAGAGCCTATTAAGCCCTATTTCAGATTGTAGGTTTTCCAAGATGTTTTAGATATGCGGATCCACTTCCAAGATAACATCGTTGTTTAGAGATTCTAAGAGAGTCTGCTCGTGTAGTCAAACTTCCCGCACCATATGGGGATGCCCACCCTTTAAGACAATGGTGCAGTATGGAAGTATCTATTCATTTATTTTGGTAGTGATGTGTATGGACTTTGGATCATTGGCACACTTTTGCCCTCTTTAGGAGGCTTGTTTCCCTTGGCTTTTCTATATGCCTATAACCCTAATGGGCTACTTATCCTTGTATGGTGACTTAGTAATACACTATTGATGTGCTCCAAGCTTTCTCTCCTTCCTTCTATTCTTTGCTTGCTTTCATAGTCCTTAAAATCTAAAAAATAGGTATCAAAGAAGGTCCTCGCTTTCTTTAGGTCATTATCAATAGCCTTCCGATCATGGTCTCAAAATCACACCAAAACTGGTAAGAATACTTGGTGTCATTGGCAATTTAATTTTTGAATGTACTATCAAAGTGATTGTGCAAGCAATTTTGTCCTTTTGTGCCAAACATATGTACAATTTTTGGTTGACTAGTACAAGTGCCTCAAAGTTTGCTACAAGTCTAGTGGAGCTTGTTTTAGTACTTTTATTCAACAGTTTTTAGAAATAGTCACCTTTTTGCAAGAGGGTGTAGTCATTGCCCATGGCTTAAAGCAATGATGTATTTCATTTGTTGATTTATGAGGATAAGTTGGATAGTCCTAACTAGCCAATGTGGATATACATGATGACTCATGTATATTTCCCCTATTGTAGAGTAGCTCCATTGGCATGGCAGAGATGCAAAAGCACATGCATTGATAGCTTTTTCCATCAAACATCTCATTATCCCTCACATTCATGCATCAAAAATAGCCAAAGATGCTTGGGATACTCTTACCACACTCTACTAGGCCATAAATGAGGTTCATGATTCTTACCTTTGAAAAGAAATGGAGAATGATCATATGAATGAAGGAGATTCAATAGACACTATTCTAATAAATATCAAGGATTTGAAAGAGCATTTGTTTACTATCCATGAAACCTTAGTAGAAACTTCACTTGTGTAGACTCTTCTTAATGGTCTTCAAGTCTTATGAGATTTTTGCTTCTTTGTTTGACGATGGAATACAATCAAATGCCTTAAATTTTGAGCATTTGGTCTTGGTTTTGCTACTGAAGGTCAATGGATACGTAGAAAACAATTCAACTATGCATGTTATAGATCAAGTTTTCTTGGTTAGTTAGAAGAAAAAAGGTAAATGAAGTTGACCTACGTTAGATATGCTCAATGTCTCACCTCATGTAGCACCACTATTGTTACATGACACTCTCTTTTGGAAGGACCCCATTACAAGGAGAATCCATGTGAGAGTTTTAGATATTGGTAGGTTCTTGACTTTGAGCTTAGATGAGGCCTAGAGCACACTATAGATGGATATTTAGGAAGGTTACTTCTAAGCCATTGGATTTTGAATGGATCATATGTGAGGATCCACCTAAATTAATGAGGGCTGCAAACAAAAATATCTTTCTTAACTTGGGGAACAGTATATTTGATATGGGCCATCAGATCTAGACTCGATCCTAAGTGTGGAATAACTAAGATCAAGGGCTACAAACCAATTTGTAACAAGGATTCTAAATACGTCGAGAAATATAGAGAATTCAAAGAGCAAAAATTGAAGGAGAAAAGTTCAAAGGAAAAGAGAGCATTCAAAGATAGCGAAATATTTCACAGAGAAAGTGATTCAATAAAAAAGATACAAATTTAAAGTGAAAGACATCTGAAATAGAGATAGAGAGAGAGAAAGAGACATAGAGAGAGAGAATTAGAGGTGGCTTTTTTTGTTCTTTTTTCCTTCCTTTTGAAGGCCATCATTTAGAACATCGCTTAAATGGCCCCATGAAAAAGCGCCGTCACTCAAGTGATCCTTTTTATATTTTACTCATCACTTGAGTGATTCTTATTCATCACTATTTAAGCGACACTTATCCATCTCTGTGTTGCTTAAGCGTTGTTGCTAGAGCGTTTCTCAATTTTCTAGAGCCTCAAATTACCGTTTGCCTTCGCAATCACATATCTGACATTTATTTGACGAACCATAGCGATGCTCCCAGAAAACATTTCTCCATGTAATTTGTGAGATATAACTTTGGTTTTAAGTGTCACACTATAGGGTATCTCTTATTGTGCTAGCCATTTCTTCTCTATTGAAGTGTCCCCCAAAGAGTTACATATTTGCAGATCTATGGACGGTTTGTAGAATTTCTTTCTTATATTACTCTCACATGAAATCTAGCATCATATGCTCTTTGTAAGCGAGACCAAGTAGCATCATATTCTGATTGCATAGCAACCATTGAGTTTTCTAAATTATATGCTTAATCAAAAGAAACAACGTCATTCTCATCACAAACGCCAAAGACAACCATTTCATCACAATCTCATGCAAAAGAAGCCTTATGACAGCGTGAACGATTATGACGTGACAAAGATGCATTTAACTTGATATCTTTGAAAGACTACACTAGCCATTTAGGAATAGCTTTTGCCTCTTTTAGGTCATGTTTCTAATCAATGAGTGCACCATGTAAATCTCCATCAAAATAGAACGATCCACATCGTTATTTGAAATCTATAAACATTGAGAAATTGCCTCACTAGGAGTAGCCTTTGGTTCTCCAGCTATAAAAAGAGGCAGCAATGTATCATACACATCCTTTGAGTTGATTGATACCTCTTTGATACATAAAATCAAGGGCGAAATTGAATCTTCCACAAAACTAAGATCAAGCCTAACCGGAAATGTGTTTACTGTTTGGATAGTATAGACAATTACCTTTGTTTTTAGAAATGCACCTGACAAAATTACATTTCATAGCCTTATCATCCATTTTTGTTCATTGTTCAAGCACTAATGCATAATGATAGAGGATCAAAAAACATGTAGATGAGCAACAAATGGCTTGCAACCATGCCAAGCCTCATATGGAGTGGTCGAAGGTAATGCTTGGGTGGGAAACCCATCAATTACATATGTTGCACACATAACAGCCTTAAGCTATAAGATATGTGGTAAAACATGACTTTTGACCATATACCTTGCTATTTCTATGAGAGAACTATTTTTCTTCTCAAAAAATCCACTTTTCTAGGTGAATGCAGCGCTACACACTAATGTTTCATCCCATGCTCAAGCATACATGCATGAATTTCAAAAGACATACATTACCTCTTCAATCAAAACAAACATTGCTTATTTTACATGTTTATACATTTTGAATCATAACTAATAACTCTTTAAAGCATAAAAAAACTTCAAACTTTTCTTTCAATGGATAAACTGAAAGTCATTTATGAAATTCACAAACTATAAGCGATTCCCAAATCAAGGTGTCTGCATAGGACCAGATACGTCATTCTAAACAAGCTATTGTTTATGTGGAGCTCTAAATAAACCATCTTTGGAGAAGGAAAAATATTTCATTTTACCTAAAGTATATACCTTGAAGAAATTTTTAGAAGGTTCCTTAATATGCTAAGAGGACATCATTTCATAATTCTATAGATCAAGCAGACTAGCAAAATTCAGAAAACAGAAGCATGTCTGCCAAAGCCTTGCAGGTGAAATAGCCTGAGAATTAGGAATTGTAGATGCTAAATCATTATGGGAATTTTCATAATATATGAGCTTATTATTCACATGAAATAAATTTATAGAACCAATGATATTATCACCAATAAGAGATCATGAACTTTACACCTTTCATCAATAAATTTAACAACCAAGCGAATGTTGGATGATGTTGAAACTGATAACATATTTTTGTTGATCCTTGCCACATATAAGGCATCTAACAATGTGAAAGTACTACCACTAGTAGGAATGATCTTTCCAACTCACATGACAAGATGAGAGGATTTGATAGAACATGTGACAATATTTGGAAAGACAAGAAGATAGATAGTACAGAGTGATAGATGAATCGCATTAAGATTCATATGTATAAACAGTTCCTGTGCATCAGCTCATGACCTTGGAAGAAGGCTTTTCCAAATACGAAAGATCAAGCATGTCGATTTTATTGGACTGTCGCCTTTTCCAAACAGGTAGAGAATCTCCATTACGAGAACAAGTGTTGCGTACTTCGTCATGCATACAAGAGCTATCTGCTTGCCTGCGTGGTCCAATACATCTTGCGCTGTCGATCTCCTCTGTTCTGTATGCCATTATCATCTTCAATATGCGGTCACATTTGTGAAATCCCAATTTTGGTGAAGGTTCAATTGGGGAATCGTTGCGAGATCCCTCGTTTCTTTTAGCGTAGATGGGGCTGTCTTGGAATTGGCGTGCAGCCATCCTCGAGTAGGCACGCCATAGCACAGAACTTGCTCGTTTATTGCGTAAACTTGCATGATATGTGCGCGTAGCCATTCTGGTGGAAAGAGGCAATTGGAGAGAGAGAGAGAGAAAGAGAGAGAGAGAGAGATTTCCGTTCAGATCATGAAACAGACTGACCAATGTTTTATATGCCATCGCTAAGAGAGTCTGCAATGGTGTCATGGTGTGTGATCAGCCCATAGATCGCAATGATACGTGTTTGTGACACGAGAGAGAGAGAGAGAGAGAGAGAGAGAGAGAGAGAGAGAGAGGCGTTGAGATCGTGAAACGGGCTGACCAATGTTTTATATGTCATCCATCATCAAGTGAGTCTGCACTGGTGTGAGTTCAGCCTATAGATCGCAATGATACGTGTTTCTGACGAGAGAGAGAGAGAGAGAGAGAGAGAGAGAGATTGATTGATTGATTGATTTGCTGTGAGACTGACCAATGTTTTGTATGCCATCGATCATTCAGGAAGTCTGCACTGGTGTGCGTTCAGCCCATAGATCGCATCGCAATGGTACGTGTTTTGATTAGCTTGCTCATTGCAAATCAGTCAACTCTCAAGCAGCGTCGATGTGGATAAACTAATGACAATGTCAACGCTGCTCATATAGTAGTGAGACAAGACAAGGCACACATGTTCATGGTCGTTGGTTCTCGTAGAGAGATAGATATAGCCATGTACTAAAAGTCGTGATTGACTTTGAGGTTCTAACATTTGTAGAATTGAGAATCTGATGTAAACTGTGGCTCGTAATTTGTATTGCAATCCGCTAACATGGGCAAAGTTGAAATAATTCTAAATGGTTGTATAAGGCTATTATGCTAATCCAAGAAGTTCAATTGATTGATCATTGCATAATGTTGCACGCATTTTAAACAAATAAATTTTTCATTATATCATGATTCATACGATATACATGCATGATGTAGGTAGCAGAATGCATCATTTCTTAACACTAGTTTTCTTCATGAATTATGAACTTAGTTGAAAATTACTAACACTCTTTTCATATTTTAAATTTCTTTTTGTCTTTGAGAGAATGATAGACATTTAAAATACGTGAGTCTATGAAATGGTTGCATAATTAGTCAAGATTAAAAGTCCATCCCTTGGTTGGAATAATCCATTTTCGTATACATGCAATTGTGCATGATGCATGAGGTCATTATAGTGTTCTATGGATTTTTTAACCCATCTTTTATGCTGTTACTTATTAATATCATACTATACGCGGAAACTTAGATTCTGTATTTCGAGAAGCTTGGATTGTTTGCTTCACAATTTCATGGTGCTTGAGAAGAATGATGACTCTTTATATGCACATCATTCAACACACCGTAAAATCCATTATTCAAGGATGGAAAAGCTTTCATTAAGACTACCCTTTGGTTCTATTTATGCATGCATTCCACCATTATTTTGGTCTAGTATTTCTTGATTCACATGGTCTAACTTTGAAGAGGCTTTTGTGAAAATGACATAGTATGTGAAGGCATATAGGCTGGTTACTATAGCGTACTATGGAAGCCATGCGTATTATGCATCTATAATGGTGGTCATGGCCTAACCCTATTCATGAGTTTTCTTGTTGGAAATGTGGTAGGCCCATAACAAATCTCATAGGTCCATGGTTCCATAGGTCCAAGATAAATTCCAGCAATCCTCCAATATTGACAAAACATTAACATACCACACTTAATCATACAAATGATGAGACAAAGATAGAGAAATATTAGACAACATGTGTAAAGTGTTATGTAAGCCATTGCTTACTCACACTATCATATATACCAATGTTCAATGTACAATGTGGGAGCAAAACTCTCAACCACTCTATGTGAACAAAAATAGATGGAAGAGTGAATGTACAAATGTAACAAACATATTCAGATGTATGGACAAAAATCTGAATATACATGAGATGTGTGACCTAATAGGTTGTAGAAGAGTGAATATGAGCGAGAGAAAGAGGAAGGATCACTCTAAAACTAATAATAAACAAACCCTCATCTAATCTTAGACTATTAAGGACCCTAGGTTAGATACGTGTGTGAAGAGATCACATACTTATAAAAGTAGCAAAGAATGCTAACAAGTTTGCTGCGAGAAATCCTCAAACTTATATGAACATACCTTCTCTAACACATCATCCAAATATGCATAAAGCATACATGTACTGATTCTCTTGTACCTATGCCGAATAGGACTCCTCCTCATATGGATGCCACTGCCTCCATAAACTCCAAGTAGTACCTGTGTGCATAAAGAGAATATGTACCTGAATTCTTAACATAAGATGCAAATCTTATGTTAACCACCATCCAATGTCTTTGAAGTAACCCGAAATCCTCATGTATAAGACAATCTTCAAATACATCATGTGAATGGCCGATCCACACCACCAAGCTGCTACGGGGTAAATCCTCTCCATAAGCAAGAGTGTGAGCACACTCTTCTTCAAGAAGAAGAACTCCATAGCTGCTCCTCAACATGCTCCAAGATAGAACCATGGCTGCCCCATGTGCTAGAAGCAACACCTCAAAGAGGTACCAAGCTTCCAAAGCTTGTGTTGCAAAAGGTGTAGGATGAATAATGTGTCCCCAAAGTGCTTCTTTTATAGTATATGATTGTCCCTTGAAAAGCTATACCAAAAAGAATAAAACAAGCGATTGTTCTGTTCAAAAAATACCTTCGTGAAAGCTCCATCTAAAAATTGTGTCATCCAATGAGAAAAACTAAAAACACAATTTGCATTTTGCTTCACGCTGTCGACTGCCGCTGATAGGTTTTGAACCCTCACCAACACATTGAGAGGCTTTTCATCTATCCACGTGCCTAGCGCCTTTTTCTTGTACAAGGAGTGAGATTAAACTCTACACATACTGTAGCAACTTGAGCAAGTTTGATCAATGAGACATTGAATCAATGTTTTTCCAACAATCCCCCTGACAATGTCATATTGGTAAAATCTGGACTGGATTTGCAAACTTCATAATCTTCAAACTTGTACTCCCCAAATTGACCTTCAAACCTTTTCTTCAAAAGTCTTCTTTAAAACTGAATTTGACTTTTCTTCAAAAAACCTAAACTTGCTTAATAAGAACCATAATACTTGAGAAAATCTGCAAACTAGATATCCAATAGTGTACCTATCAAGCAATCATTTTCTTGACAACAAATGTAGCAAGTACTGACTCTGAACCTGCTATCTTCTGTCTTCTCAAACCTGAAAACATACACTAGGATCCACAAATTTGCATTTACCTTATGAAGGCTTTCTCAACGTACTTCTGTTGTGTCATGTAAATACACTAAACAAAATCAGGAACTGAATCCTCGAACATGTGACTGACAACTCACAACTTACTATATTATGAACACTAGCTGGTTCACCTCTGACTGTACTCAACTCAACTCAACTCATCTCAACTCATGAGTTTCATCAAAAAATCTATCTATGATGCCATCATGTCTTCATCCTTGTTCTATCTATAAATCCTTCATACCTCTTTCCTTCATAATCTAGTATAAACATATATGTGTGCTCTTCTCAAACATACCTCTCTAAAATATCAAGCTTCTCTTCAATAGAACTCTGGAACCTTCTCCTAAACAGGAACACCCTAACAGGAACTTTCTCCAAACATTCTCCTTCCTTCTTCTTTCAAAACTGGAACATAAAGAGAAACTGACAAAGGAAATATAGGAATACATGAAATAGGAATACCTATAGATATGAGTTTGCATTCTTTCACATATAGCTGAAAATAAGTCTTCATGTTTCATCACCCCTCTCGATGACTTAAGACTAGTATCCAGAATTCTTCAAATATATCAGACTTTATGAAATTCGATACGTCTTCCTTCTTTCAATAAATCTGATTTTCAGTGATCAATACATGTATCTGAAACAAAATCTTTGAACCCTTTTTATTAGCACTCTACACATGCGAATAGCTTTCTCTATCATTCCTCAACTTCCCAAATTATAGAATACGGTTAGCTGATCTATCATAAAAACCTTACTGAAGCATTTTAGGATTCATAACCTTCTACAACATAACAAGTATATTCTTCCATCCCTCCGTAACACAAATCTGATAGAATCTGAATCTTTGACTTACTTCCTCCAATGCTAAGAACCTTCTCAAACAAAGGATAGACAACTGACTCATAAATACTCAAGATCTTTACAAGATCTATCTAGATCCATCAAGATCTCTCCAACAAAATAACTGTGTAGAATCTGCTCTCATCAAACCTTCATGAGTGAATGTTTGATTTGCTACCTGAATGTCTCCAAGTGTCCATGCTTCTCACATAAAGTTGTAAAAACTTTTCTTTAACCAAATCCTTTCCAAGGATCTGCAACTTCTACTTGAAACATAAATGGACGAACTTCTCACCTTGAGAACTCCAAAAGCTGCGAGTTGATACTTCAAATATTCATATTCTACCTGGGTGAAATGTGATAATATCTGCTTGATTTTCTTTTGGCTAACTCCTCTTCTCAATCAAGTGATAGGATCTGAATTGGAACACCTTTTTGAATACAAGCATGTATCCAAAAATCAAGACAATCATAGAAAGTAGATTCTCCAACTGACTAGTACATCAATAATTCTGAAATTTCTGAAGTTTTCTAAAAATTATGAATATGAGGTAACCTTTCCAAATACAAAACTTCAACCCAAGTCTTCAACATCTGCTCCAAAAAACTCTTTACCTCAAGAGTTAGATAAAGAAGAGATATACTTCTCTGCAACTTGTCATATATCAAGTAGCTCTGAATTGACACTCCATGAATTCTTTGAGGGAACATATCAGTTGCCTGCTCAAAAACTTCAACTTATATATAAATCATACAAATGAGTCAAACTATACAAGTTGTCTTCAAAATCTTCTGCTTTTCTTTCTCTCAATGCAATTCTTTGTCAAGTCTACTAAATCATGACCAAGTATAATGCAAAATAAAAATCTGCTTCTTCTTTAAACTTTCTTCACACAAGATGTTCTTGTAGACTTGTCTTTGGATGTAGAGGATAAAATAGGAAAAGTATATGGAAAATATATGAGAAAAGGAAGTCTTACTTTCCTTTTGGAAATATTGGACTTTCTTCTTCTATATCTTTCTTCCACCTGATGATGTCAACATCTTCAAAGTTCTCTTCCATACCTTTTGTTCTCTTCATCTTGAACACTCTTAACTTCTTCAAATGAACTCTTTCTCTTCCTCTAATGTTAAGAGTAAGAGACAAAACAAACATGGTATACAAATGGAAGTGAACATAGATCATGTTTTAACATCTCCTAATATCCTTGAATCAAAATTCTTCTTCAAATGATTGATATGACTGAATTCACCAACCTTTTGTCTGAATGATGAATTACCTTTCTAGAGTCACCTCTCTAGATCAAATTCTGTACCTGGATATTCAACCAACTTACAACATAAAATTGGTTGAACACAAAATTCATCCCATCTCCAAATTTGTCTTCTTAGGTGAGCTTTTTTTCCATGAAAGAGATCTCTCAAAACTCTCTACAAAACCTCTAAATAGCTATTTTGATGTAACCTTTAACTTTCAATCCTTGAATCCTTCAAATATCTTCATAACTACTCTTCTAAGACATGACCTGCAAATGATAATCTGATAGTAGAAACTGATACCTATGATTTGATGGTGATCTGATTCCTTCATCTTCTCCAAACCATTGTTCTTCCTTGAATTTGAAGTAGCCTTCTCTTCATCAAGTCTTGGGGTCTTCAAATAATACTTTTGTACATACTTCCCAGAAGTATTCGGCTGCTAACAGATCATCAACTTCATACTCCACACTGATGAATAAACATGTGACTGAATTGTCTAATTCTCAAATCTCAACTCATCTAGATTAAGTGTGTATGTCAAATGTCAAATGTCAAATGTTATAAGATGCTTTTAAATCATATGTTGTAAACCTGGAAGTCTAGGAACTTGTGAATATAAGAGCCTGAATGAACTCTGATATCAAAACCCTAAAGCTCTGATACCAAATGTTGGAAATGTGGTAGGCCCATAACAAATCTCACAGGTCCATGGTTCCATAGGTCCAGGATAAATTCCAGCAATCTTCCAATATTGACAAAATATGAACATACCCCACTTAATCATACAAATGATGAGACAAAGATAGAGAAAGATTAGACAACATGTGTAAAGGGTTACGTAAGCCATTGCTTACTCACACTATCATCTATACCAATGCTCAATGTACAATGTGGGAGCAAAACTCTCAACCACTCTATGTGAACAAAAATAGATGGAAGAGTGAATGTACAAATGTAACAAACATATTCAGATGTATGGATAGAAATCTGAATATACATGAGATGTGGGACCTAATATAGTGTAGAAGAGTGAATATAAGTGTCAGAAAGAGGAAGGATCAGTCTAAGATTGATAATCAAAAAACCCTCATCTAACCTTAGGCTATGGAAGACCCTAAGTTATATACGTGTGTGAAGAGATCACATACTTAAAAAAGTAGCAAAGAATGCTAACAAGTTTTCTTCCAGAAATCCTCAAACTCATATGAACATACCTTCTCTAACACCTGATCCAAATATGTATAAAGCATACATGTATTGATTCTCTTGTACCTATGCTGAATAGGACTCCTCCTGATATGGATGCCACTGCCTCCATAAACTCCAAGTAGTACCTATGTGCATAAAGAGAATATGTACCTAAATTCTTAACATAAGATGCAAATCTTATGTTAACCACCATCCAATGTCTTTGAAGTAACCCGAAATCTTCATGTAGAAGACAATCTTCAAATACATCATGTGAATGGTCGATCCATACCACCAAACTGCTACAGGGTAAATCCTCTCGATAAGCAAGAGTGTGAGCACACTCTTCTTCTTCAAGAAGAACTCCATAGTTTCTCCTCAACATGCTCCAAGATAGCACCATGGTTGTCCCATGTGCTAGAAGCAACACCTCAAAGAGGTACCAAGCTTCCAAAGCTTGTGTTGCAAAAGGTGTAGGATGAATAATGTGTCCCCAAAGTGCTTCTTTTATAGTATATGATTGTCCCTTGAAAAGCTATACCGAAAAGAATAAAACAAGTGATTGTTCTGTTCAAAAAACGCCTTCATGAAAGCCCATCCGAAAATTGCGTCATCCAATAAGAAAAGCTAAAAATACAGTCTGTGTTTTGCTTCACGTTACCGACTGTTGCTGATAGGTTTTGAACCCTCGCCGATGCGTTGAGGGACTTTTGATCTATCCACACGCCCAGCGCCTTTTTCTTGTATACAAGGAGTGAGATTAAACTCTACACATATTGTAGCAACTTGATCAAGTTTGACCTATGAGACATTGAATCAATGTGTTCCCAACATTTCTTTGGTGGCTTTCTTTGGATATTCCATAGGTAGGTAAGGAATTTTTTATATATTGGAGACAAACTTAACCCACAACCTTGGAGCATTTGAATATGATTTTCTGAAGTGCTATTGACATGATCATGAGAATATCAAATATTTTGGGAGTGAAATTTAATTTGCTTTTTCTTAACTAGATCCTGGAAGTTGATGTAGCTTGTTGTTGGGGAAGGTTGCACACTTTTCTCTACTTTCTAGTCATAAAATCATAGCCTTTAGAGTGCTCAATTGCCTAGTAAATTTGGATTGGAGTCCTCAAACTGACTCTCAAACTCATGAGAGAAGAGATAGTTGTGATCTTAGTTATTTTCATGACATTCGATTAGAGGCATGGCATGGACACTATATAGATAGACTTCTCCTTGAGAAATTTGGAAAATACTAAAAGCCTCACCTAGTGTTATATTTAAGGATGTTCATAAGAGAGACATATGGTTCGAGAGCCTACTAGGTCCTATTTCCAATTATAGGTTTTCTAAGATGTTTTAGATATGCCGATTCACTTCCAAGATAACATCTTTGTTTAGAGATTATAAGAGAGTATGCTCCTGTAGTCAAACTTCCCTTAGTGTATGGGGATTCCCACCCTTTAAAACTATGGTGCAAGATGGAAGTATCTATTCATCTATTTTGGAAATGATGTGTATGGACTTAGGATCACTAGCACACTTTTGCCCCCTTTAGAAGGCTTGTTTCCCTTGGCTTTCTTATATGCCTATAACCCTAATGGGCTACTTGTCCTTGTATGGTCACTTAGTGATACACTACTGATGTGATCCAGTCTTTCTCTCCTTCCTTATGTTCTTTGCTTGCTTTCATAGTCTCCAAACTCTAAAAAATAGGTATCAAACAGG
The DNA here is from genome assembly GCA_020310875.1 of Ceratopteris richardii. Lineage (NCBI taxonomy): Eukaryota > Viridiplantae > Streptophyta > Polypodiopsida > Polypodiales > Pteridaceae > Ceratopteris > Ceratopteris richardii. The sequence continues at coordinate 111,707,374 of CM035427.1, forward strand.
GTCGTCACTTTCTTCAGGTCATTATCAATAGCCTTCCGACCATGGTCTCAAAATCACACCAAAATAGGTGAGCATACTTGGTGTCATTGCTTTTGCACCATTCAAGTCATACATTTCCAAGTATGCATTAATATAAGGACACATTACAAGGTCATGCATAGACACAGTTGAGAATTCCAGGCACATGAGACACATTTGACATTTCATGTTTTTGTAGCTCTATTTTGTGCAAGTCAAGGACTCATTAATCTTGAGGAGCCTAGGTAGAACTCATATTTCAGATTTCATAATTTTAGAGCTCATTTAAGCCCTCAAATAGCATGAGGAACTTAGTTTTTAACTAGGTTGGTCATTAGGTTTGAAATCAGCCAAAACTAGTCAAAAAACTATAAAAAGAGCTAGAGAGCTCATTTTTGGGTGTTAGCAAGTTAGAGAAAGAACTTCTTGAAGAGTGTAGTTGGGTTATTGAGAATCAAAGCTTCCATTGTTCCTATCTTTGTTATCTTGCCTTGTGTACATGTGTGTGTGTATGTGCATGTAGGTGATTGTCACTCACATTTGCTCACCACAATTGCTCACGACCTTCATATCCTCATCACGCCTTTGCATATTGACAAGTAAAGAAGGTGGTGCTCATGCTTGGGCTACAATATGGAAATTAAAAAAAAAATTGGCACATTATCCATGATGAAATAAGCTTAATAAGCCATAATGAAATAATCCACTTCTTCTATAAACAAAAAATGACATGCAAGCCATAAAACCATAGGCGAAAAAATCCTCCACCTAAAAAAAAACAATCCACCAACAAAAAGACATTCTACTTGAAAAAAAATGTATTGTCTATGTATGTGTATGTTTACGTATGTGTTTGTGTGTGTATGTATGCGTATGTGTATGTGTGTGTATGTGTATGCATATGTGTTTGTATATGTATGTGTGTGTATGTATGTGTGTGTATTTATGTGTGTGTATGTATGTGTGTGTATGTATGTGTGTGTATCATGTATGCATGTATGTATGTACGTGTGTATGTATGCATGTATGTATGTGTGTGTGCTTAACTATGTAACAATGTATAATGTAGCACAGAGTTGGACTTTGTAACTATGTATAATGTAGTATAGATTTTATTTTCACCTACTTTTTATATTCATATTAATTATTATCCATGATTCATGGTATTCCATACATTCTTGATTCTCATAAAAAATGTATTGCATACATTCCAAATTTTGATACAAAAATATATTTTAACTTTAGACACACCCAAGGAATTATATTTCTAACATTAAAAGAAGAACAGCAATGGATGAAATAAAGAGACTAGATATCAAAATCATTATTGCAAGTTTATAAGTGTGTGTGTGTGTGTGTGTATACAAGGATGATGATCGGGAAGGGGTTGCCATACCAAGAGATCTAGAAGTCACCAATGTAGAGATAGATATCCTTTGTGCATCGGATCTCCAAGAGGATGCTAGAATAGAGGACTTTTGAAGCAAGCACTTGTATGTACTTATTTGTGTTTAATTATTTGCTACTTTTTTGTAGACTAATATTTTTCTATATTACCATTATTATTGTATGCTAATTATTTGAGTTTTCTGCTGAAGAGCACAACGGGATACAGTCCAACGTTCACTCTACATTCCATGATAAAGGAGCAATTTTTAGAGTTCATATCCCAGGAATCTCTCACTTATCAGGTTGTCTCATGATAGTACTAGATCTCTTGTAGAAGCACTCCCATCGAAGGCACTCCCTTTGATGGGACTACTCCCATTGGTGGCACTCCCTTTGGTAGGACTACTCCCAGCGATGGTAGTACAACTACGAGCGACACTCCTAGCTTTATAACTCCACCATGAACATCTTCTTAACCATCCCCTAGTATGTCTAGTAGTTGAGTTATGCGCCAGCATTCCACACCACGACATGATACTGGCGCTGGCCTGTCTCATCCATCTAGGTCACATTTTAGAGGAGCAGGTTCCAGACATGGAGCTACAGGTGGGTTTGGAGGAGGAGGAAGATGTCGTCGGGGTGGTGCAATGGACATTGCATCACCCAAAACTACTCCTAGAGCGAGTACCTCAGATGCAAGAATGCCACACAGTACACCACATACGCCTTGGGGTGCTCATGACCATGACGACTCCAAGGTGTACCGTATGTGTGATGGAGCTCCAATGATGAATGCATATAGAAATTAGGCCATCCATCAACACATATGATGGTTGTGCACAATACAATTTGCGGACTTTGTCATGGTCAAATGGAGTAAACAGGACAAGGATCGCAAACATTACATCATGGAGGTGATCTATCGCAGTACTGGCCAGCACCTAGGGATCCTCTTATCACCTCAGAGCAGATTCAGCACATGGTATGTGAGGTGATGTCCCATCGATGATCAAAGGCTTGCGATGCTTTTAGAAGAGGGTTACCAAAGCATGTATGGCTAGATGCTAAGGAGTGGGAGATGATTTGCAATGAACAATAGCAGACTCCTGACCGATGTTATCAGCAGTGAGATGCGATGACCACACATCTAGATGGTTCGAGCATCATATTTGGGTAGCAATGGGTATATGACACTACTCATCCTGAGTTTGTAAGTATCATTTTGATGAACAAATTTGATTGTGTTAAGCATGTCATGTTTGTTGATCTCATGTTTTGCATGTTTGTTATAAGAGTTGGTAGTGGGTCATCTTCCAACACAAGCAGAGGAGGCTTATGGATATCGTCATGGGTTGGTCGCACTGTTGAAGGAATTGAATGGACATGATGCAGTCATTTCATGGGAGCATCTATCATGAAGTGATCTTATGAACTTGTTTTAGTGTTTTTTAGTTGTTATTTATGAATATTGTTTCAATTTGTCTCATTTCATGAATGTGCTTTGTTGCAGGACTGTGGATATAGATGTTTTGATCCCTCCGGTTTTGTATATGGCAGTGTGCCATAGTTTTTTATTTGTCTCATATATGATAGTGGTGCATCATAATTTTGTATCTAGTTTATATATGGCAGTGGTTTGCCACATTTTGTATTTGGCTCATATATGGTAGTGGTTTGCCACACTTTTATACATGGTTCATGTATGGAATATCTCTTTTAGTACATGTTTTATTTATGGAATATCTCATTTGTACATGGTTCATGGTTCATTATGCTCCTACATATCTCTTTTATGTTTGACAATGTGTTTTGCTTTATCAAATCTTGTTTTGTTGTCGGCCATCTAAACCCTAAATCTCCAACCACTAGAGTACTTGTCACATGTACTCGGTGCTACACAAAAGCATTGCCATGTATATGAGCATGCCCAATGCCATACTGATGCTTATACCGATGATTTTTCCTAGTGACATACCAATGTTTATACCGGCAATTTTGATAACGATGCTTGTATCGATGTTGATACCATCGGTTTGTAGGTAAATACCAGCACATAGATCGATAAAAATGTACCGACATTCATATTGAAGCTTATACCAGTGGTACTAAAGATGTATTGATGCTTATACCAGTGCCCATATTGATGCTCATATTGACATTATCATACTGACGTTTATACCAGTGCTTATACCGACACCATGGCCAAATTGCCCATATGTATTTGTGTCGGTATAAGGGCAGGTATAAGGCTCATATGTTATAGTGCATGTGGTTGTAGGGTCAAAAAATATCTACCTAAACAAATGTGGGATAGATTGAAAATATCAAAAGATAGAAAAGCAAAAAACCAAAGACTCTTAGACATGAAGCCCATAGTTAAGCTCCATAAAAATAATAAGGTAAAACAATTGAAAGGAAAATTCTAAAAGTAGGACATATATTTTTTCATATTCCTTCATGATTCATCTGACTTCCATTTTCTAAAAATTTTTGGATGATTGATATATTATTTTGATGTTTATTCACCTATTTTTTTATACATAATAATATTTTCCATGATTCATGGTATTCCATACATTCTGATTCTCATAAAAAAATGTATTACATACATTCCGAATTCTGATATAGTGTAGAAGAGTGAATATAAGTGTCAGAAAGAGGAAGGATCAGTCTAAGATTGATAATCAAAAAACCCTCATCTAACCTTAGGCTATGGAAGACCCTAAGTTATATACGTGTGTGAAGAGATCACATACTTAAAAAAGTAGCAAAGAATGCTAACAAGTTTTCTTCCAGAAATCCTCAAACTCATATGAACATACCTTCTCTAACACCTGATCCAAATATGTATAAAGCATACATGTATTGATTCTCTTGTACCTATGCTGAATAGGACTCCTCCTGATATGGATGCCACTGCCTCCATAAACTCCAAGTAGTACCTATGTGCATAAAGAGAATATGTACCTAAATTCTTAACATAAGATGCAAATCTTATGTTAACCACCATCCAATGTCTTTGAAGTAACCCGAAATCTTCATGTAGAAGACAATCTTCAAATACATCATGTGAATGGTCGATCCATACCACCAAACTGCTACAGGGTAAATCCTCTCGATAAGCAAGAGTGTGAGCACACTCTTCTTCTTCAAGAAGAACTCCATAGTTTCTCCTCAACATGCTCCAAGATAGCACCATGGTTGTCCCATGTGCTAGAAGCAACACCTCAAAGAGGTACCAAGCTTCCAAAGCTTGTGTTGCAAAAGGTGTAGGATGAATAATGTGTCCCCAAAGTGCTTCTTTTATAGTATATGATTGTCCCTTGAAAAGCTATACCGAAAAGAATAAAACAAGTGATTGTTCTGTTCAAAAAACGCCTTCATGAAAGCCCATCCGAAAATTGCGTCATCCAATAAGAAAAGCTAAAAATACAGTCTGTGTTTTGCTTCACGTTACCGACTGTTGCTGATAGGTTTTGAACCCTCGCCGATGCGTTGAGGGACTTTTGATCTATCCACACGCCCAGCGCCTTTTTCTTGTATACAAGGAGTGAGATTAAACTCTACACATATTGTAGCAACTTGATCAAGTTTGACCTATGAGACATTGAATCAATGTGTTCCCAACATTTCTTTGGTGGCTTTCTTTGGATATTCCATAGGTAGGTAAGGAATTTTTTATATATTGGAGACAAACTTAACCCACAACCTTGGAGCATTTGAATATGATTTTCTGAAGTGCTATTGACATGATCATGAGAATATCAAATATTTTGGGAGTGAAATTTAATTTGCTTTTTCTTAACTAGATCCTGGAAGTTGATGTAGCTTGTTGTTGGGGAAGGTTGCACACTTTTCTCTACTTTCTAGTCATAAAATCATAGCCTTTAGAGTGCTCAATTGCCTAGTAAATTTGGATTGGAGTCCTCAAACTGACTCTCAAACTCATGAGAGAAGAGATAGTTGTGATCTTAGTTATTTTCATGACATTCGATTAGAGGCATGGCATGGACACTATATAGATAGACTTCTCCTTGAGAAATTTGGAAAATACTAAAAGCCTCACCTAGTGTTATATTTAAGGATGTTCATAAGAGAGACATATGGTTCGAGAGCCTACTAGGTCCTATTTCCAATTATAGGTTTTCTAAGATGTTTTAGATATGCCGATTCACTTCCAAGATAACATCTTTGTTTAGAGATTATAAGAGAGTATGCTCCTGTAGTCAAACTTCCCTTAGTGTATGGGGATTCCCACCCTTTAAAACTATGGTGCAAGATGGAAGTATCTATTCATCTATTTTGGAAATGATGTGTATGGACTTAGGATCACTAGCACACTTTTGCCCCCTTTAGAAGGCTTGTTTCCCTTGGCTTTCTTATATGCCTATAACCCTAATGGGCTACTTGTCCTTGTATGGTCACTTAGTGATACACTACTGATGTGATCCAGTCTTTCTCTCCTTCCTTATGTTCTTTGCTTGCTTTCATAGTCTCCAAACTCTAAAAAATAGGTATCAAACAGGGTCGTCACTTTCTTCAGGTCATTATCAATAGCCTTCCGACCATGGTCTCAAAATCACACCAAAATAGGTGAGCATACTTGGTGTCATTGCTTTTGCACCATTCAAGTCATACATTTCCAAGTATGCATTAATATAAGGACACATTACAAGGTCATGCATAGACACAGTTGAGAATTCCAGGCACATGAGACACATTTGACATTTCATGTTTTTGTAGCTCTATTTTGTGCAAGTCAAGGACTCATTAATCTTGAGGAGCCTAGGTAGAACTCATATTTCAGATTTCATAATTTTAGAGCTCATTTAAGCCCTCAAATAGCATGAGGAACTTAGTTTTTAACTAGGTTGGTCATTAGGTTTGAAATCAGCCAAAACTAGTCAAAAAACTATAAAAAGAGCTAGAGAGCTCATTTTTGGGTGTTAGCAAGTTAGAGAAAGAACTTCTTGAAGAGTGTAGTTGGGTTATTGAGAATCAAAGCTTCCATTGTTCCTATCTTTGTTATCTTGCCTTGTGTACATGTGTGTGTGTATGTGCATGTAGGTGATTGTCACTCACATTTGCTCACCACAATTGCTCACGACCTTCATATCCTCATCACGCCTTTGCATATTGACAAGTAAAGAAGGTGGTGCTCATGCTTGGGCTACAATATGGAAATTAAAAAAAAAATTGGCACATTATCCATGATGAAATAAGCTTAATAAGCCATAATGAAATAATCCACTTCTTCTATAAACAAAAAATGACATGCAAGCCATAAAACCATAGGCGAAAAAATCCTCCACCTAAAAAAAAACAATCCACCAACAAAAAGACATTCTACTTGAAAAAAAATGTACTGTCTATGTATGTGTATGTTTACGTATGTGTTTGTGTGTGTATGTATGCGTATGTGTATGTGTGTGTATGTGTATGCATATGTGTTTGTATATGTATGTGTGTGTATGTATGTGTGTGTATTTATGTGTGTGTATGTATGTGTGTGTATGTATGTGTGTGTATCATGTATGCATGTATGTATGTACGTGTGTATGTATGCATGTATGTATGTGTGTGTGCTTAACTATGTAACAATGTATAATGTAGCACAGAGTTGGACTTTGTAACTATGTATAATGTAGTATAGATTTTATTCTCTAGAGTTATGAGCAAGGGTTAAATTGGACCTCCATGAGGCATGATCATCAAATGCTATAGAAAAAAAAAGTAGTCACTCCAGGTAGTGTCACATGCCCACAAGCCATTTGTCAAAAACGTTCTTCTTTATTGTTATTTATAAATCGTAATTTGTAAGGGAAATAGGAAATATTGTAATTTATAAATTATAATTAGTAAAGTTCTAGTTTGGATTCAAGACCTAGAAGTTGTAAGCATGTTGTAATCGGGACTTTGAAGTTGAAAATTGTTCGATACTCATTGTTATGGCATATAACAACCCACCATCCTAAATTTCGAAGACAAACTACTCTTGTTGATACATGATGGACACTACCTCTCAAAGTATTACATGGAACACCCACTCCAATAAGGTATATCAAGGATGACAGACTCAAGAGGAGGGGAGTGTTGGCACTCAAGATCAGGCATGAGGAATGGGAGTGCATCAAAGAACTAAACACACAAGAAGAGGGAGCTTGTAGGGAGCTCTAAGAAGTATATGTCAAATTTTTAGAAGAAACTCCAATAGGAACAATGATTTCGATCACTAAAAATCATTGTAAATTTACATTTTTGCAACTCCATGTTGTGCAAGTAGAGGAGTCCTCGAGCTTGAGGAGCCAAGTAAAACTCATGTTATGGATATCATAAGTTTTAGAGATCATTTGAGCCCTCAAATAGGATCAGGAACTTAATTTTTAACTAGGCCAACCATAAGGTCTGAAACACGCCAAAACTAGTCAAAAAGTTATAAAAAGAGCTAGAGAGCTCATTTTTTAGGGTTAGCAGAAAGAGCTTCTTGATGAGTGTAATTGAGTTATTGAGAATAAAAAGCTTCCATCATACCTATCTTTGTTATCTTGCCTTGTGTGTGTATGCATGCATGTATGTGCTTGTCACTCACATTTACTTGCCACAATTGCTCACGATCTTAATATCCTCCTCATGTCTCCACGGATTGACAAGTAAAATAGGTGGTGCTCATGCTTGGGCTACAATATGGAAATTAACAAACAATTGGCACATTATCCATGAGGAAATAAGCTCAAAAATCCATAATGAAGTAATCCACTTCTACTATAAACAAAAAATGACACGCAAGCCATAAAACCATAGGCCAAAAGAAAATCCACCTAAAAAAGGACAATCCACCTGCAAAAAGATATTCTACTTGAAAAAAAGATTCTACTAATAAAACATCATATTGTATGTGTATGTCTATGTTTATCTGTGTGTTTGTGTGTGTATGTATGTGTATGTGTATGTTTATCTATGTGTTTGTCTGTGTATGTATGTCTATGTGTATGTGTGTATGTATATGCATATGTGTCCGTATATGTATGTGTGTATGTAAGTGTGTATGTATGCATGTGTGTATGTGTGTATGTATGTATGTATGTGTGTGTAACTACGTAACTATGTATAATGTAGTATAGAGTTGGACTATGTAACTATGTATAATGTAGTATAGATTTTATTCTCTAGAGCTAAGAGCAAGGGTTGAATTTGACCTCCATGAGGCATAAGCGTGAAATGCTATAGAAAAAAGTAATCACCTCAGGTAGTATCACATGCCCACATACCATTCGTCAAAAACGTTCTTCTTTATTGCTATTTATAAACCGTAATTTGTAAGGGCTATAGCAAATATCGTAATTTATAAATTGTAATTAGTAAAGTTTTAGTTGGGATTCATGACTCAGGTAGTTGTAAGCATGTTGTAATTGGGACTTTGAAGTTGAAAATTGTTCAATAATCATTGTTATGGCATATGCTAGAGTCAAGAGTTCGGACTCTGGAGTCTATAGCTTATTGTTGTCTTTGGCTATTGCTCACTGCTCATTGGACACAGCAATGGAAGTTGGAGCTTGGCATACTACATAGAATCATTATGTCGTCATCAGGACTATAATAAACAATTGTGAGAGTAGAAAAAAGCGGAATAGATAGAACAGAGTGGTAGATGAACTGCATTAGGAGTTACATGTACAACCATTTCCTGTGCATCACCTCAGGACCTTGGAAGAAGGCTTTTCCAAATACGATAGATCAAGCATGTCGATTTTATGGGACTGCCGCCTTTGCCAAACGGGTAGAGAATCTCCATTACGCGAAGAAGTGTTGCGTACTTCATCATGCATACAAGAGGGACCTGCTTGCCTGCGTGGTGCGATACATCTTACGCTGTCGATCTCCTCTCTTCTGTACGCCATTATCATCTGCAATATGCGGTCACATTTGTGGAATCCCAATTTTGGTGAAGGTTCAATCGGGGAATCGTTGCGAGGCCCCTCGCTTCTTTTAGCGTAGATGAGGCTATCCTGGAACTGGCGTGCAGCCATCCTCGAGTAGGCACGCCACAGCACAGAACTTGCTCGTTTATTGTGTAAACTTACATGAGATGATGCGCGAGTAGCCATTCTGTTGGAAGGAGGCAAATGGAAGCGGCGGAGAGAGAGAGAGAGAGAGAGAGAGAGAGAGAGAGAGAGAGAGAGAGATTTGCGTTGAGATCGTGAAACGGGCTGACCAATGTTTTATATATGCCATCCATCGTTAAGGGACTCTGCACTGGTGTGCGCTCAGCTACCTCCGGCATAGCTCACTACCTCCGGCATAGCTCCTTGGAAATGCATCAACGTGTTTTTGACTAGCTTGCTCCCTGGAAATGAATCAACTCTCAAGCAGCATCGATGTAGATAAGCTAATGACACTGTCAATGCTGCCCATGTAGTGAGACAAGGCACATGTTCATGGTCATTGGTTCTCTTAGAGAGATAGATATAGCCATGCACTAAAAGGCGTGACAACGGAAAGCTTTGTGTACGTCAATGAGCTTGTGAGCATAGACTTTTAGTAACGCATCTTTGTTCATCATGTGAGCATAGACTAAAGATTGAAGCCAAATGGCAGCACTCCCAAAAAAAAAATGTAGTGATATGGAATATGAAGTAAATGTCATTGGTAACAATAATAAAGGAAACTAAATTAATAATTTATTTTTTTTAAATGTGAAGAGTAAGTAAAAAAAGCAATTTTATTAGAATGATATCAACGAGTTTAGGGAGTGAAGGTAGCAAAAAGGGATTAAGCATATCGGATTTAAATATTTCTTAGAAAGTACATAGAAAAATTCCATACCATTTTTTGTATGGTTCCGAGTTCTTTCATTTGGGAATAATATAAGAGTGAAATTCTAGAGAGCATCCATAATCCCTTGCAAATGTTTATCCCTTGGGGGGGGGACACTTCCCTATGGTTAAAAAGGGTCAGATTGTCTCAACAGGTCATTAATGAAAAAGGAAAATCGTACAAAAAGGAAGAGCTTATCTAACTTACACAAACCACCCAGCTCATGTATATTTCTTTATGCAAAGGATGCAATCATGAAATATCATCGAGAGATATATCTCTCTATATCGAAAAATATACACATTGTGAGGTTGCAACCCGAAATCAAAACACTCTTCCCCAAAAATGATGTTGCAAGCCAAGTCAAGCAAAGCAAGCAAGTAGGAGAATGTAGGCTAAGGATTGTGTTATGTGGTTGAAAGCGATGGAAAATGAGATGATGCCAATTCTCAAGAACCACAGTCACGAGTTGGTCACTTCACTAGAAGGTAAGAAAGCATTCCCTTGTAAATGGGTGCACAATCTAAAATTTTCTATCATGTAGGACTTTGTTAGCATTTGATGTTGTAATCAAAGACCTCCTTGAACTTTCCCTTTTCTAGGTTGCATTCTTCCTTCTCTTTCCTAGTCTCCCTTAATGCCTTGTTAGGGATTTGCTCTCCATGAGAGTTTATACGTTCTGGGACTTCAGTCACCATGTAAAATCTACCTATTTTGTCAACATTTAAGCCACCTTTCAGTTTGAAAACAAAAATACTAGGATCAATCAGTCCTTGGGCTCTTTGAGTACTATCATTATAGAAGAATGTATCTCTTATGACATTTATCTGGGAGTATGTCAGCTTAGCTTAACTGAATACCTACCTTCCTCTTGCACTATCCGGTCATGATTGATTACTAGGGTTTTCATATCTTGAGAAGTAGAGGCAAACATTGTCTTATGCTCATTATATGATTTGTTAAAGGATTCTACTACAATTCTAGGAGGCTGATTAGTACTAGTTAATATTCTAGTTGCTACTTTTTTGTGACCTATATTCAATGCCCAAATGTCTGCTTGATCTAAGGTACATACATTCTAGACACTCTTCATAATATAGACACAAACGATCCATAGGAATTCCTCACTTCCTTTTCCCTGCTCAAAAATAATTGTATTTACGATTGATGCCTTCTCCTTTATAGGTGAAGTGGCTTGTAGCAATTTGTGTAACCCACTTACCATATACACATCCATCAAGTCATCATCCTAAGGGATTTTATATCCTCTCCAAACATTAGTGATTATCGACTTTCCTCTAGGGGTGGTCACTGTATCTCCACTATCAGGTCTAGGAGGGTTTTCTGGTTCCTCAACTTCTCCTCTTTCATTCAGCCTCTCTAGGTGCTCTATCACTACATATATGTGTCCTAACTTATCAATGTAAAATCCTCCTTCATGTTTGACAGTCAGTCTTGCATCAACATCTCAATCTATAGAACTTTTATTTCTAGATAGATACCTATTGAGGCCATCTAGGTATATGAGTAGTCCATGCACATTAGTGGAAATGTATTGCAGGGATGTCCTATACTCCCCTTCTATTGCTAACATGAGTCTGGCCAATGGCACTGAGTTGTCCATCTGCTATGAAGCCATAATACGATCTCCTTCTGAGTCACTAGATGTCTCCAAGGAGATATAATGGATACTCTTTTGTAACACTTCCCACCAATGATATTACACTTCTTCGACTCCCTAGCACTCTTCCAAATCTTAGGTTTATTCACCACTTAATGTCTTGGGTCTCCTTGGGTGATGTATTAACTCTAGGGTGTAGCCTAGGTCAATGATAAAACACTAGAAACTTTAATTTTTTTTCTTTTGAGCTCTTTTGTATCTCTTTCTTTTTCCCATGATACACAATACTTATCATGGCTATGATACATGATATTGCCAAGGTGCAATACATGATAAGTGAAGCAAACCATACAGCATATCTAAACTCTAAAATACATAACACCTCAGCCTAGACAATACATGATATTAGACCTCATGATATGATACTTCTCTTGGACATGATACACGATACTTTGATATGTTACGATACATGACACTCAAGTATTCACAATACAATACTTGAGGTTAATGTAAGGAATTGAACTCACAACCTCTTGGTTAGGAATGTGATGGGCTAACCACTTGCCCCAAAAGCCATGGTTGAGGATTACTTCCTAATCCTCTCTCTTAGGGTGTGGTTCAACCATCTCCTACCAGGATTATGTTACATTCTTCCCCCCTTGAACTCCTAGGGAATGTACCCTGACCAGCTATGGGACTGGCAGGATGTACCCTGGATGTACCCTGGCAGGATGTACCCTGACCAGCTATGGGACTGGCAGGATGCACCCTCACACAGTTTCTTGAACACTCAATCAAATGCCACCCAAGGATTCCCAAGGAATTCAAACTTCCAACCTAGCTCATTGGAAAGTTCATTCCGAGAGCTTTCCAACGGTATATTACACGCCTCAATCCGACCTACGGATTGGGAGATACACCCCAATCATTGTAAGGTCCATCATTGAAATCGACGCGCGCCTTCCACAATTCCTACCCTTTCACATGGAGGATGCCCAAGCGCCTTTTTTAGAGGCCATTGGATCATTCCACCTTGCCCAAGCCTACTTCCTAGGCTCTGATACCAATGTAAGGAATTGAACTCACAACCTCTTGGTTAGGAATGTGATGGGCTAACCACTTGCCCCAAAAGCCATGGTTGAGGATTACTTCCTAATCCTCTCTCTTAGGGTGTGGTTCAACCATCTCCTACCAGGATTATGTTACAGTTAACATGACACATGATACAAGATGGGGTAGCGATATACGATACACGATACTAAGGCTCATACGATATGACACCAGAATTGATCAGAATACACGATATTGACCCCTTCTTGCAATTCACGATACTTGGGAAGTATCGATGGTACATGATATTGGATTGTCACAATACTCAACGTGGCAATACACAATACCTAGGTATTGTGATACACAAGGAATGCAAGGTATCGCCGATACACGATACCTACCAAGTATCATGACAGACGAGAATTTTGGTATCATGATACCAAAACTCAACCAGTCATGATAGACTTTGCAAAGTCAAAATGTATTTTTTGTAAATATGTGCAAATGGTGCCCTCTGTCACCTCTATGTGCCTCTCGTTACAAAAAATCTACTTAATCCCCCCCCAAAACATCACTCATGATACTCCGTTTGTGTCATCTCACGCCCTATGAATGATCAAGCAAAGTTTGTCACTTATTCTTGATGGGATGCTCACCTCAAAGCATGTGTTGCTCAGCTTTTGGCTCCAAACTTGCTCTATGCACCAATTTCTAGACAATATTTGCTCTACAATACCTATCGCCAATTCACTCTACCATACTTGTATTCAAACAAGTGACTGTAGATGTGTGATTTTTGGGTGTTAGTCTCTAGCTATGACTAAAGACTCAAGGAAAAAGTTGAAAGTTAAAAGAAAAATGTTTTGTGAAATTCGGGAATGAACTATCTACTCTAATTCCACACTCTCCTTCCTATTTCCTAATCCTAACTCCTTCCACTCTCACACCTAAACCCAAAAACTTGTCACACAAACCACAAGTGTACGGAGTAACAAGTGCAAGAAAAGTTTTGACTTGCCAAGCAATTGAAATCACTTCTTCATGCTCCCTACCTTGACGACAAAGCTATAACCATCATGTAAGCACCTTGATCAGACTTGATCCCCAACAATGGCACCAAAAACATGTGTACCTAAGCTCACGATGTCCTAGGGACTTGTGATGAAGGAGACTATACCTCAGTCATCAACAAATGCATATAGTGGTGGATTGATACACGCATTAAATTATCAATCTGTGGCCTTATAACATATCAAGTGTATGAGGATATGTGCTTTTGGGATCGTTAATGAAGTGAATGTGCAAATGATGTATGCATTTTAAGCTTAACTGCCTCTCATGTCACCTACCTCACAGGAAGTGCGTATTGTGATACTTGTAATAGTAGTAAGCATAAATTAAGTCATATCTCTCAGTTTTTATCTTGATTCTAGCAAGCCCTTCTTGCTAGAGAGAGATGCATCAGAATTCACCCTAGGGGTCATTCTATCCCAATATGGAGATGATGGATACCTACATCGAGTTGCATATCATTGAAGGAAATTTTCCCCTATAGAGATTAATTATGAAATCCATGATAAAGAACTTCTTGCTATAGTGGACGTGTTTGATACCTGGCATCACCATCTAGAAGGAGAAGCTCATGAAGTTAGGTGAATATGAATCACAAGAACTTAGGGTATTTTATGACCACCTGCATATTATTCCTCAATAGAAGGAAATCTTGATGCGGTAACTTTTTATCTAGGTTCGACTTTGTTATCACATATTGTCCAGGTAGCCAACAATGCCAGTGAGATGCCTTGTCAAGAAGATCTTACCTTGAACCAAAGAAAGGTGAAGAGGCCTTTGATCAACAAGAGAGTGTATTACTCAAGCCTAAGCATCTCCAATTAGTAGCCATATCTTCAAGCCATCATGAAGATTCAGCCTTGAATCATTTGATCCATGAGACTCTAGCACAAGATGAATTGTTTTGTAATGTTAAGCAGAAAACTCAAGAAGGAAAAGTCCAAGAAGCAAATGAATTTCAGGAAAAGGATGGCTTACTCTATAAGGACCTATTGTATGTCCCTCTTGGAAAGGCCGGGACTCAAATACTTCAACAACGTCATGAAAACCTTACAACAAGAAATTTTGGCAAGACTACCTTCATCAAGGCTAAGCACCATGAACATTATTCATAAAGAAATTTTTTCTGCACTTAAAGTTATTCAACAACAAGTCCAAGAGATACAAGGAAAACAACAAAGGATTTAGCAACAAAATATTCAAGATGTAATCACTAAACTTCAAAGGCAAATCTGAGAGCTACAGATCATTGTAAATCAATCTTCTTCAAGTAGCCCCATGACAACTAACATGAAGAAAAGTCCAAAAGTGATCACGCATGAGAAATTTGATGGGACAAGATCAAAGTTTTGAGGATTCATGCAACAAGTGAAGCTATTCATAAGGATGCAACTAGAGAGGTACCCAGATGATGTTTCTCAAGTAGGACTCGTAAGAACTCTATTATGTGGTCCTGATCTTTCATGGTTTGCACCTATCCTTGAGAAGGATATGGATATTTTCTAATGCTTCCATTGCATCCAAAATGTGCCAAAACCCTAAGATCGATTGTCTTCTTTCTAAATTCTAACATCTGGAGGTCTTGTTCAAATTATGGACATCATCAATAACATCATCACGTCATAACTACCATTGATGAACCGACCTTGAAAACCCATATAAGGAGGGGTTGGCCACATTCATACTCATTCTTCCGAATACCAGTCTTGGGAGCTTAAGGAGTCATGATCACCAAGTAAGTACTTTCAAAGTTCCACTTCTACTTCTTGTCTTGTTCCTTGTTCTAGTCCTGATTAGTCTAGTTCTTGGACATCTAGCATTGTCCTCTTGTAATCTTGCTGTATGAGATCTTGTCTAGTTATTTCTTGTACTTAGTTCATCTCCTTGAAGGGAGTTCTTGTAATTAAGAGATCTTGTTTCATACATATGTTCTGGGTTCACTACAACATATCAAGGGTATACCGACGTTCGGCATACCGACAGTCACGTGTCAACGTCAGTATGACCATCAAAACATTTTGGAAAACCGACTAGCCAATGTACAGCTGCGTCGATATGGGCGTCGTTATAAGCATCGGTAAATTACTAGAAATTACCGACGCTTATACCGACGCTCTGTTTTAATCGGGTCCGAGATCAAAAATTCGATATTCCGGGCATTTTGAAACTAGATCTTCTACTGTCGACTTTGCACGCGTGAACAACATACTTCTGTTTCTCTCTCTCTCTCTCTCTCTCTCTCTCTCTCTCTCTCTCTCTCTCTCTCTCTCTCTCTCTCTCTCTCTCTCTCTCTCTCTCTCTCTCTATGCCCTCCATGAGTTTTGCACACAGAGAGGCCTGACAGTAAACCTTGGCAAGACCAAGGTCATGATCTTCCACACCTCCCCCATGGTGAGGAATGGAGCAGCATTCATAGTTGGCAGTTAATAGATTGAGGTGGTCACTTCCTATGTCTACCTCGGAGTCACATTCACAAACTTGCCTGGCCCCTTCAGCATGAGACAGGCAACCACCGATAGACTCACACGAGGATATGCAGCCTTAGCCATGTTAGAGCGGAGATGTCACCAGGCACACTTCCAGGAGCCCCGC
The DNA here is from genome assembly GCA_020310875.1 of Ceratopteris richardii. Taxonomy (NCBI): domain Eukaryota; kingdom Viridiplantae; phylum Streptophyta; class Polypodiopsida; order Polypodiales; family Pteridaceae; genus Ceratopteris; species Ceratopteris richardii. The sequence goes on from CM035427.1 coordinate 111,723,929, forward strand.
ACAAAGGGGTGGCTATTTGACACACTAGTGAGACCAGCTATGATGTATGCTTCGACAGTTTGGGCACCGGGCCTCACAGTTACCCAGTGGAGTGCGATCGAGAGGCCACAAGTACGTATGATCTCGCGACTATTTCGTGGGAAACAATCAGTGCCACATGACATTATCAGGGCAGAGCTAGCTGCACCACCCATGGTAGTAGATGCACTATTCCAGACTATCTCCTTTATTCAGAGGGTGAGGGAGCTCCCTACAGAAAGACTCACACATAGAGCTTTTGAGGCATCTATACAGATATCAGAGTCGGGATATGAGAGAGCTTGGTACACTCAGGTTAGAGCATGGTTTGATAGTCATGGACTTGATATGGATAGATTGCCACCTTTTCAGTATGATCCAGACTCACCTCACATCCACCTCTCACGTCATGAGAGGAATCTTGTGCTCAGACAGGACCTTTGGTAGCTCTACATTAGTCAGACATGGCACACACCACACATGGGATCGAGACTATCGCACTATCGAGACCAGTTCTTGGACATACTAGTGGATGGTTTCATCCAGCGACCACGCTACATGGATACCTACATGCCTCATAGCTCGAGGGTGGCTATTGGCCAGTTGAGGGTCTCATCACACCGACTAGAGATTGAGATAGGCAGAGCCACAGACATTCCCCGAGAGGAGCGGCTATGTAGGATATGCAGAGTAGAGATGGAGGATGAGGAGCATTTTGTTTGCAGATGTAGCGCATATGATGACATTAGAGGCAGATACGAGACTCTGTTTACAAGGCAGCCCACCCTCCGAGAGATCATGCGCTCTAGAGATCAGCGACAGCTCGGGCGATTCTTACTAGAGATTCAGAGTCACAGAGATTCTCTCCTCCAGCCTACTGCAGCTTCCCAGACACGAGGGAGACAGAGTCAGCTCACTGACTTCTTCATTGCACGACGTGCAGTAGCCCTCCGCCCCTTAGCTCACATATCGAGAGGGGTGACTCTTCGGCAGGCTCAGACCTCTCGAGCTAGGAGACGACCCCGTGCTATAGGATATCGGGCCCTCAGACTTCACAGACACCAGATCGCAGACATCCAGGCTCGTGACCATCGCGCCATGGAGGAGAGACAATCCCGGATGATGGCAGATCCCGCTGCAGCCATCAGGGCGGCCTTGACTCCACCTCCACCCATGTACCACATCTTACACCCGCTCACTAGTACAGGATGGAGCTAGTTAGTCGTTCAGATGCATTATCATGCTTGTACTACCCTTTTGCATATAGGCTATAGATATAGCACTCCATTCACCGTCCCCCCCCCTCCCACTTTCATGGGTATCTCTACATGCATACTACACAGATCTATATCAGCCTTGCCATCTTTTTTTTCAGTACTTTTATCTTTTCCGATTGACAGAAGATACACCCATGTACATTGATTTGTCTCATAAGCCGAGTTCGGCCTCCTAATAGACGTAAAAACACTTTCTTTCTTTCTTTCTTCTCTCTCTCTCTCTCTCTCTCTCTCTCTCTCTCTCTCTCTCTCTCTCTCTCTCTCTCTCTCTCTCTCTCTCTCTCTCTCTCTCTCTCTCTCCCCTCGGAAAGTCCATGTGTCAATGCATTCGACAACTTTGCTCCATAGAGTTTGGACATTCTCTAATGTTAAAATGGAGCGAACAGGATAAGGATTCCAAAAATTATATCACACAATCGATATATGAAGAGTACCGGCCAACACTTGGGCATCCTATTGTGACTTAGGAATGGATTCAGCACACGGCATGTGAGGTGATGTCTCATCGACGGTCTTAAGCTCGCGATGCTTTCAAAGCAGGCTTACCGAAGCCTGTATGGTTAGATGTTGAAGAGTGGGAATTGATTCAGGATGAGCAACAACATACTTCTGATCGATATCGTCAACAGTGAGATGCGGCGGCCACACATTTAGGTACAAATGCAACGTTGCATTTAGGTAGCGATGGATACGACAGTATGCGCTATCAGTCTAGGGTTGTGGGAATTCTTGTATCAATTATTTATTCTTGTATTATTTCCCTACGTGGGTGATCTTGTAATCGAAAGTGCATTTCCAAAATCTTGTGTAGTGTCAGAGAGCACAATCTAATGCCCCACTGACATTAGGGGAGCACTAGATTGTGCTCTCTGGCTACATTAGACAAGATTTTTGAAATATACTTATGATTACAAAATCACCCATGAAGAGCAATAACACAAGAATATGTAGTTGATACAAGAAGTCCCACAACCCGAGACTGATAGGTATGGATAACTTGACTAGAGATGCCTAAAGAGATCCCACAACCCAGGATCGTAGGTATGAAACAAGATATCTAGATTCCAAGAACTCCCCTCAAGGAAATGAACGAGATATAAGAAATAGCTAGACAAGATCTCATACTATGAGATTACAAGATGACACAGGGAGATGTCTGAGATACAAGACTAGACAAGACTAGAACAAGGAACAAGACAAAAACTGGAACTGGAACTTGAGAGTACTTACTTGGGAGTCAGGACTCCTTGAGCTCCCAATACTAGCATTGGCAAGACTAAGTATGTATGTGGCCAAGGCCTCCTTATATAGGATTTCGAGGGTGGTTCCCAAGGGTGGTTACGAGTTGATGATGTCATCAATAATGTCAACAATCTGAATAGGACCTCCAAATGTTAGAATTTAGCACGTAGATAGTTGATCTTAGGGTTTTGTCATGTTTCAAATGCAATAGAAGCATTCGTTTCTCCAAATTCTGAACTAGTTATGAGATATACAATTCGTATGGAATCTAAGGTTCAAGATGGTTTCCTTTGTCCATGACAATTTGGACACAGAGAAAACTTACCTAGAAAGTTGAAATTCTTCTTTTACACCCACCAATTTTGAGCTTCAAGTATGATACATTTATTAATATTCTTTCTCTTTCTCTTTTGCTAGTAGAGATTGTCTTCCTCATTCTAAATCTCTTCACTATGAACTTTCATCTATAACTCTTTTTTTTGCTTAACTTTTTCATGAGCTCATTATGTTCTTTTTAGTAAGAAGAACATTCTCATTTCATTACTATTAAAAAAGGTTATAAAAATCACGATTTTTAGAAATTCCAACTCAAGTGGAAAGACATTGTTTTTTTTCTTATACAAGTTCTAAAAACCTAAAAATTTTATCTATCAAAAGCTGCAAATTTTAGGACTTCATGACTTTCAATTCATATTAATTCATGAATTTTGTCCCTTTGATTGGGCTAAAATTTTTTATGCTTAAAAATTTAATTTACAAATTTCTAAACTAAATATTTGTTGAATTTTTTGGTTTTTAATTACTCAAAATTTTCTTGATTGTCGAATGCTCTTAATGGAAGTACTATCATGAAGTGTGGATCTGGACACCAATCCTTGAAGGCCTTGGAAGCATTTTGGCAAGTAAATTTATTCTAAAAAGATCCCATTAGAGGTCCCTGTGGGATCCCTCCTCCTAAAGAGATCTTGCCTTGGGATAATTGTACCTATACATTTAAGATCTTATTTTTGCAAGGTATTGCAGAAGAAAGAAATGAAGAAAAGTGGGCCCAAAATTTTCATGTTTTAGCCCATTTTTTCTTTTTTGAAATCCTTTCTAAAACTTCAAAAATCCATGTAAATGCTCTAGAGGAGTCCTCTAATTGCATGATCCTTGAAGAATGTAATATTACCCTGTACAATAGTAGGAATTTACTGATTTTTAGAGAAAAAGTGGGTCACTTATGTGAAAGGATCATTTTTAAGGGACATATATATAAGCCACTTTGTGGAACTTTGTAAAACCTTTTTCCCATTGTGAAGAATCAAGCTAAAATTTTGAATTTTCTCCTTCTTGTGTATGTGTCTTCTTCTCCATGAGCCTGTATGTGTGTGTGATGCATGAAATGTGTGCCTAGAGGTATTGTCTATCCCTTTCCCTACTATTGTAGTGTGTGTGTGAAGCTTGGTGATCTGTGGAGCAAGATTTGGTGTTTCCTACCACTCAATAGTTTGCTCATAACTTGAAGTACATTTATCGATTAGTGGTGAATGCTGATTTCAAGGGCTGAAAGATCGATGAGAATTTCAAGTTTTATGTAAGCTTGGTAAGAGGTTTCACTATCTTGGAGTAATCTCTAATGAATATACTATAAAAATTGGCAAACCCTAGAAAACAGTGTACATCTCGAACACAGGAATGTGGTAGCCAATCAAGGATTGTCTTGATCTTCTTAGGGTCCATGATTCCTTTCTCTGATACAATGTATTCTAAAAACTCCACTTCTGTATGATGGAAAGACCACTTCTCCGATTTTGCATATAAACCTTTTTCTCTTAATTTCTCTAGGACTATCTTTACGTGATATTCATGGTCCTCTAGATTTTTGGAGAATATCAGGATATCATCGAGATATATTACCACAAAGTCATTTAAATACTCTCAAAAGATATCATTCATCATATGTTGAAAGAGAGCTAGAGCATTTGTGAGACCAAATGGCATAAGTACATATTCAAAATGCCCATACCTTGTTCGAAATGTTGTCTTTGATTCCTCTCCTTCTCTAATCTTGACAAGATTGTAAACTCCGCGAAGGCCAATCTTCTTGAAGAACTTTTCTTTTTTGAGGCATTCCAAGACCTCTGATATAAGTGGCAGAGGGTATCTATTCTTTATTGTGACTTTATTCAACCCACAATAATCTGCACACATTCAGAGATTTTTGTCCTTCTTCTTTACAAATAGGATAAGGGCTCCTGCAAGAGACTTCGAGTGTTTGATAAACCCCTTGGCTAGATTCTCATCGATATTCTTGTGTAATTCTATAAGTTCCTCTGGGGATAATCTATAGATTGTTCCAGAGGATGGTTGTTTCCCTCTTGAATTTTTATCGCAAAATCATAAGGTCTATGCTCTGGGAGAATATTTGCATTCTTCTTTTCAAAAACATCTTCAAAACCTTGGTATTGGTTGGGTAGCTTCAGTGAATCATCTTTCTTGGGCTCTTGAGTTGGTATGGCATAGATCATATATGTCAGTTCCTTTCTTACTATATGTATGAAGGCTTTGGCTCCAACATATGTCAGGTTCTTCTAGATATCTTGACGGGTGATTTTATTATTTTTCCACTTAATGTTTGGATTATGTTTCTTTAACCAGGGTTCCAATGATAACCAGATTTACTATACTCGATATTACATTGAAACATATATGGGAATCATGGTCACCAAGGTGTACTCTTAAAGGTGTGGTTGCAAATTATCGATAATATCCAAGGATGGATATACAATTCTCAAATCATGTCAAGAACCCAACTACCAGAGATAAGGCCCAGTACCTCATGGAGATTCACAAAGAATTCAAGGAAGAGATCCATAAAGTTCAAGAACAATATAATTATTATGTAGATCAACATCGTGTTCAGAATCCATCATATCGAATTGGGGATAAAGTGTGGTTACTCAGAAATAATTTGCAAAATTCAAGGCCTTGTGCAAAGCTAGACCACCAAAGATTTGGTATGCTCACCATCTTGACCAAGATTAATCCAGTCACCTTCAAGCTCCAATTACCAAGTACCATGAGAATACATCCAGCTTTTCGTGTGTCCATGTTGGAACCATATCAGGTTTCACCATTGAGGGTGGAGAGACCTAGTCCTTCAGCACATATTGAGATTGATGATCATGAAGAATTAAAAGTCAAGCATGTCCTAGATTCGAGAATATCCCGAGGAAGATTGGAGTACCTTCTTCATTGGAAAGGCTATGACATCAGCAATCGTACTTGGGAACCTATAGAAAAACTTCAAAGAGCATGAATCAAGGCTCCAAAATTCCATAAGAGAAATCCAATGAAGCCAAGACCACAGAACATGACCGCTCCTCATGGAACTCGTCGCTTGAGGGGGAGGTGATGTCATGGACAAAGGAAACCATCTTGAACCTCAGATTTGATGTGACTTCTATATCTCATGATTGGTTCAAAATTTGGAGAAATCAATGCTTCCAATGCATTTGGAATGTGCAAAAACCCAAAGATCGATTGTCTACTTGCTAAATTCTAACATCTGGAGGTCCTATTTAGATTGTTGACATCATTGATGATATCATCAGCTCGTAACTACCCTTGGGAACTGCCCTCAAAATCCTATATAAGGAGGCCTTTGCCACATACATACTCAATCTTTCCAATGCCAATTTTGGGAGCTCAAGGAGTCATGATTGCCAAGTAAGTACTCTCCAAGTTTGAGTTCCAGCTCTTGTCTTGTTCCTTGTTCTATTCTTGTCTCTTCTAGTATCTTGGACATCCTATTGTGTCCTATTGTAATCTTCTGGTACGATATCTTATCGAGTTAATTATTGTATCTAGTTCATCTCCCTGAAGGGAGTTCTTGTAATCCTGATATCTTGTTTCATACTTATGATTTTGGGTTGTGGGATCTTGTGTATCATCTCTAGTCAAGTTATCCATACCTATCAGTCCCAGGTTGTGGGACTTCTTGTATCAGCTACATACTCTTGTATTATTTCCCCTATGCAGGTGATCTTGTAATCAAAAGTATGTTTCTGAAATCTTGTCTAGTGTAGTTAGAGAGCACAATCTAGTGCTTCCTTGACACAAATTATATATATGCTAAGGTTAGGAAAAATGAGATAGATGTGTTTTAGAACACCGTATGATGTTTTCAAATTTGAAGGAAAATATTTCTTGCATTTTAAAACACATCCTCACTTTATGTGTCATATGTTCCTTAAGCCATAGTCTAGGAAAATCTTTCTTGCATTTTAAAACACATCCTCACTTTATGTGTCATATTATATAAAATTTTCTCAAGAATACTAACATTGATATGCATGAGATCCAAAATCCAATGGATGTTGTAGTTTTGAGTAGGAGAGGATATAGTTCAATTTATGAAGAGGTTTTTTTATGTCTTAGATCTTTGAGATTCAAATGAGTGCTTCTACCAAGTCTAGCTCAAGTTTGGAGGCTTATGGGGTATATAGGGAGTTATATCCAAATCCAAAAAGAATGTCGAATCTAGAATGGTAATTTAATTTATGGGGAGCATAATAACATTCTTATGGATTTGAAACTTCTCCAATGTAAAATAGTGGAATTCTATGATGTTTCATTACTTGAATGCAATGGATTTGAAACTTCTCCAATGTGAAATAGTGGAATTCTATGATGTCTCATTAGTTGAATGCAATGAAATGCTTGATGAATGTGAGTTGTAAAGGATATAAAGTGAGAGAGAAATACTCTTGTCCCAATGAATGGAGAAGTTAATGAGTCATTTCAAAGGATACATAAAGAATTTTAGTGAACAATTTGACCAACATATTTGGTGGATTTTCACACTTGAGGTAAGATCTTCTCTCATGAAGAATAGGTAATTGCCAAATGTAGATGTCTACAGAGGACCGTTGACGACATGATTGCTCCTTTGTATCCACATGAGTGCATCTCCATTTTGTATCCAAGAGGCACTCCATTTCTAGTCTATTTCCATTTTATATTGTACTTCCTTTGTATTTGGGTACCTTGCCATGTGCTTCTACCAGTTGTATTCATTCTCCTTTCAGGAGACTTATCCCACATATGATGTACTTTTGAGAGACCCTCCCAAATCTATATAAGGAGGGCCTCTCCCCTCATTTGTACTTGGTTAGAAGCTTGAGGAGCCTACTCCATGCTCTTGGCAAGCTCATTTCTAATCCACATGAGTTTACCCACTTCATGGTCTACTCATTTTGTGTCTCACACATTCTCTGTTTTGTGAGAGTAGTTTACTTTTCATTTTGCTTCCACATGCGTACTCTCTACATGGTATCAGAGCGCTAGGTGGAGGTCTTGGTGGTGCGTTTGGTGGTCATTTTGGTGGTGGTGGTGCTTCATTTTGGTGGCGTGCTTTCTCCTCATTGAGAGAGGCTTTTTGCCATCAATTTTTGAGATTCATTCTGCCCATTTTCCCACCCTCCCACCCATTTACCTTATCCCTTTGTCCACCGTTACCCATTTTCCCATCCCACCCACCCTCTTTGTGGCATCATTTTGTGGTTCTTTCACTATTTTCATTTTAGCGTGGAGTAGTTGATAATCATTCTCAAGTTTACTGTAGTGTTTATAAACACTGTCATGCATTTATTTGTAACCACATCTTGGTTGTACCTCGGTCACATTTGGCTGCAAATATTATTTTGTCTCAATCCTTCTGAGTACCAATCTTGAGGGAGAGCAGGCATAGCTCCACAAACACAACCAGATAGAGTTCACACCTATGGAAATTCCAGTGACAAGAGCGATAGAGGAAGCAAATGGTTATGCAAGCCTTGGTCATCTGATTGCAGGACGTCTTTAACGATGCTTGCAGGCTTCCTGGATGCATGGTACAATGTGTAGGCTATGAAAGTGAGGACCAGCACAAAGGATCGATAGCCATCAAAGCTGAAATACTTTCCCCGCACCCATCTCAAGAGTGAAATTCCAGGCAGGATGGCTGATTGGCTGAAGGAGACGCACCCCATCTTTTGCTGCCTATGTGACCCCCTCTGCGAAGTTTGCACCTGATGCTGCTATGACGATACTCGGGGAGGAAACGACCGATGAGAGAGCATTGGAACCTGAATTCCTGGGGAAGACTTGGGGTGCTAGTTCTCGGACATAATAGCTATGTCAAACTTCTCAATACAGAGAGTTAAGGAGCAAATGAGCAACGCCTGCGATCTCTGAGCAACAGCAAGATAACTTCAGTACTTCATCTACAGACAATGACTCTCTGAACAAGAGAGTGAGAGAGAGAGAGAGAAGCTTGCACTGTAGCAGAACAACACGGAGCACGAAGATGAGCAGCAAAACAACCGATAGCAGGAAGAGAGACAGCATATCATCTGGGGCAACCAATTCCTCAATCTGATTAAAGCTCGAGGAAAGCTCAAGGACAAAGAAATCAAGCAAGACATTCCGCAGTTGTACATTCTTGTACTTGGCTTTGAGTTCAAATGTTAACGCATCGAGCTTCTCCTGAGAGTGACCAACAACAATGAGATTGAGGTGGCGCTTGCCGATTTGAAAGCAGAAGCCCTTGCCTATGCCATCTGTGCATCCCACGACAAGGTCCCAAGAGCCATACCGAGTCAGGTTCTTAGCCAGCCTTAGAAAGTATCACCATAGCCAAGTATAGAAGCGACCAATAGTGCCACAATAGAGAGCGTTTGGACGGGGTTGCATCACGTCTAGCTTGCAGCATGGTGCTCCATCGATTTCACATCATCAATGATGTCACCTGAAGCACGATCAGATATTTTCAAAAATTCAGGCCTATCGCCACAAATCCATGGCTATCTTTAGATGTTCTTCATGCGGTCACGAAGTCACTCTCTCTCCATAACCATATTGTGTTCTCCCCATTAGCATTACACTATCCCTTTCACTATCTTTTGCAAATTTCAAATTTATCCACCAACTTTGCCAAGGCGGTATCTTTGCATATTTTTAAGTCTCAATTTGAGCACACTTCTAGCACTCATTGACCATTATTGTAATCCTCACTAAAAAGATCAAGCTGTAATATTCCAAGGGTGCCAAATCTTGTGTTGGGCATATATTTTGCATCTACAAATACTCATGCACCCACTTTGTACGGGATCCATTTGTATTTCTTAAGAAGGTCTCAACCATCATTGGATCCACTTGGGCACTAAGTGCCAGCCTTGTAACAACACGAATATAAGAAGAATCTTTTGTGTGTGTGTGTGTTTGTGGGTTGAAGGCTACTCTACCAAACTCTCTCCAAGTTTTCTAAGCCTACTCTAAGGCTCCTTTTGTGTGCAATGGGCTACTCTACGCCCTCCTCTTGCGTCAACTTATCTTTGTGTTGTACAAATGCAGGGCTACCCTAAGCCCCCCCCCAAGAATTTTAAGTGTGGTATCGAGTCGTTCATTTCAAGCTTTGCAATTATTTTGAAGTGGTACTTTTGGCAATTATCTTTGAGAGTGTTTCTAAACACTTTACCTTCAAAGCTTGTGCATTTGGCGAAGATTTTGGTAGTGTTTTTAAACACTTTATCTTCAAAGCTTTGTAATGACCAAAAGTGAAGGTAGCTCATCATCTATGGCTAACTTCTTACCATCTTTCACCCCTATTTTTATGCCTAAGGATGAACGCCTCAATGGACAAAATTACAATCTATGGAAAGATGTCATGCGTGCCTATCTCTACACAAATCTTCTTCATGAGGTAGTAGATGGGTCAGACCCCAAACCCAATAGGGATACCAATTTAGACAATTGGCATGTGTGGAATGTCAAGGATAAAAGAGCCTTAGGTCAGCTGTTACTTGCATGTGACGAACTAACGAAAGGACATATTACTGCCTGCAAGACATCCAAGGATGCTTGGGATACGTTAGCCGCTTTGTATGAAGACAAGACCCCTTCAAAAATATATGCATTAGAGGTCGAGTTTCATAATTTGACCATTAGGCCACACGACTCAATTACCAAGGTCATTGCCCAATTTGAGGATTACCAGCGTAAATTAGCACTATGTGGTAGGCAAATCTCTAGTGAAGACATGGCCATTAGGCTTCTTAACAAGTTACCTAAGTCATACGAGACATTTGTCACAACTTTGTATAATCGCGGCCAAGTCTTATCTTGGGAAGAGGTTCGTCGGCTATTGCTCCTTCACGACTCGCGAGCCAAATCGACTTCCTCCCAGGAATTTGCCATGAAGGCCAAAGGCCCATTCACTAAATGCAAAACCACAAGTCATCATTCTAGCAATGGATCTAAGCAAGGATTGCATAATTCATCGAATAAGTTCACTTGTAATTTTTGCGGCAAACCTGGGCACATTAAAAAATATTGCTTCAAGAAAAAGAACCAAGAAAATTCTAAATCTAACTCAAAGAGTGAACATCATTCTCACTACATAAGTGAAGACCTATTTTTCACAAGTGAATACAAAGCACTTGTGGCAACCACTCCCAAGAAAGAATGGATTTTTGATAGTGGTGCTTCATCCCACATGTGCCATGACAAAGATGATTTCCATGATTTTGAAGAGCATCAAGGACAAGTTTACCTTGGAGACAACAAGTACATTGAAATCCAAGGAAGAGGAAAAGTTCAAGTCATCAACTCTGAAGGCGAGACCAAGTCACTAAAAGATGTTCTTTATGTACCAAGCCTCTATAAGAATCTTCTTTCAGTCAAAGCCATCACAAAATCTTCTTTTCGCATCTTTGGTAGTGATGCCTACGTCGAAGGCCATGATGATGATCGGCCTAAGCAGTACATTTTCATTAGGTACAGTGAGCGACAAAAGGCATACAAACTCTACGACCCAAAGAGTCACTCAGTTATAGTAACCAAAGATTGCACCTTTGATGAATACTCTAAGTATTCATCCCTTTTGGATCCTCCCATTTCAGATTCAGAGGGGGATCATTCCAGTTTTGAATAGTCACACTATGTAGAGCATGCTCTCTTTGTACATGACTTTCCCGATCATGGTATAGTTTTGGAGCATGAGGAGTCAGAGATATCATCTCAGATTATACCTCAGATGGATATACCTATCATATCATCTAAGGCTTATAGTTCCCCTCAGCTTGAGTTCCAGGATTAGTGACTCGTCATTTTCCATTCATGTCTTCGAGAGTCCACATACCTCACCTACAGCAGCATTCTGAGCATGTACCTTTCCATTCATGGAGTCCAGCATCTTTTCAGTTACCACAGGACACTCCTGCATCTACTTGGATTCATCACTCAGTTAGATCCTATTCTGAGCCAGCTTCTTGGCTCAGAGGGGGCTTCCATGGTCCCACCGATACACAGCAGGACTTTGTACACTCCATGGAGGCTTACAGCATGCAGATGTACTACCATGTGACTATGATTTTATGCTTCATGTTTTATGTTTCACTCTTGAATGACCTACTTCTTGGCGATACACATAGTGTGGTGGACATTGTCAAAGCTTTTAAGGTTCCTGTGTACCACGTGGAGTCACCCTATCTCTCTCACAAGGAGGTGATCTCGTCCAGTGAGATCTTGCTTCGTTCCTGTACCTCATTGGTAGCATACCTCTGGAGCATCCGCTTGATCCATCTGGTGGACATATTATGGGTTACCTGGCGATCCCGCATGCGATACCACTTGGAGGCTATGGATTCCTAAATGACGACTTCCTATTTTGTGCTCATGCTGCTGCTGCTGATACAGTCTTAGTGGACCTTTCTCACATACCCTAGCAGTCTCCATACACTCCAAAATGGAGCTCCAGAGGGGGTGTTGACGACATGATTGCTCCTACTTCATCTACATTTGTATCCGCATGAGTGCATCTCCATTTTGTATCCAAGAGGCACTCCATTTCTAGTCTATTTCCATTTTATATTGTACTTCCTTTGTATTTGGGTACCTTGCCATGTGCTTCTACCAGTTGTATTCATTCTCCTTTCAGGAGACTTATCCCACATATGATGTACTTTTGAGAGCCAGGCTCCCAAATCTATATAAGGAGGGCCTCTCCCCTCATTTGTACTTGGTTAGAAGCTTGAGGAGCCTACTCCATGCTCTTGGCAAGCTCATTTCTAATCCACATGAGTTTACCCACTTCATGGTCTACTCATTTTGTGTCTCCCACATTCTTTGTTTTGTGAGAGTACTTTACTTTTCATTTTGCTTCCGCATGCGTACTCTTTACAAGGACCACAGTCATCAACATGAACAAGCTGTAATTTAGGAGAAGCTCTAAGTGAACCATCTTTAAGGAAGGAGGAATGATACATTTTTTCCAAAATACAGCCTTCAAATATATGTTTAGAAGGTGCCTCAAGTTTGAACAAAGAGGACACCATTTCATATTTCTATAGGCAAAGAAAACTAGCGAAATTCATATGATCAAAGCATCCATGCAAAAATTTTGCATCTGAGATAGCCTAAGAATCATGAATTGCACATGCTTAATCATTCATAATTTTTTCATAATTGATGAGATTATATAGCCCATGACACAAAATGTCAAAAATAATGATAACATTACCATTCAAGATACCATGAATTATACATCTATCATCAAAAAATTTGACAATCAAGCCAATATTTGCTAATGTTGAAACTAATAACAGATTTTCCTTGATCCCTAACACATATAAGGCATTTGAAAATATCAAAGAACTCCCATCAAAAGTGGTCAAGATGATCTTTCCAACTCCCATTATAGTATAAGATGAGTTGTTAGCACATGTGAAAATATTCGTTGTAGGGCTAGACTTAAGTAAGTGAAGAAATTAAATGCAAGGTAATATGTTTGATTGCACCACTATCAAAGTAACAAACATCTGAGTCTACTACAGATATAAATTGCTCATAAAGAAGATGGTTCATAGCTACAAACAATAGTAAATTCACATTCTTCAACCTGAACACAATAAGTAGACTTTGTTTTAGGTGTAGAGGGCTATGTAACAACCATTCTAGTCTTTCTTTTTTTCCTCCTTTGCATCTATTAGGAAAACTCTTTATGACATTATCATTTGCCTTACAATACTTGCGAATGTGTTTTTGATTTTTTGTTGCAATCCTTGATCGATGAGGTAATTGATAAGCTTCGTTCCCAAATCCTCATCCGTGGGTATTGGTACAATCAATTCCAACATTAAAAATGAGCGCTTTGCTTAATCTTGGGCTTGCTTGGCCATGGAGATTGTGCCAATGCTATTTTCTCTCTTGGATTCATTTCAGTAAATGGATCATTCTCCTCGTATTTTAAAACACAATCTAGAGGTTGAGGATAGAGGCTTGGAGGGGGGCTTATAAACCTCTTAGCAAGACGATTGAGTTTTAAAACACTCATGGTAATCAAACACTCACAGAACTAGAGGTATGGCACAAAAGGTTAGCACATATTGGTGAAAGGTCATTAAAGCAAATTTGCAGGGACCAAAGTGTACTTGGACTCTCCCTAACTTGTCAAAACAACATATGATTTATAAATGTAGTGTATGTCAATTTGGAAAGTCTCACAGGTTACCATTCGTGAAGAAAGGTTATATGAATGGAGAGAACTAGGGCTCTATGATAAATATTAGCATACATCATTAAATATGAAAAGAGCTAGGGTTTTTGAATTAAAATATATATATATATATAAAGAACTAGGGTTTCATAATAAATATTAGTATACATAATTGAATATATAATAAATTAGTGTTTTAGGAAGAAAATTAGTATTTGTAATCAAATTAAAAACAATTAAGATTTTAGGATTAAAATTAGTATATATAATAAAATGTATCACATATTAAATGCCCTAACATCTCCACATGGTATGAGATGGCATCTTTGGATCCGGAGGAGAGAATGGCATGTCCTTGCACTCAGTGTGAGTATCAAAGTTTTCATGGATTTTTACTGCACATGTTTGAGAATATGGATCTTTTGATGCAAATCAACTACAAAACCTATGCTTCCAATCACATGGTTCCACTGGTGAGCAGGTTGAGCTACGCGACATTGCACCACCTACATGTCATGGACAGAAGAGAACGAAATGGGAGATAGAAGGACAAGGTGCTGGCAGCATGACTGAGAATGAACACATGGAAGAAATACTCGAGGTGTTTTATGACATGGATGATCATGATGGTGGAGATGATGTCATGGGTTCCATGGATACGATGGAATTTCCACGATCAAAAGCTAACAAAGAATTTCAAAACGTTCGAAGACTAGCATGTTTACCACTCTACACTACGGCAAAGATATGTGTACTATGTGCATCATGTTGCTCAATATTCAATGCATTTATGGATGGTCAAATAGTAATGTCTCTGAATCGTTCAAGTAAAGTGGACTTGACTATATAAAAATAAGTTTATTTATTAATATCCTTGTAATCTCCTATCCCTTGCAGGCTTTTTGAAAGATCAGTTTTGCCAGATGGCAATGACATGACTCTAACACGTGGAGATGCAAAGAAGCTTTTACAGTCCATGGGTATGGACTACACCAAGATTCATGCTTGTCCAAATGATTGCATTCTCTTTGCAGTGAGTATGAGCACCTCCACATATCTCCAAAGTGTGGATAAAAAAGTTTTAGAGAATACCTTGTGGGCGAAGCAGTCCCCCCAAAGGTTCTTCGCCACTTTCCTATCATCTCACATGGTTGCGAAGTACTTTCCCACAAGTATTCTCACAATTCAGCTTCATTTACTAGTTCATGTGGTTAACGAAGTTGCAATAGCGAGAACTATCCAGAGTCGATGGATGTTCTTCTTAGAGTGGTTCATGAAGACACTAAAAGGGTTTGTGTATTAGAGAACACATCCAGAGGGAAACATGGCAGAGGGGTGGCTCATACAAGAGTCTCTAGTATTCATAATAGAGTTTCTATGCATGTCAGACCTAGAAATGCCTCGCTTATTGAGCCATGATAAAGATGTTTATCTCGTAGGTGATAAACCCCAACCTAAAAGGAGCCAAAGAAAAACAGAGGTAACGGAAGATATGCTATACGAGGATGATAATCGGGAAGGGGTAACCATACCAGGAGATCTAAAAGTCACCAATGTAGAGACACATATCCTTTGTGCATCAAATTTTCAAGAGGATGCTAGAACAGAGGAATTATGAAGCAAGCACTTGTGTGTACTTATTTGTGTTTACTTATTTGCTACTTTTTTTTGTAGACTACTATTTTCCTATGTTACCGTTATTATTGTATGCTAATTATTTGAGTTTTCAGTTGAAGAGCACAATGGGAGACAGTCCACCATTCACTCCATAGTCCATGATAGAGTAGTTTTTCGAGTTCATATCTCAGGCACCTCTCGCTTATCAAGCTATCATGTCGTAGTATTGGATCTCTCCCAACAGCACTCCCACTAACACCAACCCCTTTGATGGGACTACTCCTATTGGAAGCACTCCCTTTAGCAAGACTACTCTCGCCAATGGTAGTTCTCCCATGAGCGAAACTCCTGGCTTTATAAATCCACCACGACCATCTTCTCAACCATCCCCTAGTGCCTCCAATAGTTGACTTATGTGCCAACGTTCCATACCATAGCATGATATAGGCACTGGCCTGTCTCATCCATCTAGGTCACATTCTGGAGGAGCAGGTTCTAGAGGTGGATCTACAGGTGGGTTTGGAGGAGGAGGCAGATGTTGTGGAGGTGGTGCAATGGACATTGTGTCACCCACAACTACTCCTAGAATGAGAACCTCATATGTAGGAACACTACATAGTACAACATGTACACCTTGGGGTGCTTATGAACATGATGACTCCAAGGTGTATCGTATATATGATGGAGATCCAATGTTGGATACAACTGGAAAGGCCATGCATCAGCGCATATAGTGGTTGTGCATAATATAGTTTGGATACTCTATCATGGTCAAATGGAGTGAACAGGACAAGGATCACAAACATTAGAGGCAATCTATCGCAATACCAGCCAGCACCTAGGCACCCTCTTATCACCTCAAAGCATATTCAACACATGGCACATGAGTTGATGCCCCATCGATGATCAGAAGAGGCTTACCAAACCCTATATGGCTAGATGCTAAGGGGTGGAAGATTATTTGCAATGAGCAATAGCAAACTCCTGACCGATATTGTCAATAGGGAGATGCAGTGACCACACATCTAGATATGGTTTGAGCATCACCTTTGGGTAGTGCTGGGTATGAAACTATGCATCACGAGTTCGTAAGTATCATTTTGATGAACAAATTTGATTGTGTTAAGCACGTCATGTTTGTGGTGATCTCACATTTTGCATATTTGTTGTAGGAGTTGGCAGTGGATCATCTTCCAACAGGAGCACAGGAGGCTTATGGATATCATCATGGGTTGGCGCACTATTGGAAGACTTGGAGGGACACGATGCGGTCATTTCATGGGAGCATCTATCGTGAGGTGAGCTTTTGAAGTTGGTTTAGTGTTTTCTAGTTCTTGTTTATGAATATTGTTTCAACTTGTCTCATTTCATGAATGTGCTTTGTTGCAGGACTGTAGATATAGATGTTTTGATCCTTCTAGTTTTGTGCATGGCAATGGTGTGCCACAGCTTTGTATTTGGCTCATATGTAGCAGTGGTGCACCATAATTTTGTATCTGGTTCATATATAACAGTGTTTTTCTACATTTTGTATTTGGCTCATATACGGCAGTGGTTTTCCACACTTTTGTACATGGCTCATTTATGGAATATCTCTTTTGTACATGGTTCATTTATGGAATATCTCTTTTGTACATGGTTCATTTATGGAATATCTCCGTTGTACATGGTTCATTTATGGAATATCTCTTTTATACATGGTTCATGGTTCATTATGCTCCTACATATCTTTTTTATGTTTAACAATGCATTTTGCTTTATCAAATCTTGTTTTGGTTGTCGATCATCTAAACCCTAAATCGACAACCACTAGAGTACATGTCAAATGTACTCAGTTTTTTTTTTGGCATAGCCTATATTGACATTTGCTACACAATAGCATTTTCGTGTTGTTGTCATAAGAGACAACATGCTCTGCCCAAAAAAAATGCAAATATGATCATTAGCATAGGTGCCAATATGAATGTCAATATGCCCAGCACCATACCGACACTTATACTGATGATTTTTCCTAGAGATATAGCAATGTTTATACCAATGATTTTGATACCGATTCTTGTACCAATGCTGATACCATCAATTTGTAGGTAAATTTTAGCGCATATATCGATAAAAATGTATCGACATTCATACTGACCCTTATACTGATGGTATTGAAGATGTATCAATGTGTATACTAGTGTCCATATCGATGCTCATATTGGCATTATCATACAGACATTTATACCAATGCTTATATGGATGCCACAGCCAAATTTCCCACATGTATTTGTGCCAATGTAAGGGTCACTATAAGGCTCATATGTTGTAGAGCATGTGGTTGTAGGATCAAAAAATATCTACCTCTTATGAAATAGATGTGGGATAGATTGAAAATATAAAAAGATAGAAAAGAAAAAGACCAAAGACTCTTAGACCTGAAGCCCATAGTTAAGCTCCATAAAAAATAAAAAGGTAAAACAATTGAAAAGAAAAGTCTAAAATAGGATATTTATTTTTTCATATTCCTTCATGATTCATCTTACTTTCATTTTCTAAAGATTTTTGGATGATTGATATATTATTTTTATTTTTATTTTCACCTACTTTTTATATTCATATTAATTATTATCCATGATTCATGGTATTCCATACATTCTTGATTCTCATAAAAAATGTATTGCATACATTCCAAATTTTGATACAAAAATATATTTTAACTTTAGACACACCCAAGGAATTATATTTCTAACATTAAAAGAAGAACAGCAATGGATGAAATAAAGAGACTAGATATCAAAATCATTATTGCAAGTTTATAAGTGTGTGTGTGTGTGTGTGTGTGTGTGTGTATACAAGGATGATGATCGGGAAGGGGTTGCCATACCAAGAGATCTAGAAGTCACCAATGTAGAGATAGATATCCTTTGTGCATCGGATCTCCAAGAGGATGCTAGAATAGAGGACTTTTGAAGCAAGCACTTGTATGTACTTATTTGTGTTTAATTATTTGCTACTTTTTTGTAGACTAATATTTTTCTATATTACCATTATTATTGTATGCTAATTATTTGAGTTTTCTGCTGAAGAGCACAACGGGATACAGTCCAACGTTCACTCTACATTCCATGATAAAGGAGCAATTTTTAGAGTTCATATCCCAGGAATCTCTCACTTATCAGGTTGTCTCATGATAGTACTAGATCTCTTGTAGAAGCACTCCCATCGAAGGCACTCCCTTTGATGGGACTACTCCCATTGGTGGCACTCCCTTTGGTAGGACTACTCCCAGCGATGGTAGTACAACTACGAGCGACACTCCTAGCTTTATAACTCCACCATGAACATCTTCTTAACCATCCCCTAGTATGTCTAGTAGTTGAGTTATGCGCCAGCATTCCACACCACGACATGATACTGGCGCTGGCCTGTCTCATCCATCTAGGTCACATTTTAGAGGAGCAGGTTCCAGACATGGAGCTACAGGTGGGTTTGGAGGAGGAGGAAGATGTCGTCGGGGTGGTGCAATGGACATTGCATCACCCAAAACTACTCCTAGAGCGAGTACCTCAGATGCAAGAATGCCACACAGTACACCACATACGCCTTGGGGTGCTCATGACCATGACGACTCCAAGGTGTACCGTATGTGTGATGGAGCTCCAATGATGAATGCATATAGAAATTAGGCCATCCATCAACACATATGATGGTTGTGCACAATACAATTTGCGGACTTTGTCATGGTCAAATGGAGTAAACAGGACAAGGATCGCAAACATTACATCATGGAGGTGATCTATCGCAGTACTGGCCAGCACCTAGGGATCCTCTTATCACCTCAGAGCAGATTCAGCACATGGTATGTGAGGTGATGTCCCATCGATGATCAAAGGCTTGCGATGCTTTTAGAAGAGGGTTACCAAAGCATGTATGGCTAGATGCTAAGGAGTGGGAGATGATTTGCAATGAACAATAGCAGACTCCTGACCGATGTTATCAGCAGTGAGATGCGATGACCACACATCTAGATGGTTCGAGCATCATATTTGGGTAGCAATGGGTATATGACACTACTCATCCTGAGTTTGTAAGTATCATTTTGATGAACAAATTTGATTGTGTTAAGCATGTCATGTTTGTTGATCTCATGTTTTGCATGTTTGTTATAAGAGTTGGTAGTGGGTCATCTTCCAACACAAGCAGAGGAGGCTTATGGATATCGTCATGGGTTGGTCGCACTGTTGAAGGAATTGAATGGACATGATGCAGTCATTTCATGGGAGCATCTATCATGAAGTGATCTTATGAACTTGTTTTAGTGTTTTTTAGTTGTTATTTATGAATATTGTTTCAATTTGTCTCATTTCATGAATGTGCTTTGTTGCAGGACTGTGGATATAGATGTTTTGATCCCTCCGGTTTTGTATATGGCAGTGTGCCATAGTTTTTTATTTGTCTCATATATGATAGTGGTGCATCATAATTTTGTATCTAGTTTATATATGGCAGTGGTTTGCCACATTTTGTATTTGGCTCATATATGGTAGTGGTTTGCCACACTTTTATACATGGTTCATGTATGGAATATCTCTTTTAGTACATGTTTTATTTATGGAATATCTCATTTGTACATGGTTCATGGTTCATTATGCTCCTACATATCTCTTTTATGTTTGACAATGTGTTTTGCTTTATCAAATCTTGTTTTGTTGTCGGCCATCTAAACCCTAAATCTCCAACCACTAGAGTACTTGTCACATGTACTCGGTGCTACACAAAAGCATTGCCATGTATATGAGCATGCCCAATGCCATACTGATGCTTATACCGATGATTTTTCCTAGTGACATACCAATGTTTATACCGGCAATTTTGATAACGATGCTTGTATCGATGTTGATACCATCGGTTTGTAGGTAAATACCAGCACATAGATCGATAAAAATGTACCGACATTCATATTGAAGCTTATACCAGTGGTACTAAAGATGTATTGATGCTTATACCAGTGCCCATATTGATGCTCATATTGACATTATCATACTGACGTTTATACCAGTGCTTATACCGACACCATGGCCAAATTGCCCATATGTATTTGTGTCGGTATAAGGGCAGGTATAAGGCTCATATGTTATAGTGCATGTGGTTGTAGGGTCAAAAAATATCTACCTAAACAAATGTGGGATAGATTGAAAATATCAAAAGATAGAAAAGCAAAAAACCAAAGACTCTTAGACATGAAGCCCATAGTTAAGCTCCATAAAAATAATAAGGTAAAACAATTGAAAGGAAAATTCTAAAAGTAGGACATATATTTTTTCATATTCCTTCATGATTCATCTGACTTCCATTTTCTAAAAATTTTTGGATGATTGATATATTATTTTGATGTTTATTCACCTATTTTTTTATACATAATAATATTTTCCATGATTCATGGTATTCCATACATTCTGATTCTCATAAAAAAATGTATTACATACATTCCGAATTCTGATACAAAAATTTATTTTACTTTAAAAGAACAAGTGATTTTTTAACTTACACAAGAGGTAAAAAAAAGTAGACACACCCAAGCAAAAAGTAGACACACCCAAGCAATTATATTTCTAACAGTAAAAGAAGAACACCAATGGATGAAATAAAGAGACTAGAAATCAAAATCATTATTGCATGTTTGTGTGTGTGTGTATATATATATATATATATATATAGTGCCATGAGAGCATGGAACAGGAGAACTTTGCTAGTTGTACTCAAGATAAAAAATGTTTGAATAAAACAATAAAGGCACACATGGTTGCATTAGGAGAAGTGCGTGTGATACTATTTTACTCTTTTATGCTTATATTTTAGTTCTAAAATTTATATAAAAATAAAAATATATAGCAAAACTATTGAAAAGAAGTTAACTGGGTTGATACGCTTTTACTTTTCTACACGCATGGGAATTTTGTATGTAAAATAAATATTAGAAAATGATGGCAATTTTAATATTATTTATCATTGTGACATTATTTTCTTAGTTTTTTCAATAAAATAAATATGTGCATCTTTTTGTGATAACATTTTTCTTTATGAGATCGGACAAATGGAAAGACCTTTGCTCAATGGTGTAAATGAATCCTAGGAACATGACACTTAGAAAGAATTCGAAGAAGAATGTTGTAATCACTTGAATGGAAAAATTCATCTTCATGATCATCGTGGGCGAATACAAATTCATGATTCTTAACAGGAAAATTGAAGAAATAAATCAAAATCAAGCCACAAATAAGAAATGGACACTTATAACTATCAAAAACTTCCTAAAGTTAGAATTAAAAATGATAAACATACCTAGATGCATGAAAGAAACGTGTACACGGAGAAGAGAATATTCACATGTGGAAGCACATACTTAATATTTCAAGTAGAACGTTTTGAGGATAAAGTAATATTTTTAACCATTGATCAATATTTGATCATATTAGGCCTTTAGAAATTCCAAATTAGGATCTTCCATCGACACTTTTGAATTGTTTAAATGGTGCAATATATACATAGCCACATAAGATGATGATCTATGGAATTTTTTACCAGAAGTGAGGAGCCCATGGAAGTGGATATAAGCAATTAATTACTACATTATCTAATGGAAGATAATGGGCTTTGCAATAAAAAGACATTTTGAATGGAGGAAAGACACTCATCACCCTAATATACCATGCTTTGAATGAGGAAAACCTAGTCTCTTATGATGACATCCCAAGACATAAAAGAATGCATAAACTCTAGAAAAATATTTCTTTGTGAAGAAAAGAGGTGTAGAGGATAGAGATTGATTTCCAACCCATTGAACTCAACGTGAGTGTCACTAAACCTTTGAAAAAAGGGTAAAATTAAATATATCAAATGTAAAGGTATAGGTTATGAGAGAGGCCTGTAATATGCCACTTACAAAAAAGAAGAATACATAAGAGAAAATAAGAGGAGCCCCAAAAAAGTTCACACAAAGTAAGCTTCTCGACCACCTCTTAAGTCAAAGTAAAAAGTTAATTCTTATCTTCAAATAATGAAGATAAAAGAATGCAATATGTCTTGGATTTCGAGGTTTGTAGAAGCACATAAATAGCACATGGAAGATAAAGAATCTTGGAGAACAAAACAATACTAAATGTATTACCAAGTGAATTGATAAAGATAAGGGACCCATGAGGAATATAGGTGTATATACAATTGGGAAAAAAGTACCCCAATAGTCCGAAGTGTGTTCACACACATCACTATAAAAATATATGAATAAATCACTCCTATGAGTGATGCAGTGAATAAGGACTATTGGGGTACTTTTTCCCCCCCAAAGAGGGTAAACAGTACCCCAATAGTCCTAAGTGTGTTCACACACATCATTATAAAAATATATGAACAAATCCCCCCTGTGAGTGATGTGGTGAATAAGGAGCTTGCACTCATGTATAAGGAATTGCCAAGCAATGTGGAAAGAAATCAATCCACAAAAGGAAGTAAGCTCAAAGCATTGTGAAAAGCTAAAAATTTCTCCCTAGGTAGAGCCTTTGTGAAAATGTTCGCAATGATATCCTGTGTAGGCACATAAGCCAAATTGATCTATCCAGTAGAGAGTCTCTCCCTAACATAATGATAGTGCGCCTCAATCTGCTTTGTGTGAGCATGGAACATAGGGTTCCTCCCAAGTACCAATGTGCTCCGACTTTTAGTAAAGATGGTGGTGACAGAAGATTCACGAACATCCATATCAGCAAAAAGGCATCTAAGCCACACACACACACACACACTCAATAGTTGGTGTGAAAGCTACCCTATACTCAACCTCATAGCTACAAGTGGCCACAATAGGTTGTTTCTTTCCCAACCAAGATATGCATGAGCTAGCAAGAATTAAGCAAGAACCACGGGTGGACACATGAATGATAGCAACCAACCCAATCTGAGTTAGAAAAAGCATGAAAAATGTGGTAGTAATGTTCCCCCTTGGGATAAAACAATCCAAATAGTCGGGTACAACTCAAGTAGAGAAAGATGCACTTAACTACTTGAAACCTACGGAATGCATATACCTTCTCATCTATTAGACAACAAACTAAATATCAAGTCAAGTTATGCATAAGTAAATCAAGCATTCAACACATTTCTCATAGAGAACAACATCCAATGCATCTCTCGAATCGTGAAGACTCAACCATAAACCTATCTCTGTGGAAGTGGCAATAGGTTTGCAATCTTCAAGGCTAGAATGCTAAAATAATGTGTCAATGTATTTTGTTTGACATAAAGAAAATACACTACAATTTTGTGGTGGGGCATGTTGAGTAGATATGATACGCACATAGCAGCCTCAAGCCAGAAGCTATGTGGTAAATCATAACTTTTGACCATACACCTCACCATTTCCATGAGATACATGTTATTTATCATAGTACCTACATTTTGTTGGGGTATATAAAACACTCTACATTGATGTTTTATCCCATACTCAGCCAAAAATGCATTAAACATAGAAGACACATACCCCCTCCCAATCAAAATTGAGGGTGCCCATTTCAAGCATGATGACATATTTTCAATAATAACTAGGAAGTTTTTAAAGCACATAAACACTCTAGAATTTTCTTTCAATGGATAATTCCATTCATGCTTTAAAAACTCATCAATGAAAATCATGAGGTATAGGTTATATCCAAATGAAGGTGCCTACATAGGGCCATAGGCATCACTATGAACAAGCTAAACTTTATGTACATCTCTGACTGAACCATCTTTTGGGAATGAAGAACGCTATAATTTACCCAAAATACAGCCTTCAAAGACATGTTTAAAAAAGTGCTTGAAGTCTGTTGGTATTCTAAGGTTCATATGAATACCATATGTTGGAAGTGGTATGGGCCCCAATAATAATAAATTCACAGGTTTACACGATCTTCCAACAAATGAACCTTAACATACACACCTTAAGACTCAAAAATAGATGAGTGAGAGATAGAGAGAGAATAGACAAGATTTCAAGTGTAACAGTAAGCTATGAGTCTCACCTACACTATCTATATTTCAATGTCAATTCCAATGTGTGAATATGATACAAACTGACAATTTCTGTATCTAGGCAGAAATAGGAACTAAATACAAGAAATTGTGTGCCTAAGGGGTATGAAGAGTGTGTGTGTGTGTGTGTGTGAGAGAGAGAGAGAGAGAGAATATGGAGAATAAGAATAGTTTAGAACCGTTGTACAGCAAAACCCAAATTTTTATTAACCTAAATCAAAAATGAGTGACCTAGCAAGTAAGAACGAAAATAGACTTGCTACTCAGAGTAAATCAACAATACATGTTGACGGTAAACTGGCAGAATATCCTCCAGATAATCACCAAGATGTAGACCACTACTTCTCCAAGAGTCTGAGAACTCCTCCTCCAAGATAGGCTCCAATATCTCCTCCTAGCTTGAGAAGATTGATCACCTCCTGCTTGTCCTTAGGGTTGAGCACTTGAGAGATACTTGAGTGATGATTGAATAATGAGCAAGTCTCTTCTTATATAGCTTTGAAGCTCTCATGAAAAGCATCCTCCAAAAAGCACACATCTTGAAATCTTTTATAGTAAAAGCTTTCGCTATGTAAAGAAAAAAAAATTGGTGTCGCTCGAAGTAAAGCACGTGTGATTGCTACAAATAGTACGATGCACATAATGTGCTTTTCAAAAATATCATCGCATTGTTGTCGATGGGTTTTGAACCCATGTAGGTTTGATTCAAGGTGTTTCTCCTAAACCACAAAGCCATGTGCTTTTTGTGTACAAAGATATATAGAATATACATTATATGTTTCGAGCTTCAGTTGTTGAACCATATGTGAGCATTTCTTCCAACAAAGTCTAGGTAGTGATAACACCATTTCAAATTTCTATAAGAGAATCAAAGTAGCAAAATTTAGATGTACAAAGCATGCATGCCAAAGCTTTGCATCTGAGATAGCTTGAGAGTCATGAATTGCACATGTTGAATCATTTAGAGATTTTGCATAATATATGATCTTATACATCCCATGACATAAAATTCTAGAAGCAATTATAACAACACCATTTGGGAGATCATGAACTATACACTTGTCATCAACAAATTTGACAACCAAGGAAATCTTGGCTAGTGCTGAAACTAATAACAGAATTTTCTTGATCTTTGGAACACATAAGGCATCTGACAATGTGAAAGAACTACCATCAATAGTAGTCACAATGATGATATGATCTTTCAAACACCCATGACAAAATAAGAGGAGTTGTTAGTGTCATGAGGAAGGAGATAAGGAAGAGAGCTCACACACACACTCTCATAATCAAAGAGAAGCACACACTCAGATTGAGGCAAGGAAGAATGATCTTCTTCTTCTTCTTCTAGTACATAAAAAGGAATGTACAAGAATGATCTAGAAACAAGAATACAACTACTGCAATATATAAAGACCAGTACATAAGGAAAAAACCTAATGTCCACGAATGAGTGAGCTGGCAAGAAACAAATGTACCATCACTCTCAGTAGATAAATCTAATAAAGCTCAATGAAGTGTCCCTGACATATACCAACGTGACCACTATACATGTTAGAGAAATGAAAAAGTAATATGTGTCATCCTGGATCATCGCATGTTGAGCTTGATATCTCAACACTCCCCCTCAAGCTCGACGCCATGTCCTCTAATCCAAGCATCTTCCAAAATTTCTTCAACTTCTCTGCTCCAAGTGCTTTAGTGAAGATATCAACAACCTTCTCATCTGTTCTCACATAAACAAGATCAATATCACATGCTAATACCTTCTCTCTAATGAAGTGATAATGTACCTTGATATGCTTTGTTCTAGCATGAAAAACAGGGTTTTGTGCTAGCTATATGCTGCTAAGATTATCACAATAGATGGTGATAGGCTTTTTCACTTCCACACCTAAATCTGCAAGTAGCATCTCCAGCCATGATGCCTCACATGCTGCCATTGCAGCACCTCTATACTCAGCCTTTATACTCGACAAAGCAACAGTGGGTTGCTTCTTATTGCTCCATGTAATCGTTGCACCTCCAAGTGAGAATAGAAAGCCACTAGTAGATCTTCTATCTAGAATACTACCAGCCCAATCTACATCGGTGTATCCATGAACTTGCAAATCTAGACCAGCTTCATAAAACAATGCATAATCCAAAGTAGCACTCACATAACGTAGAGTGTGCCTCAAAGCATCCAAATGTGGCTTCTTGGGAACCTACATAAACTGACTTTCAAGTCCAACAGTATAGCTTAGATCCGGCCTTGTAATTGTGAGATATATAAGACTTCCCATAATTTTCATATACATAGTAGCATTTTCCAATGCTTCACCTGATGTAGTATCCAACTTCAAATTCTGATCTAATGGCATAGAAATTGGCTTACAATCATCCATACCATACTTTTGCAGCATATTCAAGGCATATTGCCTTTGCAACATCCATATACATGTTTCTATATGTATGAATTCAATGCCCAAGAAGTAGCGCGACACACCAAGATCTTTCATGTCAAATTCCTACATAAGAAGTTGCTTTACCTCTTTAATGCTTTCTTCATTATCACCACCTACGATCAAGTCATCAACATAAATAGCCACAATTGTGATGCCATCATCACCCTTCCTTGCATATAGTGAATGATCTGCATCACACAAAGAAAACCCAATGGTGGTTAGGTAATCGTCCATCCTTCCATGCCATGCACGAGGAGCTTGCTTCAGCCCATACAAAGCCTTTTGCAACCTACAAACATATTCTGGATGCTTTGAATCTTCATATCCTTGTGGCTAGTCCATGTATACTTCTTCTTGTAACTCACCATGTAGAAAAACATTCTACATCCATCTGATGCAAAGTACACCCTTTTGTTGTAACTAATGCAACAAGTGTTCTGACAGTAGACATTTTAGCTATAGGGTTGAATGTTTCCTCATACTCAATGCCATAAGTTTGTGCATATCCTTTTGCTACCAAACGTGCTTTATACCTGCTTATGCTACCATCAGCATTATGCTTTACCTTGTAAACCCACTTGAAGCCTATGGGTTTCTTTCCTTGTGGCAATGGAACTAGCTTCCATGTATCATTTCCATAAAGTGCAACCATCTCCTCATCCATAGCTTTTTCCCAATCTGCATTTCCAATTGCATCTTCAAAACAAGAAGGTTTAGCATCTTGTATTACCTTTGTCATGTAGGCACAATGATGAGCCATGTAACTATCATATGTCAATCCTTGCACTAAATTCCGCATCCTCCCAAATCTTCTTGGACCTGGGTCACTTCTCCTTGTATCATCTGCATGTGCCTTTCTTACTCCTGAAGTCTTCACATAGGGCAATCCAAGTTCCTCATCTCAAGGCTCTTTTCTGAAACGCTTGAATCTCCATCAACCTCTTCAAAACCTGCACATGTTTTATGACTAGTAGAAAGTTGTTCTTTACCTTTCTTGGATGTACTTGATGAATTTGTTGGACTAAAATTTCCATGCAATCTTCCACTCCATGGATTTGAGTTGGAACTATTGCTTGTTGATGCATCCGGTCCACTCAAAACTTGAGATCCTGGACTTGATTTTTCAGCTTTTTCTTTGTCATTTTGTTCAAGATTCAGTCTTTCTTTGGAATCTACATAGAAGCTTGACATTTCATCAAATACCACATCTCTACTCACCTTCACCTGTCGTGTGAGTGGGTTATAACACTTATATCCCTTTTTCTCAAGGGAGTATCCAATGAAGACACATTTTTCTGTTTTTGGATCAAGCTTCATCCTCAACTCATCTGGAACATGTACATAGGCAATATAGGCAAAAACTTTCAGATGTGATAAGTTTGGCTTTTTATCTGTAAACTTTTCTTCAGGTGTAACTTGATGTACAGCAATCGTCAAAGTTCTATTCATGGTGTATACAGTAGTATGAATAGCTTTTGCCCAATAACAATGAGGCATATTCTTCTCATCCATCAAGGTTCTTGCTATTTCTGCAATATGTCTATTTTTGTGTTCAGCAACACCATTCTATTGTGGTGTGTACCTGCATGAAAACTAACATCGAATTTTTTAGAAAATTGTTGAACTCATTTGACATGTCTTCACCTTCTCCATCAAATCTTAATGTCTGAATATACTTCCTTGTCTGCTTTTCCACCATGGCTTTAAAATTCAAGAAGTGAGTGAACACCTCACTCTTCTCTTTCGTGAAATATACCCATACTTTTCGTGTATGGTCATCAACGAAAGTAACATAAAACTTGCAACACCCATAGATGTGGTCTTTGCAAGACACCAAACATCCGTATGTACTATTTCTAGTATATTCTCACTAACATGCTTGTTATGAGGAAATGATGCTCTTGACTGTTTTCAAAATTGACATGCTGCACATACCTTTTGCATCTCTACAACCTTGAAATTTGGTATTTCATGGACAATCTCCTTTGACTGCATCAATTTCAGCCTTTGCAAGTTTGCATGTCCAATCCGTTTGTGCCAGATCTCTATATCAGCAATGACTCCTGCATCTTTTGCAAACATGGCTTCATTCATTTAAGGAATTTTCACATTTAAGGTGAACATCCTACCCACTTTGTTTCCTTTGGCAATCAATCTTCCATCCTGTTTGTATTCTTCTACATATAACCCATCAGCGTTGAACCTAACTTTTAATCCCTGGTCAACCATTTGTCCAACAGAAACCAGATTCTTTGTTATATTTGGAACATGCAGCACATCAGCAAGATGTTTTACCTTCCCGTCTTCCATGGACAATGATATGTTTCTTGTATGCTCGATAGGGTGTGATGTGTTATCACTTGTTTCAACATATCCAGGAATTGGTAATTTTTGCAAAGTACTAAACCATTCTGCATGACTGGTCATGTGATTTGAAGCACCTAAATCAACATACCAGACATTATCATTTGATTTTGAAACACCAGTAGACATTGTATTCATCATGTGATGTTGAACCATGAACAGCTTCTCAGAATCATCTGCACTCGTGGATGCATACTTGTTTTGCTGCCTTCTATTATTTTGATTCTTCAACCTGCAATCACGTTCAAAGTATCTAGGTTTACCACAATTCCAGCATCCTTTACTGCCATTACTTGAATCATTTCTTTGGAAATCTTTGCGACCTCTTTGGCTCCCCTTGCCTCAAAACTGTCCTCTTCCTCTTGCATGATTATGTTGTTGACCTTGGTCTTGGTTATTGTTTCCTCTTCCACTTTCAAAACCTCTACCTCTGCCTCTTCCTGTGCCAGAGTAGAATACGCGCTCAGAACTGGGCTTTCCTTGGGAGCTTGAATCCTCACCAAGATTCTTTTCTTCAATAATCAGCATGGATACCGAATCAGCAAAATTCGAAATATTTTCTCTGGTTTATATAGAAGTTATGAACTGCTTATATGCAGCTCCTAAACCACGAAGGCACACTTCCACCTTATCATCATCATCATCTACATTCACGCCAATAGATGCAAGAACAGATATCCAATACATTACCTTTCGTGCGCCTTGATTCCATTCCTCATATGCTCTTAACTGGTCTGCAGTTTGATTCCTCTCTAGTAATTGCGGAGCATTTTTGTTCTCTCCTTTGATGTACTTCCAGTAGCCTTTTCCCATCAAGAAATTCATCATTCTGAATCTCCAAGCATGGAAGTTGTTCTTCTCCAGCTTATCGTTCATAAGATGACTCATTCCATATGCGTTTGCCATTTCTGTAGCTATTACAACACTGCAAAACACTACAAGTAGCACTTCTGCTTGAACACTATCGCACTATGATGTGACAGTTTGATCTCAAAAAAACACAGTTTTTGTGTATCAACAGTACACAAAATCTCTTGAAATTCTAGACCTGGAATATATGAGTGTTTTTCGAACACGATGCAAGTTACAATTTCCAAAACTGACCTGGTTTTTTTGTGGGCCCCACCTTCGGAGGTCGAGATGGCTTCGAAACTTTGATCTGACAAAAAAAAGTGACCCTAAAGGAATAACTCTTGAAAATATTTTGAGGTCTTCTACCTTCACGCTAATTTTTGTAGCAGTCTAAGGTCGTTTGTGAATTGCGCTTTCTCCATGCCTTCTCGCGTAGTATACACCGTCGGCCTTCTCCATGAGCTCTCTACAGCCACATTGGCTCTGATATCATGTCACAAGGAAGGAGATAAGGAAGAGAGCTCACACACACACTCTCACAATCAAAGAGAAGCACACACTCAGATTGAGGCAAGGAAGAATGATCTTCTTCTTCTTCTTCTTCTTTTATTACATAAAAAGGAATGTACAAGAATGACCTGAAAACAAGAATACAACTATTGCAATATATAAAGATCAGTACATAAGGAAAAACCTAATGTCCACGAATGAGTGAGCTAGCAAGAAACAAAGGTGCCATCACTCCGGGTAGATAAATCTAATAAAGCTCAATGAAGTATCCCTGACATATAACGGCGTGACCACTATACATGTTAGAGAAATGAAAAAGTAATATGTGTCATCCTAGATCATCACATGTTGAGCTTGATATCTCAAGAGTTAGCACATGTGATAGTATTCCCTTTAGTATCAATCTCAATGAAGTGAAGAAACTATGTTGCAAGGTAATATGTTTGGTTGCACCATTATCAAAGTACCAAACATCCAGGTTTACTACAAACATATACTACTCATGAGAAGATGGATCATAGCTGCAATGATTAGTAAATGCCAATTCTTCATTCTAAGCAAGATTAGCATACTCTATTTTAGGTGTAGATGCCTCTGCAACAAACATTCCAACCTTTTTATTTTTTGCCTCCTTTGGAGTCATTTTGGGACAGCTCTTTATGGCATGCCCATTGATACCATTAGTGTCCACGTGAAAGGACAAGGCTACTGGCATATGTTCTTTAATAATACATATAGTGTGCTGATGAGCCAGATATTGAAACTTCGACCACACATGTAAGACCTATGAAATCAATGTTTGGGGTTGTTGCATATTGTGTACATTCTACATATTCTACAAGTTTGTGTGGAGTATCATGTGTGTTTCCCAAAGCTAAGGTCCATACCATAAGAGCATTTTTGCAAAGTTCCCTTGAAGGGGAATCCATCATGGTGCATTTCCATCGAGCCACTTCACTAGTATTAGAGTAGTTTGTAGTAAAAAGGGTTTCACTATTGTGTGAGCAAAGCAAGCATAGTCAATTCTTGGCACTTTGTGGCTTGTAGTGGCCTCCTCCAAGGTAGTGACTAAGGTGATGACCGAGGCATAGACCTTGACATACCTTGTCATCTGAGTCACTGAAGTCACCATTGGCATTGTTCTATGAACAAGGAAGGGCTTCAACGATCAAGGAACACAAACTACTAGTACTTCCTAGGAGGTCACCCATTACAGTAGTGTTTCCCCCAAGGCTCGCTTAGTTGGTAAGTTTTCCTACCACTAAGCCCTAGTTGTGGGGTGATTATAGAAGTGAAGATACTTAAGGTTAACATTATTTTGGATCCTTCAAAGTGTCTTCTTGGGCTCTCTTCATCAATTTTTCAAGAGTTTATCTAAGTGCACACACTATGTATGCTTCTGTGGATACCGCTTATTTATGCCCATGTGATCATTGATATAGCACTTTTTTGCATAAAGCATTTGACATTGATAAGGAGGGTTGTGGTGAGGTTTTCTTAGCTAGGAGACACCAAATTGTTGATCTATCTTTTTTTATGCACATGAAAGACCTACATAGGCTTTCCATAGGACATCTATGCTAGTTGTTCATAGTTGCTTGATAAGTCTAGTTTGATTCTTTTAATTAAGTGGTTACATGTAGTGGAGAAAATGATTCACAATGCACGTTTACATGTTAGTACTCACAATTTTATTAGTCTTCTACATTGTTTATATGCTCATTTTACTCCTTGACACACTTATTGGTGTGAGCATATACATTCTCACATAATCTCTTTGGCTAATCATTGCTATTCATTGATCCATTTATATGAGGAGATTGTACTGAAATTCTCCCAAATTTTGGCACTTGATCACCTTTTATAGACTTAGTGGTGTTTGGACCATTCTAGCTCCATTACCATTATATTCAGTTCCCTACCATCATGGCATCATAGGTCTTACATACATCTAATCAATCGGGGTCTAATTCCAAGTTCCCAAGAGAAGCTATAACTTGCAGAGCAAAGACCATTTTGAGATCCAAAAATTTGATGGCACAAACTTTTCTCTATAAAAAAAATAAGATTAAAGATGTATTGATTTAGAGGAGGCAATGGAAGCCACTCAATGGAATCAAAAAGAAGTCTGCTAATATGATGATGATTCTAATGATTTGGATGAAATACCTAGCTCTACCATTACACGTAATAGATAATGTTTATTTTACAGCATTAGAATATTAAAGTGGAGACAATATTTGGAAGAAGTTATGCAACATTTATGAAAAAGAAACAGCATCAAATAAATATCTGATGAGAAACTTATATGACCTTCACATGAAGGGCACAAATAGTGTTGTTGCTCATTTAAATGATTTTGATGCTGCATTTTCTCAATTATAGGCTCAAAAGATGGAGATGGATAATGAAAGGAAAGCAGTCTTGTTGTTATGCACCTTGCCATCATCATGGGATATCTTTTGCAAAGTTATTACCAATAATGCATCTAGTGGTAAACTGGTCTATGATGACAAATGTGGAGCACTCTTGAGTGAAGAGATCCATAGAAAGTCTATGGTTGACACTCAGAGTGGAGATGCATATAGTGTTCATGATTCTTAGTGGAGATGCAAATAGTGTTCGTGATTCTTACCAGAGAAAGAATCAACAATCTGGCAGGAGCAAGAACAAGGAAAAGAATGGTCAACCAAAGAAGAGTAGAAGTAAATCAAGGAAGAGTGATATCAAGTGCCATTATTGGGCATGTTAAATAGTTTCCTACACCATCTTCTTTGATTGTGAAGATAGAAGAAACTAATGTTATTTACGTTGATATGTTGACAATTGACAGTATATTGCCTAGTGAGGGTCTTATGGCTGATTCTTTTTCCCACATGGTTGCTAGATTATGGTGCTTCTTTCCATGTGACACCACATAGAGAATGGTTCTCTACTTATGTAGCAAAGTCTCTTGGTATTGTGAGACTTTATGACTCATCCCAATGTGATGTTGTTAGGATTGGAGATGTGGTTGTGTAGTTCACTAACGGTTCAAAATTTACTATGCATAATGTATGTCATGTGCCTCAATCATCATGCAATTTGATGTCAGTTGGTCAACTTGATTACCCTAGTTACAAAGTGATTTTCTATGCTCAGTCCTTTCACATATCGAAGGATAATATAGTTATTGCAAAAGGAAGCAAAGTTGGCTCATTTTGTCCTCTACTTGTATCATAAAAAGAACACTTGTTAGTTATCACTAAACTGCTTATGGTTTGTATATGGTATGGCTCTTTGGGCCACATATCTCATAGTGGAATGGACAATCTTTCTCACTCTACTAATTACTTGTGTTATCTTTCTTTGATTTTACATTTTATGAAAATTGTCAATATGGAAAGCAAACTACAATGAGCATAGAATGCACATTGACTCTTCAATTTAGCCTTTAGATCTAATTCATATAGATGTGTGTAGTCCTATGCCCACAAAATCATTAGGTGGTTCTCTTTACTTTTTCATTTTCATAGATAATGCTATTAGAAAAGTCTTCGTATATTCTGGCAAGTTGAAGGATGGCATATTCCTCGCTTTCAAAAAATGGATTGCTTCAGTTGAGACTGAAAAAGGAATGAATCTCAAGGCTTTACATTCACATAATGGAGGTGAGTATACCACACATGAATTCAACTTTTTCTATCAGTCTAGAGGAATTCCTAGAGACTTTCCAACTCCTTATACCCCAGTACACAATGGTGTAGCTCAGAGGATGAATAGAAATATCCAAGATATAATATTTTCTATGTTGCATCATGTAAACTTTCATGTAAATATTTTTGGCTGTGAAGCATATAATCATATACCTAATAATCTTTGACAAAAGTTGGACTATAATTCAAAGAACTACATTTTTCTTGAATATGGTCGAGATAGTCAATTTGGATATCACTTATGGGATCCTGAAAGGCGGACAAATATTAGAACTAGTTGTTAGGGGAGTAGTAGATTGTGCCCATTGACCATAATTGAACAAGATTTTGGAAATATGCTTCTAATTACAAGATCACCTATGTAGGAGAAATAATGCAAGAATATGGAGTTGTTATAAGAAATCCCACAACCCGAGACTGATAGGTGTGGATAACTTGACTAGACAAGATAGAAGAGATCCCACAACGCAAGATTGTAGGTATGAAACAATATATCTAGATTATAAGAGCTCCCTTGAGGGAGATGGACTAGGTACAAAAAATAACTAGAGAAGATCTTGTACTATTAGATTACAAGAGGACAAGGCAGGATGTCTAGAATAATAGATTAGACAAGACTAGAACAAGGAACAAGACTAAAACTAAAACTCAAAGTTGGAAAGCGCTTACTTGGAAATCGCAAATCCTTAAGCTCCCAAAACTGGTATTGGAAAGAATGAGGATGTACGTGGCCAATCTCTCCTTATATAAGTGTTCAAGGGTGGCTACAAATCAATGATATCATTGATGATGTGAGGAATCCAAAACAGGATCTCTAGATGTCATAATCAAGCAAGTAGATAGTCAATCTTAGGGTTTTGGTAGGTGGATGGTTTCCTTGTGTCCATGACATCACCTTCCCCTCAAGCAACGAGTTCCATGAGGAAAGATCATGTTCTCTAGTCTCGGCTTCATTGGATTCTTCTTATAGAATTCTCGAACCTTCATTGGTGCTCCCTAAAGGTTTTCTACACATTCCCAAGTATGATCACTGATGTCACACCCTTTTCAATGAACCAAGTATTCAAATATTCCTTAGGATATCTCAAATCTAGGACATGCTCGACTTCAAATTCCTCATGACCATCAATCTCAGTAGGTGGTGGACTAGGTATCTCCACCCTCAATGATGAAATTTGATATAGTTCCAACATGGATACATGGAAAGTTGGATGTATTCTCATGGTAATTGATAACTCGTCCTTCAAGGTGACTAGATTAATCTTGGCCAAGATGGTAAAAGGACCAAACCTCTGATGGTCTAGCTTTGCATAGGGCCTTGAAGTCTACAAATTATTTTTGAGTAACCATAGTTTATCCCCAATGTGATAGGATGGATTCTGAACATGATGCTGATTTGCATAAGAATATCGTCAAGCAATCCATGAACCTTAAAGATGTATCTGAGAAAAAGTCTAGTAGTGGTTGCGCTTGTGAAAGCCTTGGTAGTTGGAATGAAGTGTGCCATCTTTGTGAATCTATCTTGTATAACAAGAATGGCATCATACTTATCGGACCTTGGTAGATCTGTGAAGAAATTCCTAGATAATGAAGTCCATGGCCTTTCTAGAATAGGTAAAGGTTGGAAGAGAGGTTTATGACAAGGTAGATCTATTGCAAGTGTCACAAGTTCTGATATATTCTTTGACTTCCTTCCACATTCATCAAAAATATCTTGATATTATAAGTTCTATTGTCTCATTTACTCCAAAATGTTCTTCTACAAGATTAGCATGACATAACGGAAAGTAAGATTCCTTGGCTTCACATCAACCCCTCAATTTTCTCGTTAGCATTAGTTAGTCAATGTATCATGTCATCTATGAGATGGACCTTTAATTTTGGTGCCTCTTGAGCTTTTTGTTGCATTGGAGCATTGAAAAAGACTCAAGGGACTCTCATAAGGGCTCATAGAAAAATCCTATGTATCAAAAAAGAGAAAAGGGAAAATATTTTTATAAGGAACACTCAATGGAAGGAGATGAATAAAGCTAAATTAAAATTGCGACCCAATCTTCCCAAGATCATATGAAAACTAAGATATAAGGAGGACATCAATAGCATGCATATATGGGTTTCTTACAAGGGGGTGGGGGTAGGAAAAGTATGTTCCAACTTGGTCAATAAGGAAGGTAAGGAATGCCCTTAAGAGAAGAATCATGACTTTATCATTAGTTATTCTTAAGAGTTGTTAGGGCCCTCCTCCCCAATGACCACATGAAGATGTTATTGGATAACCACTATTTTGTGATTCAAGAAGTCCAAGGTTTTTCAAGCATTAAAAGATGTCTTGACAAACCTTTCAACAAATTTGAGCTTCTTGATGCCACTTATTTTCTTCCCAAGGGGAAAATCCCTAGCTTGGATGATCTCATGAATGAGTTCTTTAAAGCCTTCAAATATTTTATGGTGAGTCCTCTTATCTTCATCTAGCAAGAGGTCATAAGATTCAATGCCCTATTAAAATGCCTTGACAAAGGACGATTGAGCTAAATTCACAAGAAAGACAATATGAACACCATGGGGCATTGGAAGCCAATAACTATTGTCTAAACAAGGTGGATGATTATTACAAAATTTTTGCCTAATAGAATCCCAAATCATCTTTAATATTGGATTCAAAAAAATCAAAAAGGACCTATCAAAGGTATTTCGTTCTTAAAGTCATAATAAACATCTAGGAAGGGATGAAGTTCACCAAATTTTTGGGTCAAGACCTCCTTTTCCTTATTATTTACATGGAAAAAGATGATTAGAAGCTATAGTGGGACTTCCTTATTCAATTACTAAAGGACGTGGGCTTTAGAAATAGATTCACAAAAATGATCTCCATCCTATAGGGAAATGCCCTTATTTGTATCAACATCAATGGCAAGCTTTTCATCCTCTTTCTCACTCGATTGATCAATTAGACAAGGTTTCCTTTTGCACCCCCTTCTCATTCTTTTCACAAAAAACGATCTCAATTGCTTGGAGTGGGTTTGAGTTGTCACTATCAAGGGTGTAACTTTACCCAACAATGTGGATCAACTTGTGCTCAAATTTTTTGTCGAAAAAACCACCGTTTAACAGTCAAGAGATTCCTAAGTGCTTTTAGGAGTGCTTGGAAAAAACATTTTGCATGACCTCAAGATCCAACAACCAAAGGAAGATTGCAATAAAGTCCTTGTTTTGACCTCCTAAATTGATTATCACTCAAGGATGTAAAGAGCTCATTATAGATCAAGGTTTTAGACCTTTGGGCATTCAAATGCACTTCCAAATTTCCTTGAAGCAATCCTAGGACTTGTTACTACACAATAAAGAAATCAAGCTCCATTAAATGAATGGCATGCTAGATAAGATACTTGTAGAAACTTCTTCCAAACTGATGATCCTCACAGAAGGATTATCCCCAAGGTCGAATGGTACATCTTATCTTGCCAAAAGACACGTGAGGATTCAAAATTCTCAATAGGTCAGACTTGGCAAACCAACTCATTGTTAATTGGATGATCAATGCTTGGTCAAGTACTAATGAATCTTGGGATCAACTTATTTTTAGAAACAAACAAAGCCTCTCCATCATAAAAAAATCAAGGGTGGAAAAACCTTGACCTTATTAGGTTGATCTTTTCCCCTTTCAAAGTGGCCCTAAAGTCTTTGAGTTGGTGACTTCTCTATGGAAAGCTTGGAGTAGAATGAGACCTCATTGCCACCCTAGCTCCAAGAGGAGGTGAATACTAAACACAACATAGAATGACTGAATTTGGATCCCCACCTATGGTATCAATCTGATAGAACAAGATGAAATCTCAAGAGCTAAGAAGCTATGGTCCAAGGGGTTTCACAATTCGAAACATCATTGGAGACATGACCAAAATGTTGGGACTAGACAAGAGGAGATTGATCCAATTTGCATATTGAAATATGATGATTGATGCACATTGGGCAAGTGCACCTTAGAATGGGAGAGTCAATAGGTAAGATAGATTCAATCAATATGCAATAATGATTGATGCATGTTGGGAAAGTGCACCTTTGAATGGGAGAGTGAAGATTAAGATTGATTCTGCATATAAGTTATCCCTAGCCAAGAGGTTTAAGGTGGTACAATAGCATCAAAATTGTGAGATCTGTATATTAACAAAGAATGGACCTCGATCTTAGGTTGAATCAAAACGTTGTACTACCTAAAGTTGGATGAGATGCAAGATAAAGTTCCAAGGTGTTTGGCACCCTTTAATCAAGAGAAAGGACTTGCTCTCCATCAAGACATTGAAACTAAGGCCGAATCCCACAAGTTGTGCAAGTTCATGCAGCGGCATAAGATATGATTCAAGACTGAGGGATACATCAGGGACCTATTTTTCTCATGACCAAGGAGTGCAAAGATTTGGAACATCGTCCATACACATGTTTGGTTGGAGCATCAATCTCCTAGATACAAGCTCGTCTAAGAGAAGTGGTTGGTTTCTTGATAAACCTTAAGAACTCTAGTGAGGGGGAGATTCTATGTGAAATATGGAAGAAAATATATGTTAGGAACTTTGGGCATACACCTAGATAGATTACCATAGAAAAGCTTTGGTGGTCTAAATATAGAGTCAGGAGCTCTCTATATATACAAGAGAGATTAATGGCCAAAGGATGAGAGATGCATTGTTGGATGAATAGCCCTATGATTTATCTCACATATAGGCAAACAATATATTGGTATTTCATATTGGTATCAGAACAAGTAGAAACTAGTGATGTCCTATAGATCACAAAAGAGAGGGACATGCATGCCTCAAGCCCAAATGCAATTTGCACACAAACATGCTTCAAAGTAGGCTAAGAGAGGAGTTGTAGCACCCCCCAACCACCCCATGTAATTTTCATTGATGGGAGAGGCCATAAGAGGAACAAAGAGTTCCTCTCTCTTGAGACTTCAAGTGGGATTCAATCTAACCATTATGTATATCCAATCTCCCATTCACCTAACAAGATAATGACACTCCTATCTGGGAAATTTAAAAGATAAATTCTCTCTAGCACACAAACATGCTTCAAAGAAGGATAAGAGAGGAGTTGTAGCACCCCCCAACCACCCCATGTAATTGTCATTGATGGGAGAGGCCATGAGAGGAACAAAGAGTTCCTCTCTCTTGAGACTTCAAGTGGGATTCAATCTAACCATTATGTATATCCAATCTCCCATTCACCTAACAAGATAATGACACTCTTATCTGGGAAATTTAAAAGATAAATTCTCTCTAGACTATCCCTCTAAGAGTAACTATCCTTTGCCATTAGGAAAATGGGAGATGGAATATACATAATGGACTAGATTAGGAGTTATATAGTTGATATTGGTGATTTTAGAAATAAAGTAACAATTTTTCACTTTGATAGAGATATTCTTGGAGATAGGGGTAAATCTGACATGTTAGAGCAACAATCTCTTATTTGATGATTCAACATGAGGATTATGGCCTAACACAATTCAAGAAGCTTTGTTCCAAAGTCTATTTGAATCTCAAAAACAAGAATGCTAATTCATTCAAAAGACAGACAAATTGGAAGGAAATGAATCACATTTTGCATCACATAATGTTGAGAGAATCTTCCAAGCAACTTGGTACACTTTATACATGAATATCAGACCAAGAACTTCTTCCATAGCAAAATGTAGAGATTTCAATTACGATCCACAACTGAGAAATCAATGAGCTCGTGTGATGGATATTACATGAGAAAAGTTTTAGACCAAAATTATGTATGAATATGCTTAATGTTTAGGAATGTCTAGAGTGATATGAGGCCACATCTATCATAAGGTCTCACTAGGGTACGAAATCACTTAAAATCATGGGACTTTGTATTTATACAAAGGTGGTTACATGATTGTCTATCTCCAAAGAGAAAAGTCCAAGATTAGTTGGCTTGGCATTCTACACATATCCTTCATAATATCACTCCAAAGAGGCCACAGAAAGAATTGAACATCAAATTTTATGGGCTTTGATCACTATAGATATGCACATATGGGAGATGATAGATATTTTCTAGAGATGGTTTCCCAATTTTTAATTACATTCCCAAGAGGCCTCTTAAGTAGGACACAAGGAAGCGACACATGGTTCAATATAAGAAACTTTTTTTAGTTATGCCTTCCAATAATTTTGAAGAAAAAAATGGACTTAACAAGAAGGAAATGCTATGAAATAAGAGGAAATCGCATCATCCAACAATGCTAGCTTAAGTGGG
Organism: Ceratopteris richardii; assembly: GCA_020310875.1. NCBI lineage: Eukaryota > Viridiplantae > Streptophyta > Polypodiopsida > Polypodiales > Pteridaceae > Ceratopteris > Ceratopteris richardii. The sequence continues at coordinate 111,764,784 of CM035427.1, forward strand.
TGAGCCTTTTGCTTCTCTTGAGGGGGAATCGATGGCTTTCAGGTGCTTTCGGTGGGCAATGTCAACAATGGCAAGGGCCATGCTCACTATGGTAGGGTAAACTTCTATTCACATCAATCTCCTTGTCTTGTCGTAGGGACATCCTTTCGCTGATCCACTATCAACAAGCATTCGAGCTTTATCATTCCTAGTAGATGCTAGGCATTCAACCACTACATGTGTGGGATTCGAAGGGACCCATGGGTATTCTGTCCTTGACCATTGTACTTTTCATTGATCCAAGCAAGAAGAGTAGATCATAATATTGAACTTCATTTAAGAAAAAGAGAGAGTTGCACCACTAAGGAGGGGTGGCTCAAAGAAAAGATGTGGACTTGATGGACTAGACATAGAGTGAGGAGATCTATATATAGAAGAGAGATTGATGCCAAAGTGTGAGAGCTACATAGTTGGACAAAGAGCCTTATGAGTCATCTCACATGGGATAGACAGAAGGTTTCTTAGTATTTCATAAAGAGGAATAAAAAACCATAAAAGTAAGCCTCCATTTCATTACATGCTGATCTTTGTTGTGCAAGGAAACAAATTGAGAGGCAATGGATCCCCCATGAACTTAAGCTTGTTCTCAAAAAAGATATTGTGTAAAACCAATTGGTAGACTTTTCACAAATGAAGGATGGAAGGCCTACCAAGTGTCCCATGTGGGCGGAGCTCCTAGGGATGTCATCTCATTTCTATCAAGTCATTAAAATCATTCTCTAATCTCTACAAATATCATTTGCCAGACGACCCAATCTAGCATGTGTTATGTGGATGCCCCGTTGGTGGTTTCTGTTTCTCGAGAGACTTAATCATAATGCATACCTTCTTTTGGATTCCATAAGAAAGTTGAGCAAGAGATCTCAACAAAGAGCCAAATTTTAGTCATGCTAACTAGAATAAATCCCTATTAAAGGCCTCCCTTTAAAAAAGTTTGATCTAATAATGTAAGATACAAAATACAAGAATTTTCTTAATGATGTTTTGATCGAGGATAAAAGCGTCATTTTATCAAATACTCGTCCTCAAAATCAAATCCTTATTTTGAGAAGAGCAAGTACTTTCTTTAGGCCATTAAGAAGAGAATGAAAGGTGAGATTAAAATGGAGAGGAATAGAAGATGACTAGCAAAGCCTTTATGGAATCGGTTAAAAATAAATATTAATAAACTATGAACAAGGGCCCAAATGAGTTTTCTTTTTTCTTTTTTGAAATTGATAACATTCCAATGATAGAAAAGTTGTGAAGAAATTCGAAGTATTGAGAGTTAATAAGGAGGCCAATAGGCCCCTAACAATAAAAGGGAACATGCAAATTTTCTCCGGCAACGACTTTAAGATAATAGTAATGGATTTGATTTGCAAAGCTCTTTGCCAAAGAAGGGCAAAGAGCTCAATACTTTGAAAACCAACAATGTAAAACTAACACCGGCCGGAGCCTCATTCAATGTAAAAGGTCACTAAAACGAAGACGAAGGGAAAGCCCACATGAAACTAAAGATTCAAGGTGGGAATTTATCAGAGTTTAAGGTAGGAATAGATCAAAATTTTTTATACCAATGCCAAATACGTGCAATGATAAGAATACAAAGAAATGGCACAATAAAGCAATTGCCTGATCAGGAGAAATTCTACATTTAAATGGCTATGGAATTCAAAGAACGCTTACTCATCCTTCAATGAAGATTCAGTGTATGCACTTAGCAATGAGAACTTGAAAAACTTATTTTCAAACGATATCAATTAGCAGGTTAGCAAACATGGTGGAGAAACAGCTAACATATGGAGGCGAAAGAAAGGTGGTCCAGCTACCAAGGCAAAGTCAGAAAGATAACTGTGAATCCACCTACGGGGCATTTAGCCATGCGCAAGAAGCAAGGTTCATTAGACCAACCGCTCAAGGGTTCACCTCCAAGGTTGAGCGAAGTAAAGCAGCACTAGCTCGACAGGCTAAGTCATTTGTCTCGCTTGGGAGAGGAGAACGGGTTCAAGCCCTACGGGATGCGCTGGTGGCAATACGCCCTTCGTCCAGTTGTAATGGTGAGAAGAAACAACCAGCTCGAGGGCTAGTCAGGCTGAGTCATTTGTCTCCCTTGGGACAGGGAATGGGTTCAAGCCACATGGGAATCGGGAGGCGCTGGCAATACGCCCTACATCCAGTTGTAATGGTGAGAAGAAAACAACCAGCTCCGAGGACTAGTCGGACTTCCAAGTTCCAACAGTCTCGTTGACCTCTATCATCAATGGCAAAGGAGATGCATACTCCAACAGATTGAAACCAATCTCCACGTTTGACTTTAAGGACGTCTACAGAGTATCCACACTTACGATCTTTGGGCTCTCTTAATTCCACCCACCCTTGTGTGAGATTCTGTGAATCCCATTGGTGTTATGGCCTTCATTGTTGTACTTTCACTTGACTCAAGCTATCAGGAAAAGTAGATCGCAAGATCAAACTTTTCTTTTTCAAATTGGGTGAACAATTTTGCAAGAAGAATAGACCATAATTTACAACAGTACAATCAAGGTTTGCAAATCTATCACACATCAGCCCTTCATTCTTAAGTAGAACCCCCCAAAGGTTAGGCTAACAAGGTTTCACATCCATCCTAAATATCCTCAATGAGTGGAGGATTCAACGCCAAGAAGTTATCTTCAAAAATCAAACAAGCTTAGGGTGTGTTAACTAACATAAAGTTACATCAAGCTCATGTTCAAGAGGCTAGATGCTTAATTTAGTCCAAAGGGATTAGAGAACGGGCATGAAAATTATATGAATCATCGAGTCTATCACCACTGGATGTACAGTAAGAATGAAGATGAATAGTAGTAGCCAATCGTGAAGACCAGCGCTAAACTGAGCTTCAAACAAAGCCAATGGGCTGGAAACATAGAAATTCCCGTACGAAACCGCACAGAAGATCCAAAGTCCTCTCAATGAGAGCAGAAGTGAACAAGGCATTCAACATCTTTAGTTCTATGGCTTAGGCTAGGCATTTGAGCATCTCCTAAAATGAGAAAAATGACATATTCCTCTTTGGAATTATGTGCAGATGTCCGGAACCTTGTACATCTTGGACAGGGACCTATATGGAAGGTCCGAGCTTATTGAACGAGTGTACATACAAATGCAGTCAGAATAACTGACCCACGAGCAATGAAGCTGCAACAGCGTCATCTCCTCAAGCACGAACAGGTAGCCTCTCAGGATGTGCTTTGCACTGAATCGGTGTCCTTGCTGGAAGAGGCATCGACATGAGGAATTGTAACGGAGCAAGCAGCTGCTTGGAGATACCATGACTTCCAAGCTTCCATGTAGTGTGCGAACATGTGGTTCAAAGCTGCAGTTCATAAAGAAAATCGAATCAAATACATAAATTTTTGCACATACGTAATGGCTCACTTTGGATCAAACAAGTAAGAATATGTAGTCACCCACCTTCATTTTGGTATTGAAGAGGAGAGACAAAACAAGCATTACAGCTCTTCATATGGCTGCAATTATGAATCGCCTCAGCATCATTCCCATGAGACTGATGCTGCTGGTGCATGACTTGGAAAGGACAAAATAAAGGACCTGGAATGAAGTTAACAGGAAATGGCATACAGCCATCCATTTTGGGAGCACATGGACAGCCCCCGCTTCCAAACGCACAAGGTAAAGGGAGCATTCCATTGCAACAACTCCTCGATGATGGTAGGGATTGAGACAAAGGTCGGTGACCGGTGCTCTCAGACATCAAGTTTAGAGGACACTTATTTTCATCCTGAGCTGATACATTCTTGCTTCCACATTGAGATTCACACTCACGGTGAGGACTTGACTGCTGTTGAGACCCAGCATTAGTCCATTCTCGCCAGCCACCTGCATTTCCAAGGTTCAACCCAATTCGCTTTGAGGCAGCGGAATTTGTCTTAGATGAGGATAAGACTTCCGTACAAGATCCCCAATCCATGCGAACCTGCTGATAACATGGTATTGGATTGTATATAGGCCCAGGTATGTTTACATCCCTGGATTGAAGAGGTTTTACATTCGCTTTTCTTATAGTTTTCTGCTCAGCCCACTGATGCTTCTCCTCATATCGAACCCTCTTGGACTTCTCTGGAAAATTTGAAGCCGTGGCCTTAATGTTGGCTGCATCGAAGATGACGGAAAATACAGATAATTGCAGCTGATGCTTAGTGATACTGCAGGACATAAAAGGTCTGCTCCCAAAGAACACTGAAAAAGACGAAACGCATACCAGCTGCTTCTGTAAGCCCCTTAACACCTAACCACCGGAATGCAGGTTTCCTATTCTTTGTTTCGTGTGTCTGCACAGGTCAAAAGAATTTAGAAGTGCTGGCAGACGGTTCACAATAAAAGATGCAGTTGATCGACCAGCCATACCTTCTCAATAAGCTGAAGGGATGATAAGATATTGGCGATATCGTAGAGCCTCCTAACCTTTGCTGCAATGATGAGAGCATGTTGGAAATGAGTACAACAAAACGTGTATGTTCAGCCCTTACAAATTTAGAAAGAATCTTTACTTTTAAGCTTCGAGGGCTCCTTGCAATCACCGAGAAGAGTTTTCGCAGCCTCTTCTAAAGACACGACCTTCGACTGACAAACACAGGAAAAGAGCGTAAAAATGTCAAATTTGTAATCTTAGTCAATTAGACAAACGGTACTTGTCATTTAATTAATCACGGGTAAATCATTCGCATATCACTTACGGTTGATGCGAGAAACAACTGCACAAATTTCTGGCTCAATAGGCCTAACGACTTTTCCCTCCTCGTTTCTGAAAAGGAAATGTGCAAGCAATAATTATGGCTATTCCTTCTACAGAAGTAGAAACATAAGGAAGTGCATACCGGCTCTTGACTTGAGCATTGCAGCTGTTGGATTCTGGGAGGTCTTCTCGTTTGCAGGGCCATATTTCATGTTCAAAAGAAGCATGGAATCCTCGGGAAGAACTGAAACCGGACTAGTGTTGCTATCGTTATCTCTGTGAGCAATTGATTCTGCAGAATGTGTAGGCTTCTCACGGGAAGGAGTTTCTTCCTCATCGTCATCGTCCACTTCGTTCTCCTGGACAACCAAGTAATTAAGCAAAGTCACATAATACACATCTTCGCCTTCGTAGGAATTGATTCTCTAGATTGTGCATATTGGACCTTGTCTACTGAAGAAAATGTGCTCTTCACTCCTATGCCTCCCTTCCTTTGCATCTCAAGGTCATGCTGAGACAACATAACGAACCAAACAAAGAGATGCTAAGCTCAGCACTGATATGCTCTACATACCGAGCACACAATAGCATATTAATAAAATAACAAACCTTCATGGACTCAAGGGCTTCAGGTATCTTGCTAAATCCATGCCATGTATAACAATTTTTGGCCTTACGCACCAGTACCTGCAAATGTAAGCATGAGAGAATTCCGAAGCTTCTGAGAAATTGAACAATTGAAACAGCTATCATGCATGCATGTGTTAGATCCATCGGGAGAAATCGTCAAATCCAGAATTCTTCTTCGGATTCCTAGATTTAAGGATTATATTATCAAATTTCTCAACTTGGCTGCATAATGTTAACCTGAATGGAAGTCTAATTAATGAAATGAAACCGTATACTCAAATGCTGACAAATTCAGCGTAGACGCAACTTCTTCTTCACACTCCTAGAATTAAAGGATTACATAATCAAATTTCTCAGCTTGGGTGCGTAATTTAAAATGTTAACTTGCATGAAAGTCCAATTAGTTAAATGGAAATGTGTACTCAAATGCTGACAATTTTAGCGACCGATAGCTCTAAGATGGAAGTGCAAATGAAATGAATTGGAACATCTCGCGCAAGCGGATAAAATATCGTGGGCCAGTTGGTAGCGAATTGAACTCTCTAAGATGGAAGTGCAAATGAAATGAATTGGAACATCTCGCGCAAGCGGATAAAATATCGTGGGCCAGTTGGTCGCGAATTGAACTCTCTAAGATGGAAGTGCAAATGAAATGAATTGGAACATCTCGCGCAAATGGAAACTTACTTGAACGCTTTCAAGTACATTGACAATGTCATAGATCCTCCTCCGCTCAACGCCTGAAGAATGTGAACGATTTTATGAGATTGATTGGTCCGGAAGCAATAATTCTGAATATTAAAAACAAGTTTTCATTCCACGACAATCATCAAATTGATCACAATTTAATATGCGCGTCAGTGTTCGGAAATCAGAGCTTGAGTATATTGTAATCACGCGTCATTGCGTAAGTTTTGATATGAAACGAACGTAGCATGAAAATACGTACCTAAACGACTGGCAGCGTCATCGAGGCTTATTGAATCTGCATCCTCATTGGTATACAGATGAAGGAAGCTGCATCCAATAATCAAATCACTCAACAACACTGCATGTGTAAGTCTATAATGCCCATGACATAAATAATTCAAGATTATGCTGAGGCAATTTAGGCAATGACACTTGAATCCACATGCTGGAAACCGCAAATGTACATCAATAAGGGGGAGAAGAAGACATAAACAGAATTACGTCAGTGAATATGAGGAATTATAATGAATTACTGATAACACTTCTACAAGTTGATGTATACACTAAGGAGGTAAAATTCAGCATTAGCTGCAGGCTTACTTCTCGCATAGAAGGCCGAGTGACTTCTCCTTGCGGCTATAAGCACTGTTAGGATTGAGTCGCTGTGATTTGCTAGCCAGATCGCCCTCATGGAAGAAGTATTCATCCGTGGACAGAGAGGAGAAAGCCATTGGGAGGCAAAACAGTTAGTCGAGCATAGATCGGGGGACAGTGCTGGTTCGGTCACGCGATCGGATGGGAGGGAGGCAACTGGACGACCACGCAATTGTCAGCGCGGTAACTGTATGGATCGCTAAAAACTTAGAAAAGGGCGAGGAAGAAGAGGACGTGAGGAGTGTGTGGACCGAGGAATGGATCGAGGGCCTCTCAGAATTGAGCCTGAATTGGGAGGATGGTCGATGGCGGGAGAACTACGGAAGAAGAGAAGAGCCTCAAGGAAGGTGAAAGGGAGGAGGAGCGGGGGAGGTGAGGTGGTAATTTCTTACTCACGTCAAGACTATTGGCATCGTGTGTGTGTGTATGTGTGTGTGTGAGAGAGAGATGAGAAGAGTCGAAGGCGCGCTGATGAGGAAAGACGTTGATTGTACAGCCTTTGAAGCTCCTTCTCTAAATCTGCTTGGCTATCCCGCTCCCTTTTCTGCGTGTGTGTGTTTTTTGTCGCGACGATGAGGCGCCTGTCTGATAGAATAGCGGGAAGGGGATGACCGGAGAGGGAGGCGGAGGAGCAGCTTGGTCTTCCCACCGCCTGCGATGCATCCAAATTTTTGAATTTTGAAGATTTGTCCCTCCATGGAGGGAGAGACATCATTTGGGCTTTTTCCCATATAGTTTTTCAACTCCTGGTTCTTCTTCTTCTCGGCCTCTTTTCTTTTTCTCGACCTCCGTGCACCCCTCTTTGGGAACGGGTCTGAATACCGTTGGAACTCATCTTTACCTCTCATCCCGTCTGAAAACATCAATTTCACGAATCATCCTTTTCCTTGGTTTTCCTGGCTTGCAGTCCTCGTCCTCCTCCATCACATGCTCACACATGACATCTCTCCTTTGACATTTTCCCTCGTGTCTCAAAGTGGGCTCCAGCCAAGAATCATAACTCTCTTTGAATGCGAATGCTGTGTTGTGCACATAGGAGACACCTATCTATCAGGGTGCAAAAAAGAGATCCAGTCCTCATGAGGCCATTTTTTGCCTTTTTTTTAGCAAACAAAAAAGATTGAAATATATTAATGAAGGGTGTAAACAAAATAGCCATGACTCTAGTTACAAAGACACAACCATGTGGATTGTTAGGGCGAGTTCAGACAGGGTGGTATGCTTTTGCTGACTCACGGCAACTCTTTAGTTGACAGTAAACGTTATTTGTTTGTTTATTTGACTAAAAAAATATATGTATTTTAAGGAAGTTCGGCAATGCCTACTCTTTCAAACTTTAATTAATAGAAATTATAGTTGTACAAGTGAACACGCCCAGCACCCATGGACCCCCCATATCCCACAAAGCAGGGCTTGCTAATAGATTACTATAGAATTTTACAAAGAAGATTTATAACCCTCTCATCCCCCTCAAGTGGGGCCAACTTGGTTTTGATCTTGTTGCTCTCTAGGAAGAACACTCTGATGTCTAAAGGGCGGGGGCTTCTTATAATTGGAAATTCTTTTGCCTAAAAGGAAAAGACATTTTTTTATCGACCACTCTTTAGCAGGGCTTCCAAAGTTGGTTGCACACCTCTCTTTCCATATTTTCCAAGGAGTCTCCCCTCTTATAGCATTCCACAGTGTTGAGGAACATCCGATCGCTTCACCCAACAAAGCTTGCTTCTAGTTGATTTGTCCATGTAATAGCATGATTCTCTCAAGGGCCTACCAGATCGATGTTGATTTGGGGCATGAATAGAAAGGTGTCCCAAGTCTTCCATGTCTCGAAGGCATCATTTGCACCAGGAAGGGACCTCACAAATTTTGTTAGCTTTTACATTGGTCCAGATTCCACGGTGTAGGATTTGCCACATGAGCATGGAATTTTTTATCTCAATGAGGGGGTGCCAAAGGGATTGGAACTTAAATTCCCACCTCCAACATAACCAATCCAGATACCACTTCCTATTGAACGTGACATGAAATTCCACATCCTTCTTCAATCTCAAAATTTTCTCAAGATTATTGCCATTGTGCCATCTCAGACCCTCAAGGTGAGAAGAGTCCTCACCAATGAGGAGGAAAGTCCTCGAGCGCTCCCAAGCATTGAAGACACCATTCTTCATAGTCCACTCTTTTGGCCAGATCAATGTCCTCGAATCTAATCCACTGACAAGTTTCTTGGTTCCAAAGATGTTTCCACAAATGGAAGCCTTTGTTCCAAACCTTCATAGCTTTTCGGAGGTTCCAAGACTCCACACCTATGATGCCCTTCATAGGGAACTAGATCGAATCATTTTATCTAATATCAGTCGCCCATTTCCAATCTTCATTGATTCTGATAAACTATTTAACCTTGTTCCAACTCTTCCATAAAGAACAAACCAAGCTTGATCCTTTGGGCATCACCAAAAATGGGGAGAACAATATGGTGAGAAGGTCGAGACACTTCCACCCCGGGAGGCCCACAAGTTTAAGAGTATTCATGTCTCTATAAATAAGCTTGGCCCAAGAGGCATCACTATTGCTCCACCTTATAATTAACCATTTTGTTGCTAACTTATATGCCATTCCTTCGATGTCTAGAATGCCCAAACTACCTTGATCCTTTTGGCTGATGCAAGTAGTCCATTTCATTTTGGGGATCACCCTCTTTTTAGGGTCTATCCAGAGGAAGTCCTTTCAAATTCTCTCCAGTTTGAAGATCTCTTTGTCTTTTGATCTCCAATAGGAGAGAAAAAAAAGGATTGAAGAGAGAAGGAATGTTTTAATCACCATAGCTCATGCAATTAGATTAATCTGCATACCTTTCCAGTACATAGGCTTGCGTTAGAGCTTAGAGAGAGCCCAATTCCATCATTGCCCCATCAGAATACCTAAGAGACGAAAGATTTGACCACTAGGGATCAACTGACAACCATGGTTAATAAGCAATTGAGGAGGGTGCGGGATAACTACCCTGAAAGCGGTTTTAGAATGATTTATTTTGGATCCTGAAGCTGCACAAAAGGTATCCAGACAAATCCAAAATTTTTTTATGCTTAACGTGTCATTATGCACAAAGACATTAGTATCACCGGCAAAAAGTCTCAAGATCATCTGATCTTGATTGAGAGGAAGATTGATTGGCTAAAACTTTTGCATGACCAATCACGATAAACTATTAAGGCAGTACATTTTTGTTCTCAGGGGGGTAGGTCATCCCAAAATGTGATGGACCTGAAACAAGCACTCTTTTTCAACAACCAATGATATTTAGCCAAGTGGTAGCACAGAGTGTGTTGCCACTCTGTGCGAACCCAATCTTATGGGAGAATACAGATACAGTGTTGATTTTGACAGCCATATTACCCATTTTAGCCATTTTAGATCATAAAATAAGGTCCTAAATTTTATTAGACCTTCATAAATTACATTAAAAGTGTAAAATACAGGTACCATATGTAGATAGCCTTCAAAATTGAAGAGCATGGTAGGCCATCAAAATACAACACGAGTACTATAGATATATAGGAGAGACTCTCTCCATTTAGAAGGGGGCTTCAATTTAAGTATACCAACAACAACCTCACATTCACCACAAGAGAAATCTCAATAGCTTTAAGATTATACAAGCCATATTTGAACAGGGAAACCTTACATTACAGACATAAGAGAAGACTAAATAGTTTCTATCTTTCTATATATGCCACAAAATAATGCTCCTCCACTACTGCTAGAGAGAAATATACAATCTATTGTAAGACCCTAGTAGCATCTCTTGAACTCCAAGCTTGCAAGGTGTTGAAGAATCAATCACAATCTCTTAAACTCCAAGCTTGCAAGGTGTTGAAGAATCAATCACAAATTGGACAAAGTTAGACTTAACTTTAGTTCTAGAATTTCTAGAAGTCATGAGATTGAGAAAATCTATATAATCTAGTTTGTATCAATAGATGAGAAGCAAAAAGGAAGGAAAAAGAAAACGAAAGAGAAAGAGAGAGAGAAAGAGAGATTTTGTATGATTGAGTATAGTCAGGCTTCTCTGAGTTTTTCATAGCTATGAGAAGAACTAATTAAAGTTCTGTGTATGAGACTCTCTCCTCCATCTTCATACTTTGCCTACTGTGTAATGATCTCAAAATTTCAAGTTTCCTAAGCAACTTGATGCATGGCATCGAATTTGTGTTGATAAGTCCTTGTTTTATTTTGAGTTTTTAACTATTGTTGAATCTTCTTAAAAACATGAGCTTTGTGGAGAAACTTGATGCTTGGCATCGAATTTCAGCCTAAAGTCGATGCCTAGCATTGAGTTCCATCATAAAAGTGTTTTTCTTCATATCTGTGTTCAAGGGGGTATTTTAGGTGCTGAAAAAGTGGCCAAACACACACCAATTCAATGTCCAACATTGAATTCTTACTGCAAGTCGATGCTAAGTTGAAAATTTTAAAAAATGGATAGGGGCTTTTATTAAAACAGGCAGCACTTCCTATTTTGCTAGTCAAACATAGTCATCTTGTGAAGGCCATAACTTGGTGTGTAGTGCAATTTTTTTAGCAAGTTGTTGGAGTTAGATGTCTGCAGAAGTAGCAAAAGATGCGCTTAACTGCCTGCCAATGCCTGACACCTGGGCAATGCATAAACCTGCTCATCTATGAGACAACAAATTGAATATTTGGCTAAGTAATGCATAAGTAAATCAAGCATCCAATAGCCTGCTGATAGAGAACAAGTTCAAATGCATCTCCAACATCAGACTCAATCATAAACCTATCTCCATAGGAGTGGCAATAGGCTTACAGTCTTCAAGGCCAAAATGCTGCAATAATGTGTCAATATATTTCATTTGACACAAAGCCATTCCAGCATCAACTTGCATAAATTGAATGCCCAAATAGTGATGCAAATGCCCCAAATGAGACATCTCAAATGCAACATTCAAATCAACCTTAAAATTAGCAATATGCTTCTCAATAGGACTAGTGAGCAGCATGTCATGAACATAGACAACAATGATCAGAAGCACATCATTAGCACGCTTAACATATAAGGTGCTTTTAGTTAGATTGTTCTCAAAACCATGTGCAATCAGATAGGCATGTATCTTTTCATATCAAGCACGTGGTGCTTGCTTTAAACCATATAATGCCTTCTTTAACATGCACACCTAGTTTTCATGGCCTTTCTGCACAAAGCCACAAGGTTGACAAACATACACTTCTTCATGCAACTCACCATTCAGAAATGTAATTTTAATGTCCAACTGATGTACATTCCGAGCATGATGGGTTGCAAGTGCACAGATGCTACGAATAGTAGTCATATGGCATGTAGGTGCAAAGGTCTCATCAAAAATCAATGCCTCTTTCCTGCGCATAACCATTTTCAACAAGCCTAGCCTTATACCTGTCAACTGTTCCATTAGGCTTATGCTTCAGCTTGTAAAACCACTTCGTGCCAATGGCCTTCTTGCCAGGAGGAAAGTCACACAAAGACCAGGTACCTTCTTCATTATAGCATCATATTTAGATTGCATAGTAGCCATCCAATTTTTTGAATTTTGTGCTTCATCAAATGAAACAGGCTCATTCTCATCACAGAGACTAGATGCAGCCATAGCATAGCAATATGATACAAAAGAGGCACTATGAGATCCTGAACAAGTACGATATCACAAAGGTTCATCTAATTTGATGTCACACAAAGTTTGGACTAGCCATTTTGGCATAGTTTTTGCCTACTCAATATCAATTCTCTCATCAAAAAGTGCATCATGTAAATCTGCATCCTTCAAAGGCTCAGAAGTTGCCTCATTAGGACCAGCACTAGACTGTCCACCTATGAAAAGAGGCAGCAAAGTATCATACATGTCTTTCGAGCTAACAAATGTCTCCTTAGTACATGAAAGTAACGGCTGAATAGCATCTTCCACAAAAACATCATGGCTAACCAAAATGTGTTTGCTCTATGGATGATATAGACGATAGCCTTTACTTTTAGAACTGTACCCAACAAAAATACATTTTACTGCATTATCATCCAATTTTCTGCGATGTTCAAGCATTAATGCATATGCCAAACAACCAAAAACATGCAGATGAGCAACAGATGGCTTGGGACCATGTCAAAGCTCATATGGAGTGATAGACTACAATGCTTTAGTGCGACACGTGTTAAGTACATATGCTGCACACATAATAGCCTCAAGCCGGAAACGATGTGGTAAAGCCTGACTCTTGATCATACACCTTGCCCTCTCCATGAGTGACCTATTCTTCCGTTCAACAACTCCATGTTGTTGAGGTGTATACGATGCAGTACACTAATGTTTTATCCCATGTTCAGACAAAATGCATTAAAATCAGAAGACATATATTCCCCCCCTCAATCAAAATGGAGGGTGCCTATTTTACATGCTGACAAATTTTCAGCCAAAACCAAAAACTATTTGAAGCACATAAACACTTCGGAATTTGTTTTTAATGGATATACCCATGCATGCCTGAAAAAATCATCAATGAAATTCATGAACTAAAGATAGTTTCCGAAAAGAGGGTGTTTGCATAGGACCACAAACATCACTGTGAACAAGCTACAATTTCTGAGTAGCTTGAATTGAACCATCTTTTGGAAAGGAGGAATGCTGCATTTTGCCAAAAATACAACCTTCACATACATGTTTACTAGTTTCCTCAAGTTTGGGCGAAGAGGACAGAATTTTAGATTTCTGTAGGTAGAGCAAACTAGCAAAATTTAGATGAGCAAAGCGTGCATGCCAAAGCTCTGCATCTTACATAGCCTAAGAATCATGTACAACACATGTTGAATCATTCAAAAAATTTTCATAATCTATGAGCTTATACAAACCACGAGATAAAATGCCAGAAGAAATAATCACATTGCCATTTGATAGATCATGAATTGTACATCTGTCATCAAGAAATTTCACAACCAAGCCAATCTTGGCTAAAGCAAAATTGATAATAGATACTTCTTGATCCCTAGCATAAATAAAGCATTTGACAATGTAAAAGAACTACCATCAGTAGTAGTCAAAATGGTCTTATCAACTCCCATAATCCTCATAGATGCAAGCACCTAATCGGTTGGTCCTAAGGTATTCCAGTTGAGTCTTGTAAGGACCCTCGACCTTTTGTAAGTAAGCCACACTTGAACTTCCTTTGGGTCTCTCCATTCCATGAGACATCTCTGATTCATTAGTTTCAAAGCTAGGGTAGTGTGGATGAGCACTCAATTGCTGGGCCCAAGATCTAGCAATGTGAGTGACACTTGCCTCTGAAGACCTAAGGCTTTGTCTATCTCTCCCTAGGTGTCTTCCTGATCTAAGGTTCATATGCCTGAGTGAACAATCCCAATTTTTACCCAAAGTACAGCCTCGTTGCTGATTCTTTCTTATCAACCACTAGATTCTTTTTGTTTTGTTATCGTGTTTGTGATCTTGTCTGCTTTTGCGTATGTAGCTCAGTGATGAGTAGCACCTCCTTTAATGTCAATCCGGGAAGACATGGGGATGGTATGAAGACCTCGAACAAGTGATGGCACAAGTGTGTGAGTGAGAAGCACACCAACATGCACACACATACACACACATGCGCACATACGACAAGAACAAAGAGAGACACAATGGACTAACTTCTATTGCAAAAGAGTTCTCATACAAGTTCACTTATACAACAAGCTATCCCCAAAATGAGCTCTCTAGCTCTATTTATAGTTCTTAACTAGCTTTGGTCTTGTTCAGACCTAGTGTCTGGCCTAGGTAAAAATTAGGTCCCTAAGCTATTTTGGAGGCTCAAACGAGCTCTGAAAATTATGAAACTTGGTAGGCAAATACTACTAAGGCTCCTCAAGCTCAAGGACTCCTCGGCTTGCACAAAATGGAGCTACAAAAAGGTGAAAATGTATTTACAATGGTTTTCAGTGATCAGAATCACTTTTTAAAATAATGTGAGGATTGAAAAAAGAAATTTGATTGGTTGCCTCAGTGCTAGATTTGCATGTAGGCCCGTACTTGCTTCTTCCCGTATGATGCCAACACTCTCCCCCCTAGCATCGTCTCTGATAGACCTTTGCTCCACGGGGTGATCAATGTAGTGTTCGACTATGTCGATGGCTAGCTCCTGTTCTCTGATCCTGAGTCCCTTGACTAGATCTCTTTGTAGAGCATCCCAATTGACTGCGCCCAAAATGTCAGGTTGTGGTGTGGTATAGAGCTCTGAGTGCATAGTCTGTTCACATGCAAATAGCTGTAGAAGATGGGTTGGTCGTGGCACTAACACTTCCGAGTGAGACTCCCAAAACCCAGTGGTAAACATATCGTCAAATGTTTGTTGATAGCAAGCTGGGAGATATCTGATCCTTGCATGCCAAGCATAAGCAACTTGAATACTAGGGGTTGTGCTCATATCATAGAGTAAGTCATAATTACCACTTATAAAGCCCAGAACCGACAGCTGGATGTTACGTACATTGTGGAAAGTCTTGAGTACTATCTGCATCATGTCCATGATCTTTAGCATCATCTGAGCAGCGACATCGGGCATGGGTTGTAGTCGTGGCATCCAATGTCTGATAGTAGCCATCATGTAGGATACAGATGGTGTGCCCCGTGGCAGAGCAATAGAGGGGTAATTGAGCCATTCTTTGCAGTTAGCATTGTTCTGAACCTTTATGGCAAAGGCTTTCAATGATCGTCGTCGTTGCATTGGCCCAAAGCATGGATATACTTTAAGTGCATGGGGACATGGTCCCATGTTCGGAGCATGTCTAGATAAGTCTCTAGTAACTTTTGACGCTAGGTGGGTTGGAACATGGAACCTTTTCTGGCTTCTTCAGGGTTGTCTTCCGGTTGGAACTGCGTTGCAAATGAGGGATACTGATTGGTGACGCGTTTAATCTCAGCATTGTAATCTGCCAATAGCACAAAATAAGGCTTATACTGTAGTTTTGAACTGGTTATTAGTCGTATAGGGGCCAGTGTCTTGAAATATTCTGAGTGGAGCATAGTCTCCTCAATAGCTTTCATGGCAACCCTCTAAGTGACGATTCGCTCTTTGTAAGTTTGACCCATTTCTTCTACTTGTTTCATCCATACAAGAGGGGGTTCCTCATATGTGTCTTGTCCTTCATCAGCAACTCTGCCTCTTGGAAGAGGTTGAGGTTCATAATTGTCTTCGAATGTTTCTTCAATTGGAATGGTAACTGCCTCTTCTTCTGACGGCTGATCAGGTGGAGATGGAGGTCGTCCGTATTGTAAAAATTTAATATTTAACTATGCGACTTGTTGTCGTAGCTCAAGTACCTCATTAGCAGTTGAGGATTCTGGCAGAGGAGAAGTAGCGATGCTAACCATCTCTCTAGGTTTTGTTGTATGCGGTGTGGGCACTTGTTGTCTTTGTAGTTCCTTCACCTGGTCTGCAAGTTGGTTGTGCGCTTCCAAGAGGTTCACATAATCTTCCAATACCTGCTGAATGTTTTCTGAGGGGATAACTTGGAATTTAGAAGGATCTATGGGTGCCCCTGGATTGTTTTCGATGGCTGCCTCGAGATTTTCTTGATTTTGCTGTTGTAATGTTCTGCTCTCTTCTTAAGAAGCCGCTAGGTGTCATTGAAGTCATGCTATGTTCCTTTGCAATCGGGCATTGCGAGTTAATTGATAGTTGAGTTGCTCTTCGGTCACTTTACCTGACTCTATATATTTGGCCTCCATCTCTGCATAAGATTGTTGGAGTGAGGTATAGTTTTGTTGCAATTCACTATTATGCAACTCCATAGCATCAACACGTGCTTGGAGGTGGGCCGACAGATTACAAAGCTCTTTGTTGTTCTCTTCCAATAATCTATATTCCTGTTTAAGCTATGTGGTAGCTTGGAACATGGTGTCTAATGCATGACTAAATGAAGTGGATGTAGAGGTGTGGATGGGACATGCAAGGGGTAGGGAAATGGGAAAGGGAACTATGGGTGTTGTGCATACAGTGGGTGTAAGCGTTGATGTGAGTGAAGTAAAAAGTGGTGATGTGGAGACAAAAGTGGTGGTGGGTGGTTTTTGTTACCGTTAGTGTCCATGTGAAAGGCCAAATGGCCACCAAACACTTCTTTGTATATGTTCTTTAATAAAACATATAGTGGCTTGGTCAGTCAGAGTCTGTAAGTTCGACCCCATTTGTAAGACCTAAGAAGTCTGTCTTCGTGCTTCCTGTGTATTGTGTTTTTTTTGCGTATTGTACAGCCTCTGTGCGGAGTACTGTGTGCGGCCTCAGGAACTCGGGTTTCTACTCCGAGCATATCGTCGTGGAGCTCTCAAGAAGGAGAGCACACTATGGTGCATCGCCATTGAAACACTTCACTGGTATCAGAGCAGTTCGAGGCAAAAGCTTTGTTCCTTTTGTGCGAGCGAAGCGAGCATCCTCCCAGGTTTTCTCCCAAGCGGCGACTAAGGCGGCGACCAAGGCATAGACCTTGGCATACCTTGTCATCCGAGTGACCGAAGTCACCGTTGGCTGCGCGCGAGTGAGGATCTCAACGATCAAGGAATATAGAGGTTCCCGATACTTCCCGGGAGGTCACCCATCCCAGTATTGTTCCCCCCCCCCCCCCCCCCCGAGCTCGCTTAACCGTGGAAATCTCTTGCCACTAAGCTACACTCTTGTGGTGTTTGAAGAAGGGGAAAGACTAAGGTTGACATTACCTTGAACAAGTTTTGGTCCCTCAAAGCTTCATTTTTGCTTTCAAAGCCTATTTCTGAAGCAATTTTGGGGTGTTTTTTGGAGCCATTTCGAAGTACTTTCGCACATAGTTCTCTTCGCACAAGTCCAAGAACATCAAGAAGAGTGTTCCTTGTACTCCTCAGAAAATAAATATCAACCTTTGGGGCTGTATTTTCAGCCACACTCGTAAAACTACAGGTTTCTTGAGGGGTTTTCAGTTTCGGTGGGAGCAGTCGCTGCAAATTTATGCAGGTTTTTAAAGCCTAAAACATCAGAGTTGACAGACACTTACAGGTGTTATTGGCTAGTTTTTGGGCTGTGTATTCAGCCTTTTAGTGTCATTTTACTGCATATATTGAGCACATACACACCATGTACGCTTCTATGGATACCGCTTATGTACGTCCATGTGGTCATTGATATAGCGGTTACGTTCTTTGCATAAAGCCTTTTACGTTTGATAAAGAGGGTCGCGGTGAGGTTTTCTTAACTGGGAGACACCCAGATGTCGGGGTCTCTTCGGTGATGCAGGTGGAAGACTTACCCTGCCTTGCCATAGGAGATGTATGATAGTTGTTCATAGGTGCTCGATAAGCCTAGTTGGCTTCTATTGGGTAACTGATTATATGCAGTGGAATCAGTGATTCACTATGCAGGTAGACATGTCAGTAGTTGCAGTTTTATGATACTTTGACACTGGTCATATGCTAATTTTGCAGAGGATACTTTGGCAAAATTTTTCCAGATTTCTGGTTTAGTCAACTATACAGTGGTCGATTTACTCCCTGATACACTTATTTGTTGGTGTTTGGACTCTTCTAGCTCCATTATCATTCTATTCAGTTCTCTACGATCATGGCTCAGAGGTCTCAGGCACATCCGGTGGATCAGGATCTAGTGCTAATGTTCCGAGGAGGAGCTATAACTTGCAGGGCAAAGACCATTTTGAGATCCGAAAATTTGATGGCACAAACTTTGCTCTATGGAAGAATCAAATTAAAGATGTGCTGATTCAAAGGAGGCAATGGAAGCCAGTAAATGGGATTTCAAAGAAGCCTGCTGACATGGATGAAGATGATTGGGATGAGTTAGATGAAATGGCCAGGTCTACCATTCACTTGCACTTGGCAGATAATGTTTACTGTACAGTATTAGACTGTGAAAGTGCAGAGGAGCTTTGGAAGAAGTTATGCAATACATATGAAAAAGAGACGGCATCAAATAAAGTGTATCTGATGAGAAAATTATATGACCTTCGTATGAAGGACACAGATAGTGTTGCTGCTCATCTAAATGAGTTTGATGCTATATTCTCCCAATTACAGGCTCAGAAAATGGATATGGATAATGAAATGAAAGCAGTATTGTTGTTATGCACCCTGCCATCATCATGGGATACGTTTTGCACAGCAATTAGCAACAGTGCACCTGGTGGTAAACTCGTTTATGATGACATATGTGGAGCACTCTGAGTGAGGAGATTCGTAGAAAATCTATGGTTGGCACTCAGAGTGGAGATGCATATAATGTTCGTGATTCTTACCAAGGAAAGAATCAACAATGTGGCAGGAGCAAGAACAAGGAAAAGAATGGTCAACGAAATAAGAGTAGAAGTAAAACAAGGAAGAGGGTTATCGAATGCCATTATTGTCATAAGAAAGGACACATGAAGAAAGACTGTTATGCATTAAAGAATGCTAAAGGTAAAGGACAGAATGTTGATGGGCATGTTAAACAGTTACCTGCACCATCTACTTCGACTGTGAAGATTGAAGAAATTAATGCTATTTCTGATGATGTTGATGTGTTGACACTTGATAGTATTGTGCCATCTGAGGCACTTATGGCTGATTCTCTTTCCCACACCTGGCTGCTAGATTCTAGTGCTTCTTTCCATGTGACACCACATAGAGAATGGTTCTCTAATTATGCAGCAAAGTCTCTTGGTACCGTGAGACGTGGTGACTCTTACTAGTGTGATGTTGTGGGGATTGGAGATGTGGTTGTGCAGTTCATTGATGGTTCAAAATTTACTATGCATAATGTACGCCATGTACCTCAGTTATCACGAAGCTTGATGTCAGTTGGTCAACTTGATGACCTTGGTTACAAGGTGGTCTTCTATGCTCAGTCCTTTTGTATATCAAAGGGCAATATGGTTATTGCAAAAGGAAGCAAAGTTGGCTCACTTTATCCTTTATTTGTATCACAGAAAGAACACTTGTTAGCTGTTACTGAACAGCCTATGGCTTGTATTTGGCATGGTTGTTTGGGCCATATATCTCGTAGTGGAATGGAAAATCTTTCTCGTTCTGGCTACTTACCTGTGTTATCTTTCTCTGATTTTTCATTTTGTGAGCATTGTCAATATGGAAAGCAAACCAGAAATGTGCATAGAACGCACATTGACTCTTCAATTCAGCCTTTAGATCTTGTTCATACAGATGTGTGTGGTCCTATGCCCACTAGGTCCTTAGGTGGTTCTCTTTACTTTGTCACTTTCATAGATGATGCTACTAGAAAAGTCTGGGTATATCCTATCAAATCAAAGGATGATGTATTCCCTACTTTTAGAAAATGGCTTGCTTCAGTCGAGATTGAAAAAGGAACTAAGCTTAAGGCTTTACGTTCAGATAATGGGGATGAGTATACCTCACATGAATTCAGCCTTTTCTGTCAGTCTAGAGGGATTCGTAGAGAGTTTACAACTCCTTATACCCCAGTACATAATGGTATAGCTGAGAGGATGAATAGAACTATTCAAGATAGAGTAGTCTCTATGTTGCATCATGCAAACCTCTCACAAGGTTTTTGGGCAGAAGCAGTATTGACTACAGTTCATGTGATTAACCTTTCACCTAGTACTGCAAAAGGTCTGAAAGTGGCACAAGAGTTATGGACAGGGAAACCACCATATTATGATCATCTTCGAGTTTTTGGGTGTGAAGCACATGTTCATATACCCAAGAATCTTAGACAAAAGTTGGACCATAAGTCAAAGAAATGCAATTTTCTTGGATATGGTCGAGAAGGATAATTTGGATATCGCTTATGGGATCTTGAAACACGGTTAGTGATCAGAAGTAGTGGTTTCATTTTTAATGAGTCTAAGATGCATAAACAGCCCGTTAAGGAGGTTGAAGTGAGAAGAGTGGTGTTTGAGGATACTAGTCCTCCGGTTAGCATGCATAAAAATGCTCCACATAGGGATGTTCAAGAGAATGTTCATTCAGATCAGTCTGCACATGTTCCTGTTCTTTAACCATTGAGACGTTCTGCACGTGTCTCATATCCACCTGATAGATATGTTCCAGGTTTAGATTTTGTTATGCTAACAGATGCCAGTGAGCCTTTTTGCTACAAAGAGGCTATGAAGACAGAGGATCATGTCAAGTGGGAGCGTGCCATGAAGAGTGAGTTGGATTCTATTCACGAGAATGGTACTTGGGACTTAGTACCTTTGCCAAAGGGCAGAAAAGCTTTACCATGTAAATGGGTATATAAGCTGAAATTCACATCAGATAGTGCTTCTCCAAAATATAAAGCACGACTTGTTGCAAAGGGTTTTAAGCAACAACATGGTGTTGATTTTGAGGAAATCTTCTCTCCAATGGTCAAGATGACTACTTTGCGCATGTTGCTTGGATTCGTTGCAATGGAGGACTTAGAGCTAGTCCAAATGGATGTGAAAACAGCTTTCTTGCATGGAGATCTTACAGATGAGATCTATATGGAACAACCAGAGGGTTATGTAGTTCCTGGCAAGGAAAGTCTTGTTTGTAAGCTCAAAAAGAGCTTGTATGGACTTAAACAGTCTCCTAGACAATGGTACCAAAAGTTTGATGCTTTTATGAAGTCCCAAGGCTATTCTCGAAGCAATGAGGATCATTGTCTCTACACAAAGAGATGTTCTGATGGTAGCTTGATATGCTTGATAATTTACGTCGATGATATGTTGATTGCTGGGAATTCCTCTTATGATTTGTCCCTTCTCAAAAAGAAGTTGAGTCAGACATTTGATATGAAGGATTTGGGGGATGCCAAACATATTCTTGGCATGCCAATTACTCGTGATAGGAGTAAAAGATGCATATACTTGTCTCAAAGTGAGTACATATCCAAAGTACTTCACCGATTCAATATGCAGGGTGGAAAGGCATTGAGTACACCTTTACCCACATATGTGAAATTGAGCAAGGATGACTGCCCCAAATCACATGAGGAAAAGGAATTCATGACCAAAATTCCCTATCAGTCTGCTGTTGGTAGTCTCATGTATGCTATGGTAGCTATGAGACCAGACATTGCATTTGTAGTGGGAGTTGTGAGCAGATATATGTCTAATCCTGGCAAGAAACATTGGGAAGCTGTCAAAATGATTTTGAGATATGTGAGTGGCACTAAGGACAAGTGTCTATGCTTAGGTAGAGGGAAAGCATCCATTATTGGTTACACAGATTCTGACTATGCTGGTTGTGTAGACAATTGTAAGTCTACATCAGGGTACATTTTTCATTTTGCTTGAGGTGCTATATCTTGGAGATCTCGTCTTCAAGAATGTACAGCTGTTTCCACCACAGAAGCAGAGTATGTTGCAGCAAGTGAGGCATGTAAGGAAGCATTGTGGCTTTCTCGTCTTGCTTGTGATATGGGTTTACCTCAACATGTACCTCACTTGCTCAGTGATAGTCAGAGTGCCATTGCTTTGGCTAAGAATCCGGTCTATCATGCAAAGACCAAGCACATTGAGGTGAGGTATCACTTCATTAGAGATTGCTTAGCCACTGAGAGCATTATTCTTGAGAAGGTTCACACTCGAGATAATGCTGCAGATGCTTTGATTAAAACTCTACCACATGATAGCTTTCGACACTGTTGTCACTTGATGGGGGTTACTTGATTCTTGATCTTACGCAGTCACTTGTATACCGTATAACATGCCCATTAGGTGGGAGGTATAATTTGTATACTTACACTCAGGTATTCTTTATCATTCTTTATTTTTTCTCCCATAGTTACTCTGGCCATATTGGCCTTTAGTGGGAGATTGTTACCGTTAGTGTCCATGTGAAAGGCCAAATGGCCACCGGACACTTCTTTGTATATGCTCTTTAATAAAACATATAGTGGCCTGTTCAGTCACAGTCTGTAAGTTTGACCGCATTTGTAAGACCTAAGAAGTTTGTCTTCGTGCTTCTTGTGTACTGTGTTTTTTTCTACGTATTCTACAGCCTCTGTGCGGAGTACTGTGTGCGGCCTCAGGAACTCGGTTTTCTACTCTGAGCATATCGTCGTGGAGCTCTCAAGAAGGAGAGCGCACTGTGGTGCATCACCATTGAAACACTTTAGTTTTGTGGAGGGTGAAATGTCCATGGGGTCGGTTGTGATTGTGTGTGAAGTGTGAATCGTGAATACTGGAATGGTGGGATGTGTGTCAGTGGTGGCCGTGAACGTGGGAGAGGTGGGTTGGGAAAGGGGATTCCTATTATAATCATCGAGTTGTCGCATCATATTTACAAGGTTTGCCCAAAATTGAGGCAGGGTGGTTTGTATCGGTTCTGAGGAGGTTGAGAGGTGCACAGTGGGTTAGGGTTGGGAAAGAGGGAATGTAGTAGTGAGGGAAAATGGGTGTGTCAATGTTTGGGTAGAGACATGTGATGTCCTAGAGCTGGTAGATAAGAAGGGTGATCTATTATGGTTTGATGGTTGGCGGGATGACCTATCTGAGGTTCAGAAAATTGGCTGGAAATGGTGGATGTAGGTAAAGGGAAGGATGGAGAAAGGGTGGTGTGTGATATAGGTTCATTAAGGGTGAATACTGGTTGTTCAGGAATGCTAGTGGTGAGGGGTTTGGTGGGCTAGATAGGAGGTGATGGTGGAGATGGTATCTGTGTGCTTTCATTGGGTGCATCAGTGTCAGTGGGGCTGGTCATGTGAACGTCTTCTTGAGTTGTGGTAGGGAGTGAGGTAGAGACTTCCATGTGAATCATCTTACCCCTTCGCGGTCTTGTGTCCAGTCGCCATTGGTCGTATTGAATAGGAGTACGACGTATCATCGTCCGCATTGCTTCTACTATCCCACAAGTGTCTGCGAGAAGATTCAATGATTCGACAAAGTGAGGGTCCACATTCTCTGCTTGTAGCATTTGGTTCACCATTGCTCTCTTTGCCTCTTCTGACAACTTGTGCCTTTTTTGGACTTGTTTGATAGTTTCTTCTAGCCGTATGATTTGAGCAGTGTATGCAGGGGCTAGTTTGATAGCTTCCTCTTCACTCTCCTCTGATTCATGCCCCGGTGCCTCCTCTTGTTCATGTGTCTCTTCAACGTGAATGTGTTGCACTTCATCCTCCCAATGTACTCTTCGTCCTTCGCGATGTGGGCGTCCTCTATGGGCTGATGATCAAGGACCTTTAGTGTCTGAAAAGAACTCCCCATTGGATAGTTGCGTTGTTTGCAAGAAGGTCTCAAAGTCAAAGGAGGTATCTTCTGCCAATTCGTTCATGGAGGCAAACTTAGCATCTGTGGGTAACGGAGGGGCTGACGGAGTGGGTTGTGCCATGCCCTCTAACTGTGATCATTGGAGACAGATAGTGAATGGGGCCACCTGTTCTTCTTCTCTAAGGGAGGTTTTTGTGGTGGACTCGCGAGGAATTGGGACACGGGAAAGAGATCCACACATCCATTTAGCTGGTTGAACTCTTGGTTTTCATCCTTGGAAGAACTGAAGCTGTGAGTAATTAAGCGCCCGTGCGATCGGCACATCATAAGCTAGGCATCTGTATATGATTTTGGTAATGGCACAACAACCATTCAATGAAGGCTTCCTTACTCCTCGTTTGCTTGCTTCATAGAATTGATCGAGGATCCACACTGGCATTTTAATAGGTAGACTCCCTGTCTCCGCTAGGTATAGTTTGTACCAAATCTTCTTGTGAGGCTGTGTGAATTGGTCTTGAGCAAGAAATGCAAATTGCTAAAGGCACATGCGCAACGGTATGGAAATGTTTGGGGTGAGGGCACACATCTCTTTCAACTTCTTGAGCTTACTGTTCTTCATAGATTTCGGTATCAAAGGGTCTCGATCAGAGGGCACATGGGTGCCGTACATCTGGAGGGCCTCCTTAATTAAAGTTATGTTCAACTCAAACTTTTTCATCTCCTCGTGGTTTGATAGAGAGGGCACAAGGAATGTGCTTGACTGATCACGATCTCCTGTTGCTTTAAGAGTTGCAATCAAATAGTAGCATCTGAGGAAATCTGGCTTAGACAGGGATGCGCTAAAGTAGTCCTTCAATCCTGCTTTATGCCAAATATCTTGAAGAGGTGCTACATTTTGTAGTGCTTCAAACTCTCTTGAGAAGAATTGAAATGTCCACCATACTCCTCCAAATTCCAACTTTGACTCTCAGATGTGGTCTACATCCCCCAAATCTCTTGGCATCTCATTGAACCAATGAGAGTGTACTTTTACTCTTTCTGTTAAGCCACTTGGTGGATCCAAGATGGGAAGTCGTCTCACATTTAGATACTCTTCAGGCCTAGCTGTCAATGGGGCCTCCACAGGCATGGTCTCCCAATCGACTTGAGAACTAGTGCCTGCCTGGGAGCTCGTGCCGGTTGCTTCTGCCATCGGACTATTTGTAGCTGATGATGCTAATCTACTAGAAGAAGAGAGGCACATTAGTGTTGCATAGGAAACAAGATATAATGGTGTTCCCTCCACAATACTAACATGACATTCCAAGTGGTGAGTGGTTAGGGGTGAAGTGTTTGTGATGGGTGTGAATGTTGGTTAGTGGCTAGTGTCATCCTAGATGCATACTTTGGATATGCAATGTACTCACAATGCACCTACACCAGAGTAGACGGATTTACAAAATTGGGTCATGGGGTTTGATGTGGGGTTTAATTTTCCAAACTTTGATTGTGGAATCGTAGTTTTTAGTGGTGATGACATGTAAAGATTTAGGGACTAGATTATGTCGGATATGGGATCTTTTGGGTATCCATTTCCTTATCTTCCTAGGTATGACCGAAGATGTAATGGTGTGGGGTGTAGGTGTCTACCCTAAGATGTTTGCCAAGAGTGCTTGTGAGCATTGATTCATTCTTGTGAATGGAGGTGAAGCTATTTGAGCCTGTAAGTAGGTCTTGGTCACCCATATTTGTCGAGCATTGGGGATAGCCTTCATTGACCACTTAGGAACCCAAATAGAAATGGTATGTTTAGAGTGTTTCCTAGGGGACTCCTTCGTTGTAGTCCTCGACAGTGTAGCTGGTTTAGTGCATCTTTGAGAACCTGTCTCTAGAGCCGTGGGTGTTCCACCCTTGCATATCCAAATCTGCTTCATGCCATGAGGTACTTCACATTGCGAAAGTTGGTGCTCATGCTTCTTGATCATCGACCTCCTCGGTGTCATGTGTTGCCCGACCTGCCTGTCTTGAATCCTCTTTGGAATAGAAGGGAACTCCTCATTGACTTTTGTACCTTCATCAAGAGTGACAATCCTCTACACCATAGAACTTTGGACAAGAATAGCATCGTTATCTTCATGTGAGTTCCTGGAGGGACCAGGAGTTGGTGCCTTTTCTAATGGCCTAAGTGCTTGATTTTCTAATTCAATCATGAGGCGGTTTTGGCCTACCCAAGCCTAAAGAAGTCCACTTCTTAGGTTGAGGTTGACGGCGTGATCATAGATCCAGTCTTGGCCCAAGACAAGAGGTTCAGTAAGATCCTCGTCTTCACATACTAGCGCTTTTATTGCCATTAGGACCTCTTGAACGTAGAGGGGAAGTTCCACCTCTCCCATGCAAGGGGTTTCAACCCTATCAGATATGCCTCTATGGGTTTTACCTTCAATTGCAATTCTTGGTAGTAAGAAAGTCGAACTACACTAGTGGCTGCTCTTGAGTCAATTAAAGCTCTCACGGTCATTGCACTCTCTCCTTGTCCTACTTCTAGGGTCACAAAAGGTTGTCGATCAAATATCCTATGGGACCGTTCACCTGAAGCCTCACACGTGGCCATGTGATAACCTAGAGCTTCTTGAGTGTCAGGCATGGGCTGATCTCTACCTTGTCTTCTCAATTTCATTCATCGGATGCGTTCTAAAGCTTCTGCCTGTGCTTCTTCTCGAATTCGCTTTTCCTCTTCTTTACGTTTCTTTGCAGTATTGAGTCGACTTAGCATCTCTTCTGTTAGGGGTTCTTGATATAACTTGACTCTACATCAGCTTATGTAACTTGGTAGGATGTCACCTTCTAAAGTGGCTAGTTGTACTGCTCCACTTGTGGAGATCCTATTGATAATCATTGGTCCATAGCCTCTCTTCTCTAATTTCCTAGCATGTTGCTTCAAGGTGTAGACTAGGACTAGGTCTCCTGCTTTCAAGCCCTTATCCTTCACATGTGCATCGAAATATGCTTTTTGCCTCTTCTTAGTTGCATAAATTTCTGCTGCAGCTCTCAATTGTGTTTCTCCTAATCGTTCAAGATCGAAGATTCTAGAGGATAACTCATGGCCTATCCAATCATGCTCTTGTGCTACTTTCAAGGTAGGTATCAAAAAGTCCAATGGTAGCACTGCATTTTGGTCAAATGCCATCTGAAAGGGTGTGGCTTGGAGTACCTTTTTATAGGCAACTCTGTATGCCCAAACAACATGATGTAGTTGTTTGTCCCAATCAAAGCGTTTATTATTAACTAATTTTGTCAATACATTGCATAGAATCTTATTTGTGCTCTCAGCCTGTCCATTAGCTTGTGGATGATAAGGGGCAGACTTCTTATGTATCACCAAGAATTCTTGGAGAAGGTTTTCTATTACTTCATTCAAGAAGTGCGTGCCTCTATCACTCACTAACTCTATTGGCAATCCGTATCTAGTGAATACATTCTCAAATAAGAACTTAACTGTCGTTTGGGCGTCGTTCTTCATTGTAGCTTTGATCTTGGCAGCATAGTTATCATTGTATGTGTATGGCTTCTGTTTAGAGGGTCTAGCATCTCAGGTCATGGGGATCGCGTGGGAGTATATGTCGGGGTCTACACATTTCAGGTCCTTGTAGCTCCAAGCGAATACATCTCTGTACTCTCTTAGCAAAGCTATCAACTCTTGCTCTTCTTCTTCCATCAGGTCATGTCCTATGCAGGTGCATCTTTCTTCTCCTTCTTCTATGGCTACAACTATTTTCTTGGTGGTTTCCTTGTTATCATAGGCCTCTCCTTATTGTGTCTCATGTTTAGGCATTCTTAACGTGACTCTCCTATCTTCTATTTCATACTTCTTGAAATTTTCAGGGACCTCAAACAAAGATTCTTCTCCCTCTAGTGTGACTTCTTCCTTCTTTCTTTTCTTTCCTTCACTCTTGGTGGTCACTTGTGTGGTTAATCTCACCTCATTCATACCTTCCTTGTGTCTCTGAGGGTGAGCTTCTACCTCATGGAAATATTCCTCATCTAATGCAAAAGGTGGGTCCATAATGATTGACTCTAGATCGGAGTCACTTGCATCCTCAAATGCATCAGTGCTAGGTTCACATTCTTCAATAACCGATTCACACATGATTGGCTCTATTGAGAAGACTGAAATGTCATAGCCATCCTCATCATAGTGGGGTGTCCATTGTTCTTCATTGATGGCTACATCCATTGTTGCTAGAATTTCCACCCAGCCGTGAGGTTCAAACTCTTCATCAAGAAATACTACAGGTGCATAGGCTGGGTCTTGAATTGATCGATGGGTTTCCTTCGCACCTATCTCTCTGGCTTTTTCTATCTTCTCTTCTTCTACTACTACTTTACACATCCATAAGTGTGTGTCTTCATGCATCCATGAGGATCATGATCCTATGGAACGCACTGACTCCGTGTCATCCTTAGCTCTATGGATGGGATTCCATTGAATAGGCGGTACGTCTCTATAAGAGTAATCCTTGAGATTGACTTTGGTTATAACACCTAGGTGGTGCAAATACAAGGAATTGGTTCCCCAATCTTGTACCACTTGCAACTGCCGCATGAATGGTTTTCCCAAAATCATCTCGTAGGCTTGATTTTTGCTAAAGTCACATATAGCAAAAGTATGCTCGAACTCAATACCACATGTAGTGAGAGTTATTCCTTCTAGCAATCCTAAGGGCCTCTCAATGTGACCATCGGCCATTTGCAATTTCATTCTTGTCGGCCTTAGTGCTGGCTTGCCCCAATGCTTCCATAGGGAAGTGGTAGCAATTGCAACTCCTGCATGCACCTGAGTCCAAAATTGCCTTGGTTGTGTACCCCTGATGGGTAACGGGAAGATAGATATTCCCTTCTTCACCCTCGCTCATGTCTCCTATCTTATCCAATGGTATTTCTGTATTGTTATGTGAGATCCTACTTGGGAATGAGATTTTGATAAATTTGGCACTTGTTTGGCAACATGTTTCCACAATTCAGGCTTAATCTCGAGTAGCTCTTCTAAAGTGAGGTTGCACTGCACTTTAGTGTTCTTTACTACCTCTGTATTCCTAGGTATGATCGAATCTTTGTTTCTTATCATGACCATGGGTGCTCTCATGCAAGTAGACTTACTTTCCCAGGGGCCTATGAAATGGGGTAATTCTTGCAAGGAATTAGACTCAAAGTCTAACCTCTCATGAGATTGGGCACTCTCCTGTTCTCCATAAATGGAAGGAATGTCTTGTGGGAATTGATCGTGCGCGTCATCCACAATTTCAATTGGAGGCGGGTCTTCACTTTCTTTAGCCCATTTCTCTTCTTGAATCTCTCGCAGGAATTTTGGTGAATACCGATTCATAGAAGAAGAGGTGTCTGGTTTGGTGGAGTTAGGCACATAAGCTTCGTGGAGAGAAATGTTTACTCTATCACTTGCCCTCTCCTTAGCCTGGGAGGTGGCTCCTTTTCCAGACTTTGCAAGTAACCTCTCCAGTCTATCTAATAGACCATAAAAATGCAATGGTGTTCTAGTGGAGTTAGAGCCATTGAAGAAGCGACTAGCTTCAAACAGAGCTTGCGCCAACTCTACCATCTTAGCACAAAGTTTTGTTCTCTTTATCTCTAGATCGGCTCTAGGGTAACATTTGTCATGATCTATCACGTTTGGCCCTTCCTGGATTCTGGCCTGATATGCTTTAAGCATCATGTCTAAATCCTCAGGAATGGGATCAGCTAAGACTGATCCTACTCTGGGTGGTGGATGGGTTATGTGTGGTGGATTAGAAGGCTGGGGAATGGAAAGTGATGGATTGGAGGGAGATGAAAATGGTGGTGGTGGGGTAGTGTGATAGTGAGTTTGAGAGGTGAGTTCACTTATCTTTGCTTTTGTTTCTCTCAAGCTTTCCTCAAGTTCACTCATTTTTTGTGACCATTGTCGTTTCATTCTCTCTCAGCTATCTCTCCAAGCTCTTGTCCTTTTCTTGGTTATACTCTCTGTCTCACTAACCTCAGAACTCTTTTCCTACCCTACACCTTGAGTTCGTTGCAAGGCTTGAGCTCTAGTGATAACTTGCACTAGGGTTGTGGAAGTTACGCTTCCTGTAGAGTCTACTACTAGCCCAATAACATTGATAGGAGCGATTTTTGGCATGTTGATGGGGTTCTTCTTGGGACATTCTCGTAACAAATGCTCCTTTCCATAATTTGGGCAAAAGTCTTGAATTGTCACGGATTGGGTTTGTGTAGGTGTTGGTAGAGGGCAATCATGAATGAGGTGATCTCCTTGACATCGGAAGCATGGCCCTCTAGGAAATGGAGGTCTTATCTACCTAGGCTGAGGTCTAGGGTTGGGGTTTGCATACATGACATTCGCATAATCTGGCTCCCAACTAGATTCACTGGGTTCTTCATAATAGTATGACTCATTATGCTTGAGTGACTACATGTAGTAAGCCTGTGGGCTATCAATGTGCGTAGAGTCAAAACTATGATCACTTGGGTCACTTTCAGATAGCAACAGTGTTACCGGGACTATGGCTCTATTTAGATTTTCTTCTACGGATGCATATTTCACTGGAATCACATTGGTTGAAACCGGGGTTGTTGCGCCAAGACTAGTTGAGGTCTCTGCTGCCCTTGATAGGGTGGTTGGTAGGATTGCTGGGATCTACCATACTGTTGTGGGGGGTACTAGGTCTGGAATCTACCCTGTTGTGGATATGGTTGAGGGTAATTTTGCCTGACAGTTTGTTTGTTATAAGGGAAGTCTTATGCGGTGTGGTTGGTGTACCTTCGCTCTATGGTGCAGTACTGGCTACAAGGATTCACTTGGGGTTGGGCCATAATGGGACATACACTCGCCATATGGTCTCCTCCACAGGTATCGCATCGTTTCCCTGGAGCAAATCTTGGAATTTGTTTGCTGGAGACACCTAGTTTTTGAGCTACCTTCTCTGCAAGTTCTTCAATAGATGTGGATTGACCGGAAGTGAGTCTGCTAGAGCTATCTGAATCCTTGTAGATTTTTGAAAGCTCCAGCTCCTCTCCTAGATTATCCTCAATGTCTATGCATATGCATACACATTCTTCTATGGTTTTGGGGTCCTTCAGATACACATATGATGTGAGCTTGGTGCTCAGCAATCCATCTAAGAAGAGAGCCACCTGTTTGGCTAGTGTTGGTAACTCAGGCACAGGGCACCTCTCTAGGTATTGCCTAAACTGTCTTCCTACCAGTCTAACCATCTCTTGAGGAGTTTGCTTGAAGCTATGAATCAGTGAGGAAGTATTATGCCGTATGCCACTCTTAGAAAATTTAGTGACGAAAGCTTCTACAAGTTGGTGTATGCTCCTAAACTGCCTCTCATGTAGTGGTTGAAACCATGTAAGAGCTAAGTTTCTAAGGGTTAGGCCAAAAGCATTGTATTGTGTGAAGAGGTCCTCAACTTGTTCATTAGACTTCATTAGACTTTTCCGGCTTATACCTCCAAAAAACCTCATCCGTCTCTCAACTCACGAGTAAGTCTATACTCCTATTGTCCTAGGGAATCCACTCAAGAGTTTATTCTCGTCAGGACCGACTTGCCTCGAGGAGTTTTTGGCTCTTTTCCTAAGTTTCCTTGCTCTATGTCGTCCATGTCAGCCTCTGCAATCACATTGCCAAACTCGTCTGTCCTATCTGGAAGGGTGGTGACCACATAAATCATTCCTTCTTTATCTAGATATGCTCCATTTTTGAACTTGATTACCGGATGTTCTAGTCCATGGGGTTGATCTGAGGTTTTAATCTGGACCACAGATCTTCTCAGGCCGTCTTCGTAGATGTGAGCACCTAGACGATTGGTCCTGATATATTCCAATTGACTCTTGTAAGGTCCTTCTGGCTTTTCTAGGTATGCCACTCCGGAACTACCTACTAGTCTCTCCATGTTATAGGACATCTCAGAATTGCTTGTTTCTGATCTTGGAGTGTATGGATAATCACTCAACTACTGGGCCCAAGACCTAGCAGTATGATTGACACTAGCTTCAGAATATCTGAGGCTTTATCTGTTTTGGCCTAATTGTCTTCCTAATCTAAGGTTCATATGCCTAGTTTCTCTACCTTCTTCGTCCCAAGAACAGTATTCTCACTCCCTAATACCAACTGATGGGCAACACCAAAATACCTATACTAGAACCCCACGTGTATTAATATTACAACGAGCTTTCCAACGGAACAAAAATTGTAGCAAACAGAGTTTGTATGAAGAAGTTATGGCTAGTTAGGCACTTGGGAGTCAAAACAGGTGAAAGAGGCACTCAACAATAGCTCATAGTGTTTTCTACGGTCTCTTTATGCTCTAGATTTTCTCCAATTTTGACCAAAGATAGGTTTAATTTTTTTAACCCTAAAAATATGCCGAATTTACCCAACAATCACGATCGAGTAGTCTATCAATCGTGATTGATGTGTCAGTCGCGATCGACTAGTCAATCGCAATTGACAGGTCTGTCGTGGCTATCAGTCACAACTGATGGGTCAATCGCGATTGACACATGGCCTGGAAATTTCGTCAGTCGTGGTCAAATAATCATTGATTGAGTCCATCATGATCGACAAGTCCGTCGGGGTTCTCAGTCATGATTGATGGGTCAGTCGCAATTGAGGGGTAGATCGCGATTGACACCTGGCACGTGAAGGCTCTGTCGGTCATGGTCAATCAGTCGTGGACTCTGTCGGTCACGATCGATGTGTCGATCGCGATTGACAGGTCCATCGGGAGGTATCAGTCATCATTTTTCAGTCATGATTGATGTGTCAATCGCGGTTGATAGAGAACAGAGATAATTCAAAATTTTAAACACACTTTTAGGATGCTCTAGGCCTACACATCATGTTTATGCACTTAGTTTAGCCCAATAGTCAATTTTTTTATCGATCGCGATTGACAAAAGTCAACACCTTGGGACCTACACAGTCAAAAATTTTACCTACTAGAGCTGGTCGAGCTGCTGGGATGCCGGTTCCTACAAAAAATCTCAGAAAACACACAAATGCTCTCTCGATCTCTCTCACAAGTGAAATGAAGGGTATGGGAAGAGTGATATGACCAAAAAACTGAAAGTGTCACGATGATGGAGATGGAGGTGGGAGATGGTGATGATGGTGATGAAGATGGTAAAGAAAACAAAAGGAAATAGATAAAAGTGAAGAAAATACCTATGACTCCAACATCTCAACTCTACATCTTACCATCACACGCTCGTCCTCAAAGCTCAATCCTCGGCAACGACACCAAAATTTGGTGTAACTCAGTGGTGAGTAGCACCTCCTTTAATGTCAATCTGGGAAGACATGAGGATGGTATGAAGACCTCGAACAAGAGATGGCACAAGTGTGTGAGTGAGAAGCACATAAACATGCACACACATGCACACGCAAGCCAAGAACAAAGAGAGAAACAATGGAGTTCTTTAGATTACTCAAAAAGTCTCATGTACAAGCTCAAATGACTGACAAGCCAACCTCAAAAATGAGCTCTCTAGCTCTTCTTATAGTTTTTGACTAGCTCTGGTCCTGTTCAGACCTAGTGTCTGACCTAGTTAAAAATTAGTTTCTTAGGCTATTTTGGAGGCTTAAACGAGCTCTAAAACTTATGAAAATTGATACATAAATACTTCTAATACTCCTCAAGCTTGAGGACCCCTCTGCTTGAACAAAATGGAGTTGGATCTAGCAATAATGGTATTTACAATGTTCATGTAGTGATGAAAATCACTGTCAAAAAGAGATTTGGTTTGAAAAATTGGCTGGCCTATTTGCCGGATCTTCGTTGACTGCTTTGCCTACTTGTGCCTTCTCTCAGCTCTGACTCCTTTCATTGGCTTCCCTGTCGTGTAGGTCTTTGAGTGCCCTGACTGCTGCTACCAACATGGGGGAGAAATGTTAATCTTTCAAAGCTTTCAAAAGTCTCTTGGAGTATTCGCTGCTTGCCTAAGCATGGGGGACTAGGAAATCTCTATCCCTCCAAAATAGTTAGAGACATGGCTACCAAATGGATAGTTGGAACTATAGATTTTAATTTTTGGGAGCTTATTTGATCAAAAGGAATACTCATAACTTCTATGGTGGTTCTTATAGGCCTTGGAAACATATTCATCTTTGGGATCTTTTATGCTTACCCCATGATTTCTTCCATGTTGGAAGCAAGATGATCTACAACATGTGGTAATCTTGGGTTGAAGCTAAGGAAGGCTCCCTACCTTCTTCAGTTTTTGCTGACAAAGAAGTGCTTTGTCTTGCAGGAATCTATATGGCTAATTGGACTGCTTACAAGGCAAGCTATAATCTGTCAATTAGAGCCCATAAGTGCAATAACAAGGGTTTCCAAACTTGGATGGATTTAGTTGAGTGATAAGATGTCATTGATAACTAGTACTTATCTTTGCTTACTAACTTGTCTATTGGGTGTAAACAAGTGCTTTTGGAGGCTCAAGGGTTGCTGAATGTTGTCTTCTATGATCTTATTGTCAACCCCACCATTTAGCTAAAGGCCACTACTTAAGACACCTGGCTCAAATTCAAATAGGAAAGAGGTTACATTGACCATATTAAAGACAACCTCAACACTAGATGGAAGGTTCAATGATCCAACTCTCAATGGGGGTACATGTTCAAGTGTAGATGGCTCTTCCCAATCAACATCAAGCACACCATTCTACAATGGCCATTGGTCCACAATGACTTATGGATAGCCAAAAAGACTAGATTGATGGGTATAAATGATGGTCAATGCAAGTATTTTGCAGCTTTGAAGACCTTACTCATCTCTTTATGTATTGCCCTTATGTAGTCAAATATTGGAGGATTTTGGAGAATTGTTTTAAGGTTCTGCTTCCTTGTGTTGATTAAACATCACAAGAAATGAATTAATGTGACACTAGACAACCTCTATGATCACCATTAACTCAATGCTTCCCCAAACTTTGAGAAATAATAGCTAAAGCTGAGAACTTTACTTCTTTAGACGTTTCTAGTCACTAAAATAACATACCTTCACTCTTTTGCTTATTTCTCTAAGCACAAATATTATTTTGCAAAGATCTTCTAGTGGATGAAAGTAGAAGAGAAGAGCTTTCGAACAAGCTATTATTTGTGTTGATATATTTTGGTAATGATGTTTGTGAACACACTAGGATTGTTGGGGCACTTTTTTCCCTCTTTAGGAGGTTTTTTCCCTCGGCTTGTATATATACCTATTGCCCTAACGGGTTACTTATCTTTGTACATTCTAGTGGTAATACATTCACTATTATGTGTTGTGCTCCAAGCTTCTCCTTCTTCCTTGCGCTATTTTTGTGCTTTTGTAGACGTCTAACTCCAACAATTGGCATCAGAGTAGGTCCTCGCTTCATCTAGGGCATCATCGACACTCCTCCAATCACAGTTTCAGAATCGCACAAAATTTGGTGTGCATACTTAGGGTGATTAGGAGATCAAAACAGCTTTGTTCTATCATGCCGAAATCACGATCTAAGCTTGTTTCGCCCTCCGAATGCACTCTCATAGTGCTTGTGCAAGCTATTTCATCTTTTTATGCCAAAGATATATATAGGTTTGGGTTCGCCAGTATAAGTGTCTCGAAGTCTGCTACAGGTCTAGCAGAACTCATATGGGTAGTTCTGTTCAACTTTTTCAGGTACAATCATTTTTGTGCATCAAGGTATTTTAGTCAATGGCCATGGTTGAAAGCAGTGAGGATAAGTTGGATGGTACCAATTATCCATTATGGGCTTATATGATTTGTCATGTATTGGTTGTAAAAGGACTATGGAATATTGTGGAGGGTGTTGAAAAACATCATATTACACCTACAAATACATATACAATACATGCACTGAAACTGATGCAGATGGTGTCAAAGATGGTGATATTTTGTAGATTCCTATTTGTGCTATTGTTTCTGTTGCACCTACTGCAGAGCAAATTCATTGGGATGGAAGAGATGCTCAAGCACATGCATTGATAGCCTTGTCTATCAAACGTGCCATTATTCCCCACATTCGCTCTTGCAAAACAGCTAAGGATGCTTGGGATACACTTACCACATTGTGCCAAGCTAGGAATGAGACTCATGTTGCTTACCTCTGAAAACAGTTGGAGAGTGAGCACATGATGATTCTATGGACAATTTTCCGACAAAGATCAAGGATTTGAAGGAAAAATTGATTTCTATTGATGAAGTCCTTCCTGACAGTTCACTTGTGCAGATTGTTCTGAATGGTCTTTTCGACTCATATCAGAGTTTTGCTTCTACTCTTTGTTTGATGACGAAAGGACAATCCAAATGCCTTAACATTTGAAGAGTTAGTTTATGTTGTGTTGCAGGGAGATCAGTCTAGGCAATATAGGTCTATTATGCATGTTGTAGATCAAGCTTTCTTTGATAGTCAGAAGGGCAAAGGAAAATGGAGCTCTTCTACCAATAAGCAAAAATCTACTAATTCTGCACAATCAAAGAAGATGAGAAGAAATAAAAAAAGCAAAAATTGTTTTGCAAACATTGTAAAGCAAATGATTATGTCATTAAGAGATGTCCAAAATTGGTTGCTAAAGAGGGAAAGAAGAAAGAGGCCTGAATGGTTGTTGCAAAGGCCTCTACACCGAAAACAGAGTCTGCTAATCTTGTGCAGGATGAAGAATGGGTGTTTACTACTGTTTGTAGTTTTGACCCATCTTCTCGAGCAGTGCATATTTGCAGTAGACTCAGATGTTTGGTACTTTGATAGTGGGGCAAATAAACATATTACCTCACAGTGCAATTTCTTCTCTTCACTCGAGCCTGCCCCTATAGAGAATACTGTTACATGTGCTAACAACTCCTTTTATCTTGGCCTAAGAAGATCCGTGGTCCAGATCAAAAACCCAGATCAACCCATTGGACTAGAACATCTAGTAGTCAAGTTTGAAAATGGAGCATACCTAGATAAAGAAGGAACAATGTATGTGGTCACCACCCACCCAGATAGGATAGAAGAATTTGGTAATGTGATCCCAAAAATGAACATAGGTGACATAAAACAAGGGAACATAGGAAGAGAGCCTAGAACCCCTCGAGGTAAATCAGTCCTGACGAGAATCATCACTCCAGAGTGGGTTCCCCAGGATAATAAGAGCATAGATCTGCTCATAAACTGAGAAACTGACGAAGCCTTTTGGAGGTATAAGCCTAATAAGCTGAATGAGGTTGGAACGATCACGATCTACGAGTTTAAAGATCTTGAGAGTCTAGGCAAAGTGACCTATTTAGACAACACTTCAGAAAGAATCTTCGTGGTCACAGAGCATGGTAGGCATGCCTGCACTTGGAAGGGAGAGTTTGTTTTTCCCTATCCAAGATCTAATGTCTCCTATAGCCACCAAGGAGCTAAGACATCCCAAGCTCATGGAGCTCATAGGGATAGAGGTAGAGATAGGCCAAAAGTAAGTTTTGCCAACCCCTTGGGAAGAGAAAGGATGAGAACAGAGACATATAGAGTGGAAATTGAGAGACATAGAGACCAAGAAACCAAAGGAATGTTGATGATTTTCCTCTCCCAAGACCTAGAGAACACACTAGGACCTTGAGGCCAACCCAATTGGTTAAGTTCATGAAGGATTACTTCGATGGCACTGGAGAACCATACGATCATGTGGCTGAATTTAAGCAAGTCTTGAGAGTTGAACAAGTTGAGGACATATTCATGTAGTACAATGCTTTTGATCTAACCCTTAGGAACACCGCCCTGACATGGTTTCAACCACTACATGAGAGGCAGTTCAGAAACATAGACCAACTTCTAGAGGCTTTCATTATAGAATTTTCTAAGAGTGGTATACGGCATAAGATAGGAGACATGAGCGAAGGAGAGGAAGGAAACACCTATCTTCCCATTACCTATCAAGGATACACAACCAAGGCAATTTTGGACTCAGGTGCAGGAGTTGCAATTGCTACCACTTCCCTCTGGAAGCGTTGGGGCAAGCCAGCACTCAGGCCAACAAGAATGAAATTGCAGATGGTCGATGGTCACATAGAAAGACCCTTAGGGCTGGTAGAAGGAATAACTCTCACTACATGTGATGTCAAGTTTGAGCATACTTTTTCCATATGTGAATTTAGCAAGAATCAGGCCTATGAGATGATTTTGGGAAGGCCATTTATGTGGCAGTTGCAAGTGGTAGAAGATTGGGGAACCAATTCTTTGTATTTGCAACACTTAGGTGTTACAACCAAAGTCAATCTCAAGGATTACTTTCATAGAGACGTACCACCTATTCAATGGAACCCCATCCATAGAGCTAAAGATGACATGGAGTCAGTGCATTCCATAGGATTCGGATCCTCATGGATGCATGAAGACACCCACTTATGGATGTGTAAAGTAGCAGTAGAAGAAGAGGAGAGAGAAAAAGCCAGAGAGGTAGGCGTGAAGGAAACCCATAGATCAATTCAAGACCCAGCCTATGCACCTGTAGTATTTCCTGATGAAGAATTTGAACCTCATGGTTGGGCAAAAATTTTAGCAACAATGGATGTAGCCATCAATGAAGAACAGTGGACACTCCACTATGACGAGGATGGCTATGACATCTTAGTCTTCACAATAGAGCCAATTATGTATGATTCGGTTATAGAAGAATGCGAGCCTAGCACTGATGCATTCGAGGACGCAAGTGACTCTGATCTAGAGTCAATCATTATGGACCCACCTTTTGCATCAGATGAAGAATAATTCTATGAAGTAGAAGCTCACCCTCAGAGACATGAAGAACTTACTAATGATGTGAGGTTAACCACACAAGTGACTGCCAAAAGTGAAGGCAAGAAAAGAAAGAAGAAAGGAACCACATCAGAAGAGGAAGAATATTTGTTTGAGGTCCCTGAGAATTTCAAGAAGTATGAGATAGAAGATAGGAGAGTCATGATAAGAATGCCTAAATGCGATGCACAATCCGGAGAGGCCTATGATAACAAAGAAACCACCAAGAAAATTATGGTAGCCATAGAAGAAGGAGAAGAAAGATGCACATACATAGGACATGACCTAACGGAGGAAGAGGAGCACGAGTTGATAGCCTTGCTAAGAGAGTACATAGATGTATTCACTTGGAGCTACAAGGACTTGAAAGGTGTAGATCTTGACATATGCTCACACACGATTCCCATGACCTCAGATGCCAAACCCTCTAAGCAAAAGCCTTACACATATAACGATAACTATGCTGCTAAGATCAAAGAAGAGATAGATCATTTGGTTGAAGCTGGATTCATCTATGAAATTGAGCACACAGAGTGGGTATCCCCCATTGTAGTGGTGCCCAAGAAGAATGGAAAATTACATGTATGCATTAATTTGAAGAAGGTTAATGCAGCCACCATTCGAGATAACTATCCACTTCCTATTACGGAGCATCTACTAGAAAGAGTAGTAGGCAAGGAAGTGTACAACTTTCTTGATGGATTGTCTAGCTACAATCAAGTAGCCATTGCTCCGGAAGATCAGCATAAGATGGCTTTTGCCACAGAGTGGGGCATATTAGCCTTTTGAGTAATGCCATTTGGTCTTACTAATGCGCTAGCCACATTTCAAAGGCTGATGTGTCATGTATTTAAAGAATTCCTAAGGAAGAATTTAGAAGTCTATGTTGATGATCTCTATGCTCATTCCAACATCGAAAAAACACATATGCCTAAACTCAGGCAAATCTTTGACAAATGTAGAGAATATCAAGTCTGCTTGAACCCAGAAAAGTGTGTTTTCATGGTCAGACAAGGTAAGATTCTAGGACACATAGTGTCAAAGAATGGCATATCCACGAATGAGGAGAAAGTGAGAGCTATTGCAGAGCTACCTAGGCCAAATAATGTCAAGAAAGTACAAGCTTTCATGGGGCATTGTGGCTATTATCGCCAGTTCATTCATATGTATGCAATCATTGCAAAGCCTCTGTACTCCCTTTGTCATGGGATTATGAGATTGCATGTTGCTATGATGAACTACTGAGCAGATTGGTAATCAATCAATACTTAATTATTTAGATTGTTTTCTATCATGAAGATTTGAACACTTAGTATGGTTGTGATATTGTTGGAGTCCCTTTTTTAGGTATTTTTGGGTAGAGCTAACAAAAGGAGGTTGGTTGTGGGTTATAAACTTTTCATATTAAACATTGTAAGGATTTATCCTTACATTCTATTAATTAAGTAGACATAAAACCACTTTTTGATTGATTCGAAAAGAAGGGTATAATGATATATGCAAGATGGCATAGATATTTGTTACAAATTTGTAATAATCTATGATATAAAATTTGTCAAGGGGATAGAAACTTTATGTAAAAGGGTGGTGCTTTATGGATTATGGGAAATAGACATCTAATCAGTTCTATAGAGGTGATACCATAGTTTATGATATTCAAAAATAAGAAAAGATTATGGATCGAAAATAAATAGTGAAGGTCTTATATATCTTATAGGATAAACTGCTTGAATGTTGCTTGAATAAGGCTATAATGTGTAGGTTTTTGGTACGAACATAAATAATCTAGCAATGATGAGTTGTTCTTTGAGCTCGAGTGGGGTTCCATGATAAAGTTTTGTGGTTTTGATGATGTGGTGAATGATGGACTACACATTGGTATTTGAAACCTCGTTTTGAAAGATGTTAGAAGTCTTATTTTTTAAACATTGACTAATCTTTGTGAAAAAATTTCTCCTTGTAGGCTATTCTTTCAGTGAGGGCCAAACAGTGAGGAACATGGCTATGAGTTTGCATGCTACCATGATAAAATATTGATCAGATTAGTAATCCAATGTGTTTTTCTAAGTCTTAAGCTTCAAATTATGATATGAAGCTGTAGGGTTTAGGTTAGGATCATGAGGATGGTGAAGTAATGTAATGATAATTTATGAGTCCTTAAGTTCATAGAAAAGTATTAGGTAATATATGGGGGAGATTGATAAAGTTGTAATTGGTTTCAGTCGGTGTCTTGAAAGAGTGTCAAGATTGGATACTTAGGAGATTGCTTTTTAAATATTTGTTTATTGTTATATTAGGATGCTTTCTAGATAATTATTTGCAGTGGGAGTTGTGAGCAGATATATGTCTAATCCTGGCAAGAAACATTGGGATCGGTCAAGATGATTTTGAGATACGTGAGTGGCACTAAGGACAAGTGTCTATGCTTAGTGAGAAGGAAAGCATCGATTATTGGTTACACAGACTCTGATTATGTTGGTTGTGTAGACAATCATAAGTCTACATCAGGGTACATTTTTCATTTTGTTGGAGGTGCTATCTCCTGGAGATCTCGTCTTCAAGAATGTACAGTTGTTTCCACCACAGAAGTAGAGTATGTTGCAGCAAGTGAGGCATGTAAGGAAGCATTGTGGCTTTCTCATCTTGCTTGTGATATGGGTTTACCTCAGCATGTACCTTGCTTGCTCAGTGATAGTCAGAGTGCCATTTCTTTGGCTAAGAATCCGGTCTATCATGCAAAGACCAAGCACATTGAGTTGAGGTATCACTTCATTAGAGATTGTTTAGCCACTGAGCGCATTATTCTTGAGAAGGTTCACACTCGAGACAATGTTGCAGATGCTTTGACTAAAGCTCTACCATAGGATAGCTTTAGACACTATTGTCACTTGATGGGGGTTACTTGATTCTTGATCTTACACAGTCACTTGTACACTGTGTAACATGCCCATCATGTGGGAGGTATAGTTTGTATACTTACACTCAGGTATTCTTTAGCATTCTTTATTTTTCTCCCATAGTTACTTTGGCCATGTTGGCCTTTAGTGGGAGATTGTTACCATTAGTGTCCATGTGAAAGGCCAAATGGCCACCTGACACTTTCTTGTATATGTTCTTTAATAAAACATATAGTGGCTTGGTCAGTCACAGACTGTAAGTTCGACCGCATTTGTAAGGCCTAAGAAGTTTGTCTTCGTGCTTCTTTGTGTACTGTGTTTTCGTGTATTCTGCAGCATCTGTGCGAAGTACTGTGTGCGGCCTCAGGAGCTCGATTTTCTACTCCGAGCATATCATCATGGAGCTCTTGAGAAGGAGAGCGCATTGTGGTACATCGGCATCGATATACTTCATTACCGATGTTGGGTAGGACCATCAGTATGACTAGCATTGGTATCGGACTCATATGTTGTAGTGAGTTCACAACAACATGGTTAATTAATATGCATCTTTTGAGCAAATTTTATCCAAGCCTATAAGAATTCTTTTTCGAGAACATTTAAATTTAAAGATTTTGGTGAGATATAGTTTAAAGCTAAATTTAAATGATCCCTACGACTGTCCTCACAAAAACACATGTCCTTAGAAAATACATCTTGACAAAACTTGTAAGGGAGTTGCAAAAATTCCAACTAAAAGATACATGGTTCTAAAAAGGATTAAATAACTTATACTTATTAATAGTTCATTAAATACTTGTTTGGGTTCTAAAAAATCAAAACCTTGATTTTCAAATCTTAAGTGAATAAACATGCTGCTTTGTTTCTTCTTGTTTTGAATACATTTAAAATAGGGTTAGGTTTTACCCCAAAGTCAAGAGGTCTATTGTGTCACCCATATCCTCTACTCCCCTAAACTATTGTGTCCCTTTAGTTTTGTAAGATGCATTGAAAGACTTTCTCCTATTATGAAAATCCATATCATTATTATTTTTAAATAGCTCTTCAATGACACTAGCAATAGTTGATCCTTTCAATGAGGCACTAAACAAGTATCATTATATGTTGCTAATTTTTTTACAATTATCATATGTGCATTGAAAATTAGTACATAAGCAAGGCTACCTGATCTTAGGGGTTAAGGATCTATACATCCATAAGAGGAAATCTTGGAATAACTTAGCATGGTATCTTTGGAAAAATAATAACCTATGTAACTTAGTTAAAACATCACAATTGGAATCTTTAGAAAGGATGTAAAGTTTGATCTAATCATTTATTGATGCTACCACCAAAGCCGATAGAAGCTTCAAACTTTTAGCAAAAGCCTCATATTCCATTAGTTTCCTATGGAATGTTGAAGACTCAAATGATGAAAATATCCATTTTGTTCCCAACGGGGATGTGATGATCCCATGAATCTCCAAATATCCCAATGTTCTGAGAACAAGAATTCATTCCATAACAAAAAACTTTCAAATCATTCATTATAAGGGGAAAAAATGGTCCTTGTCAAATGGTTTATTTAAGTACCATTCTTAGTAATTTCCCTCACTAAAGGAGGAAAAGGAAAAATGACATACTACATGTGTATTTCTTAGAGAACCATTCAGACATAATTTGATAGACTTGACAATGGTACTAAAGCACCCATGGACCAAATGTCAACACAAACAAATAACAAAGAGAGATTTTGCAATAAATCAATGTTTATGTTAAATGAATCTCTACAAAATCTTCATGGTTCTTCTTTCCTTGCATATTAGAATACTTTTCTTTCCATTATTTCCACCAGACACCCTTCCAAACCTATAAGAAAGCAAAAGGACAAATCAGCTTGTTACTCGCTATCATCCAAAGCAACACATGCTAGCAATTGTGTGGCAATGGGAAAGAAAGTACTCTCGCATGCTCCCTTGCCATCGGTTTTCTCCTATTATTAACCTAGAAGTCACTATGGTGTTAAAGCTTATACCATAGTAAAGATCAAGTTTAGAAAACAGAATCAAGATAAGCATTCAAAGGATGTATGGGACAATCTTTCAAGAAAAAATATATACATATAACTAACAAAAAGACCCAAACATCTACTCTTAATTGTTGGAGATAGACGTCTGCGGAAGCACGCGAACAACACAAGGAAGAAGAAGAAGCTTGGAGCACAAACATACAATACTAAATGTATTACTAGAGAATGTACAAAGATAAGTAGCCCATTAGGGCAATAGGCGTATGTACAAGCCGGGGGAAAAAAACCTCCTAAAGAGGGAAAAAAGTGCCCTGGCGGTCCTAGAGTGTTCACACACATCACTACCTAAATATATCAACAAATCCCCCCTGGGAGTGATGCGGTGAACAAGGAGCTGGCACACATGTATAAGGAAGTGCCAAGCTATGTGGAAATCATTCCACAAAAGGAAGTAAGCCCAAAGCTTTGCGGAAAGCTTCAAACTTCTCCCTAGGCAGAGCCTTTGTGAAAAGGCCTGCAATGTTCTCCTGCGTGGGCACATATGCCAAGCTGATCTCCCCAACAGAGAACCTCTCCCTGACATAGTGATAATGCACCTCAATGTGCTTAGTGCGAGCATGGAACACAGGGTTCCTCGCAACTGCCAATGCGCTCTGACTGTCAGTGAAGATGGTGGTGGCAGAAGACTGGCCAACACCCAAATCAGCCATAAGGCGTCTGAGCCACACACACTCAACAGTCGCTGTGAAAGCTGCCCTATACTCAGCCTCACAACTGGAAGTGGCCACAGTAGGCTGCTTCTTGCACAACCAAGATATACATGAGCTACCAAGCATGAAGCAAAAACCACTGGTGGACACACGAGTG
Organism: Ceratopteris richardii; assembly: GCA_020310875.1. Lineage (NCBI taxonomy): Eukaryota > Viridiplantae > Streptophyta > Polypodiopsida > Polypodiales > Pteridaceae > Ceratopteris > Ceratopteris richardii. The sequence goes on from CM035427.1 coordinate 111,809,264, forward strand.
TCATAGCAACCAGCCCAATCTAAGTTAGAAAAAGCATGCAAATCTGGCAGTAGTGATCCCCCCTTGGGATAAAACAACCCAAGTAGCCGAGTACCACTCAAGTAGCGAAAGATGCGCTTAACCGCTTTCCAATGCGTGACTCCTGGGCAATGCATAAACCTGCTCATCTGTGAGACAGCAAACTGAATATCTGGCCGAGTAATGCATAAGTAAATCAAGCATCCAACAGCCTGCTAATAGAGAACAGCATCAAATGCATCTCCAACATCATGAAGACTCAATCGTAAACCTGTCTCCATAGGAGTGGCAATAGCCTTACAGTCTTCAAGGCCAAAACGCTGCAATAATGTGTCAATATATTTCGTTTGACACAAAGCCATTCCACCATCAACGTGCATAAACTAAATGCCCAAATAGTGATGCAAATGCCCCAAATCAGACATCTTAAATGAGGCATGCAAATCAGCCTTAAAATCAGCAATATGTGTCTCAATAGGACCAGTGAGCAGCATGTCATCAACATAGACAACAATGATCAGAAGCACATCATTAGCACGCTTAACATATAAGGTGCTTTCAGTTGGATTGTTCTCAAAACCATGTGCAATCAGATAGGCATGTATCTTCTCATACCAAGCACGTGGTGCTTGCTTTAAACCATATAACGCCTTCTTTAACCTGCACACCTGGTTTTCATGCCCTTTCTGCACAAAGCCACGGGGCTGAAAAACATACACTTCTTCATGCAAGTCACCATTCAGAAATGCTATTTTAATGTCCAACTGATGTACATTCCAACCATGATGGGCTGCAAGTGCACAAATGCTCCGAACAGTAGTCATACGGCATGTAGGTGCAAAGGTCTCATCAAAATCAATGCCTCTTTCCTACGCATAACCCTTTGCAACAAGCCTAGCCTTATACCTGTCAACTGTACCATCAGGTTTACGCTTCAGCTTGTATACCCACTTAGTGCCAATGGCCTTCTTGCCAGGAGGCAAGTCACATAAAGACCATGTACCATTCTTCATTATAGCATCATATTCAAATTGCATAGCAGCCATCCAAGTTTTTGAATTCTGTGCTTCATCAAAAGAAACAGGCTCATTCTCATCACAGAGACTAGATGCAGCCATAGCATAGCAATCTGATGCAAAGGAGGCACTATGAGAGCCTGAACGAGTACGATATGACAAAGGTGCATCTAATTTGCTGTCACGCAAAGTCTGCACCAGCCATTTTGGCATAGTTTTTGCCTACTCAATATCAGCTCTCTCATCAGCAAGTGCATCATGTAAATCTGCATCAGAAATGGAATGATCTGCATCATCATATGAAACCTGCAAAGGCTGAGAAGTTGCCTCATTAGGACCAGCACTAGACTGTCCACCTGTAAAAAGAAGCATCAAAGTATCATACATGTCTTTGGAGCTAACAGATGTCTCCTTAGTACATGAAAGCAATGGCTGAATAGCATCTTCCACAAAGACAACATCACGGCTAACCAGAATGCGTTTAGTCTGTGGATGATACAGACGATAGCCTTTACTTTCAGAACTGTACCCAACAAAAATACATTTTACTGCCTTATCATCCAATTTCCTGCGATGTTGTTCAGGCACTAATGCATATGCCAAACAACCAAAAACACGCAGATGAGCAACAGATGGCTTGCAGTCATGCCAAGCCTCATATGGAGTGATAGACTGCAACGCTTTAGTGGGACACCTGTTCAGTACATATGCTGCACACATGACAGCCTCAAGCCAGAAACTATGTGGTAAAGCCTGACTTTTGACCATGCACCTCGCCATCTCCATGAGTGAACTGTTCTTTCGTTCAGCAACTCCATTCTGTTGAGGTGTATACGGCACTGTACACTGGTGTTTTATCCCACGTTCAACCAGAAATGCATTAAAATCTAAAGACATATATTCCCCCCCTCGATCAGAACGGAGGGTGCCCATTTTACATGCTGACAGATTTTCAGCCAAAACCAAAAACTGTTTGAAGCACATGAACACTTCGGACTTTGCTTTGAGTGGATATACCCATGCATGCCTGGAAAAATCATCAATGAAAGTCACGAAGTAAAGGTAATTTCCAAAAGAGGGTGCTGCATAGGACCACAGACATAACTATGTACAAGCTGCAATTTCTGCGTAGCCCGAACTGAACCATCTTTTGGAAAGGAAGAACGCTGCATTTTGCCCAAAATATAGCCTTCACAAACATGTTTTCCAGGTGCCTCAAGTTTGGGCAAAGAGGACACCATTTCAGATTTCTGCAGGTGTAACAAACTAGCAAAATTCAGATGACCAAAGCGTGCATGCCAAAGCTTTGCATCTGACATAGCCTGAGAATCATGAACTGCGCATGCCGAATCATTCACAGATCTTTCATAGTCTATGAGCTTATACAACCCACGACATAAAATGCCAGAAGCAATAATCACATCGCCATTTGAGAGATCATGGAGTGTACACCTGTCATCAACAAATTTCACAACCAAGCCAATCTTGGCTAATGCAGAAACTGATAACAGATTCTTTTTTATCCCTGGCACAAATAAAGCATCTGACAAAGTGAAAGAACTACCATCAGCAATAGTCAGAATGATCTTACCAACTCCCATAACCGGATAAGAGGAGTTATTGACGCATGTGACAGTATTCCCTGTAGGGGCAGGCTCGAGTGAAGAGAAGAAACTGCGCTGCGAGGTAATATGTTTGGTCGCCCCACTGTCAAAGTACCAAACATCTGAGTCTACTGCAGACATGCACTGATCAGGAGAAGATGGGTCAAAACTGCAGACAGTAGTAAACGCCCATTCTTCTTCCTGCACAAGATTTGCAGACTCTGTTTTTGGTGTAGAGGCCTCTGCAACAACCATTCGAGCCTCTTTCTTCTTTGCCTCTTTAGCAGCCAGTTTTGGACAGTTCTTTATAATATGATCATTTCCTTTACAGTACTTGTAGAACAATTTCTGCTTTTCTGATTTCTTCTCATCTTTATCCTGGTTCTTCGATTGTGCAGCATTTGCAGATTTCTGCTTACTAGTAGAAGAGCTCCATTTTCCTTTGCCCTTCTGACTAGCCAGGAAAGCTTGATCTGCAACACGCATAATGGACCTGTTCTGCCTGGACTGATCTTCCTGCAACAGAACAGAGACTAATTCCTCAAATGACAAGGCATTCGGATTGCCTTTCATCATCAACCGAAGAGTAGAGGCAAAACTCTGATATGAATCAGGAAGACCATTCAGAACGGTCTGCACAAGTGAGCTATCTGGTATAACCTCATCAGCAGAAATCAATTGTTCCTTCAGGTCTTTGATCTTTGTAAGAAAACTGTCCATAGAATCACCTTCATTCATGTGCTCACTCTCCAACTGTTTTCGGAGGTAAGCAACACGAGCCTCATTCCTAGCCTGGTACAAAGTGGTAAGTGTATCCCAAGCATCCTTTGCTGTTCTGCAAGAGCGAATGTGAGGAATAATGGCACGTTTGACAGACAAAGCTATCAATGCATGTGCCTGGGCATCTCTGCCATCCCAACGAATCTGCTCTGCAGTAGGTGCAACAGAAACAGTAGCACGAACAAGAATCTGTGGAATATCATCTTCGACACCATCTTCATCAGCTCCAACACCTGTATTTGTAGTACCTGTCGTTACAGGTGTAACAGGACGTCTTTCAACACCCTGCACAATGTTCCACAATCCTTTTGCAACCAGTACATGTCGCATCATATAAGCCCATAATGGGTAGTTGGTACCATCCAACTTATCCTCAACAGCCAACATACGGAATACATCACTGCTTTCAGCCATGGCCGGTGACTAAAATACCTTGATGCAGAAAATTGACTGTATCTCAAAAAGTTGAATAGAACTGCCCAGACAAGTTCTGCTAGACCTGTAGCAGACTTCAAGACGCTTAAACTGGCGAACAGAAATTGGTATATACCTTTGGCACAAAAGGACGAAATAGCCTGCACAAGCGCTGCGATAGTGCATTCGGAGGCCGAAACGAGCTCAGATCACAATTTCGGCACCACATAGCGAAGCTGTTTTGATCTCAGAAACACCCTGAGTATGCTCACCAAATTTCGTGTGAATCTGAGACTGCAAACGGAGGAGTGTCGACGGCACCCTAGAAGAAGCGACGACCTGCTCTGATACCAATTGTTGGAGATAGACGTCTGCGGAAGCACGCGAACAGCACAAGGAAGAAGAAGAAGCTTGGAGCACAAACACACAATACTGAATGTATTACTAGAGAATGTACAAAGATAAGTAGCCCATTAGGGCAATAGGCGTATGTACAAGCCGGGGGAAAAAAACCTCCTAAAGAGGGAAAAAAGTGCCCCGGCGGTCTTAGAGTGTTCACACACATCACTACCTAAATATATCAACATTAATAATATGTTTTTGCTTAAAACCCTTTGCAATGAGTCGTGCTTTATACTTTAGAGAAGCACTATCTGATGTGAATTTCAGTTTATATACCCATTTACATGGTAAAGCTTTCCTGCCCTTTGGCAAAGTTAGTAAATCCCAAGTACCATTCTTGTGAATAGAATCCAACTCACTCTTCGTGGCATGCTCCCACTTGACATGATCCTTGTCTGCATAGCCTCTTTGTAGCAAGAAGGCTCACTGGCATCTGTTAGCATAACAAAATCTAAACCTGGAACATATCTATCAGGTGGATGTGAGACACGTGCAGAACGTCTCAATGTTTGCTGAACAGGAACATGTGCAGACTGATCTCAATGGACATTCTCTTGAACATCCCTATGTGCAATATTTTTATGCACGCTAACTGGAGGACTAGTATCCTCAAACACACTCTTCTCACTTCAACCTCCTTAATGGGATGTTTATGCATCTTAGACTCATTGAAAATGACATCACTACTTTTGATCACTGTTCGTGTTTCAGGATCCCATAAGTGATATCCGAATTTTCCTTCTCGACCATATCCAAGGAAAATGCATATCTTGGACTTATGATCCAACTTTTGTCTAAGATTCTTGGGTATATGAACATATGCTTCACACCCAAAAACTCAAAGATGATCATAATATGGTGGCTTCCCTGTCCACAACTCTTGTGTCACTTTCAGACCTTTGGCAGTACTAGGTGAAAGGTTAATCACATGAATTGTAGTCAATATTGCTTCTGCCCAAAAGCCTTGTGAGAAGTTTGCATGATGCAACATAGAGACTACTCTATCTTGCATAGTTCTATTCATCCTCTCAGCTACACCATTCTGTACTGGGGTATAAGGAGCTATAAACTCTCTACGAATTCCTCTAGACTGACAAAAAAGACTTAATTCATGTGAGGTATACTCACCCCCATTATCTGAACATAAAGCCTTAAGCTTAGTTCCCTTTTTAGTCTCAACTGAAGCAAGCCATTTTCTGAAAGTGGGGAATACCTCATCCTTCAATTTGATAGGATATACCCAAACTTTTATAGTAGCATCATCTATGAAAGTGACAAAGTAGAGAGAACCACCTAAAGACCTAGTGGGCATAGGACCACACACATCTGTATGAAGGAGATCTAAAGGTTGAATTGAAGAGTCAATGTGCGTTCTAGGCACATTTCTGGTTTGCTTTCCATCTTGACAATGCTCACAAAGTGAAAAATCAGAGAAAGATAACACGGGTAAGTAGCTAGAACGAGAAAGATTTTCCATCCACTACAAGATATATGGCCCAAAAGACCATGCCAAATACAAGCCATAGGCTGTTTAGTAACAACTAACAAGTGTTCTTTCTGAGATGCAAATAAAGGATAAAGTGAACCAACTTTGCTTCCTTTTGCAATAACCATATTGCCCTTTGATATGTGAAAGGACTGAGCATAGAAGACCACCTTGTTACCAAGGTCATCAAGTTGACCAACTGACATCAAACTGCGTGATAACTGAGGTACATGGCATCCATTATGCATAGTAAATTTTGAACCATCAATGAACTGCACAACCACATCTCCAATCCCCACAACATCACACTAGTAAGAGTCACCAAGTCTCACGGTACCAAGAGACTTTGCTGCATAATTAGAGAACCATTTCTCTGTGTGGTGTCACATGGAAAGAAGCACCAGAATCTAGCAGCCAGGTGTGGGAAAGAGAATCAGCCATAAGCGCCTCACATGGTACAATATTATCAAGTGTCAACACATTAGCATCATCAGAAATAGCATTAATTTCTTCAATCTTCACAGTCGAAGTAGATGGTGCAGGTAACTATTTAACATGCCCATCAACGTTCTATCCTTTACCTTTAGCATTCTTTAATGCATAACAATCTTTCTTCATATGTCCTTTCTTATGACAATAATGGCATTCGATATCCCTCTTCCTTGATTTACTTCTACTCTTATTCCATTGACCATTCTTTTCCTTGTTCTTGCTCCTACCACGTTGCTCATTCTTTCCTTGGTAAGAATCACAAACATTATATGCATCTCCACTCTGAGTGCCAACCATATATTTTCTACAAATCTCCTCACTCAAGAGTGCTCCACATATGTCATCATAGACAAGTTTACCACCAGGTGCACTATTGTTAATAACTGTGCAAAATGTATCCCATGATGATGGCAAGGTACATAACAACAATACTGCTTTCATTTCATTATCCATATCCATTTTTTGAGCCTGTAACTGGGAGAATATAGCATCAAACTCATTTAGATGAGCAGCAACACTATCTGTGTCCTTCATGCGAAGGTCATATAATTTTCTCATCAGATACACTTTATTTGATGCCGTCTCTTTTTCATATGTATTACATAACTTCTTCCAAAGCTCCTCTACACTTTCACAGTCTAATACTGTAAAGTAAATATTATCTGCCAGGTGCAAGCAAATGGTAGACCTGGCCATTTCATCTAACTCATCCCAATCATCTTGATCCATGTCAGCACGCTTCTTTGAAATCCCATTTACTAGCTTCCATTGCCTCCTTTGAATCGTGCTAGCACGTCTGTAATCTGATTCTTCCATAGAGCAAAGTTTGTGCCATCAAATTTTCAGATCGCAAAATGGTCTTTGCCCTGCAAATTATAGCTCCTCCTCGGAACACTAGCACTAGACCCAGATCCACCGGATGTCCCTAAGACCTCTGATGCCATGATGGTAAAGAACTGAATAGAATGATAATGGAGCTAGAAGAGTATGAACACAAACGAATAAGTGTATCAAGAAGTAAATCGACCACTATATAGTTGACAAAACCAAAAATCTAGAAAAATTTTGCCAGAGTATCCTCTGCAAAATAAGCATATGAACAATGTCAAAATATCATAAAACTTCAAGTACTGACATGTTTTCCTGCATAATGAATCACTGAATCCACTGCATATAATCAGTTACCCAATAGAAGCCAACTAGGCTTATCGAGCACCTATGAAAAACTATCATACATCTCCTATGGAGAGGCTGGGTAAGTCTTCCACCTACATCACCGAAGAGATCCTGATATCTGGGTGTCTCCCAGTTAAGAAAAACTCACCACGACCCTTTTTATCAAACGTAAAAGGCTTTATGCAAAGAACGTAACTGCTATATCAATGACAGCATGGATGTACATAAGCGGTATCCACAGAAGCATACATAGTGTATATGTGCTCAATATATGCAGTAAAATGACACTAAAAGCTGAATACACAGCCCAAAAACTAGCCAATAACACCTGTAAGTGTCTTTCAACTATGATGTTTTAGGCTTAAAAAACGTGCATAAATTTGAAGCAGCTGCTCCCACCAAAATTGAAACCTTTCAAGAAACCTATAGTTTTACAAGTGTGGCTAAAGACACAGCCCCAAAGGTTGATATTGATTGTCAGAGAAGTACAAAGAACACTCTTCTTGATGTTCTTGGACCTGTGTGAACAGAACTATGTGTGGAAGTACTCCAAAATGGCTCCAAAAGATACCCAAAAATGCTTCAAAAATAGGCTTCGAAAGCAAAGAATGAAGCTTTGAGGGACCAAAACATGTTCAAGGTAATGTCAACCTTAGTCTTTCCCTTTCTTCAAACACCACAAGAGTGTAGCTTAGTGGTAAGAGATTGCCACGATTAAGCGAGCTCTAGGGGGAACAGTACTGGGATGGGTGATCTCCCGGGAAGTACTAGGAACCTCTATCTTCCTTGATCGTTGAGGTCCTCCCTCGCACGTAGCCAACGGTGCCAAATTTGACTTCGGTGACTCGGATGACAAGGTATGCCAAGGTCTATGCCTTGGTCGCCACCTTAGTCGTAAGCATTGGAGAAAGCCTTGGGGGGGCATTTTAGGGTTTAGGGTAGGGCTTACCGTCGATCACTTTGGCATTGGTATAGTCGTTGGAAAATTATCATTGGTATATACACCAGAAAAAGTATAAGCATCGGTATGAGCGCTATATAAGCATCGGCATAGGCGTCGCTATTTTTCTAAGCACTACCGATTAGTATACAAATGCAAGTTCTTATAACCCGAGAGCTGAAACTTGATTACTCTTCTATTTTGAACTGCAATCTCACACAATTGAATTTGTGCATGCCTACCTACATTGTGCTCATCCTATGGTTTTTGCCTCTCCCTCACACATCCACCCTCCTCTCTTTCCATACACACACATATCTCTCTTTCTCCACACACACACATAGAGATCTCTCTCTCTCTCTCTCTACACACACATATCTCTCTCTCTTGCATCTTTCTAGTGATGTGCACACTCTTTCATCCTTTCTCTTTCTCTATTCTTTTTTGTTCCCTTATTTCTCTTTCATTTTGTTTTGCACGAGCTTTTTGGCATCGTTTTTTTGTAATTTGATGAGAGACGACGTTGATTTTGCTTTGATGAGCAATCTGAAGGAAATTATATCAATGTAAGTGATTTATGTACATGCATGTATTGTTTTTTCTTTATTAGATAGATAGAGAGATAGATAGATAGATAGATAGATAGATAGATAGATGGATAGAGAGAGAGAGAAGAGAGCAAGAGAGATAGAGAGAGAGAAAAAGAGAGAGATGAAAGAGAGAGATGAAAGAGAGAGATGAAAGAGAGATGAAAGAGAGAGATGAAAGAGAGAGAAAGATGAAAGAGA
>CM035427.1:111823379-111908379 GCA_020310875.1 Ceratopteris richardii
TATAATTAAATTTTTTAAGAAATTAGGGTTTTAGATTAAAATTAGTATATATAATAAAATCTATGATAACTTGGTGTTTTAGGAAGAAAAATAGTATTTGTAATCAAATAAAAAAATTAGAGTTTTAGGATTAAAATTAATATAAAAAATTGAATGTATCACATATTAAATGTCCCAAAATCTCCACATGGTATTAGAGGGCATCTTTGGATCCAGAGGAGAGAATGGCATGTCCCTACACTCAGTTAAGAATATGGATCCTTTGATGCAGATCGACTACGAAACCTATGCGATAGCCTATTAGTCACATGGTTCCATTGGTGAGTAGGTCGATCGACATAACATTGCACTATTTACCTCTCCTGGGCAAAAGAGAACAGAATATGAGGTACAAGGACAAGGTACCAAAAGCATTACAGAAAATGAACACATGAAATAAATGCTCAAGGCATTTTATGACATAAACAAAGGTCATGATGGTGGAGATGACATCGTGGGTTCCATGGACATGACAAAATTTCCATGATCAAAAGTGGACAAAAAACATCAAAACATGCATAAACTAGCCCATTTACCACCCTATATTGGGGCAAAGATATTTGTACTATGTTCATCGCTCGGGATGCTCAATCTTCCATCCATTTATGGATGGTCAGATAGTAGTGCCTCTGAATTGTTCAAGTAAAGTGGACTTGAAATAAACTTTCATTGTTGTATCAAAATAAGTTTATTTACTAATATTGTTGTAATTTCTTATCTCATACATGCTTTTGAAAGATCAATTTTTGCTAGATGGCAATGACATGCCTCCAACACGTGGAGATGCAAAGAAGGTTTTACAATCTACAGGTATGGACTACACCAAGATTCATGCTTGTCCGAATGATTGCATTCTCTTTCACAAATGAGTATGAGCACCTCCACATATGTCCAAAGTGTGGAGTGGAAAGGTTTAGACAAGATCCTGTGGGTGAATCAATCCTTGCAAAGGTTCTTTTCCACTTTTAGAATTAAGAGCAAATTCATAGCTTAGTTAAGAGCATGTTTAGATGCATGTTTATAGCTCAGTTAATGTCATGGACCGTAAAGAGAAGATATACAAATCCCAAGAATTAAGAGCATGTTCAGATGCAAATCCATAGCTTACTTAATGTCATGGCATGTAAAGAGAAGATATACAGATGGTGTAATGCTGGTGCCTACTGATTTTGATGCTTGGGAACACATAGATAGTAAGTGGCTAGAGTTTGCTAGAGAGGCTCGAAATAGATGTCTAGGCCTAGCTATGGATGACATAAATGCATTTGGTTTACGAAGATCCTCATGGAGCACATGGCTTGTATGTTTGGTCAACTATAACATCCCACCATGGCTGGCCACAAAAAAGGGCCATTTATTATTAGCTCTCATTGTGCTAGGTAAGTATAAGGTCAAAAACATAGTTGTATACCTTGGAGTGCTTGTGGAAGAGCTACAAAATTTATGGGATGGGATTACTGTGTGCGACATGTCTCAACCTTTAACAAGAAGGGATGTATGAGTGCAAGGCATACTTATGTGGATGATTCATGATTGGCTGTTCAAAAAACTATCTATGAAGGACATCATAGATATCTTCTTGATGGACATGTCTTATGTCAAGGATAAATTGGCCAACAAGTGCAATAACAAATGAAAGCAAGAGATTGGAAGTAGTTGTGGGATGCAGGAACACCACTTGTTGGCATGAAATGGCTGTCAATCTTTCATGATCTCCCTTATTGGAGTGAGTTATCGATCAATCATTTGGTGGATCCAATGCATATTTTTAAGAATGTGGGAGAGATGCTCTCAAAGACATTGATCGGAAAGAAGGAAAGCAAAGCACAAAGGGAGGACTTGGAAAAACAAGGTCATATGCAAGAGTTGTGGACAATTAGCAAGCCAAACAAAATAGTGTCGCTACAAAGAGCTCCTTGGGTGCTTTGCAAGATGGAATAGCAACAAGTAAAGAAGGTGATTTCAGAGTTTTAGACACCTACTAGGTGCATGAGGTATCTAAAGAATTCCTTCACTTGGAACGACAATCTTAGAGGGCTCAAGTCTCATGATTGGCACAAGTTTTTATAGTTTGTGCTCCTTGTGGCTATGAAAGATTGTCTTTTAGAGGATGTATGAACAACCATTTATAAAATTAGCTCCTTGGTACAATGGATCTCGTCTAAAGAGATAAGGAGAGATAGCATACAGAGTGACAAACTCAATGCTATAGAGGCTATCTATATTGTTGCGAAGTAGTTTCCCACAAGTATTCTCACAATTCAGCTTCATTTTCTAGTTCATGTGGTTGATGAAGTTGCAATAGGAGGAATTGTCCATAGTTGATGGATGTTCTTCTTAGAACGGTTCATGAAGACACTAAAAGGGTTTGTTCATTAGAGAGCACATCTAGGGGTAGCATGGTAGAGGGTTGGCTCTTACAAAAGTCTTTAGTATTCATAATAGAGTTTCTATGCATGTCAGACCCAAAAATGCCTTGCTTATGGAGCGACGATGAAGGTGTTTGTCTCATAGGCGATGAGACCCGAGATAAAGGGAGCCGAAGAAAAATGGATGCAATTTTCAAAGAGAAGGCAATGAAGTTTTGCATCATTAACTCGGAGCCCATGCATAAGTGGTTGAAGAGGTATGAGCTTGCTAAAAAGGCAAATGCAAAGGAAAGAGCTTAGTTTCAATAGAATCGTTCCACTCACTCTTTGCCTCTTTCGAAAAGTCTTTGACCTTTCCACCCTTTCCAATGAGTAGATGGCTAGATACAATGGTTTCACAAGCAAAGGTAACACATGAGGATATATCTAAAGAAGAGGAGGAACTTGCAAATGAGTGTGATTGGGAGTATTAAAAATACATCACACTATGGTCTCATGGTGAGACTTTCAGATCGTACACATCGACGAAAATAGGTCTATTTTTGGTAGTGGGGTGATGGTGAAATTTCTCCAAAAAAGTTGAGCTAGTGCAAGAGATGAAAATGCTCAAGAAGGCCAGCTCAAGTATTGTGGAGTGATCCAAGATCTCATGAAGCTATCGTTCAAGAAGTTTGACTACTTTCTATTTGATGTGAAATGGTTCAAAGTAGTCATCGCTGGAAGAAATGCAACAATGAGGCAGGATAAGAGTGGTTTTCTTTAAGTAGACTCACAAAGCTATGGACATATGAAAGAGACACATTTGTGCTTCTTGGACCCTGTGAGTAGGTTTTCTTTATGCTAGATTTCAAAGAACCACAATGGCTATTTGTTTTACAAATCTCTCCACATAGTAGAAAAATTTGTGAGGATGTGGATGTAGAAGAAATTCCATCTATAGTGGACTCTAAAATGCATATGGTAGTGGAGGAGGAAGACATCATTGTCCTAGAAGAAGAGGTCTTTGAAGAAGATGAGGTACACAAGGAGGTAACATATGATATGCTATAAGAGGACGATGATTGGGAAGGGGTAGCCATGCCAAGAGATCTAGAAGTCGCCAATGCAGAGATAGATATCCTCTACATGTCAGATCTCCAAGAGGATGCTAGAATAGAGGACTTATGAAGCAAGCACTTGTATGCTTTATTTTTGTTTACTTATTTGCTAGATTTTTTTAGTAGACGACTATTTTTGTATATTACCATTATTATTGTATGCTAATTATTTGAGTTTTCTATTGTAGAGCACGATGGGAGACAATCCACCATTCACTCTACATTCCATGATAGAGAAGCAATTTTTAGAGTTATATATTTGGTGGGATTTCTCCCATTGGTAGTACTCCCTTTGGTGAGAGTACTCCCATCGATGGCACTCCTGGCATTATGAATCCACCATGACCATCTTCTTAGCCATCCCCTAGTGGCTCCAACAGTTGATGTATGCAGCAACATTTGACACCACATCACGACATAGGGGCTAAATCATCTCATTTGTCTCGTGAGTTTAGGTCATGTTCTAGAGGAGCACGTTTGAGAGGTGGATCTATGGGTTGGTCTAGAGGAGGAGGTGAATGTTGTGGAGGTAGTGCAACAAATGTTGTGTCACCCACAACTACTCGTAGAGCGATTATTTCAGATGCAAGTATGCCACACAGTGCACCACATACACCTTGGGATGCTCATGACCATGATGACTCCAAGGTCTATTGCATATGTGATGGAGCTTGAGTGATAGATGCGATCGAAATGGCCATGCCTCAATGCATATGATAGCTCTGCACAATATAGTTTGGACACTTTTTCATGGTCAAATGGAGTGAACAAGACAAGGATCACAAAAGTTATATCACAGAGGTGATCTATCGCGAGTACCTGCCAACACCAGGGAATCCTCTTATCAACTCAGAGTGGATTTAGCACATGATGCATGAAGTGATGTCCTATCGATGATCAGAGGCTGACGATGCTTTCAAAGAAGTCTTAACAAAGCCTGTATGGCTAAACGCTAAGGAGTGGGAGATGATTTGTGATGCACAATAGCAGACTCCTGATCGATATCATTAGTAGTGAGATGCAGTAGCCACACATCTAGATATGGTCAGAGCGTCATGTTTGGGTAGTGGTGGGTATGGCACTATGCGTCATGAGTTTGTACGTGTCATTTTGATAAATGAATTTGATTGTATTAAGCACATCATGTTTGTTGCTCTCACGTTTTTCATACTTGTTGGAGGAGTTGGAAGTGGGTCATCTTCTGACATGAGCAGAGGAGGCTTATGGATATCATCATGGATTGATTGTAGTGTTGGAGGACTTGGAAGGATGCAGTGGGATCATTTCGTGGGAGCATCTACTGCGAGGTGTGTTTTTGAATTGCTTTAGTGTTTTTTAGTTGTTGTTTATAAATATCATTTCAATTTGTCTCATTTCATGAATGTGTGGTGCACCACAATTTTGTATTTCGTTCATATATGGTAGTGGTTTGCCATATTTTGTATTTGGCTCATATATGGTAGTGGATTGCCACACTTTTGTACATGGTTCATTTATGGAATATCTCTTTTGTACATGGTTCATGGTTCATTTTGCTCCTAGATATCTCTTTTATGTTCGACAATGTGTTTTGCTTTATCAAATCTTGTTTTAGTTGTCGGTCATCTAAACCCTAAATCAGCAAACAATAGAGTACATGTCACATGTACTCGTTTTTTTTTTGGCAGAGTGTATTGTCATTTGCTACATAACAACATTGTCATGTTGGTGTAGCAAGAGACAAACACTCTGCCTAAAAGAAATTTGTAGATATGGTCATCGATATAGGCACCAATATGATTGTCGGTATGCCCAAGGCCATACGGATGCTTATACCGATGATTTCGCCCAAGTACATACCGATGCTTATATCGACAATTTTGATCAACGCTGATACCATCAGTTTGCAACAAATATTGGCACTTATATCGAAAAAAATATACCAGCGTTCATATTGGCGCTTATACTGATGATAATGGGACATATCAATGCGTATAGCGACACCTATACCAACACTCATACCGACATTTATACTAATGCTTATACCGACACCATGAAAAAATTGCCCTTGTGTATTTGTGCTGATATAAGGCTCATATGTTGTAGTGACTCTTGTAGGAGAACTTTATTACTGAAAAATTTTATTCAAAGTATCCCGATCTTAAAACTAATAATATACCATGGTTTCTAAAGAAGGAAACTTCCGTGAAATGGATTTCCTTAAAAGACCATTTTTTTATTAGTGGCTTTGATAAAGTTTACATGTATTCATTTGTCAAAGATTAATTTATTTGGAAATATTATCAAGGATGAATAACAATAAAATTCTCAACAGTGTTAATAATCGTAAGTAGAGCATACAAACTTTTTTGATAGATGTGAGTAAAATCAAAGAAATTCAAGTAAATGACTTATCCTTACCAACAATAGAACCAATGTGGAAAGAACACAAAAAGTTGTTTCATTGGATTACTACAGAAAATGAATGTGTATTTTGGAAACTTATGTTTTTAGCGTTCTCTTGCTTAAAAGCCAATAGTTTAGAGATTTTTTTTTAAAAGATAGAAAAGTTAGATTTATATGAATTATAACATGTATGAATTTTTAATTAAATTACCTGAGAAAATTCATGTTTCGATACTTTTGACATAAAGTGCTACTATGAGGCCATTCTTCACAATAGAACTTTGAGTTTAATGTGAACCCTTGAATGCATTACTAAAGAAATAATCAAAGTTGGTTATTTTGGTTTCAAAATGAGTAGGGGAAAATTATATTGTGTGGAAACAAAGATAAAATAATTACATTGAATCTTAATAATCTTTTGATACTTAATTCTTTGATTTTAAATAATTGTGCATGAAATTATTGTGATGTGTTATTTTTCTAGAAGAATACAATTTTAATGGGCTTTTTGTGTAACTTATAACTTGCATGGTTTGAATTTGAATTCATAAGAAATTTGATTAAGAAAAAAAATTTTGACATAGTTAAAAAGCTTTTTATTACCTTTTTGAAATTCGATTTGTGCTTTTCTAATAACGAATTTGCAGACCTTTGTATAAATGCAAGAGAAGGATTTCCATCGATATACCCATGCATAAAGCTATTAAAAAAAAAAATCAGTCAACATTTCTAAACCATT
Organism: Ceratopteris richardii; assembly: GCA_020310875.1. Classification (NCBI taxonomy): domain Eukaryota; kingdom Viridiplantae; phylum Streptophyta; class Polypodiopsida; order Polypodiales; family Pteridaceae; genus Ceratopteris; species Ceratopteris richardii. Next base: position 111,830,009 of record CM035427.1, read on the forward strand.
TATTGGTCATTAGACTTCAAGTACTTCATGGAAGAAAGATAAGCTTAAGCGAATTTTCATTTCATGCATCTAAATTCATGTAGAATTGAAAAAATTCAGCTATAATATTATTCTATCTCATATAAAACGTGTCATTCATAATGTGTTTGATATTAGTCTGATTGTTTTAGATATTCAGAAATTATTTTTCCTATTCAAAGTTAATGGCTTTGAGTAAAAATTACTATCGCATAAAGTCTTATAGTTTATCAAGAGCCATGAATTTCCTTTTTGTAACATAAATTGTAACAATTTAGTAAATACATTGAAAAGAGCTTTATATTTTAGTACTAATTTATTCTTGGGTCGGGCTAACCACCCATCATGTGTGCTCCCTCAAATTCACATGTGGGTACATGCATACATACATGCATACATACATACAAAAATACATTCATACACGCTTATGAGTAAAAATGCATGTAGTAGTGACTATTAGATATGACGTTTTCATGATCCAAGCATGCAATTTGGGGTGAAATGAAAAGCAAGCTTATGTTCTTCCTTTGAAACTAACAAATTCATCAACATAAAACTCCACATTGGATAATTAGACATTTCATCTAGTTTATGTTCTTGTTCAAGTCTATGTCTATAGCCACTCATCTTGAATTAAGGGTGTATGTCAATTGTGCTATGATATTAAATTTTGGAAGTGTGGTAGGCCCAATAAATCAATCACATGTTAAATCCAAGATCTTCCAACACAACTTAGAACATTACACACCTTAACTTGATCAAGAGAGATAAATGACAATAGAGAGATAAGAAGAAAATAATGAAAGTGCAACAAGTTAATGCTATTACACACCTTCAAAGGCCCCTTTTAGTTCACTCTCGTCTCCATGTATGCCCCAAATAGGGAGTCATAGCAGATTGACACTTGGGTCTCTTTGGACTCGCTTTCCCACAATGTAATGCTTTGTGGGGACTTCAACATGGTGGAAGACCCTTCGGATCGGTGGGATAATAGGGCGTGTACCATTGGTGGTCACAAGAAAGATATCTGAGACAAAATCAAGCTCCACCTAGACCTTGTGGAGATTAAAGATATGACTGGCTTCTCTTGATTGAACCTCCAATCTAGGGATGAATTGAGGAAAGCAAGACTCGATAGAAGCTATATTGCACATAACCATTATTTGTCAGTGGGACCAACACGACATCTCACCACACATTGACCTCGCCATATCAGACCACTACCCTATTATTCTCACTTTGAAGCTGACTGCCAAATTCAAAAAAGCGCCTTGGTTTCATGCTTTCCTGATGCCTTTCTCTCTTCCCTCTGTCCATAAGGAGATTACCTTCGTATGGAACTTGGCTTTCTCCAATAGGGCTTCACTGGCCAAATGTTGGAGGGCTGTGGTTGAGAAGACTCGTTGAATTTTGGTCATGACACACAAGATGCTTCGCAATGTTTGGTGCAGGTGGAGAGAGAAGCTCTTTTGGAGGCTTTGGTGCCTTGAGGAGGAAGTGAACAAAGGGAACTACCAATACCAGATGGGACTACAGAAGATCAGAGACATGCTGAGATATGAAGAAGAAATTCAAAGGAAAAACTTGTAAGCATACTTTAAAGACTGGTGGGCAGGCAAGGCTCACAAACCAACAAAATAGATGTGTGGCATCCTCAAGAGGAAGCAAACTAGAGACTCAATTCCCTTCTTGATAGGTAGTAATGGGGTCGAATGCGAAACGAAAGAGGAAAACAATGCTATTATTGTCGACCATTTTACTCAACTCTTGGGTTTCAAATACTACATAACTTGGAGTCTCTCCTTGACCCACCCATTTCAGATAATGAGATTCTCAAAGTTATCGATAAACTCCCCAACGTGAAAAGCTCGGGTCCTGACGGCCTCACAAATGAATTTTTTAAGTCCTTCATACAGGTGGTGGCCACCCCATTGTGCTTGGTTTGGCAAGAGGCACTAGCCTTGGGTGCCCTTCTCAAATGCCTAAACAATGATGTCATCAAGCTTATCCATAAAAAAAGGCAACAAGAATAGGATTGAAAATTGGCACCCAATCACAATGCTACAAACAGGGTACAAGACTCTTGCGAAAGTTATTGCCAACATAATTTCGTATCACTTGAAGAGGTGGCTTTGCAAGGAACAAAAAGGATTCATCAAGGGTAGATCAATAATAGAAACTATTATTGATATTTGGGAAGGTCTCGTTTTTGCTAAAGAGTTTGAGCAAGATGTATTCCTTAAATTTGACTTCAATAAAGCCTATGATAGGCTAGAATGGGACTTTGTTCTCCAATTGCTTGAAGACCTTGACTGTAGTCAGAAATTCACTAAGATGATCACTACTTTGCTAGGGAATGCATCGATGCAAATAAATATCAACGGCTAGTTATCAAAGGCTATTATATTAAAATGATCTATTAGGCAAGGATGCCCATTGGCCCCTCTGCTCTTCACTATTTCCATGGAAGGGCTCAACCATCTCATGCAACATCACATGGATATGGGCCATATTAAATATCTCTCTCTACCTCTCAACAATGGTTAGTTGATCATGAGACTTTTTACAGATGACATGAACGCATTTGTGCATAATGACTTGACCAACATTCAAGCCTTTTGAGGGTGCCTTGATGCTTTCTGTGAGGCATATGGTTCCAAAATCAACCACTCTAAAACCACTTTCCAAGCCGTCATCAGACTTCCACCCCAACTCCTAGTTGACCATGGTGGCCAAATTATCCCTAGGGGTAAGGTCTATTGCCTACTCAGTATTCCAATGGTCTTTGGTGTCTCCATGGAGCAGTGATGGAATTGGGTCCTTTCCAAACTTTAGAACAAGTTACCATATTGGAAGGGCATGCAAATCAACCTTGTGGTCCATGCCATGGTAATTAATACCTTCCTCATCCCCTCAACCATTTACTTTCTCTCTTACTGGAGACCAAAAGATCAAGAATTTAGCAAAATGGAAAGAATCTGCAGAAACTTTCTTTGGACGAGGGACCACAACAGAAGAGGGGTTCCCAAAATTAAATGATCTACGTGTGTCAGCCAAACAGATTGTGGGGCTTTGGGCATTATGGACATTGAAGGCATGGCCAACAAGTTGGTGGCAAAATGGATCATCAGGGCTTGGTGCAACTATGAGACCTCCTGAGCCAAGCTCATTTTCAGGAACAAGAACATGATTAAATTGGTTGGATTCCCTGGTTAGAAGGACTTGGACCTGCTTACGCTTTTATCCTCTCTAATTTTGGTTTCTCCCAAAGGGGTATCAGACAAAATGACTCAATATGGTTTCTAATTTTGGACATGAGGGGTGTGGCATCTTGGAACCTCCAAAATGCTAAGAGGCTCTAGGACAAGGGTTCAGACAATGGAGACACCTCTATAAACAAGAAACTGTCTGGTGGATCAGATTTGAGGACATACACGTGGAAATAAGAGTGAAGTATGAAGAATGGACTCTCCCTCAGAGCAGATGCATCACTTGGGAACATTCAAAAACCTAACTCCTGAATGGGCGAGATCTGCCATGCCATGAGGGTCTTATGTGGCACAATGGCGATCGGCTATCCAAAATTCCTAGAATCAAGGTGAACACGGACTATCATATGATGCTTAACAAGAAGTGCATGACTTGGACTAGGCTGCATTGGGATATGAAGTTCATGTCTATCTGGCATCCCCTCATCAAGATCAAATAATCGGTTCTCATGTGGCAAATTCTCCACCGTGGTATCTGGACCAACCTAAAGGCTAATAAAATTTGTTGGGCTCCATCGTGGTGCAAGCGATGTCGTCGCAATATCAAGGATTTGGATCATGTATTCTTCGCTTGCCCCAAGTTTCTCCTGCTCTAGTAGACCCTTGGGGATATTTTGAAATTGTAGGCTCAAATCACCTTGAAGCAAGTGCTTCCTTGAGAATTGATTGGCTTCTCAGGAACATTGTGGAACACCATAAGAGGGAAAACCCTCTGGAAGATTTGGAGGAAGTGGCGCGCCAACAATTTTGGACACCCTCCTAAAAAGTGGTTGATCGAGAAGTCTCTATCCCTCCTTGGCAAAAGAATCTCCAATTGTAAGATGTCCGTACCTTTTAGGCATCATAAAGTGTTTCTCATCGACAACAACAAGGTGAAACCCAAGTGGGCCCTGCATGAGGGGGACGAGAGGTTTGTTAACCTCCTTTGTAACACTCTCTATACCCACAAGTTCTGCCCCTGCTTTGTGGGATTCGGGGGGTCCCAAGGGCACTTGTCCCATTCACTTGGAACTTTTTATTTCTTCTTCTTCAATGAAAGCCCGAGAGAGTAGGCCAAGGACGAACTTCCTTTTGATTAAAAAAAATGCCAACTATAATGTGTGTATGATACAAAAAAATGAATGTAAGTTGAATCTAAGGGATTTGGTAACTAGAACCATTTAGAGTGACAAGTGTCTAAGAGGTGTAATGTGAGTGAATATATGCAAAAATAAGGATATGAAAAAAATTTGTAGAATGGCAGCAATAGCTCCTCCTAGGTTTGAAGTAATAGGCCAAGGATTGGTATATCAACAACACAAGAAGAATCTCTCTAATATAGGTACTGATCCTCTCCAAAATCAGCATGCACACAATGATTATGTGAGGAAGAATAAAGGGTTGGCTATTCCAAAATCCTTCAAATCTGCATGTAATCCTCCTGCTTGAGCCCTCCTAGCTCATAACCTAAAAGCTTAGCTAAACTAGCTTGTTGATTGATTGATATGAGAGGGGCTAATGGTCTTGTCCTTATATAGCATGGCTTGGGCTTAAAAAAACTCATGAATCCCTTGAAAACCAAGGCGCTTGGGGTAAAAAGCACATCCAAAAATCGATTAAGTAGATGTGCATGCTTTTGCAGCTACTTTTGTGGAGGATGCTTAGCTTTTGTAGCCATCAGGTTGCTTTTGGGGTTGAAAAGCATGTCCAAAAAGAAAATTAGGGTTTGCAATTTGAGGGTTAATGTTGAGCCAAATGGTAAAGTATTACATATCATTAAAAAGATCCTAAAGAATATTTTCCTATGGGACTATTAAAATTTTGACCATTTTTTATCGAATTTTGGCTAAGTCCTCAGATAAGGATTGCTGGAATGATTGCAACTTTGGGACATTTTGACATTGTTTTTCAACATGGATTTCCATGGTAAAATGTTTTGTTTCAATAGATAATTGAAGCATTGGATTGTGAATCTAAATTTTGCACTTGGTTTTGTATATTAAACTAAGAAGTTTCTAAAGTATGATCTGCAAGGAGACTATGATTTTTAATAAATACCAAGCAATGAGGAACATGTTCTAAGATTGCATAATGATATGATGCAACTTTTGGGGAGACACATTGTTGATATATTTAGGTAGTGATGTGTGTGAACACACTAGGACTACAGGGGCACTTTTTTCCCTCTTTAGGAGGGATTTTTTGCTCCGCTTGTATGTACCCCTATAACCCTAATGGATCACTTATTTTTGTACATTCTCTTGGTAATACGTTAAGTATCGTGTGTTGTGCTCCAAGTTTCTTCTTCTTCCTTGTGCTATTTGCATGCTTCCATAGACCTCAAACTCCAACATTTGGTATCAGATCAAGTCGCCTCTTCATCTAGGACATTGTGACACTCCTTCGATCACAGTCTTAGAGTCACATAAAATTTCATGAGCATACTCAATGCAACTAGGAGTTGAAAACGGCTTCACTCTGTGGTGCCAAAATCATGGTCTAAGCTTGTTTCAACCTTTGAATGCACTATCATAGTGCTTCTATAGGAAATTTCATCTTTTTGTGCCAAAGATATATATAGGTTTCAGTTTCCTACAGGTTTAGAGAACTCAACAGGGTAGTTTTGTTCAAATTTTTGAGATACAATCATTCTTTTGCATCAGGGTATTTTAGTCAGTGGCCATGGCTGAAAGTAGTGATATATTTTTTATGTTGGCTATTGAGGATAAGTTGGATGGTAGCAATTAGCCATTATGGGCTTATATGATGCATCATGTATTGATTGCAAAAGGACTGTGGAATATTGTGCAAGGTGTGGAAAAACGTCTTATTACACCTGTAAACACAATTGCTGAAGGTGATGCAGATGGCATTGAAGATGTTGATATTCTTCAGGTTCCTATTTGTGCTATAGTTCCTGCTTCACCTGCTATAGAGCAAATTTGTTGGGATGGTAGAGATGCTTAAGCACATGCATTGATAGACTTGTCTGTCAAATGTGCCATTATTCCTCACATTTTCTCTTGCAAAAGAGCAAAGGATTCTTGAGATACACTTACCACTTTATACCAAGCAAGGAATGAGGCTCGTGTACCGAAAATAGTTGGAGAAAGAGCACATGAATGAAGGATTGTTCTGAATGATCTTCCAAATTCATATCAAAGTTTTTCTTCTACTCTTCGATTGATGATGAAAGGAAATCCAAATGCCTTAACATTTGAGGAATTAGTCTCTATTATGTTGCAAGAAGATTAGTCTAGGTAGAGCAGGTCCATTATGCATGTTGCAGATCAAGATTTCCTAGCTAGTCAGAAGGGAAAAGGTAAATGAAGCTCATCCATTAGTAAGCAGAAATCTGATAATTTCACACAACCAAAGAAGGATGACAGAGACAAGAAGAAAACAAAAAAGTAGAAATTAGTTTGCAAATATTGTAAAGGAAATGATCATGTCATAAAGAGCTATCCAAAACCCGCTGCAAATGAGGCAGAAAAAAAGGAGGCTAGAATGGTTGTTGCAGAGGCCTCTACACCCAAAACAAATCTTGCTAATCTTGTGAAGATTGAAGAATGGGCACTTACTACTAATTGTAGTTATGAACCATCTTCTCATGAAGAGTGTATGTCTATAATAGACTCAGATGTTTGGTACTTTGATAGTGGGGCAACCAAACATAGTACATTGCAACATAGTTTCTTCACTTAACTTGAGCCAGCCCCTATAGGGAATACTATCACATGCACCAACAACTCCTTTTATCGTGTCACGGGAGTCGATAAGATCATTCTAACTACTATTGATGGTAGTTCTTTTACATTTTTAGATGCTGTATTTGTGCCAAGGATCAAGAAAAGTTTGTTATCAGTTTTAGCATTAGCCAAGATCGGCTTGGTTGTGAAATTTATTGATGACAGATGTACAATTCATGATCTATCAAATGATAATGTCATTATTGATTCTAGCATTTTATGTCATGGGCTATATAAGCTCATTGACCTTGAAAAATCTGTGAATGATTCAACATGTGCAGTACATGATTCTTAGGCTATGTCAGATGCAACGCTTTGGCATGCACGATTTGATCATCTAAATTTTTCTAGTTTGCTATGCCTACAAAAATGTGAAATGGTGTCCTCTCTACCCAAACTTGAGGCACTTGGTAAACATGTTTGTGAAGATGTATTTAGGGCAAAATGCAGCATTCCTCATTCCCAAAAGATGGTTAAGTTCGAGCTATTAAAAAATTGCAGTTTGTTCACAGTGATGTCTGTAGTTCTATGGAGACGCCCTCCTTTGGGAACTATCTTTACTTCATGACTTTCATTGATGATTTTTCCAAGCATGCATGGGTAAATCCATTGAAAGCAAAGTCCTAAGCATTTATGTGCTTCAAACAATTTCAGTTTTGGCTGAAAATCTGTCAACATGTAAAATGGACACCCTCCATTTGATCGAGGGGAGGAATATATGTCTTCTGATTTTAATGTCTTTCTGATTGAATGTGGGATAAAACATCCGTGTACAATTCCATATACATCTCAATAGAATGGAGTTGCTAAAGGGAAGAACATGTCACTCATGGAGATGGAGAGGTATATGGTCAAGAGTCAAGCTTTACCACATAGTTTTTGGCTTGAGGCTATTATGTGTGCAGCATATGTACTTAATCGGTGTCCCACTAAAGCACCACGGTCATCACTCCATATGAGGCTTCGCATGGTCATATGCCATCTATTGCTCATCTGCATGTTTTTGGTTGTTTGGCATATGCATTAGTGCTTGAACAACAACACAGGATATTGGATGATAAAGCAGTGAAATGTATTTTTGTTGGGTATAGTTCTAAAAGCAAAGGCTATCATTTGTATCATCCACAGTGTAAACACATTTTGGTTAGCTGTGATGTTGTTTTTGTGGAAGATGCTATTTAGCCATTACTTTCATGTACTAAGTAGAGATCCATTAGCTCCAAAGATATGTATGATACTTTGCTGCCTCTTTTTATAGGTGGACAATCTAGTGCTGGTGCAAATGAGGCAATTTTTGAGCCTTTACATGTTTCATGTGATGATCCAGTTCATTCCATTTCTAATGTAGATGTACATGATGCACTTGTTGATGAGAGAACTGATATAGAGGAGGCAAAGACTATGCTTAAATGGCTAGTGTAGACTTTGTGAGATAGCAAATTAGATGCACCTCTATCATATTGTACTCGTTCAGGCTCTCATAGTGCTTCCTTTACATCATATTGCTATAATATGGATGCACCTAGCCTTTGTGATGAGAATGAGCTTGTTTCGTTTGAAGAAGCACAAATTTTTGAAAATTGGATCGGTACTATGCAATTAGAATATGATGCTATTATGAAAAATGGTATCCGATCTTTATGTGACTTGCCTCTTGGCAAGAAGGCCATTGGCACTAAGTGGGTATACAAGCTGAAGCATAAGCTTGATAGAACAATTGATAGGTATAAGGCTAGGCTTGTTGCAAAGGGTTATGCTCAATAAAGAGGCATTGATTTTGATGGGACCTTTGCTCCCACATGCCAAATGACTATTGTTCATAGCATCTGTGCACTTGCATCTCATCATGGTTGAAATGTACATTAGTTGCACATTAAAATTGCATTTCTGAATGGTGAGTGGCATGAAGAATTGTATGTTCTTTAGCCCCATGGTTTTGTGCAGAAAGGGAATGAAAACAAAGTGTGCAGGTTGAAAGAGGCATTATATGGTTTGAAGCAAGCACCACATGCTTGATATGAAAAGATACGTGCCTATCTAATTGCACATGGTTTTGAGAATAGTCCAACTAAGAGCACCTTATATGTTAAGCATGAAAATGATGTGATTCTGATCATTGTTGTCTATCTCAATGACATGCTGCTCACTAGTCCTCATGAGAAGCATATTGCTGATTTTAAGGCTGATTTGCACAACTCATTTGAGATGTCGAATTCGGGGCAATTGCATCATTATTTGAGCATTCATTTTATGCAAGTTGATGGCGGAATAGCTTTGTGTCAAACAAGATATATTGACACATTATTGCAATGTTTTGGCCTTGAAGATTGCAAACCTATCAACACTCCCATGGAGATAGGTCTACGATTGAGTCTTCATGCTGCTAGAGATGCATTTGATGTTGTTCTCTATCACCAGGCTATTGATGCTTAATTTACTTATGCATTACTTGGCTAGATATTCAGTTTGCTATCTCACAGATGAGAAGGTTTATGCATTGCCTAGATGTCAAGCATTGGTAAGCAGTTAAGCACATTTTTTGCTACTTGAGTGGTACCCGACTACTTGGATTATTTTATCCCAAGGGGTGATCACTACCACCAGATTTACATGCTTTTTTTTTTACTTTGATTGGGATCATTGCTATGACACTCTTGTGTCCACCACTGGTTTTTGCTTCATGCTTAGTAGCTCATGCATATCTTGGTTGAGCAAGAATTGGCCTACATTGGCCACTTCTAGTTGTGAGGGTGAGTATAGGGCAGCTTTCATAGCAATTGTTGAGTGTGTCTAGCTTAGAAGCCTTATGTTTGATTTGGGTGTTGGTCACTCTTCTACCACCACTATATTCATTGACAGTCAGAGCACATTGGAAGTTGCGAGGAACCTTGTGTTCCATGATTGCACTAAGCACATGGAGGTGCACTATCATTGTGTCATGGATAGGTTCTCTGCTAGAGAGACCAATTCGGCATATGTGCCCACACAGGAGAACATTGGAGACCTTTTCACAAAGCCTCTGCCTAGGGAGAAGTTTGAAGTGTTCCGCAATGCTTTGGACTTACTTCATTTTGTGGATTGATTTCACATAGCTTGGCGCTTCCTTATACATGAGTGCCAGCTCCTTGTTCACCACATCACTCAGAGGGGGTATTTGTTGATATATTTAGGTAGTGAAGTGTGTGAACACACTATGACTATCAAGGCAGTTTTTTCCCTCTTTAGGAGGTTTTTTCCCCCAACTTGTATATATATCTATAACCCTAATGGGTCATTTATTTCTTTATATTCTCTTGGTAATAAATTAAGTATTGTGTGTTGTGCTCCAAGTTTCTTCTTCTTCCATGTGATGTCAGTGTGCTTCCGTAGACCTGAAACTCCAACTACATAATCATTTGATTCTTGTTTTCTTAAATATGTTATTGAAAATTAGGCTATGCATATTATGTTTTGATTTGATGGTATTGGAGCCGCTATTTGAAATACTTTTGCATAGATCCAACATAAAATAGATGGTTTTGGGATATAAAATTTTAGATGATGCAAAGGTCTCTCCTTACATCTACTAGAATTATAATGGTATAATGATATTTAGATGGCATAGATAGTTGTTACATGTCCAATTTAGTTGAATTGTGTGATAATCTATAGGAAAATATTAGACTGTGAAAGTGTAGAGGAGATTTGGAAGAAGTTATACAATACATATGAAAAAGAGACATCATCAAATAAAGTGTATCTGATGAGAAAGTTATATGACCTTCACATGAAGGACACATATATTTGTTGTTACTCATCTAAACGAATTTGATGCTCTATTCTCCCAGTTATAGGCTCAAAAACTAAATACGGATTGTTGGAGAAAATGCCAATTCTTCACACTTGGCTAGGCATTGAAGAAGTTATGTGTAACTATTTGCAAATCCACATGAACCATTGCTTATGTTTTTTACCATTAAACTTTTGTAAAAGTCATTTGACTTGAAGGAATCTTGTAAAACCACTAAACTCGTGGAGTTAGGAGAGCTAAAGCTACGAATTCATTTTGGTAGAGTAAATCCTAACTTGGAGGAGAACTTTTAGGTAAAACCAAGTTTGAATTCAAATTCAAAATTGGAGGCAAAGCATCTATAAAAGGAGATTGTAAACTCGTGGCCATGTGAGCCCTCATTATTGAACATATTGTTGATCATTTGATGTAGTTGAGATGCTTACACTATAGTCTACTCCTATCACCATCATTGAGCATCATATTCATGCCAATGATAATGTACAACGTTGTCACATAATACATTATATCATTGATCATCTCTGTTGGTCTCTCCGTCATTGTGACTCAGAACAGTGGACTTCTCTTGCTCATATCTCAGTGACCCCTCCATCATTTTCAATGTTCTATAGCTCATTGGAACCAGCTTGAATTCTACTCCAAGATTTTAAAGCTTGAAAAAATTTCATTCAGCCAATTGGGAGAAAATTGTCTCGAAGTGATCACTAGTCATTCTTTGCACAGTTCCTAAAATATTGGGGTATGCTTCAACTTGCTAAAGACATTGCTTGGTGTGTAGTCTATCATTTTAAGTGATTTCACTTGGAATCATTAGATCTTCTAATTAGATACTCTCAAAAGTAATTTTTCTAATTGCAACTGTACTGTGAGTACTTGATCATTTGATGTAGTTGAGATGCTTACACTATAGTCTACTCCTATCACCATCATTGAGCATCATATTCATGCCAATGATAATGTACAACATTGTCACATAATACATTATATCATTGATCATCTCTGTTGGTCTCTCCGTCATTGTCACTCAGAACAGTGGACTTGTCTTGCTCATATCTCAGTGATCCCTCCATCATTTTCAATGTTCTATAGCTCATTGGAACCAGCTTGAGTTCTACTCCACGATTTTAAAGCTTGAAAAAATTTCATTCAGCCAATTGGGAGAAAATTGTCTCGAAGTGATCACTAGTCATTCTTTGCACAGTTCCTAAAATATTGGGGTATGCTTCAACTTGCTAAAGACATTGCTTGGTGTGTAGTCTATCATTTTAAGTGATTTCACTTGGAATCATTAGATCTCTATACTAATTAGATACTCTCAGAAGTAATTTTTCTAATTGCAACTGTACTGTGAGTACTGAGCAAAACTTCCATCAGGTATCAAGACCAAAATAACAACTTTTTGGTCACTAGCTAGTTGCAAACTTATCTGTTTTGATCCTATTGTTTGAAGTGTCATCTCCAAAGCACATGGGCACTTATTTAGTGTCATTGGAAAGCTAAGGGGGCCTACAACACAAATCTGAAGTAAAATAAGGCAGGTACTAAGCAGGGATTAGTAGTACGAAATCATTTCTTGAGGTGTCCATCCATCTCTCCCAACGATGGTATCAGAGCAATTTAAGGTAAAATGGGAGATGGTTTCCCTTCTTTTATTGATAAATTGGATAGGAACAACTATCAAGCATGGTCTCTAAGGATGAAGACATACTTACAAGGAAGGAGTCTCTATGGATACATATCAGGAGATGAGGAGGTGCCCATTTTCAGAAGCAAAGGACAACATGGAAAAGAGGAGCTTGAAAGGCTCAACTCATGGTGTGCGAAAGATGCATTAGCAAGGTCATATCTTCTTAACTCTATCTCTGACTTCCTTCTTCAACATATTAGGAACTGTAAAACATCTCAAGAGACTTGGCATACATTTTCATCATACTTTTCTTCCAATACAAGAGCAAGAATGAACAAATTCTGGATTGAGTTTACCACTCAAAGGAAGCAACCCAAGCAAAGCATTTCAGAGTATGTGACCAAAGTCAAAGATGTGGTTGACCAATTTGCAAGCATAGGAGAGGAGATTGAAGAGGAACAAATACAGAGACAAGTGATCAATGGCATCAAGGCAGATGACAAATGGGAAATCTTCACAACTGCCATGGACCTATACATGGACATGCAAATTCGAGATCTTACCACACTCATGGGGAAACTATTTGCCCATGAAGCCAAGCTCAACAAAAATGGAGACTCATCTAGAGGTAATAACCATTTTTCCCTATGCACAGATAAAGGGAAGTCTAAAGGGAAACGGAAAAGTAAAACGATTGAAGAAGAAGGTACTACTTCTCAAGCCAACTATGCAGGAAGAGGTAGGAACTCAAGAGGTAGGGGCAGAGGAGGTAAGCAAGGTAGGGGGAGACCTTTCAACTCTTCCCCATGCAACATATGTGGATTTTCTAATCACACTACAGATGAGTGATATAGGAACTTCAAGAATCAGAGAGGAAGAGGATATCAAAGAGGTGGTTACTCACAATCAAGAGGAAGGTTCAACCATACTCAAGGCTACAATCATGGCTACAACAACTACAACAACAATTGCAATAAAAACTACCAAGGAGGCTACCAATCAAGGAAAGATTACAACAATTACATAGAGGATCAAGAGGATTCCCTTCTGATTATGAACATGACTTCAAAGCAAGGTATGAATGATGAACACCTCTTCTATATTGACTCATGATGTTCAAACCATGTGGCAGGCAATGTAGCTCTTCTCTCTGACCTTGAGGAACCCAAGGGAAAGCACCAAGTACAAACAGGTGATGACACCAAGCATTCAGTGGTCAAGGTAGGAAATGTCAAAACGTCTGATGGGAATAGAAATCTATTGAGTAGGATTCTTTATGTACCTACAATCACCAAGAATTTGATGAGTGTTGGACAAATTGTGAAAAAAGGTTTCCAAATTAGGTTCAACAAATATGGAGCATTTGTGGAAGATCCCCAACATGTATTCAAGAGAATAGCCAAGGGAGAAAAGACAAGTAGACTATTTACATTTGAGCTTGAGGATACAAGGAATATTGCGCTTTACAATTACAAGGATCAAACATTGTCAGAGCTTGAGATTTGGCATAAACGATTAGGGCATATTGGTGAGAGAACCTTAAAGAAAATATGTAGAGATCAATGTGTGCTTGGGATACCTAATGTATCAAAGCAACACATGATCTATAAATGTGGTGCATGTAAGTTTGGTAAATCTCAAAAGTTACCCTTTTCAAAGAAAGGCTACATGCATGATGATTACTTGGAGCTTGTTCACACAGATGTGTGGGGACCAAGCAAGGACCCTTCAATTTCTGGCTCAAGGTACTATGTGTCTTTCATTGATGATTTCAATAGGTGGACTATCTTGTACTTTATGAAGCACAAAGATGAAGTGTTCAATTGCTTTAAGAAGTATCTTGCACTTGTGGAAAACCAAATAGGAAGAAGCCTCAAGAGACTAAGGTCAGATGGAGGAGGTGAGTACTTCTCAAATGAATTTGATGCATTCTTGCAAGATAGAGGAATTAAAAGGGAGATTACAACAAGGTATACCCCTGAGAAAAATGGGGTAGCAGAAAGGAGAAATAGGTTAATTGTTGAAACACCTAGGTCAATGCTAAATGAGAAAAGGTTACCTAATTATTTGTGGGCAAAGATGGTATCTACTGCCACTTATCTTATTAATAGGTTGCCATCCAAATCACTTGATGGGATGACCATATATGAAGCATGGCATGGTACAAGGCCATCACTTGATCATTGCAGGATCTTTGGATGTGTTGCTTATGTGCATATCCCATCTCAAATCAGAGGTAAGCTAGACCCTAAGGCAAAGAAGTGCATCTTCATAGGGTATGATTTAAATCAGAAAGGATATAGATTTTATAATCCATCCAACAAAGGATTTATGGTCAGTAGAGATGTTGTGTTTGATGATAATGATTCTTGGTTTGAAAGAGAATGTAGGAAGGTCAAGTTGGCATATGAATTGGAAGAGGACTTTCCAAGTCTCACCAAGGAGGAAGCAAATCAAATTGAAGACATCGAATCAGATGATGAGGACACCATCAATGTGTAGGAGTTCAAAACATGGAAATCAAAGGGCAAGGTAAAGATGAAGAGATTGGAAGACATACCTGAATCATCCAACCAAGCAATTAGAAGATCACAAATGGAGAGCAAGAAGCCAATCAGATATGGGTATGACACTTCTTTGGTTACTAAGCCTTCCATTTATCTTACTAAAGATTTACCACTTGAAGAGCCTTCATCATATGAAGAGGCAAAGACCAAGGTAGAATGGAAGGAAGCTATGGATGAAGAAATAGAAGCACTCAAGGAGAATGATACTTGGGAGCTAGTGCTTCTAGATGGATTTACAAAATCAAGAGAAATTCAGATGGATCCATAAACAGGTATAAAGTTAGACTTGTGGCTAAGGGTTTCGCACAAACCCAAGTTGTTGATTATGAAGAGACTTTCTCACGAGTGGCTAAAATGCCAACCATCAGAGTACTACTAAGTGTGGGTGCATCAAGGAATTGGAATATGTACCAATTGGATGTGGAAAATGATTTTCTTAATGGCTGAATTTTAGAGGAGGTTTACATGGTTCAACCTCCTGGCTTTGAGAACCAAAGCAAGATAAATTATGTATGCAAATTGAACAAAGGTTTGTATGGAGTGAAGCAGGCACCTAGGGCATGGAACCATAGATTGACCACATACCTTCAAGATCAAGGATTCATCATAAGCAAAGTAGATACTTCTCAGTTTATCAAGAGAAGTAATTCAAAGTTGATATACCTATGTCTGTATGTTGATGATATCATACTTACAGGTACTGATGCCAATGGCATCAAGCAGATCAAGAATCTAATGATGCAAGAGTTCAAAATCAGTGACCTAAGACTACTAAAGTATTTTCTTGGACTTGAATTAGTCTACACAAATTATGGAATTTATATAACTCAAAGAAAGTATGTGCAGGACATGTTGAAGAAGTTTCACTTGGAGAATGACAAAGTAGCTAGCATTCCTATGGAGGCAAACCAAAAATTAAGTGCTCATGAAGGTGATTTTCTTGAAGACATTGTAGGATATCAAATCATAGTAGGAAGCCTAAACTATGCTACATTGACAAGGGTTGATATTGCTTATGGATTAAGTGTCTTAAGTCAATTTATGCACAAACCTAGAGCACCTCACTTGGAAGCAGCCAAGAGGATTTTGAAGTATCTTAAGGGTACTCAAAATCAAGGTTTATACTTTCCATATACTTCAGATTTGGATATCAAACTATACTGAAATGTAGATTGGGTAGGTTGTAAGGATGATAGGAGGAGCACCTCAGGTTATCTTTCTTTTTTAAGTGATAAGCCCATTTCATGATCTTCCAAGAAGCAACCTATTGTTGCTTTATTTTCAATAGAGGCAGAATATAGAGGATTAAACAATGCTACTCAAGAAGCCATATGGATCAGATTGCTATATTCAGATTTGGGGCTACATTCAAACTAACCAATGATTTTTGGTGACAATACTAGTTCTTTACATCTTGCAACAAATCCTATCTATCATGGAAGAACCAAGCATATAGAGGTTCACTATCATTATGTGCGAGAGAAGCCATTGAGCAAGGATATTCAACTTGCATATGTATCCACTAGTATGCAATGTGCGGACTTATTGACCAAAGCATTTGATGGTACTAAACTTTACAGGCTTAAAGCTATGATTGAATTACAGGATATTCAAGAGGATTGATGAAGAAGACCAAGCCAAGATGTTTGGCTTGAGGGGGAGCTCTTGGATCAAATGCCAAGCCTTCACACTTGGCTAGGCATTGAAGAAGTTATGTTTAACTATTTGCAAAACCACATGAACCATTGCTTATGTTTTTTTACCATTAAACTTTTGTAAAAGTCATTTGACTTGAAGGAATCTTGTAAAACCACTAAACTTGTGGAGTTAGGAGAGATAAAGCTACAAATTCATTTTGCTAGAATAACTCCTAACTTGGAGGAGAACTGTTAGTTAAAGCCAAGTTTGAATTCGAATTCAAACATGGAGGCAAAGCATCTATAAAAGGAGATTGTAAACTCGCTGCCATGCGAGCCCCCATTACTAAACATATTTTTGATCATTTGATGTAGTTGAGAGGCTTACACTATAGCCTACTCCAATCACCATCATTGAGCATCATATTAATGCAACAATCATGTACAACATTGTCCCATAATACATTATATCTTTCATCATCCGTAGAGAGTTTATAACTCTTATAGCCCAATACAGAATGGTGTAGCAGAAAGGATGAATAGAACTATCAAAGGTAGAGTAGTTTCTATGTTGCATCATGCAAACCTTTCACAAGGCTTTTGGGCAGAAGTACTATTGAATACAATTCATGTGATTAACCTTTCACCTAGTACTACCAAAGGTCTAAAAGTGGCACAAGAGTTATGGACAAGTAAGTCACCATGTTATGATCATCTTTGAGTTTTTAGGTGTCAAGCATATGTTCATATACCCAAGAATCTTAGACAAAAGTTGGACCATAAGTCAAAGAAATGCATTTTTGTAGGATATGGTCGAGAAGGAAAATTTGGATATCGCTTATGGGAACTTGAAACATGTTCAGTGATCAAAAGTGGTGATGTCATTTTCAATGAGTCTAAGATGCATAAACAACCCACTAAGGAGGTTAAAGTGAGAAGAGCGATGTTTGAGGATACTAGTCCTCTAATTAGCATGCATAAAAATGCTGCACATAGGGATGTTCAAGAGAATGTCCTATCAGATCAATCTACAAATGTTCCTCTTCAACAACCATTGAGATGCTCTACACATGTCTCACATTCACCTTATAGATATGTTCCAGGTTTGGATTTTGTTATGTTAATAGATGCTAGTGATCCTTCTTGCTACAAAGAGGCCATGCAAACAAAGGATCATGTCAAGTGGGAGCATGCCATGGAGAGTGAGTTGAATTCTATTCACTAGAATGGTACTTGGGATTTAGTACCTTTGCCAAAGGGTAGGAAAACTTTACTATGTAAATGAGTATATAAGCTGAAATTCACATAAGATAGTGCTTCTCCAAAGTATAAAGCATGACTTGTTGCAAAGGGTTTTAAGCAACAACATGGTATTGATTTCGAGGAAATATTCTCTCCAATGGTCAAGATGACTACCCTTTGAATGTTTCTTGGATTCATTGCAATTGAGGACTTAGAGCTAGTCCAGATGGATGTGAAAACTGCTTTCTTGCATGGAGATCTTATAGGTGAGATCTATATGGAACAATGAGAGGGTTATGTAGTTCTTGGTAAAGAAATTCTAGTTTGTAAGATGGAGAAGAGCTTATATGGACTTAAACACTCCCCTAGATAATGGTACCAAAAGTTTGATGCTTTTATGAAGTCTCAAGGCTATTCTCAAAGCAATGAGGATCATTGTATCTACACAAAGAGATGCTCAGATGGTAGCCTGATATGCTTGATGCTTTATGTCAATGATATGTTGATTGGTGGGGAATCCTCTTATGACTTTTCAACTCTCAAAAAGAAGTTGAGTCAACCATTTGATATGAAGGATTTGGGGGATGTCAAAAATATTATTGGCACGCACATTACTTGTGATAGGATTAAAAGATGTATATACTTGTCTCAAAGTGAGTACATATCCAAAGTACTTCACATGTTCAATACGCAAGGTGGAAAGGCATTGAGTACAACTTTACCCACATATGTGAAATTGAGCAAGGATGATTTCCCCAAATTAGAAGAGGAAAAGGAATTCATCAACAAAGTTCCTTATCAGTCTACTATTGGCAGCCTCATGTATGCTATGGTAGCTAGGAGACGAGACATTGCATTTTTAGTGGGAGTCATGAGTAGATATATGTCTAATCTTGGCAAGCAACATTGGGAAGCGATAAAGATGATTTTGAGATATCTGGGTGGTACTAAGGACAAGTATCTATGCTTAGGTAGAGGGAAAGCATCCATTATTGGTTACATAGATTCTGACTATGCTGGTTGTCTAGACAATTGTAAGTCTACATCAAGGTACATTTTTCATTTTGCTGGAGGTGCTATCTCTTGAAGATCTCATCTTCAAGAATATACAACTATTTCCACCATTGAAGCAAAGTATGTTGCAACAAGTGAGGCATGGAAGGAAGCATTGTGGATTTCTCATCTTGCTTGTGATATGGGTTTACCTCAGCATGTAATTGGTTTTCTTAGTGATATTTAGAGTGTCATTGCATTGGCTAAAAATCCAATTTATCAAGCAAAGACCAAGCACATTGAGGTGCAATATCACTTCATTAGATATTGCTTAGCCACTAAGTGCATTATTCTTGAGAAGGTTCATACTCGAGATAATGCTGCAGATGCTTTGACTAAAGCTCTACCAAAGGATAGCTTTCAATACTGTTGTCAACTTGCTTCATGATCTTACACAATTACTTGTATATTGTGTAACATGTTGTGGAAGGAGGGACAAGCAAAAGAAAAGGAAGAAGTAAATAAAAAAGACAAATCGGTTAGTAGCTTTGTGGAAAGCCCCATAGGTCACCTAATAGGCTTGAGCAATACAACAGGGCCCATAAATGTGTGAACAAAGAAGTTATTCGAAGGCCAAAATTTAGAAAGAGGAAGAGGCGAAAAAGTGGAAGAGGGTGACTCAGATAGTCACATTCTTAGCCAATGGATGCATGCAATGGAAAGAAATAAACAGGCTAAAGAGAATGCATTAGGTCCCAAAGGATGTAAAAGAAGATTTAAGAATTGGACCTTTGAAACGAATGCTTGACCGCAAGAGATGCAATGTCTACCAACGGGTACTGGCGGTGGTCAACAACAAAGATGCTATCAACAAAGGACAAGAACCACTATCAACAACAAGCTACAGAAAATAAGCAAAGCCTATCAAGTGATGATAGAGACAAAGAGGGGGACAGTGTTGTAGAGGAAAGAAACATGAAAAAGCAAGCCCCAAAAAATTTCAAATTATGGGCACAGATTTTCTTCTTCAAATTTCTGTGAAATACCTTATGAGCCATGTAAATGCACTAGAGGAGTCCTCTAGATGCATATATCCCAAATATTGTAACATAATCCTTGTAACGTAGTAGGAGAATAGAATTTTTCAATAAAAGTGCCGGTCTCTTGTGTGAAAGAACCATTTTAGGGCACATGTATATACGTCACTTAATGAATCTTTGTAAACACTTTTTTTTGCCATTGTGAGAAGAGGGAGCACAAGAATTTCAAAATTGCCTCTTCTTCCTCTTGTATCTCCTTGGTTGTGAGCTTGCATGTGTATTTGTAGCTTGAATTGAGTGCATGGAAGTGTTATCTATCCATTTCATTGATTTTTTGAAGAGTGTAATGTGTGTGTGAAGCTTGAGAAGGTGTGTGGCATGATTAGGTGAGTTTATAGCTCTATTTTTGGCCCACAACTTGAAGCAACTTTGTCAAAATCGGACAAGAATACCATTGGATGCATCTAGTCAAGAGCTTCAAAATGAACTCGCTATTGACCATATTCCAAGTTCAGAGCTAAGAGAAAATTCCATTTTTGTGCTTGCTACTGTTTCAAGTATCGCGACACCATTTCCACTTGTGTAGGTGATGTATGTGATAGATGGCACTCATTTGCATGCAATATTAGCTGCTCCACTTCATTGACCATTACTTAAGTGCATGTCTTCATACACTTGGTGAGGTTTTGATACTTCTTGGATTGATAATTTAAATGTGTGATCATCCCCACTATATGCACTTATGGTGATAGAGGTATAGTCTCTTTCATCACAAGTCCCTAAGTTTTTACTTAGGTGCACACATTTTTTCTTGTTGTTTCCAGGAGTATGACTCCAAGCAAGGTACTTGTATGATGGTAAAAGCTTTTAGGTGAAGGTACAAGTTGAGAAGAGGTAAGCCACTCTGCTTTGGCAAGTCCTTTTTTCATTGCACTTATTAATTCTCACTTTGAAAGTGTGTGCAATAATTTGTTAGACTTAGGGAATTGAGAGTGAAAGAGTAGGAGTATAGTAGGTAAGTAGTCTTCACAATATCCCAAAAAGTTTCATTTCATTGCTTTTCAGCCTTTGGTCAGTCCAGAGGTATAAAAAACAAAAAATTTCAGTTCACTATTCACTTGTATTCTGCAAGTATCATTTAAGCACAGATGATTGATATCATGGGTGTAGTATCGCAGGTGATCAAGGCTTTCAAGAGTAAGATTTCAGTAGAAGAGCTTGGATAGATTGTCTTGGAGGTGAGATTAAATAGATTCTAACTCTGTAATCAATTTTAATTCACACAAAACCATTAGGGGAAAAAGTGAACCCTACATGGGCCTTGTAAGGATCCCTAATTTTTAGGGATTAAAATTAACAAAAGAGGGATTAAGGCCACAAAAAAAAACCACTAGTGGTTTTGCAATAAAATATTTCCTTTAAGGAATGTGATCATGTCGAATACAGTCATGGGAGATGGTATCCCTTGGATAATCACAGGTGAACATCCACGATCTTCTTCAATTTGCTTGTCAAAAGAAGACAAAAGAGATCCCAAGTAAGGAACAATCCTGGGCATTCTTATTCATTGGATGAAATTCTCACAAATGCCTTGGATTGAAAGGAGTTTGTCTGTCATAAAAAGACAAATTTGGAAGCATTCAATCAGGAGATAGAGCATGTAGACTGGTAGAAAACGACAAGAGATGAGGCACAGTTCCGTTGCGGGGTGGATTCTTGTACATCTGATGGTTGAAGATCCGACGGCTGTGACTTGACCTTGGGATCCTCTCAAGAATAAAGATTCATAGTCATTGGATCTAGAAGTGATCCAACGGATCTAGCTCAAAGCATTCCAAAATTCAAGGCAAATGAATCCGTACCAATCCCTTTTAAGTCAATCCAACGATGGAGATACAAAGGTGCATTTTTTCAAGATTTTCAAGCTAAACCATTAGATCTTTGCCACATCTAAGGGACCATATTGTATGCTGACTTTTTTCTGACATTTAACATGAGCCATTAGATCCTTGAGTTAATCCAATGGCTATGATTCAAAATCTAGGCCTATCAAACCACTTTTGGAGAAGAACTCGTGGTTTTTAGTCCTTCATACCACTTTTTACTACAAAGAAACAAGGGAAGCCTATGCCTAGTCTAGGTGATTAAGGGAGTAGATTGTGGCCACCACCCTCTTCTCATTGGTCCATCACTAATCATCTCTTAATCTAAAAGGCCCATGCAGGGTTCATTTTTCCCCTAATGCATGAAAGGACTTGTGATTGGTATTGTGTTGGAGGTATTGTGGGTTTAAGTGAGAGTTTGATTTTTATAGGCACTTAGGGGTGACAAGGAGGGCACAAGGAGCACATTCACATAAAATTTTTCAGAAATTTTCTGTTTGTGAGTGAGATAAGCCCAAGTATCGTGACCGGTCAAGTTCAAGTATCGTGATACTTGAATTCTCGTGTGTCACAATATCTGGCAGATATCATGTATCGCTAATACCTATACTCCCTATGTATCATGATACTTAAGTATCATGTATCATCAGATTGAGTATCATGGATCTTGAAGTATCGTGTATTGCGATTATTGAAGTATCATGTATCATGATTATTGAAGTATCATGTATCATGGTTACTTGAGTATCATGTATCATGAGCCTTTGAGTAATTTGTATCATCAAATCACTCGTATATTGTGTATCACTAGAGTTTTGTGTATCATGTATCATTTTTGCTCAAGGTATCGTGTATCGTGTATTATGAGAATTTGAAGTATCGCATATCGTGTATCACTTAGCCTCAAGTAGCATGTGTCGTTCACTTTGGAGTATCGTGTATCATGGCTTAGTCCAGTATTGTGTATCATTAATGGCCAAGTATCGTGTATCGTGGTAGTCCAGGTATTGTGGAACATAGAAGTATCGTGTATCGTCTAGATCGAGTGTCGTGTAACATTTGGGAATTGAATGCCATGTATCAGGGAATCGGAAACCAATTGAAAACTTATCTGAGAGACACTAATTTTTGCTGGATTAATTCCAAGGGTAAGAGTAACTCAAGGAGACCCCATAACACGACATATTTGGTCAGTGAATAAACCTATGCTTCCTAGGAAGCCGATGTAGTGTCATATCATCTGTGGGAAGCATAGTTTTATTGAGCGTCCATTCTCATTACTTAGAAACCTCTAGTGAATCAGAAGAGGAAGCTATGATGGCTTCAGAAGACATGCATAGCTTTGTGCCTTTGGCAGGGCTCATGTCAATAATTGAAGGCGAATATAGGACCTCACTTGAGTATGTGAACAGAAACCAACACGGTTTGCCAATCTATATAGATGGCTTGAACAGATATGCAGCTAGAATGAAGAAAGTGAGCGAGTCAGAGATTGTCCCTAGACCAACAATGAAATATGAAACAAGATTCTACATGGACAAAAGGGGAACGATTTATGCAGTATAATGAAGATATGATTTCTACACCACGAGGTAAGTCTATGGTAACCAAAGTTTGGAGAGGTGATAAGATCCCTCAGGATGACACGTTAATTGATGTATATATGGTAGCTGGGATGGAGAGGCTACTACAAGCTCACTCATCTTTGTGGCGAGAAAGTAGCAATCCTGCCACCATTTATGAGTTACAAGATCTTGAAGATCCCTCTCAAATCTTATATCTTGATAGGAATTTGAGGAAGTACTGGCCTGTGATAGATCTAGAAAGATCCATATTGAAATATCAAGGCATACCGGTGTTTCCCTCTAGGGATCAGGCCAACACCTCCCAAAACCCTCAAGGAACCTATCAAAGTTATGCTTATCAAAACTTTGGCCAGACACAACAATAGAGCATTCTAGTGAGACCTCAGGTTCAATTTTCAATGCCAAGAACCAATCCTAACTATCAACTCCCATCCGGAGGAGAGCCAAGGAATAGGAACCCTACCCCTGAGAGACCACCCATAGGCAGAGGATATGGTATTCATGTTAGGCACCTAGCTTTTCCTATTATACCTAGACCACAAGAACCTGGAAGAAGATTGTGACTGATTCAAGTGGCAGACTGTATGAGGAGCCACTATGATGGATTTGGTGAACCTTATAATCATTTACCAGAATTCAAGCAAGTTATTCGTGTTGAACAAGAGGAAGATTTCCTAGTTCAATATGAGTCATTTGGTATGAAACTCATCGACACTGCCTTAGCTTGGTTCCAACCACTTGGGCCCAATAGTTTTCTAAATATGGAGCAAGTGTTCCAAGAATTGAGTGAAGAATTCACAAAGACAGGCATCAAGAATAATTCTTCATCTATGATTCACAGCTTCAAACAATCCCCTACCGAATCAATTTGTCTGGCGACTAGGAGATTTAAGCAATATGTGGATAGATGCCCTACAAAGGAGAGGCCTACTCAGCAAAAAATGATTTCATTATTTTTGGAAGGATTAGTGAATGGATCCCTAAGAGCGCTACTCTATGTAAAGAGATTCCAAACATTGAGTGATTGTTTGAAGAAGTGCATAGATTTGGAAGACAATTTGTCAGAAGACTTGAAGATTCCTCAAACCAAAAGGAAGAGTGAGGATGTTTCTAGTAGCATCTCTACTTTGAACAATAATGTGGAAAAAATTGCAAACTTAGTGGCCAAGAAATTAGGTGTGTAAGGGCAAAAGAATTACCCCAAATCCCCGATGAGAATGCCCATGCTTAGGAGATGTGTGCACTGTGGAGGGGATCACCCTTCTCATGTGTGCAATAGGGGAGTTGTCCCACCATCCCTTAACAGACAACCGACCCAAGCCCAAGCTCAGTACTGTAGTATTGATAAAAAATACACGAATCACAACATTAAGAATTGTCCATACACTAGGCAACCCAGGCATGCTCAACCTCCACAATTTAGACCATATGGATACCCACCCAGAGAACAAGGAAGAGAAGTTCCTAGATTCCCTCAATACTAGAATCAACCTCCAATCCAACATCCATACGAATACTCAAGATACAACCCACCACAACTAGTGTTAGGACAACAACCACCTCACCTACAAAATGTTGTCCCTGTGAAATTTTCCCAAAGAAAAGAGAACCCTGAGAGAGCCTTAGTGCCGAACACTTCATTAATAGGCCTTGATGCCCTCTTGCCCCCCTTCTCTTTGCCATCGCCACTGAAGGGCTGAGCAGACTTGTGGCTCATCATGTGGAGGCTGGCAATATCAAAGGCCTCCAGCTACCTCACGACCACAGCCAAATCATCATGAGACTTTTTGCCGACGATATGAACGCGTTCGTTCACAATGATAATACCAGCCTGGAGACTTTCTGGAGGTGCCTTGATACCTTTTGTGAGGCCTCTGGATCCAAAATCAACCACAATAAGACCGCCTTTAGGGCCATTGTGGGACATCAACCTGGCCTTCTCATTGATCAGGGCTGTCAACCCATTCCGCAGGGTCAAATCTTTCGGCTGCTCGGAATCCCCTTGGGGTTTGGCGTCTCTATGGAGCAGCGATGGAACTGGGTGTTGGCCAAACTTGAAAACAAGCTCAATTACTGGAGAGGCATGCAAATCAATCTCGCTGGACGGGCGATGGTTATCAACACGTTCCTCCTCTCGTCTACCATCTATTTCCTTTCTTGCTGGAGACCGAATGAGCAAGGCCTGTCCAAACTGAATAGCATCTGCAGAAACTTTCTTTGGACGGGTGATCATAACAGAAGGGGGGTGCCTAAAATCAAATGGGCCATCTGCACCAGCCCTAGAGATAGCGGGGGGCTTGGCATCCTGGACACTGGGTGCATGGCTAACAAACTGGCAGCCAAATGGATGATTAAAGCTTGGTGCAATAGGGAGGCCTCGTGGGCCAAGCTGATCTTCAGAAACAAAAATGAGTTGGCCCTCACTGGATCCCCGAACTGGAAGAACCTTGACATCATGACCCTGCTATTCTCCCCGATACCTGTCTTCCCGAAAGGCTCCAATCTCGTATGCTCTCTTTGGAAGGGCTGGAATAAAGTCAAAAGCTTCACAAGAATTAGCGAGGACTGGAAGTGGGCGGCCGGAATCAGACAAAACGACTCTATCTGGTTTCCGATTCATGGCATCCGGAGTGTGGAGCCGTGGAACATTCAAAATGCCAAGAAGTTATGGAACAAAGGATTCAAAAAATGGAAACACCTCTGGAAACATGACACCAACAGTTGGATCAACTACGAGGATATCGACCCTCGCATAAACATCTCCTACGAAGAATGGAACACCTTGCAAAGCAGATGCCTCGCTTGGGATCGTCATAAAACTCGCCTTCTCATGGGACATGACGCTCCGAACGCGCGGGGTCTCAAATGGCACAATGGAAACAGCCTACTCAAAATCCCGAACATCAATGGAACGACTGACCTCCAGATCAGCCTCAACAAGAAGTGGTGCCTGTCTTGGACGCGGCTTCGGTGGGACATGAAATTCATGGGTATCTGGCACCCACTTATAGAGATTAAGAAGTCGGTCCTCTTATGGCAAATTCTTCATCGAGGAATTTGGACTAATCATAAGGCAAGCAAAATTTGTGGGATCCCTCCGTGGTGCAAACGCTGCCACCGTGCAATCGAAGATGTCCCACACATCTTCCTTACCTGCCCCAACTCCTACAGAATCTGGCAGATGGTTGGACTGAAAATCAGGGTTCAGAAACAGCTTAGTTGGAAACAAGTCCTTTTGGGTGAAGCGATTGGGTGCTCCGCGGCTCTCTGGAACGCAATCAGAGGGGAAGTCCTGTGGAAAATTTGGCGGGAGCGGTGTGCTCTCAACTTCGGCGACTCCCCCAGGGAGTGGTCGATTGAAAAATCCCTACTCCTCCTTGGCAAAAGGATTGTCAACAGTAAGAAATCCCCCCCCTTCAGGCACCATCAAGTCCTCCTTTTGATCAACAACAAGCTCAAACCCAAGTGGGTCCCGCATGAGGGCGACGAGAGGGTGATCAACCTTCTTTGTAATGCAACCTAGGTATCAACCAAGCTTCCCCCGCTTTGTGGGATTTGGGGGGTCCCGTGGGCACTAGTCCCCTTCTATTGTACCTTTGTTTCCTAATTTAATTCAAGTCCGGGAGAGTAGGCTATTGCCGAACTTCCTTTATATAAAAAAAAAAAAATTCTATGATCAAAATTTGGGAGATTACTATGCATACGAAGCTGGCTAGGCAGACTATGAGCAATCCTATGAGCAACACCATATGGACAAGAGGTCTATGACAACTCATATGGATACCGACTCGAATATGCCACCCTGATGTACATAGCTCCTAGAGCCCCAACATCTTCTAGACCCATGACTAGACCTCTAGTCCCTAGAGGACCCTGTAATTGCTATGGAGGAGACCATTTCATTAGGGAGTGCACACTGCCTTATCAACCACCACCTCCTAAGGATATTGTAGTGATTGTGGAAAGGAGCATTTGTTTAGGGATTGCCCTAAAGACCTTAATAAGACAACCCAAACTGCTCAAATAAATGTAATACAAGTGATAGAGTCTTCTAAAAGTGACAATGAATACATGGTACCATTAAATGCGATAACTAGAGTAAGAGCTAAAGAAATCCTGGAAAAGTCAAATTCTATGTGCCAAACTAATGAACATGAAACACCGACACCTCAAATAGTGGCAGACTCAGAAGAGTCTGAAGAAAATTGAAAAGCCAAAAGAACTCAAAGATGGATGGCTAGATGAGAGAACTTGAAAAACAAATGGATACAAAAGAAGGTGGAAGAGAAGAGCAGAGAGGAGCCAAATCAACCTAAGAATCTTACAACTACTAAGTATTTGATTGAAGAAGAGGAAAAAAAAGCAAAAACAACAAGCAGGATCTATTCTAGCTGATCCAATGCCTAAAGATCTAGCCATGTGGATAAAAGCATATCAATCTAGGATAAAGGTAGGACCAAGTCTAGAACAACATGAACTAAGTTATCCGAGAGGAGACTTAGAGAAAGAAAGTCTAGAGATCTCTAAAAAATAATTGAAATTGCCCAAAACACATTAAGAAAACCTATACAAAATCTCCCTGAAACAAGAATACCGGAAAGAGAATTTCAAGAATGTATAGTCACATTCCAAAGCCTGCTGGGATGACAGAGTTTGGGAGGGGGGATGTGTGGAAGGAGAGACAAGAAAAAGAAAAATAAGAAGAAAATAAAAAAAGAAGATACATTAAAAAAGTTAAATCGGTCACTAGCTCTACAAAAAGCCTCGTAGGGGCACCTAACAAATTTGGGCAAAACAATGGTGCCCAAAAGTGTGTGAACAAAGAAGTTATTCGAAGGCCAAAAGTTAGAATCAGGTAGAGGCCAAAAAGTGGAAGAGGGTGGCTCAGATAGTCACATTCTTAGCCATTGGGTGCATGCAGTGGAAAGAAATAAATAGGCTAAAGAGAATGCATCAGGTCCCAAAGGATGTAAAAGAAGATTTAAGAACAAGACCTTTAAAACAAATGCCTGACACAAGAGATGCAATGTCTACTGATGGGTGCTCATGGTGGTCAACTACAAAGATGCTATCAACAAAGGACCATACCCGCTATCAACAAAAAGCTACCAACAATAAGCAAAGCCTATCAAGGGATGACAGAGATAAAGAGGGGGAGAGTGTTGCAAAGGAAAGAAACATGCAAAAGCAAGCCTAAAAATTTTTCAAATTATGGGCATAGATTTTCTTCTTCACGTTTCTATGAAATGCCTTATGAGCCATGTAAATGCACTAGAGGAGTCCTCTAGATGCATATATCCCAAATATTGTAACATAATCCTTGTAACATAGTAGGAGAATATATTTTTTTCAATAAAAGTGTCAGTATCTTGTGTGAAAGGACCATTTTTAGGGCACATGTGTATAAGTCACTTGATGAATCTTTGTAAACACTTTTTCTTTGCCATTGTGAGAAGAGGGAGCACAAGAATTTCGAAATTGCCTCTTCTTCCTCCTGTATCTCCTTGCTTGTAAGCTTGCATGTGTGTTTGTAACTTGAATTGAATGCATGGAAGTGTTAGCTATCCGTTTCATTGCTTTTCTGAAGAGTGTAATGTGTGTGAAGCTTGAGAAGGTGTGTGGTGTGATTAGGTGAGTTTGCAACTCTGTTTTTTGCCCATAACATGAAGCAAGTTTGTCAAAATCGGATAAGAATAAACCATTGGATGCATCTCATTGAGCGATTTGAAGTGAACCCGCTATTGACCATATTCCAAGTTCGGAGTTGAGAGAAAAGTTCATTTTTGTGCTTGCTACTGTTTCAAGTATTGCAACACCATTTCCACTTTTGTAGGTGATGTATGTGATAGATGGCACTCATTTGCATGCAATGTTAGCTTCTCCACTTCATTGACCATTGCTTAAGTGCATGTCTTCATACACTTGGTTAGGTTTTGATACTTTTTGGATTGATAATTTATATGTGTGTCTATCCCCACTATATGCACTTGTTGGTGATAGAGTTATAGTCTCTTTCTTCACAAGTCCCTAAGTTTCTACTTAGGTACACATGCCCATCAAGTGGGAGGTATAGTTTGTATACTTACACTCATGTATTCTTTATCATTCTTTAATTTTCTCCCATAGTCACTTTGTCCATATTGGCCTTTAGTGGAAGATTGTTACTGTTAGTGTCCATGTGAAAGGCCAAATGGTCGTTGGGTGCTTTTGTATATGTTCGTTAATAAAACATATATTGGCTTGATCAACCACAGAATCTAAGTTCGACCATATTTGTATGACCTAAGAAATCTGTGTTTGTGGTTTGTGTACTGTGTGTTTTTTGTGTGTTCTGCACCCCCTGTGTAGAGTACTATGTGCGGCACCGAAGTTTGGGTTTCTACAACAAAGGTATCATTGTAGAGCTCTCGATAAGAAGAGTCTACCATCATGCATTGCCAAAGAAATAGTTCAAAAGATAGTGGTGGTAGAAGGCTGATGAGGAACCAAATCAGCCAAAAGGCATCTGAGCCACAAACACTCAACATTTGCTATTAAATCTGCCCTATACTTAGCCTCCCAGCTAGAAGTGGCCACAATAGGTTGCTTCTTGCTCAACCAAGATATGCATGAGCTACCATGCATGAAGCAGAAACAAGTGGACACATGAATGTCATAGCAACTAGCCCAATAAGAGTAAAAAAAAAACATTTAAATTTGACAGTAGTGATCCCGCCCTTGGGATAAAAATATCCAAGTAGCCAGGTTCCACTCAAGTAGCGAAAGATGTGTTTAATTGCCTACCAATGCTTGACACTTGGGCAATGCATAAACCTGCTCATTTGTGAGTCAACAAATGAAATATTAGACTGAGTTGTGCATAGTAAATCAAGCATCCAATAGCCTGTTGATAGAGAACAGGATCAAATGCATCTCTAGCATCATAAAGACTCAACCACAAACCTATTTCCATAGGTGTGGCAATATGCTTTTGATCTTCAAGGCCGAAACACTGCAATAATGTGTCAATATATATTTTTTGACACAGAGCTATTGCACCATCAATTTGCATAAATTGAATGCCCAAATAATGATGCAAATGCCCAAAATCTAACATCTCAAAAGAGGCGTGCAAATCAACCATAAAATTAGCAATATGCTTCTCATTAGGACCAATGAGCAACATGTCATCAACATAGATACCAATGATGAGAAGAACATTGTTTTCACACTTAACCTATAAGGTCCTCTTAGTTGGATTGCTTTGAAAACCATGCGCAATCAAGTAGGCACGTATCTTCTCATACCAAGCGTATGATGCTTGCTTCAAACCATATAATGCATTTTTCAACTTGCATGCTTTGTTTTCATGGCCTTTTTGCACAAAACGATGGGGCTGAAATACATAACCTTAATCATGTAAGTCACCACTCATAATTGTAGTTTTTATTGGAAGTGGGGTGGGATTAAATAACAATTAATCACAGGTTTATAGGATCTCCCAACACATGAACATTAGCATGCCCACCTTAAGAATAAAAAAGAGATGATTGAGAGATAGAGAGAGAGAGAGAGTATAAAAGATTTTCCAAAGCATATGGTAAGCTAGGATGCTCACCTAAACTAACTTATATTCCAATGTCAAATTATAATGTGTGAATATGATACAAACTGACAATATCTGAATCTAGGTAGATATAGGAACTAGATACAAGAAACTGTGTGTAAAGTGCTTAAGAGGTATGAAGAGTGTGTGTGTGTGTGTGTGTGTGTGTGAGAGAGAGAGAGAGAGAGAGAGAGAATATGGAGAATATGAACATTTTAGATTTGTTTTACAATAAACCCAAATTTTGATTAACCTAAATAAAAAACTAGTCAATAAACAAGTAGGACAGAAATATACTTGTTACTCACATTAACTCAGCAAGTGATGTTAATGGTTGGTTGCCAGAAACTCCTCCAGATAAACTCCAAGAGTAGAGCACACCTCCTCCAAGAGTGTAAAACTCTTCCTCTCTACAACCACCTCTTGGATATCCTCCAACTTGCTTTGAGCACTCCTTGTGCCTTGAGTTGATTGAACTCCTCGAGAAGATGCTTTAGAAGTGATCCAAGGTCATTCTTTTATAGCTTTGATGATGCCCACAATGGAACTCTCTAAAGCCAAAAGCAAAAGCATTCATGCATCAAACAAGCTCTTTCGCTAAAAATAGTGATTGATAAATGGCACCAAACATCAATTTCATGAGTCAAAAAAATCTCTTGTCAAAGCATGTGGGCACTGTGCCCTCAAAACTCAGGTGGGTGATACGAGAGTAAGATGCTTGTTATAAGCCAACTCTCTACGCATCTTTCCTTATAAGAGGCTTCTAAAACATAAAACTTAAGTTGCTACCAGTTAGGCTTCTGGACCTTTTTGACATTATCTCCAATAATCCCCCTTCAATGTCATAATGGTACAAGTTTTAATAATCTGCAAAAATTCTTGTGACTTTCTCTCGTCAATGCTTTGGTAAAAGTATCTACAACATTTTCACTTGTAGGTATGCATACTAGCTCAATGTGCTTCTTAGATAGATGTTCCCAAATATAGTGGTAATGTACCTCTATATACTTTACCCGAGCATGATGAACAAGGTTCTTTGTGATAGCAATAGCACTCTAGCTGTCTGAAAATATACAAGCTAGAAGATGAACATGAACATCAAGATAACTGAGAGTCTTTTATAACCAAACTGATTCAAGTGTAGCTATAAAGTCATTCCTATACTCTGGTTCACTTGAAGAGGTAGCAATTATAGGATGTTTCTTGGATAACCATGAGAATAAATCATCTCCTAGAAAGAAACAATCACCACTTGTGCTTCTTCTTGTGTCTCTATCACCCGCCCAATCAAAATTTGACATACCTTTAATTAAGAAATGCGAAGACTTTGAAAATACCATAGCATAAATGGAAGTTCCATTCAAATATTTGAAAATTCTCTACTTTCTAATGAATCTTCAGCGGACATGAACATGGACATTATTGAAATTGCAAATGGAATGTTTGAGCATGTATTACATAGATGTATCAAGCAACCAACTACTTGAATATATAATGTAGCATCAAATGGTTTTGAAAATACTTCCAACTATATTGCCACATTGACATCCATAGGTTTCTGCATAGGCTTGGAATCTATCATCTCAAACCTTTCCAATAATTTCTCAATGAATTTCTGCTGTTTCATGTAGATATACTCATCTCTGTACTGAACTCAATCCCAAGATATTGACTTTCATTTTCAACCATAGCTAAGAATTTCTTGAAAGTAGGAAAAACTTGTGACTTCACTTTAAGATCGTAAATCCATGAATCTTGAGAAATCATCAATGAGAGTAACAAAGTACCTAAAAGCTTGAATAGAATTTGTTCTCATCAGACCATTCACATCTAAATGTATGATCTACAACTTCCTTGTGGTTGTGATATATCCATGCTTCTTGAAAGGAAGTTTGTGAAGCTTTCGTTCAACATATCCTTCACATGACTCTGATCTTTGATATGCTTGAGAGCAGTGTAACTGATATGACCAAATCTAGCATTCCATAACGTCATGTTCTCCTTAGGTGTTGTAGACCTAGAAAGATTAGTATGACTTATTTTGGAAAATACAAACATGCCACTTCTGTTTTCACCTTGAAGTAGACAATGCTCTTCGTTAGATGAGAGGATCTAACATGACTCTTTCTTAAAGATAACTTTATAACCATCTGACAAGAAAGTAGAGATAGAGAGAAAATTCTTCTTCATGTATGGAACATAAAGAACATTAGAAATTGTGAAATTTCCTCCTACTCTTGACTTAAGATTCACTCCTCCAACACCTACCACATCCAAATCATGACCATCTACAATGGCCACTCTTCTACCTAAAGAGTTAGAAAGGGAAGAAAATACATTTATGCAACTTGTCATATGCTTAGTAGCTCTAGAGTAAAAAATCCAAGGATTATGTGAGATTCCATTTAATGTTGCCTAATCAAAAGCTACTTTTTCAATAGTAACACATGCATATGAATCTGCCTTTGAAGATTTAGGTTTTGGATCATCTTCAACTCTATTACCTGATGCTTTCTTCTTCTCATAAAAAATCCTTGTTTTGCATTTTGCTACAAAATGGCCTCATTTCTTACAATAATGGCATACTCCTTTCTTTGAATTAGATGTCATCAAAGACTTTTCTTTGGGTGTAGAGGAAGCATTAGGAGAAGGACTAGAAGAATTAGTATTAGAAGACTTACTTTCCTTCTTGGATTACTTACTCTTCTTCTCCTTCTTTGTCTCCTTCTTCTTCTTTCCCTTTGATGATGATAACATGGCTTCATCATTCTCTTCTATATCCTTTTGTTGTTCTTCATCTTGAATTAATAAGAACTGTCGCTCTTCAAACGAAAGTTCTCTATCTCTTATAGAGAGAGATAAAGAAGTACAAAAGAATAATATGTAGATACAAATGAGTTTAGAAGTGTGTTTACAATCTCTTCAGATGAAATATTTACTCCAACATTGAGTAATCGATCTTGTAAATCTTTGAGCTTCAAAATATATGTTCGAAGTAATTCAACATCTTTCACCCTTGTGTTGGCTATTTGTCTCCTTAGATGATCTTTCCTAGCAAGGTTTCTGCTTTTATAGAGATGCTCCAACCCCAACCAAGCCTATCGAGAAGTTTTGCATGAATTGATTTGGGGTAAATATGCCTCTTGACTCCCATAGCAATAAATGAAAGTGCTTATGCATCCCTTGAATCCCATTTGGATTGCTCTTCTATAGTTAATAATCTGATAGTAGTATGGACTCTTGATGATGAAGTGTTTCCTTCTTCTTCACTAACCTCCTGTTGAGTAGAAATAGGAATAAGGGGTCTTCTAGAAGATGAAGTAGCCTCTTCTTCAACTTTTCTTGGCCTTGGATAGGTGCCATTGACAATATTACATTAGTCCTTTGATAGTAACAGATTCATCATCATGAAACTCCACATTGGATAGTTAGACATTCCTTCGAGCCTATCTTCATTCTCAAGTCTATAGTCACTCATCTTGTTAAGGTTGTATGTCAACTATGCTCTGATACCAAATGTTGGAAGTGGGATGGGCCTCAATAACAATTAATCATAGGTTTAGAAGATCTTCCAACACATGAACCTTATCATATACACCTTAAGATTCAAAAAGACATGAGTAAGAGATAAAGAGAGAGAGAGAGAGTAGACAAGATTTTTCAAAGTGTATAGTAAGCTAGGATGCTCACCTATAGTAACTTATATTCTAATGTCAAATTACAATGTGTGAATATGATACAAACTGACAATATCAGAAGCTAAGTAGAAATAGGAACTAGATACAAGAAATTGTGTGCAAAGTGCCTAAGAGGTATGAAGAGTGTATGTGTGTGTGAGAGAATATGGAGAATATGAACAATTTAGAATTGTTTTATAGAAAACCCAAATTTTGATTAACCTAAATAAAAAACTAGTGAGTGAACAAGTAGGACAGAAATAGACTTGTTACTTATAGTAACTCAGCAAGTGATGCTCATGATTGGCTGACATGAACTCCTCTAGATAAACTCCAAGAGTAGAGCACACCTCCTCCAAGAGTGTAAAGCTCTTCCTCCTTGTAGAGCACCTCCTAGATCTCCTCCAACTTGCATTTAGCACTCCTTGAGAAGATACTTTAGAAGTGACCCAAGTTCATTCTTTTATAGATTCTCAAGGAGTTGATTGAAATCCTTGAGAAGATACTTTAGAAGTGACCCAAGGTCATTCTTTTATAGCTTTGATGATGCCCATGATGGAACTCTCTAAAAGCAAAAACAAAAGCATTCATGCATCAAACAAACTCTTTGACTAAAAAAAGCACTCGACAAATTGTGCCAAAAATCAATTTTGTGAGTTAAACAATATCTTCTCAAAACATATATATGTTGCACCCATTGGGTTTTGAACTTGGGTGGGTGATTTGAGTGTAAGAAAATTGTTATAACCCAAATCTCCAAGCACCTTTCCTTATGAGAGGCTCCTAAAATATAAAACTTAAACTGTTGCCAGTTAGGATTTTGGACCTTTTTGACATTGTTTCCAATAGTTATTATGTACAATTGATGTACATTCCAACCATGATGAGATGCAAGTGCACAAAAGCTATAAATGGTGGTTATTCGGCATGTGGGAGCAAAGGTCTCATCAAAATCAATGCTTCTCTTTTGGATCATAACCTTTTGTAACAAGCCTAGCCTTATATCTGTCAACTGTTCCATCATGCTTACACTTCAGCTTGTATACCCATTTAGTGCCAATGTCCTTTTTTCCTCAAGGAAAATCACATAAAGATCAAGTACCATTCTTCATAATAAGCATCACATTCTGATTGCATAGAAACCATCCAATTCTTTGAATTTTGTGCTTCATTAAAAGAAACATGTTCATTCTCATCACAAAGACAAGAGGCATCCATTGCATAGTAATTTGATGCAAAACAAGCACTATGAGAGCTTGAACAAGTAAAATATGATAGAGATGCATCTAATTTGCTATCTCACATAGTTTGCACTAGCCATTTAGGAATAGATTTTGCCTCCTATATATCATCCCTCTCATCAACAAGTGTTACATTAGAAATGGAATGATCTACATCATCATATGAAACCTGTAAAGGCTAAGAAATTACCTCATTCGGATCAGCACTTATTTTTCCACTTGTAAAAAGAGGCAACAAAGTGTCATACACATCCTTGGAGCTAATTAATGTCTCCTTAGTACATGAAAGTAATGGTTGAGTTGCATCTTCCACAAGATTAAAATCGCCGAGAGCCAACATGCATATAGTTTGTGGATGATATAGACAATATCCTTTGCTTTTAGAATTGTATCCAACAAAAATACATTTTAGTGCTTTATCATCCAATTTTTTGCATTGTTGTTCATGCATTAATGCATGTTCTAAACAACCAAAGACATGCAAATGAGAAAAAAATGGCTTGTGGCAATTTCAAGCCTCATATGGAGTGATAGACCATATTTCTTTGGTGGGTCACTTGTTAAGTACATATGCTTCACACATAACAACCTCAAGCTAGAAGCTATGTGGTAAAGCCTCACTTTTGACTATACACCTCACCATCTCCATGAGAGGACTGTTCTTTCTTTTAGTAACTCCATTTTGTTGAGATGTATTTGACACTATACAATAATGGTTTATCCCACATTCAGCCAAAAATGCATTAAAATTAGAAGACATGTATTCCCTCCCTCCATCAAAATGGAGGGTGCCCATCTTACATGTTGACAGACTTTTAGCCAAAACTAGAAACTATGTGAATCACATAAACACTTTGGACTTTGCTTTCAATGGATATACCCATGCATGCCTAGAAAAATCATCAATAAAAGTCACGAAGTAAAGATAGTTCCCAAAAGAAGGTGTCTACATAGGACCACAAACATCACTGTGAACAAACTACAATTTCTAAGTAGCTTGTACTAAACCATCTTTTGGGAAGGAGGAATGTTGTATTTTGCCCAAAATACAACCTTCACAAACATTTTTACCCAATGCCTCAATTTTTGGTAGAGAGGAAACCATCTCAGATTTCTACAGGCATAGCATACTACCAAAATGTAGATGACCATAGCATGCACGCCAAAGCTTTGCATCTAAGATAGCCTGAGAATCTTGAAATGCACATGTTGAATCATTCACAGATTTTGCATAGTCTATGATCTTATACAACCGATGACATAAAATGCCAAAAACTATAATGACATTGCCATTCGATAGATCATGAACTATACATCTATCATCAACAAATTTGATCCCTGGCATAAACAAAGCATCTGAAAATGTGAAAGAACTACCATGAGTTGTAGTCAAAATGATCTTACCAACTCCCATTACAGGATAAGAGGAGTTTTTAGCACATATGATAGTATTCCCTATAGGAGCAGGCCCAAGTGAACTAGAGAAATTGCACTACGAGGTAATATGTTTGGTTATCCCACTATCAAAGGACCAAATGTTTGAGTCTAATGTAGATATACATTGTTCATGAGAAGATGGGTCATAGTTGTGTCTATATAGAGATGTGGCACAAACAAACTGGACATGCAAACTTGTAGAGGCTGAAATTGATGTAGTCAAAGGAGATTGTCAAGTTGCAAAAATGCAAAAGGTATGTGCAACATGCCAATTTGGTAAATAGTCAAGAGCATCATTTCCACATGACAAGCATGTTAGTGAGAATGTGCTAGAAATAGTACATACAGATGTTTGGGACCCTAGAAAGACCATATCTATGGGCAATTGTAGGTTTTATGTTACTTTCATTGATGACCATACACAAAAGGTATGGGTATATTTCATGAAAGAGAAGAGTGAGGTGTTTCACTCACTTCCATAATTTTAAAGCTATAGTGGAAAAGTAGAGACAAAAGTATATTCAAACATTAGGATCTGATAGAGGAGGGGAATATATGTCAAATGAGTTCAACAAATTTCTAAAAAGTCATGGAATTCGACATCAGTTATCATGTAGGTACACACCACAATAGAATCGCATTGTTGAACGCAAAAATAGACATATTGCAGAAATAGTAAGAGCCGTGATGGTTGAGAAGAATATGCCTCATTGTTGTTGAGAAGAAGCTGTGCACATTTCTATATACATCATGAATAGAACTTTCATTGTTGTTGTACATCAAGTTATACCTGAAGAGAAGTTCACAGGTAAAAAGCCAAACTTATCATATATGAAAGTTTTTGGCTTTATTGCATATGTACATATTCTAGATGAGTTGAGGACAAAGCTTGATCCAAAAGCAATAGAATGTATCTTTATTGGATACTTCATTGAGCAAAAGGGATATAATTGTTATAACCCACTCACACGACAAGTGAAGGTAAGTAGAGATGTGGTGTTTGATGAAATTTCAAACTTCTATGTAGATGCCAAAGAGGGACTTAATCTCAACTCAAATGAAAGAGAAAATGTTGAAAAATCAAGTGCAAAATCAAATGTGTTACATTTTTCAATAGCATTCAATTATTTTTCTATTTTTTAGAATATCAGGTTCCCTTAGGAAGGAATGCATATGGAAATCTTGTACACCTACATGCTGCTTGCATCTCTTCATTAGATTGGGAGTCTCCTGATCAATCAACAGGTAAAAGTTTTCTAGGCAAGATGAAAGATGACATTCAAAGGGCAATGTTAACAAGCTGAATTTCTTGAAGGATTAGGATTTAATGGTTTTTGCCTCTTCACATTTTTGTATGATATTCTAAATACTTGTGATTACAAAAAACAAAAACAATGTGGTTGAATAGGAGAGTTTCAGTTTTAGAGATTGATGATGTTTTCAGTAGGGAGTGCGATAACAAAGAATTTCAAAAACTAAGTGACATCATTTTATGTAAATTTAGTACAAATTCTCTTTCAATTTCATATCAAATATCTCGACAATATCTAGTGTTAGGATATGACTAAAGAAGGTGGAAGAAAAGCTTGGAGCCTGAACTCTCCACAATTTGAGTTAGAATTACTAAGGCATTCACATTTTCAACCTAGGAAAATGTTTGTCATTGCAAATTGGAAAGTTAAAAATGTTAGAGAGCTTCTAGAGTACCTTGATGAAGTTTCACCACAGTTCACATTCTCAATTTATGGTGCAATGGTAAACATTAGATTAGAGAAAACACTATCTTGCATTACTTGCTTGCCACCCAAAGTGATCAAGTTCCAACCTTTAAGAATGTAACTACTCTTGCCCCTTTTTCTCTCCACAATTTGAGTTAGAATTACTAAGGCATTCAGATTTTCAACCTAGGAAAATAATTTCCATTGCAAATTGGAAAGTTAAAAATGTTAGAGAGCTTCTAGAGTACCTTGATGAAGTTTCACCACAGTTCACATTCTCAATTTATGGTGCAATGGTAAACATTAGATTAGAGAAAACACTATCTTGCATTACTTGCTTGCCACCCAAAGTGATCAAGTTCCAACCTTTAAGAATGTAACCACTCTTGCCCCTTTTTCTCCCACCAAAAATGATAATATTTTCTCTTGGTTGAAAACAAAGACATTGGTGCTAAATTTTTTTGTCACTTTTTTTTTATGTATGCACTCTTCATATTCATATTGTCTTTTTTATGCTTTATATCATTGGTCTTGGAAAGTTTCTATTGTTCAAAGATTTCCTTCTAGACAACAACTAGTAAAACTAATGTATAAAGATGGATAATGAAGGATAAATGTAAAGATGTGGAAATTCTTCACTTCAATGATTAACAAGCTATACATAGAATTAAAGGGAAGGAATATTACAAAATGGAAAAAATTGGAGGAGATACAAGACACGACCAATTCAAGCGATAAGGGCCATCGGAGGTTCTCCGACTACCCTAATCGCTTGAATTGGTCATGTATTTTTTTTATCTTTATGCAACACATGTGAAAAGGTATGACCAATTCAAGTGAATGGGGCCATCCAAAGACGTCTGATGACCCTTATCGCTTGAATTGGTCGTGTGGTTTTTCTTTACAAAATTATTACTTATAGAGGATAGGTATTGGAGACATCATAATAATAA
The DNA here is from genome assembly GCA_020310875.1 of Ceratopteris richardii. Lineage (NCBI taxonomy): Eukaryota > Viridiplantae > Streptophyta > Polypodiopsida > Polypodiales > Pteridaceae > Ceratopteris > Ceratopteris richardii. Next base: position 111,870,000 of record CM035427.1, read on the forward strand.
ATGGTACATGCATTACAAAACACAACCAATTCAAGCGATTAGTGCCATCGAAAGTTCTGTGACTGCTCTCTTCGCTTGAATCAATCGTGACTTCTTTTCTTTTCAGAATATTAGTTATACAAGCTAAGGACTATAGTTTATAGATAAAAACATTAACAGGAAAAAATAAATTCTATGTGTGCATTGTGTTTTCATGTGTTTCTTGAGTTTCCTTGTAGGTGGTACCATTGTCCACAACAATTGTAGTAGCACCACCATGTACAAGAATCCTCTGCACAGATCCCAAGGTATTGTCCTCTGTCAATCATGACAAAATGAAAAGAGAGGCTTTTGGTAAAAAAAGTGCACCATGCTAGTTTACCAACAATGCACATCATGAATATGTAAAATTATTTTAAAATTTCTCATTTTTTCTATACATCATGACAGATAGGTGTCAATCGCCATAGACAACTATCCATCATAGTTAACATATCACAATGGATAAGGTGTCCATCATGACGGACTACCTATCCATCATGAAAAATAGAGTCACATGATGGACATAAATTTATGCAAAAACGTGTCCATCATGATAGACAGACCTCATGATAGATAGGTGGCAATTTCCGCTTCAATCAATCAAACTAGACAAACTTAATGACAAACTTAGTCCATCACAATATCTATCCATCATGATAGATAGCCTATCCATTATGATAAATAGTCATCCAATGGATGATAGACACTGTTAATCATGACAAACAGTATCCATCGTAATGGACTTTTCCATCATGTAGAGAAACCCCGACAAACAGCCCTTTGCATTGCGATTGATAGCCTTGTTGATCGCGATAGACAAGCAAATTCGGCGAAAAATTAGGGTCTTCATTTTCTTCAAATTTTGAAATAATTTTTGGTAGAATTCTCTAGTTGGCATAGCATCGTGATTGTCTCATAGCATCATGATTATCCTAGACAACTGTGATATTTTTACACAATCACGGCTACCTTAACAAGTATATAAATATTCTTAGAGGTTCTGTTTGTCTACTTGACCCCCTGGAGCCTAAAATGACATAACTTTCTCATCCAAAATCTGTAATTTGAAGTTGACCTTCAAACGGAATTGGGAAGCCAAGGAAGCTCTAGAGGATTTTTCAACAATACAAGGGGGGAAATGGTTCTTTAAAAAATGTATGAATAAAAATTGTATATAAATAAATTAAAGTTAAAGCTTGATCTAAACATGGGACTTTTATAGGTCCATTAAGAGTCATTCAAGGGTGTCCAAAGAAAGGTAAAGTGTAGAACAAAGCAAGGTTTGGGGAATGACTATTGGACATCAAAGTGCTTTTTGAAGCACCAAACTCAAGGTTGGAAGAACTCTCAACCCCCTTAGTCAATTTCTTGTATAGGCTATGTGATTAGTGGCAGTGATTAATTAGGATGACAATAGGCTTGAATCAGTTCCAAGAAACCCTAATTTCTCAAGTTCGATTATAGCTAGAATATTATTGCAAAAAACCATAAGAGAAAAGAACATAAATCAATCGGTCACACATCAAGTTGTGATATAACTCACGTATTCCTAAGGATGTAATATTGGAAAAGATCTTACACCTAAAAGTGATTGTGCAAAAGGAACACAACAATGTGGTTGTACTTGGGAAAAAGTGGGGTAATAGACTAGGCTTATGAACTTTAGATCAAGTAGACACCGAGGTTGGGATAGACAAAGCATTAGATCCTCTAAAGCTAGTGTCAATCACACAGCTAGGTCGTGGGCTTAGCAGCTCAGTGACTACCCCTATGTGCTAAGTTCAGAGACTAGTGACTTAGAGATGTCATATAGTATGGAGAGGCCAACAAGTAGTTCTACCTAGAAAATCCACAAGGGCCATATGAGACTCAATTGGAATACACCAGGTCCAACCGATTAGGTGTTATAGTTTGAGGAGGTTTGTTGTCCAACTTAGGAATCCATATTAGCCAATTAGACTAGAACACCCAGTGGTCAAGTTTCAAGAAGGCTCATACATTGATAAAGAGGGAACCATGTCACAAGCTTACCTGATAGGACAGATGAGTTTGGAATTTTTATTCTTGAGACAAAATGGAAGACCTAAAACAAGGAACCCTAGGAGGAGGACCTAGAACATCTAGGCTTAAGTCTGTCTTGACTAGAGTGATCACCCCAGAGTGGATCCCCCAAGACAATAAGAGCATATAATTATTCTTGAATAGGAGCATTGATGAGGCAGTTTGGAGGTTTAAAGCCGAACAACCTAACGAAGTTGGATCAATCACCATCTATGATTTTGAACTAGAAACACCAGGCAAGGTAATCTATCTAGATAACACTTCAGAGAGGACATTTCTAGTTATGGAGCATCGTAGGCATGCCTACACTTGGAAGGGTGAATTGATTTTCCCTCCATCAAGATCTAATGTTTCCCATGGCCTCCAATGAGCAGGATTATCCTAGGCTAATGGAATCTAGAGGGAAAGATCTAGATAGAGACTTGACGTGAGCTTTGCAAACCCCTTAGGAGGAGAGCGATCAAGATTAGATGCAAAAAGAAGAGATTAGGAAAGACACAAAAATCTGAGGCATCAAAGAGGCATGGATGATTTTTCCTTGCCTAGACCTAGAGAACACCCTAGAATCTTGAGGCCTACCCAACTGGTGAAATCCATGAAGAATTACTTTGATGGTACTAGAGATCCATATGATTACGTAGCAAAGTTTAGACAAGTATTAAGAGTGGGATAGGTCGAGCACTTGTTCACTCAATATAATGCCTTTGGCCTAACTCTCAAAAACACAGCCTTGATGTGGTTCTGTTAGCTCAAGAAATGGTTGGTTTTTATGCACTAATGTGTTGCTATTTGGTAGTGAAAAAGGAAGCTAGTGCGAATCGTGGACATGGAAGGAAAAAGGTTCCTCATTCAAAGTGGCGAAATTATGATGACTTTAATGAGTATTTTTGGTCATCAGCTTGCTTTGAGCTTCAGTGGCCCCTAGACCTCGACTCACCCTTCTTTTCTAGAAGCAAGCCTGTCGTGCAAGGTGGGAGAAGGTCACCTGCAGAAAAGAAAATGGGTAAAAGATCTTTTGTAGAGCACCGCTCCTTTGTCCATATTTATCATAGTTTTCATCGGCTTTGGATTTTTCTGGTGATAGCTTTCCAAGGGTTGGCAGTAATTGCATTTTCAAGCAGCTTGATCAGCATGACAACTTTAAAGGGATTGCTTAGTTTCGCTCCCACATTTTTGGTGATGGAATTTATATAATCTATCCTAGATATTCTGTTGATGGTAGGAGCATATAGAAACTCTCCTGGCAATGCTGTTGCAAGAATATTCATTCGGTTTTTTGGTATGGAGCCTTGTCTATATCTTTGACATTTCTTTATGTGTTGGTTCTAAATGAGAACAGTAGAAGTTTTTCAGAATCCACTCTGTTGACCTTTTATACAGCCATCGTTGTTCTTTATATAGTTCTTGAACTGCTTCTAGCATTTTTTTTTCGAGTCCCTACATTTCGAGACTGGACTCAGAAAAGTAGTCGATGGGGTGTTGTACGCTTTCTTAAGTGGATGCATCGGGAGCAATACTATGTTGGACGTGGGCTGTATGAGAAACCAACACATTATACAATATGTCGCATTTTGGGTACTTGTCATGGGCTGTAAATTTCCTTTCACCTATTTTCTTCAGATAAAGCCATTGGTAACTCCAACTCGAACTATTTCTGGCTACAATGATCTAACATATACTTGGCATGATTTTATCTCGCAAGGCAATCATAATGCTCTCACGATAGCTGCTATGTGGGCCGTTTTTCGTTTTTTTTTGCAGAAAAGGGAGGTTGTTTTGCTTTACCTGCAGAGAAAAAGGAGAGGAAGGCACTCGGCCATGCCCTAGCAGGAGGTTTTTTTGTCTTTTTGTTTTTGTCTAATGTGGCAGGTATTCCTGGAGAGCTGGGGAAACGACGAAAGGGGAGAAGGTGGTTTTTTTTGTTTTCTTCTTCTGGAATGGCAGGGGCAGCAGGCGGGTTTTCTTTTTGGACTCTCTCGCTCCCTCTCTGTGTGGGTGGCTGTCAAGAGGCTGGACTCCAATTGAGAAAGAAGGCGGAGTTTTACTACTGATCAGTTGGGAGAAGAGGGGCCCCCACGCGTTCGTCTCAAAAGGGATCGCCATCAGAGAGGTGTGGAGGTACAACAAAAAAGGGGGGTTTTTTCTTCAGTATTTTCCCTCTCCGTTTTTGTTGCTCTATGTGCTGGGGAGAACGAGGCAGCAAGGGGGTGCTTCTGGGGGCTCTCTCCGCTGGGTATGCAAGGACAAAGCCACGCAAAAGAATGGAGATAAGGGCCCGGTGTGCTCTGTGTAGCTGGTTGTGATACTGCGACGAGTGAAGGATTCAGTGTGCAGTTCTGCAGAAAAGATGCGAAAGTGGGGTTCATCATTCTTTTGCTGCTGAGGACGAACGCTAGAGGATGTTGCAGTCACCATATGTATTGGGAGGTTGTAATGGAGGGAAGAAGATAGTGTCTGCATCAAGGAAGGTGATTCCCCCTATGACGTACGCCACTAGTCAAAATGGAACTGTAGGTACGAAGGAAGAACAGTAATCTCTTATTTCCGGCTGACATATGAATGGAAGTATTCAGAAAGACGTTTTCTCTTTTCGGAGGGGGGCAACATTCAAGAATGGATTCGGGTTAGTGAACTATGATGCTATATTTGAATGATCTCCTTGAGAATTCGTTTTACATTTGCTGTTGGGATAGATGTAAAATTTGGTGGATCTAACTTTGCCCGTACCTTCGATTTTTTTTGGTCTATCCTGCTTGGATTTATTCAATCTTGTAGCAGCGCTATGCTTGATACTCCAAAAAAGGGAGATAAATCACCTATGTTGACATTACTGATGCTTATCCCTCGTGATGAATTGGCAACATGGTTTGTCATAGCTCGAAGATGATTAGTTGATGCTTATTTTACCATATCTATGAGGAGGAAAGAATGTCCTGATATGTGTGTGTGGTGCAGGTGTCTTCATGTTTGCCTTACATAATGGGCATACGCATATGCAGTGTATCTCTACATGTTGGCCGAGCTTGCGGACTCCAGATCTAGTACATGAGTGAGGGGAGCTCATCCTCAGGAGCAACACAAACGCAAGGAGAGGAACGCGCTCAGAGAAGAGCCCTTGAAAGAGAAAGGAAGAGGTGGGAGTCGCAAGGTGCGTCTACCTCGACTAGCTTGAAGAAATCCGCCAAAAACGTGTACTCCCATAGGAGAGTCGCGAATCAAGTGCAAAAGTTTGAAGGAGGGATCCTGAGGTCGCGAATCACTATGTTGGACGTGGGCTGTATGAGAAACCAACACATTATTTGCAATATGTCGCATTTTGGGTACTTGTCATGGGCTGTAAATTTCCTTTCACCTATTTTCTTCAGATAAAGCCATTGGTAACTCCAACTCGAACTATTTCTAGCTACAATGATCTAACATATACTTGGCATGATTTTATCTCGCAAGGCAATCATAATGCTCTCACGATAGCTACTATGTGGGCCGTTTTCCATTTTTTTTTTTTGCAAAAAAGGGAGGTTGTTTTGCTTTACCTGCAGAGAAAAAGGAGAGGAAGGCACTCGGCCATGCCCTGGCAGGAGGTTTTTTTGTCGTTTTGTTTTCGTCTAATGTGGCAGGTATTCTTGGAGAGCTGGGGAAACGACAAAAGGGGAGAAGTGGTGGTTAGAGGCGGACTTTTGTGCCATGTCCTTAAAAGTACCTTATTGATTATTATACACATTTAGCAAGAAATGCGGACCCTCTGGGGGTCGAAGATGATGATGGTGTGCATCTCACTACTGCCTATACTGTAGTCCATGGTTGTTCAAGAAAAGGAACACTTTTTAGGAAAAGACTAGCAAGAGTATTTCCGAGGGATGGGCAGTAGTCATCGTTTTTCAATCTGAGCAAATGTTTTGTTTAAGCACTCTGAAGTGAGATACATTCATGATACATAGTCCATCTCTCAGAGGTTCCTACGCAGTAGGCAATGTCCTTGTTGTCCCCTTACTAAGACATAAACTTTCGGGGATCAAAAAGGGGGGGTGGAAGAACAAATCTGAGAGCGTGAGGATTGATGAGTGAACTTTCTTAATGAGCAAAAGAATCTACGTGGGTAGTGAGAGTGCTGTTGTCACGTATGAGAGATAAAGAGAATGTGAAGGTGTTTGTATTTTGGATGTGCGTATGTTATGGACCCAAATAGATATGTGAAAGACTTAATGCATGCCCATATGATTGTATACAAAAGTGCTTGGCGTGTTGGGAAAGGAAGAAGAGAATAGGGGAAAATAGAAGAGGAAGGTGTGTGTGTTGTGAGTATATAAGCGAGTGTGTATGCACGAGAGTAAGTGAGAGGGTAAGAGAGCAGGAGAGTTAGAGAGAGAGGTGAGGGCTTGTAGTGAATGCATTCGAGGGAAAGTGAGTGTGCAAGTGAGAGGGGTGTGTGGTTATATATGTGCGTGTGTGTGGTTGTATGTATGAGAAGGTGTGGTGTGCGAGTATGTATGAGGGTATATGGTTGAGGGTGTGTGTACACATGCATGCATAACGGAAGTGAGTAGTGAGACAAAGAACAAAAGGGATAGGAGTGTGTATGCGAGAGAAGAAAAGAGAGTGTAGGGGTGTGTGAGTGGAAGGGTACGAGCTAGTGCATAGATCAAGGAAAGAGGGAGGGTCCGAGAGGTAACCACTAGAGTTGGTTTCCCCTTTGTGCATGTGTTTTCCCATTTCCTCCATCAATACTTTGGAGTGAAATTGTGGACTTAGGGAGACCAAAACTGACCTAGTATCAGAGAGTTTGGGGAAAAAAACCATTCAGCATATGCAATTCCCCTTGGACTAAGAGGCGCAACAGGTTCCAACCACTACATCAAGGAAAATTCAAGAACATTGATCAATTGCTAGAAGCCTTTATCATAGAGTTCTCCAAGAGTGTCATGTGATCAGGAACAATACTTTGTCCCTAATCAATCATTTAAATCAAACACCCTAGAAGACGGTTAGACTAGCCAAAAGAAGGTTTAGATAGTATCTAGAGAGATGCCCTATTCCTGAACTACCCACTCTAGCCAAACAAGTGGCATTGTTATTGGACAGTTTGCTAAGTGCCATGTTGAGATCATATGTGTATCTAAAAGAGCCATAGAAGAGTGTGTTTGTATCTGTATTGATATTAAGGACAATCTAGGGGAAGAGTTAGAGCTATCCAAGATCTATAAAGATTAAGATAGTGCTACTTGTCTCACTTCTTAACCACCCACTTCAATAGAGGAGCTAGCAAAGAAGGTAGCATAGAAATTAGGAGTCTCGAGTAAACATGCTCCTAGAATGATCTCAGTGAAACTACGTTAAAACTGTGGAGGAGACCACATGGCTAATGTCCAATTATGGCTCAACACCATTAAAACCTTAATAGCCAATATTGCACCATAGAGAGGAGATACACTAACCACATTGTGCAGGATTTCCCTATAACAAGCAACTGGTTAGGCAAAATTATCCATAGTCATACCAACAACAAGGAAGATATCCAAATTAGTACCAAACTCAATAATACTTTAGGCCACAATAGCCTTACTAGCCATAGCATCAAGCTCAGCAAAGACCTCAACTAGTGTTGGGTCAACAACCTCCTCCCCCAGCCAATGTGATCCCAATCAAGTATGCCTCAGCAAAGGAGAACTTAAGTAGAGCCTTAGTGCCAGCACCTCCCTTGATTTTTGAAAGTGATCCAAATGCTCATAGCTTTGACTTAACACATGTAGATAGTCCACCTGCTTACTACATGGATTCACCAGAGCGTAATGAGATCTACCCTTACAAAAACCCTAGTGGACCTACTTGGGAGCCAGAACATTCAAACATAATGTACACCAACCCTAACCCAGGCACCAACCAAGACAAATGAGACCCCAAGGACCATGTTATAGATGCCAGGGAGATCATTCATTAGAGATTGCCCAATCTCGACACCAAGACAACCACAAGCAGTAACCATTCAAGGACTTTGTCCTGATTGTAGTATGGAACATCTCCTAAGGGATTGCCCAAAAAATCCAGCCAATGCACAGAAGCTTACACCTATTAATTTTATTGGCTTAGTCATAGACTCTACTAGAAGTAAAATTACTACAATCCTAGTGCAAGTAGTAACTAGAGCTCAAGACTTACAACAAAAATAGGGGATAGGCCAAGAGAAGATCCTAGACAATAGTGAGATTGAGAGTACAACCAAAAAGAGAACTAGAGCTTGGAAAGATAGCAACCAATGAATGAAGAGACAATGGACAAAGAAGATGACCAAACTAGAAGAGAGCTTAAAAGAGACCAAAGCTAAACTTAAAGAAATCACATCTCAAAAACACTCTCACACATTACCACCACTTCCATCACCATCTAGTCACCCCCATATAACCCCATCACCACTTAGAGTAGAATCAATGTTAGCGGATCCTACTCCTGAAGAATTAGATATGATGCTTAAAGCATATCAGGCCAATATCCAAGATAGGCCAAATGTGACAGGACATGAAAAATGTTACCTTAGAGGACCTAGAGATTGAAAGAACTAAGTTATGTGAAAAAATGGTAGAATTGGCTCAAACCATGTTTGAGGTGAGCCATCTTTTCAATTGCACTAACTCAACCAAAGCACAATAGTACTTTGATGGATTTCTAGAGAGGTTAGAGAAATTAATAGCCAAAATCGGGAACACCAACAACATTGAAGGTGAGTAATGCTAGGAGTGAAGGGGTAGACCTTCCCGCCAAGGAAGCCTATGCCCCTAACTCTACCCATCTTGGAATCTCTTTTTTGGTGCATCAATACTCACAAGAATTAGCCCAAGAAATTCAAGAGGAAAAATGGGCCAAGGAGAGTGAGAATACACCTCCAATTATTCCACGATATTCCCTCTATATACGGAGTACAAGAGGATGCCCAACCTAGTGAACTGTTAGACTTTGTGTCTAATTCCTTGTAGGAATTTCCTCATTTCATTGGCCATATGAGAGCATCCATGATCATGGTAAGATGCAAAACCTCGCTTGTAGAAGCATAAATGTAGTGAAGAATAGCAAAGTGTAGTTTCATCTCACTTTGGAAGAGCTACTCAAAATTAAACCAGAATTGTGGAAACACATAACCAATCAAGTTCCAAAAGTAGCTAAAACTCATTCCTAGGTATGATCACGAGTAACTAAGATACCCATGGATAAGATAGGAGACATGAGCACAGGAGAAGAAGGAAATACTTATCTCCCTAGCACTTATCATGCTTACACAATGAAAGACATTTTTGACTCAAGTGTAGGAGTTGCCATTTCTACCACCTCCTTATGGAAATACTGGGGAAAATTGGCACTCAGACCAACAATAATGAAGTTGCAAATGGTAGATAACCACATTGAGAAACCTCTAGGGTTGTTGGAAGGAATCCCTCTTACCACTTGTGGTGTGGAGTTTGAGCATACTTTCACAATATGTGAGTTTGGCAAAAACCACGCGTATCAGATGATCTTAGGTAGATCATTCATGAGACAATTGCAAATAGTACAAGATTGGGGAACCAATTCTTTGTACTTGAAACACCTAAGGGTTACCACTAAGGCCAATCTCAAGGATTACTCACATAGAAATGTGCATCCAATCCAATGGAACCCCATCCATAGAGCAATGGAGGACATGGAATCTGTGCACTCCATAGGATCAGGATCCTCTTGGATGCATGGAGACACTCACTTATGGGTGTGAAAAGTTGTAGTTGAAGAAGAGGAAAGGTTACCGACACAAGAGTTAAGCACAAAGAAGTACCCTATATCAATTCAAGACCCCTCCTATCCACCCATATTATTCCCAAATGAAGAATTTGAAGCTCACAGCTGGGTAGAAGTTCTAGCCACGATGGACATAGCAATCAATGAGGAATAGTGGACCACCCACTATGATGAAGATGGCTATGACAATTTAGTTTTCATGATAGAGCCAATCTTGTATGATTTGATCATCGAAGAATGTGAACCTCATATGAATGAATCCTAGGAAGATAGTGATGAAGATAGAGATTCTATCCTCATGGAGCCCTTCTCTACTTCAAAGGAAGAGTATCTCTATCTGGTAGAACTTGAAAATCTCGAAGAGAAAAGATCAAATCTAGAAGAAAAGTCGATAGTAACCAAAAAGGAGAAAAGAGAGGAACCAAATCCTAAGCTAGTAGAGTAAGAGACCCTCTTTTAAGTCCCCAAGAACTTCAAGAAATATGAAATAGAAGATCAAAAAGTCATGATCAGGATGCCAAATAGGGAAGCACTCACAAGAGTGGCTTATGAAAACAGAGAGAACTCAGAAAATTGTTGTGACCATAGAAAAGGAGGGAGGAACAATGTACATACATAGGACATGGCCTAACCAAAGAAGAGGAAAAAGAATTGATTGCATTATTAAGAGAGTATAGAGATGTGTTTGCACAGAGCTACAAAGACTTGAAAGGAGTTGACCCAGACATTTGTTCACATAGAATTCCCATGTATTTGGATGCCAAGCCAACTAAGAAAAAACCATACACATATAACGATAATTATGCAGCAAAGATCAAAGAAGAGATAGGACACTTGATAAAAGCTAGATTTATCTACAAAATTGAGCATATTGAATGGGTATCTCCCATTGTGGTAGTGCCCAAAAAGAACAGAAAGTTGTGAGTATGCATTAACTTGAAGAAGGTTAATGCAGCTACTATCAGAGATAGTTATCCACTTCCTATCACAAAACTCATATTAGAATGTGTAGTGGGCAAGGTAGTCTACAACTTCCTTGATGGATTTTCAGGCTACAATCAGGTACCTATTGCCCTTTAAGAACAACATAAAACCACCTTGCCACAAAGTGGGGCACATATACATTTTGTGTGATGCAATTGGGGCTCATCAATGCTCTCCCTACATTTCAAAGTCTAATGTGCCACATGTTTAAAGAATTCTTACGAAAGAATCTAGATGTCTATGTTGATGATCTACATGTGCATTGCAACATGAGGCAAACAATCCCTAAGTTGAAACAAATCTTTGACAAACATAGAGAGTGTCAGGTCTACTTGAAAAAATGTGTTTTTTGTTGGAGAAAATGCCAAGCCTTCACACTTGGCTAGGTATTGGAAGAGTTATGTGTAACTATTTGCAAAATCACATGAACCATTGCTTATGGTTTTTACCATTTGTAAAAGTCATTTGACTTGAAGAAATCTTGTAAATCCACTAAACTCGTGGAGTTAGGAGAGATAAAGCTATGAATTCATTTTGATAGAATAATTCCTAACTTGGAGGAGAACTTTTTGGTAAAGCCAAGTTTGAATTTGAATTCAAACTTGGAGGCAAAGCATCTATAAAAGGAGATTGTAAACTCACGGCCAATAGAGCCCCATTACTATGCATATTGTTAATCACTTGATGTAGTTGAGAGGATTACACTATAGCCTACTCCTATCACCATCAATGGGCATCTTATTCATGCCAATGATCATGTACAACATTGTCATATAATACAGTTACCTTGAATAGGTGCAGCCGCCATCACATTTTTGGTGGTAGGGGTCCTCCTTGTGTCCAATATGTTCTTGCAGGCATTCCTCTTGATTGACATTCTTGGGCCTCATGGCCAACTTTCTTGCATATTTGGCAAGTCACACTTAACAGAGGACATTCACTTACTATATGACCTTACTTGCTGCACATGGTACACCAAAGTCCACTCTTGATGCCACCCCCTTTGAGTTCCTACAACTCCTGTCGCAACTGAGCCAATTCTTTTGCTTGGGCCTCCTCCTCCTTTTAAAGCTTTAATGCCTCAGTCTCCCTCCTCAATTGACTAACAACATTCTCCTCCTCTTTGTGGGGCTTATTTCTTTTTAAGCCCTCCAGCTCCTTCCCTAGCTGGATTACTGGATCCTACATTTCTGTAGAATATGGTAGTTGAGGAGAAATTACCCCATACTATTGCCTTATCTACTCCAGTCGTGTAGTTGTGTTGATGAATTCCTCTATGAAGGCTGTAGGCAACATTAATTCCTTGATTTAACATTGGGTGGTCATTGGAAGTGGCTTAGCTAACCATTTCTTTACAAAAAAATCATGTGGTGGATCTGGTAATTTAGCCATTAGTGCCTTGGCCCTAGTCACAAACTCTAGGAACTTTTCACCTGGACCGAATCTTAAATTTTCTAATTCCTCTATGATGATCTCTGCAGTATTTCCATGCTGAAATTGATTTTTGAAAGCATAGGAGAGAAGATTAAAGAGGAACAAATAGTGAGGCAAGTGATCAATGGCATCAAGGAAGATGACAAATGTGAAAACTTCACAACTACCATGGACCTATACATGGACATGCAGATTCCAGATCTTACCACACTCATGGGGCAACTCCTTACCCATGAAGCCAAGCTCAACAAAAATGGAGACTCATCTAGAGGTAATAACTCTTCTGTCCTATACACAAATAAAAGCAAGTCTAAAGAGAAAGAGAAAAGTAAAAAGATTGAAGATGAAGGTACTACCTCTCAAGCCAACTATGTAGGGAGCGGTAGGAACTCAAGAGGTAGGTGCGGAGGTGGTAAGCAAGGCATGAGGAGACCTTTCAACTCTTCCCCATGCAACATATGTGGATTTTCTAATCACACTATAGATGAGTACTATAGGAACTTCAAGAATCAAAGAGGAAGAGGATATCAAAGAGGTGGTTACTCACAATCAAGAGGAAAGCTCAACCATACTCAAGACTACAACCATGGCTACAATAACTACAACAACAATTACAATAACAACCACCAAGGAGGCTACAAATCAAGGAAAGATTATTACGCAGAGGATCAAGAGGATTCTCTTTTGATTATGAACATGACTTCAAAGCAAGGTATGAATGATGAACACCTCTTCTATATTGACTCAGGATGTTCAAACCATGTGCCAAGAAATGTATCTCTTCTCTCTAACCTTGAGGAACCTAAGGGAAAGCACCAAGTAAAAACAGGTGGTGACACCAAGCATTCATTGGTCAAGGTAGGAAATGTTAAAACCTCTGATGGGAATAGAAATCTATTGAGTAGGGTTCTTTATGTACCTACAATCATCAAGAATTTGATGGGTTTGGACATATTGTGGAAAAAGGGTTGCAGGTTAGGTTCAACAAATTTCGAGCATTTGTGGAAGATCCCCAACATGGATTCAAGAGAATAGCCAAGGGAGAAAAGACAACTAGACTTTTTACATTTGAACTTGAGGATACAACAAATATTGCACTTTACAATTACAAGGATCAAACATTGTGAGAGCTTGAGATTTGACATTAAAGATTAGGGCATATTGGTGAGAGAACCTTAAAGCAAATATGTAGAGATCAATGTGTGCTTGGGATACCTAATGTATCCAAGCAACACATGATCTATAAATGTGGTGCATGTCAGTTTGGTAAATCACACAGATTACCCTTTTCAAAGAAAGGCTACATGCATGAGGATTACTTGGAGCTTGTTCACAGAGATCTATGGGGACCAAGCAAGGATTCTTCAATTTTTGGCTCAAGGTATTATGTGTCTTTCATTGATGATTTCAATAGGTGGACTATCTTGTACTTCATGAAGCACAAAGATGAAGTGTTCAATTGCTTTAAGAAGTATCTTGCACTTGTGGAAAACCAAACAGGAAGAAGCCTAAAGCAACTAAGGTCAGATGGAGGAGGTGAGAACTTCTCAAATGAATTTGATGCATTCTTGCAGGATAGAAGAATTAAAAGGGAGATTACAACATGGTATACCCCTGAGCAAAATGGGGTAGCAGAAAGGAGAAATAGGTTAATTGTTGAAACAACTAGGTCAATGCTAAATGAGAAAAGGTTATCTAATTATTTGTGGGTAGAAAGTGTATCTGCTGCCACTTATCTTGTTAATAGGTTGCCATCCAAATCACTTGATGGGATGACCCCATATGAAGCATGGCATGGTAGAAGGCCATCACTTGATCATTGCAGGATCTTTGAATGTGTTGCTTATGTGCATATATCATCTCACATTAGAGGTAAGCTAGACCCTAAAGCAGAGAAGTGCATCTTCATAGGGTATGATTTAAATAAGAAAGGGTACAGATTTTATAATCCATCCAACAAAGGATTTATGGTCAGTAGAGATGTGTTTGATGAGAATGATTCTTGGTTTGAAAGTGAATGTAGGAAAGTTAAGTTGCCATATGACTTAGAAGAGGAGTTTCCAAGTCTCACCAATGAGGAACCAAATCAAATTGAAGACATCTAATCAGATGATGAGGCCGCCATCAATTAGGAAGAGTTCAAAGCATGGAAATCAAAGGGAAAGGTCAAAATGAAGAGATTCAAAGACATACCTAAACATCCAACCAGGCAATTAGAAGATCACACATGGAGAGAAAGAAGCCAATTAGATATGGGTATGACACCTCTTTAGTTACTAAGCATTCCATTTATCTTGCTAAAGATTTACCACTTGAAGATCCTTCATCATATGAAGAGGCAAAGATTAAGTCAGAATGGAAGGAAGCTATGGATGAAGAAATAGATGCACTCAAGGAGAATGATACTTGGGAGTTAGTGCCAAAGAAGGAATCAATGAAGGTAATAAGTTCTAGATGGATTTACAAAATCAAGAGAAATTCAAATTGTGTTGGGGATTCGTGGACAAGAAGGAGTTTGAGGGTTTGTAGGAGAAAAAGAGATGATAAAAATGGAATAACAGTGAGAACTTCTGCAAGAAATACTCTTGGAAACCTTGAATATTAATTATCCTTCAACAATTACAATGACTGCGCACAGTCCAATCAATGACTAAATACCACTTCAGAGAGTATCAATTACTGAAGACCAATTATCTCAAGTCCTCTAGCGGCGGCCTCTCGTGCACCAATCCTTCACTTGCTTCCCGCTTCCCTGGTGCACACCTTGCACTAAGCTTCCGCCAAGCTAAGGAATTGGTATCACTGCGCAGCACGCAATAGCCCTTGGAACTCTTGGAATCCAGCCTGCCTTCTCTCTTCTCTGCACACTTTCCTCTTGGCACCTCTTGCACTCTTAAATGTCGTCGCACACTGGAGGCTCTTCTTGCTTCCTTTCTTGCTCCTCTGAAGCTCTCTCTTGCTCCCAATTCTCAATGTGTAAGAATAGCTTTTGTCCTTCCTTTTGTTTGAGAGTCCGCCGGTTCGCGCATTCTAACTGCAATACAATCTTGGTGTCCTTTCAATGTCCCAAGATTGTCTTTTTGAACTGGTCCTCAACGATTCGCTACTTTGTCTTGTAGTGTCTTTAGAACAAGAGTGACTTTTAAAATAAAATTTTGATTGGGCGGCCTATTTCCACCTTTTCGTACGCGGCCTTCCACCTTCACTTTTCCTTTTAATTCTTTTTCTTTTCCACCTTAAGATTTAGATTCAACCTTTGAACCTTAAGAGGAAAAATACCTTGTACCTTTAGTTTCAACCGGCTAGGGCTCTACAGATGCCCACCACCTAAAGATCTCTCCGTCCCGGAGAGACAACAGCGATACCAACTGAGAAATTGCAAAGACACAGAGATGAGAATGACGTAGGCAAGAAAAAAATAAAGGATGTGTATCTTATTGAGAAGAAAAAGTATCATGCACCCGAAAAGAATGAGAGAAATCAAAATTATGAGGTAATTATTGGCAAAGGGATACTGGAATCTAAGAGCAATATTTATGACTGGGATGAGCAAGTTATTGAGACTGAGGAATTTAATTTATTGTGGAGGGTGATTGAGGTTGTCAGCAGAGGTTGATGGAGAAGGGGGCAAAGGAGCAGAAGCTTGTTCGATCGTAAGCTGTAGCGAACTCAGGCATTGTCTAAGGTGATCCCTTTCCCTGCGGATACGTCGGCATGCAGCATTAGCAAAAAGCCCTAAGTTGGAGCGATTCTGAAGATCTTCTAAGGCTTTCATCGCAGAGTCGGCCATATCGCGATAATGATCTCGCTCTTCTTTGAGCAATCGGGCCGATTCGTTGAGGGAGTGCCATTGAGAGGTTGCCATGCGATTGATGTTTTCTATTGTTGAGATATACTGTTGATGAACCGAAGCTGCTGCGGAAACCGAATCCAAGGAAATCTGAGAGGCCTGAGCATTGCCGATAGCGACTACACTCGCGTCCTGGAGTAATTGCAAAAATGAAGGTGTTGATGGTAGGTCAAAAGGCGGAGTGGGATTGGCCGGTGGAGCAGGAGGGGGAGGGGGAGGGGGAATATACGGCGGAGTATGAAGGGTTGGAGTGGTCGAGGGAGTGGGAAGTGAAAGATTGGGGGAAGGGAGATGTTGACTGACAGGAAGGTTACTGGTAGAGGGGGATGTGAAATCCGGGTGAATGGGTGGCATACAGGTGGGGTTTTGAGGGTTGAGCTGGGTTTGAATAAGTGGGGTGAAATCGGAAGAGAGGGGAGGTCTAGGGATAATAGGAGGGGTAGGCATGGATGGAGAATTTGTAGATACAGGAGGGAAAGGGGAAGAAGATTGGGTAGTGAAGGAGTGGACGTGAGGGGTGGGAGTCATGAATGGAGAGGAGGTGGCTGTAGGCGGGATAGGTGAAGAAGATTGGGGAGGGAAGGAGGGCACATCAGGGGGATGAGTTAAGAACGGAGAAGTGGTAGAGGCAGGAGGGATAGTTGGAGAAGAATGGGGAGGGATGGAGGTTACATCAGGGGGGTTAGTTATGAATGGAGAGGTGGTAGATGCAGGAGGGAGGGGTGAAGAAGATTGTGGAGGGCAGGAAGTTACATCAGGTGGCGCGGAGGTGGGTGTCGAGGCGGAAGCTGAGTCAATAGAGATTAGAGGGGGGGAGGGAGATGGAGCAATGGAAGGTCCAGGTTGGGAGGGGAGATAAGCAGCATTGTGTGCAGAATGTGCTGGAATCTGATATAGGCAAGATAAGAAGGGTGCAGAATAGATGGAAAATGCATGAGAGCCTCTAGAGATAGCCTGGCGTAGGCGACGGGAGCGCAACATCAAGGAACTATAAATGAGGTGTGCGTAAGGGTAGGGGCGGCTATGGAGAAAGCAAAAGAGCGGATCAGCGATACGAATATCAGACCACGGAAGGGAAGAGGTTTGGCTGCGTAGTAAGAAGAAAAAGATGAACGCATTGAGAAGGGTGGTCATGCGGAGCGAAAACCTAGCATTACTTTGAAAATGTGTGTTACAAAAGGCAATAGTGGCTGAGGCGGACAGTCCAGAGTATAGGAAAGGGGGAGCACGAAAATCTATTAGGGGAGACCCAATACTTGCGGCAATGTCTGGGATGAAGAGAGTGCCGGTTCGAAAATGAGGGAAGAGGCGGATGGCTTCATAAACCTGGGTAAAATTGGCGGGGTTGAAGAAAACATTAGCCAAGCCCCACAAGCCCGCCTGTTGAAGATCCTCAATAGAAAACATTTGACGAAGGGCAATGGTAGGAATGGAGAGATACATTCGGATTTGCAGGTTTATGTCAGGTGGGAGAAACAGGCGCATATAATCCCCGGTTGGCGAAGATGGGTGGGATGAATGAGATATAGATGGGGAAGGAGAAGGAGGGTGGGGGAGGGGAGGTGGGGAATACAGGTAGCTGGAATCTGAGTCTATGGAATAAAGGGGAAGATCCAGGGTCGGTGCGGTTTGAGTCGCTTGAACAGATGGGTCTGCCGATGAAGGAGGAGGGGGATTGGGATGGGCAGAAGCAATTGTTGAGGCAGGAGCAGAACTATCACCCGGAGCGGGGTCCGCCATGGATGAAACTGGGGAAAGGAAATGGAGCAGAAGAAAGCCTATAGAGGGGAAGAGGAATCGATAGGTTGAAGTGGGGGGAGGGGGGTAGAGGGTGTGATGATTGGATGGTGTTGGGAGGAAGAGGGGGTGTACGGTGGAGAGGGAGAGGGGTGGTTTTGATGAGGGGGGGGCGTGGGTTTGAGAGGGGGGGGTGTTGAGGGTATTGGAGAGGGGGGGGGCTGGGGGGTGCTGCGTCGAGGGGGGGCGTGAGGGGGGGGCGTGGGTTTGAGAGGGGGGGGGGGGGTGTTGAGGGTATTGGAGAGGGGGGGGGCTGGGGGGTGTTGCGCCGAGGGGGGGGCGGGAGGGGGGGGCGGGCGTGGGTTTGAGAGGGGGGGTGTGGAGGATTGGAGAGGGGGTGGCTGGGGGGTGCTGCGCCGAGCGGGGTCGTGAGGGGGGGGCGTGGGTTTGAGAGGGGGGGGGTGTTGAGGGTATTGGAGAGGGGGGGGCTGGGGGTGCTGCGCCGATCGGGGTCGTGAGGGGGGGGCGTGGGTTTGAGAGGGGGGGGTGTTGAGGGTATTGGAGAGGGGGGGGCTGGGGGTGCTGCGCCGAGCGGGGTCGTGAGGGGGGGGCGTGGGTTTGAGAGGGGGGGGGCTGGGGGGTGCTGCGCCAAGGGGGGGCGGGAGGGGGGGGCGGGCGTGGGTTTGAGAGGGGGGGGTTGGGGGGTGCTGCGCCGAGCGGGGTCGTGAGGGGGGGCGTGGGTTTGAGAGGGGGGGGGGGGTGTTGAGGGTATTGGAGAGGGGGGGGCTGGGGGGTGCTGCGCCGAGCGGGGTCGTGAGGGGGGGGCGTGGGTTTGAGAGGGGGGGGTGTTGAGGGTATTGGAGAGGGGGGGGCGGGCGTGGGTTTGAGAGGGGGGGGTTGGGGGGTGCTGCGCCGAGCGGGGTCGTGAGGGGGGGCGTGGGTTTGAGAGGGGGGGGTTGGGGGGTGCTGCGCCGAGCGGGAGGGGGGGGCGGGCGTGGGTTTGAGAGGGGGGGGTTGGGGGGTGCTGCGCCGAGCGGGGTCGTGAGGGGGGGCGTGGGTTTGAGAGCGGGGGGGTGTTGAGGGTATTGGAGAGGGGGGGGGCTGGGGGGTGCTGCGCCGAGCGGGGTCGTGAGGGGGGGGTGCTGCGCCGAGCGGGAGGGGGGGGCGGGCGTGGGTTTGAGAGGGGGGGGTTGGGGGGTGCTGCGCCGAGCGGGGTCGTGAGGGGGGGCGTGGGTTTGAGAGGGGGGGGGTGTTGAGGGTATTGGAGAGGGGGGGGCTAGGGGGTGCTGCGCCGAGCGGGGTCGTGAGGGGGGGGCGTGGGTTTGAGAGGGGGGGGTGTTGAGGGTATTGGAGAGGGGGGGGCTGGGGGGTGCTGCGCCGAGGGGGGGCGTGAGGGGGGGGCGGGCGTGGGTTTGAGAGGGGGGGGTGTGGAGGATTGGAGAGGGGGTGGTTGGGGGGTGCTGCGCCGAGCGGGGTCGTGAGGGGGGGGCGTGGGTTTGAGAGGGGGGGGTGTTGAGGGTATTGGAGAGGGGGGGCTGGGGGGTGCTGCGCCGATCGGGGTCGTGAGGGGGGGGCGTGGGTTTGAGAGGGGGGGGTGTTGAGGGTATTGGAGAGGGGGGGGCTGGGGGGTGCTGCGCCGAGGGGGGGTGGGAGGGGGGGGCGGGCGTGGGTTTGAGAGGGGGGGGTGTGGAGGATTGGAGAGGGGGTGGCTAGGGGGTGCTGCGCCGAGGGGGGGCGGGAGGGGGGGGCGGGCGTGGGTTTGAGAGGGGGGGGTGTGGAGGATTGGAGAGGGGGTGGCTGGGGGGTGCTGCGCCGAGCGGGGTCGTGAGGGGGGGGCGTGGGTTTGAGAGGGGGGGTGTTGAGGGTATTGGAGAGGGGGGGGCTGGGGGGTGTTGCGCCGAGGGGGGGCGGGAGGGGGGGGGCGGGCGTGGGTGTGAGAGGGGGGGGTGTTGAGGGTATTGGAGAGGGGGGGGTTGGGGGGTGCTGCGCCGAGGGGGGGCGGGAGGGGGGGGCGGGCGTGGGTTTGAGAGGTGGGGGTTGGGGGGTGCTGCGCCGAGCGGGGTCGTGAGGGGGGGCGTGGGTTTGAGAGGGGGGGGGTGTTGAGGGTATTGGAGAGGGGGGGGCTGGGGGGTGTTGCGCCGAGCGGGGTCGTGAGGGGGGGCGTGGGTTTGAGAGGGGGGGTGTTGAGGGTATTGGAGAGGGGGGGGTTGGGGGGTGCTGCGCCGAGGGGGGGCGTGAGGGGGGGGCGGGCGTGGGTTTGAGAGGGGGGGGTGTGGAGGATTGGAGAGGGGGTGGCTGGGGGGTGCTGCGCCGAGCGGGGTCGTGAGGGGGGGGCGTGGGTTTGAGAGGGGGGGGTGTTGAGGGTATTGGAGAGGGGGGGCTGGGGGGTGCTGCGCCGATCGGGGTCGTGAGGGGGGGGCGTGGGTTTGAGAGGGGGGGGTGTTGAGGGTATTGGAGAGGGGGGGGCTGGGGGGTTCTGCGCCGAGGGGGGGCGGGAGGGGGGGGCGGGCGTGGGTTTGAGAGGGGGGGTGTGGAGGATTGGAGAGGGGGTGGCTGGGGGGTGCTGCGCCGAGGGGGGGCGGGAGGGGGTGGCGGGCGTGGGTTTGAGAGGGGGGGGTGTGGAGGATTGGAGAGGGGGTGGCTGGGGGGTGCTTCGCCGAGCGGGGTCGTGAGGGGGGGGCGTGGGTTTGAGAGGGGGGGTGTTGAGGGTATTGGAGAGGGGGGGGCTGGGGGGTGCTGCGCTGAGCGGGGTCGTGAGGGGGGGGCGTGGGTTTGAGAGGGGGGGGTGTTGAGGGTATTGGAGAGGGGGGGGCTGGGGGGTGCTGCGCCGAGGGGGGGCGTGAGGGGGGGGCGGGCGTGGGTTTGAGAGGGGGGGTGTGGAGGATTGGAGAGGGGGTGGCTGGGGGGTGCTGCGCCGAGCGGGGTCGTGAGGGGGGGGCGTGGGTTTGAGAGGGGGGGGGTGTTGAGGGTATTGGAGAGGGGGGGGCTGGGGGGTGCTGCGCCGATCGGGGTCGTGAGGGGGGGGCGTGGGTTTGAGAGGGGGGGGTGTTGAGGGTATTGGAGAGGGGGGGGCTGGGGGGTGCTACGCCGAGGGGGGGCGGGAGGGGGGGCGGGCGTGGGTTTGAGAGGGGGGGGTGTGGAGGATTGGAGAGGGGGTGGCTGGGGGGTGCTGCGCCGAGGGGGGGCGGGAGGGGGGGGCGGGCGTGGGTTTGAGAGGGGGGGGTGTGGAGGATTGGAGAGGGGGTGGCTGGGGGGTGCTGCGCCGAGGGGGGGCGTGAGGGGGGGGGCGGGCGTGGGTTTGAGAGGGGGGGGTGTGGAGGATTGGAGAGGGGGTGGCTGGGGGGTGCTGCGCCGAGCGGGGTCGTGAGGGGGGGGCGTGGGTTTGAGAGGGGGGGGGTGTTGAGGGTATTGGAGAGGGGGGGTGTGTTGAAGGGTGATGAAGAGGGGGGAGGTGGAACGGAGAAGGAGGGAGAGGGGGGATCGGTTGTTGCCGCCGGGGGGTTGGGTTGTGGAGGATCGGAGAGAGGGGTTGAAGAGGGTGTGATGAGGGGGGGGTGTCGAAGGGTGATGTCGAGGGGGGAAGTGGAACGGAGAGGGAGGGAGAGGGGGGATCGGTTGTTGCCGCCGGGGGGTTGGGTTGTGGAGATTGTTGAGGGGGATTGAGGGTGAGGGGGTGTGAAATGCTCTCCTTCTTTCCTCCCTAGCACAACTTGGCACTGAAAATAAGAACGGAATTCCTGAGGATGGTGAAGCAAGAATGAAAAAAGAGGCCATATTATATAGGTGGTTCGAATGAGGGAGCACCTCTCAAGAAGGAGCGGACTAGCATAAAAAGGTGATCAAAAAGAGAGGAGATGACAATGTTAATCTCATCCATCCGAGAGACAAACAAAGGAAAGGGCAAAACTGAAAGTTACTTAGCAAAGCTATGAGCCATTCAAGTGATGAATTTTATTTATGAAGTGAGGAATTTCTTGATTTTTGATGGAAGAGAAAACTTGCGTCCAAAAATTTTTGTTTGATTTTCTTAAAAAAAAGAAAAAAAATGTGCGCCCAATTTTTTATGTGATTATTACTACTGTTAACTTATTATTACTACTTATTAAAACAATCCAAAACCAACAAGATAAAGGAAAATGCAATGGTTATGATACTTGATAATAAGCCTTGAGTCTGGAAATGTTAACTAAAGGTAGGGTGTTGCCATCGAGTGTTTCCAATTGCACTGCCCCCCACTGCAGCATCTTCGTAATGCGAAAAGGGCCTTCCCAGTGAGGGATCCATTTCCCTTTGTTTTGATTAGAAATTTGTGGTCTGTGTAGCAGGGCTAAATCTCCAGGCTTCAAATTGTTTTGCCATAGATTTTTGTCATGAGTCTTCTTCCTGTGTAATTGCAGCTTCTCTAACTGTTTGGATGCTAAAATTCTTGATTCTTCCAGCTTATGCAAAGCAGTCAGTCTTGCTGAAACTTCCATCCCATTTTTCTCTAGTCTTTCCGTTCTTATAGAGCCTCTGATAAATTCAAATGGTTCAATAGGAACCAAGCCATAAACTAATTGAAAGGGGGAATACTTAGTCTCTTTATAGGCCAGTCTGTATGCCCATAATGTACCCAGATAGGCCCGTCCCCAAGAGGTCGGCTGCAACATGCATTCTTTTCGTAACATTGAAATTAATACTTTGTTTGTTGACTCGGCTTGTCCATTAGCTCGTGGGTAGTATGCACAAGAAGTCCTGTGTAAAATGCGATACCTGTTGGAAATTTCCTGCAATATTTTGTTAACAAAGTGAGTACCCTGATCGGTACAGATTTCCAGCGGGCATCCAAATCTACAAATGATGTTACAATACAAAAAGTCAGCCACTGTTTGTGCAGAGCAATCCGTTGATGCCATAGCTTCAGCCCATTTTGTTGCGTAGTCCGTGGCTATCAGTAAGTATTTTTCCCTTTTTGGAAGTGCCGGAGGGTATATAGGCCCAACAAAGTCTAATCCCCACTTCTCAAAGGGCTGCCAAGAAGTGGAAACTACCAAAGGGTGATGTCTTTGCTTGGTGGGTTTAGGTCCACACCTCTGGCATACATCACATGTTTTTCTCCAATTATCTGCATCCCTAAAGAGTGTAGGCCACCATAGACCAGCATCTAGTATTCTCTGGCTCATGATATGCCCTGGAAGGTGCCCACCACCTGTTCCTTCATGTGCAAATTGCAGTATTTCCCTCACTTCATCTTCCTCTAAGCATTTCCTCATCCTGTCATCCTTGCCCTGTCTGTATAGTTTGCCCTCAATGAAAGTATATGGTCTACTTTTGATAAGTAGCCTCTTTCTTAGTACAGCATTAGCACTTTCTGGATACAATCCAGTATTAATGAACTGCTTGATATCATCATACCATCCTTTAGGTTGTATAGCAAACAAGTGTGCATCAGGGAAATCATCATTGATACCACTGGTTTGATCCTTCCTATTGATTCTGGATAAGTGATCTGCCATCACATTTTCTCTTCCTGGCTTATGGATTACCGAGAAATCGAACTCTTGGAATAACAGTAACCACCTCCATATTCTACCAGTAGCATGTGGTTTGTTGAGTAAGTACTTGAGAGGTTGGTGGTCTGATATAATAATAAATTTTACCCCCAATAAGTAATGGCGGAATTTTTGAACTGCAAAGACCATTGCTAGTGCTTCCCTTTCGGTAGTACTGTAATTTCTTTCAGCCTTGGTCAAGATTCTACTGGCATATTGAATTGGCCTGTCCATTTTAAATTCTTCACTGGGTTGAGTTAGAACTGCTCCCACTGCATATGCACTGGCATCGACATGTATATGAAAGATTTTTGACCACTCCGGGGTGACCAAGATAGGAGCACACACAAGCCGTGACCTTAATGTCTGATATGCTTTTTCCTCCTCTTCTTCCCATTTGAAAGGTACTTCTTTACCTGTGAGTCTAGTCAGAGGTCTAGCTATCTCTGCATACATTTTTATAAACCTTCTATGATAACCGGTGTGCCCCAAAAAACTCTGGATCTCTTTAGGAGTTTTGGGTTTAGGTAACTTTAATATAGAGAGAATTTTGTCCGGATCTGGGGCCATACCTTTAGCGGATACCACATGTCCTAAGAGGGTTCCTTCTGTCACAAGGAAATGACATTTATTTGGATTGAGCTTTAACTTAGTTTCTCTGCATCTTTGGAAAATATTCTGCAGCTGTCTCAGGTGCTGGTCCAAACAATCTAGATGAGTTTCTTTGTGAGATCCTGAAAATGAAGAGAAATCATCCATGAAGATTCTAAGTGATTCCAGCAATAAGGGGCCAAAAATGAGATTGACCGTTCTGTTAAATGTGGCTGGAGCATTTCTTAGCCCAAATGGCATTTTTACATATACATACGTTCCCCACGGTGTGATAAAAGCAGTCTTTTCACGATCCTCTGGGTGTATTGATATTTGATTATAGCCACTGAAGCCATCCATAAAACTATATAGTGCATGCCCCGCCACTTCTTCAATGACCTGTTCTGCAAAAGGCATAGGGAACCCGTCTGGAATGGTCACCTTGTTGAGAGCTCTAAAGTCTACACAAATCCTGATTTTATTAATATTCTTCTTTGGTACTATAACCATAGGTGAGAGCCACTCTGAGTGCTCCACAGGAATGATGATTCCTGCATCTTCCATCTTTTGGATTTCCACATAGACAGCTTCGGCATACTTTGGATTGAGTCTATAACTCCTTCCTCTGATGGGTCTGGCTCCCTCAACCAGAGGAATTCTGTGCTCTCCATAAGATGCAGGCACTCCTTCCAAGTCTTTATAATGCCAGGCAAAAACATCTGCATACTGGGTTAAGAATGATTTTACCTTTTCCAGAAGCTTTGGGTGGCTCCACAACCAATTGGCCACTAGAACTGGTTGATTATTGTTTTGGGTGCATACATGTACTTCTTGAACCGGGTTTCTTGTTACCAGATTATCTTCTTGTGCATCTGCTTCTTTGTCTTCTTCTACTAGCTTTTCGTGCATTGCTTCATAAGCAGGTGTATCTTGAACTTCAATGTTTTCCTCCTTGTCCTGCATCCATCCTGCAGGGATTTCTTGAATTGGGAAAGAACATTCAACCTCAGAATTTTTTACCTTGCTTTTAGCTTGGGAAACTTCGTTATCTGATGTTGACACATCCTCCTCCAATTTGTATTTGAGGGGTATCTTCCTGCCCCTTCTGTGGTCAGTGATGGGCTCTCCCAATCCATCAACCTGGACCTTTCCTTTGTCTTCATCATAGCCGCCAAATGTACCAGGATTATCAAGAAAAATTCCAAAACAAGAAGAAGAGTTGCCGGCATGGAGCCAACTTAAAATATCCTCTTCTTCCTCAAAATCTATTTGGGGTTGATCCTCCGCTTCTGTTTCCATGCAAATGCTCACTGTTTGCATCATACTAGTGTTTCCTTGATTGTCTGGGCCTTCTTCTAAATGAATTTGTGTCAGCTCCTGCCCTTTCTTTTGTACCC
Source organism: Ceratopteris richardii (assembly GCA_020310875.1). Taxonomy (NCBI): domain Eukaryota; kingdom Viridiplantae; phylum Streptophyta; class Polypodiopsida; order Polypodiales; family Pteridaceae; genus Ceratopteris; species Ceratopteris richardii. Next base: position 111,895,364 of record CM035427.1, read on the forward strand.
ACATGGTGTCCTTACCCCAATCATGAATGACACTGGCATGCCTCAGCCAAGGTCTTCCAATTAAGAGGGGAAATCCTCCTTCAACCTGGGGCAATCTTAAAACCACAAAATCCAGGATAAATAGATTACCTTGCACTTCAAGTGGAACTTTTGGGATTACCCCTAAGGGCCTTACTTTGCTCTGATCTGCCAAAGTGACTGTGAAATTTGCAGGTCTTGAAGGGTGGAGTCCAATCCTTTTCATGGTATGTTCAGGCATCAAATTAATGCCAGAACCACCATCTACAATAACACCTTGAAATTCATGGCCCTTGATTGATATTGTAAGCCGAGGGCTTTTATAATCTGTAAGGGGTGCTTCACCCCTAATTATCCCTTGATGTAAGATAGCAGTCTTAGCCACTAAGCTTGTCATAGAAGCTTCATCAATTATCTGCAATAATTCTGACCTGAATTTCCCATCCATCTTTATTAAATCAAGAATACTAACCTCCTTTTTCATGGACTTGAGCAGTCTGGAGGCTTCTGATTCCTTAAGAGCTTGGGCTCCATTTGACTTATCCAACTCCTCATGAGCCCTGCTGAATGCCTGTCCAATGGCATCACTGGTACTTGTGCAATTTTCCTTTTTCCTTGTGTCTGCACTTGTGGTGGCTAGGTCTTCGGACACACCTTTGTCTCTGTTTAATCCATTAATCAATGATTCTTGACCCATGTCCACTGGAGCCTTCCCCTTGCTTCTTGTCTGCACAGTAAAAGAGTCAATTTCCTCTAACTGCACCACCCTGGTAGATGGTGACGGCACCTTAACTTGATTTGCCATTTCTTCTTCCTGCACAGAAATCATTTGGATATGGGGCCCTGATGAAGAGGCTTGATTCTTAGGACAGCAATTTGTATAATGGTCTCTGGCCTCAGGGCAGTTCCTGCAAGGAGGTGCATTCTCTGGTAGAGTGCACCTACTTTGGTAGTGCCCACATTCTCCACACCTGAAGCAAATAATTGGCCTTCTAGGCCCATTTGCAAGGTTAGTTCTTGGTCTAGGATTATAGTTATTACCTTGCTTTATTGCTGCTGCCATTACATTTGCTGGTGGCAAGAGCCCGCCTTGTGTCCAGTATGTCGTTGTCGGTATTCCCCTTGATTGGCATTCATGGGCTTCATGCCCAATCTTTCTGCATAATTGACAAGTCACATTTAGCAAAGGGCATTCACTTACTATATGTCCTTGCTTACTGCACATGGAGCACCAGAGTCCGTTCTTAATGCCGCCTCCTTTTAGTTCTTGCAACTCCTGCCTCAGCTGAGCTAGTTCCTCTGCTTGGGCTTCCTCTTCCTTTTGGAGCTTGAGGGCTTCAATCTCTCTTTTTAGCTGGGCTACAGTAGTCTCCTCCTCTGTATAGGGCTTATTCCTCTTCAAGCCTTCCAATTCCCTTCTTAACTGGCTCACAGGGTCCTCCAGTTCTGTACCATATGATAGTTGGGAAGACGTTGTACCATACTGGTGCCTTATTTGTTCCAAGCGGGTGGCCGTGTTGATGAATTCCTCAACAGAGGCCGTAGGTAGCACCAACTCTTTTATTTTGCATTGGGTGACCACCGGTAAAGGTTTGGCTAACCACTTCTTGACAAAGAAGTCGTGTGGTGGATCCGGTAATTTGGCCATTAATGCTTTTGCCCTGGTCACGAACTCGGGGAACTTCTCTCCTGGACCCAACTTCAAGTTTTCCAATTCTTCTATAATGATTTCAGCCGTGTTGCCATGCTGAAATTGATTCTTAAAGGCCTCTTTCATCATATCCCAAGAGGTAAAGTGATTTTCGGCAAACTGACTGAACCACTTGTCTGCTAGACCTTCCAATGTGGCGGGGAAGAGTATCAAGAAAGCATCTTCCCTACCCATTAGTCCCCTAGTCTTACATAATGAAAGAAATCGTCGAATGTGCTCATCTGGGTCCTCATGGGCTAAACCTCTGAAGGAGGGGAATTTTATGTTTAACCTGGAGAGCAAGATTTCTAGGTCCACCTGCCCTGCCATGCTTCCTACCGATGAAGTCGATGAAAGTGGACTTGATGATCTTCGGTTCGTCTTTCTTCTTGTCTGCTTGCACTTGATTCTCAAGGTTTGTGACCGGGTCGCGGTCATGAGCTATTCATAGTCCACTAAAAATGAGACACTTGATAAAAGGATGTACCTTTTGGCCCACTGGAGTAATGTTGTCGACACTGGAATGTTGTCCTCCAATGGCAATATATAGTCTCCTATGCTCAAAGCTCCTTGGAAGTCCCACCGGGCGTGCCAAATTTGTTGGGGATTCGTGGACAAGAAGGAGTTTGAGGGTTTGTAGGAGAAAAAGAGATGATAAAAATGGAATAACAGTGAGAACTTCTGCAAGAAATACTCTTGGAAACCTTGAATATTAATTATCCTTCAACAATTACAATGACTGCGCACAGTCCAATCAATGACTAAATACCACTTCAGAGAGTATCAATTACTGAAGACCAATTATCTCAAGTCCTCTAGCGGCGGCCTCTCGTGCACCAATCCTTCACTTGCTTCCCGCTTCCCTGGTGCACACCTTGCACTAAGCTTCCGCCAAGCTAAGGAATTGGTATCACTGCGCAGCACGCAATAGCCCTTGGAACTCTTGGAATCCAGCCTGCCTTCTCTCTTCTCTGCACACTTTCCTCTTGGCACCTCTTGCACTCTTAAATGTCGTCGCACATTGGAGGCTCTTCTTGCTTCCTTTCTTGCTCCTCTGAAGCTCTCTCTTGCTCCCAATTCTCAATGTGTAAGAATAGCTTTTGTCCTTCCTTTTGTTTGAGAGTCCGCCGGTTCGCGCATTCTAACTGCAATACAATCTTGGTGTCCTTTCAATGTCCCAAGATTGTCTTTTTGAACTGGTCCTCAACGATTCGCTACTTTGTCTTGTAGTGTCTTTAGAACAAGAGTGACTTTTAAAATAAAATTTTGATTGGGCGGCCTATTTCCACCTTTTCGTACGCGGCCTTCCACCTTCACTTTTCCTTTTAATTCTTTTTCTTTTCCACCTTAAGATTTAGATTCAACCTTTGAACCTTAAGAGGAAAAATACCTTGTACCTTTAGTTTCAACCGGCTAGGGCTCTACAAATTGATACATAAACAAGTATAAAGCTAGATTTGTGGCTAAGGGTTTTGCACAAACCCAAGGTGTTGATTATGAAGAAACTTTCTCACTTGTGGCAAAAATGCCAACCATCAGGGTATTGGTAAGTGTGGCTGCATCAAGGAATTGGAATATGTACCAATTGTATGTGAAAAATGCTTTTCTTAATGGCTAGATTTCAGAGGAGGTTTACATGGCTCAACCTCCTACCTATGAAGACCAAACCAAGGTAAATTATGTATGCAAATTGAACAAAGCTTTGTATGGATTCAACCAAGCACCTAGGGCATGGAACCATAGGTTGACCACATACCTTCAAGATCAAGGGTTCATCATAAGCAAAGCAAATACTTCGCTGTTTGTCAAGAGAAGTAATTTAGAGTTGACATACCTATGTGTGTATGTTGATGATATCATACTTACAAGTAGTGATGTCAATGGCATCAAACAGATCAAGAATCTAATGATGTAGGAGTTCAAAATGAATGACCTAGGACTATTAAAGTATTTTCTTGGACTTGAATTAGTCTACACAAGCTCTGTAATTTATGTGACTCAAAGAAAGTATGTGCAGGACATGTTGAAGAAGTTTCACTTGGAGAATGCCAAAGTAGCTAGCATTCCTATGGAGGTAAACCAAAAATTAAGTGCTCGTGAAGGTGATTTTCTTGAAGACATTTCAGGATATCAAAGCATAATAGGAAGCCTAAACTATGCTACATTGACAAGGATTGATAATGCTTATGGAGTAACTATCTTAAGTCAATTTATGCACAAACCTAGAGCACCTCACTTGGAAGCAGCCAAGAGGATTTTGAAGTATCTTAAGGATACTCAAAATCAAGGTTTATACTTTCCATATACTTCATATTTTGGTATCAAACTATACTCAAATGCACATTGGACAGGTTTTAAGGATGACAGAAGGAGTACCTCAGGTTATCTTCCTTTTGCAGGTGATAAGCCCATTTCATGGTCTTTCAAAAAGCAACCTACTATTGCTTTATCTTCAACAGAGGTAGAATATAGAGGACTAGCCAATGCTACTCAAGAAGCCATATGGATCAAATTGCTATATTCAAATTTGGGACTACATTCTAACTCACTAATGATTTTTGGTGACAATACTAGTTCTTTACATCTTGCAACAAATCCTATCTATCATGCAAGAACCAAGCATATAGAGGTTCACTATCATTATGTGAGAAACAAGTTATTGAGCAAGGAGATTGAACTTTCATATGTATCCACTAATATGCAATGTGCAGACTTATTGACCAAAGCACTTGATGGTACTAAACTTTGTAGGTTTAAAGCTATGATTGGATTGTAGGACATTCAAGAAGATCGATGAAGAAGACCAAGCCAAGATGTTTTGCTTGAGGGGGAGCTATTGGAGCAAAAGCCAAGCCTTCACACTTGGCTAGGCATTGGAAGAGTTATGTGTAACTATTTGCAAATTCACATGAACCATTGCTTTTGACTTAAAGGAATCTTGTAAATCCACTAAACTCATGGAGTTAGGAGAGATGAAGCTACGAATTCATTTTGATAGAATAATTCCTAACTTGGAGGAGAAATTTTAGGTAAAGCCAAGTTTAGATTTGAATTCAACTTGGAGGCAAAGCATCTATAAAAGGAGATTGTAAACTCGCGGTCAATAGAGCCCCATTACTGGCATATTGTTGATCACTTGATGTAGTTGAGAAGATTACACTATAGCCTACTCCTATCATCATCATTGGGCATCTTATTCATGCTGATGATCATGTACAACATTGTCATAAAATACATTATATCATTGATCATCTTTGTTGGTCTCTTTGTCATTGTCACTCAGAATAGTGTACTTGTCTTGCTCATATCTCAATAATCCCTGCATCATTTTCAATGTTCTATAGCTCATTGGAATCAGCTCAAAATCTACTACAGGTTATCAAGGTTGGAAGAATTTTCATTCATCCAATTGGGAGAAAACTGTCTCGAAGTAATCACTGGTCATTCTCTACAGGGCTCCTAAAATATCAAGGGTAAGCTTCAACTTGCTAAAGACATTGCTTAGTGTTTAGTCTATCATTTTAAGTGATTCCACTTGGAATCATTAGCTCTCTAAGTGAATTAGATACCCTCAGAAGGAATCTTTCTAATTGCAATTCTGTTGTGAGCACTAAGCAAAACCTCTAGCAGGTATCAATACCAAAATAACAACTTTTTGATCAGTAGCTAGTTACAAACTTATCTATTTTGATCCTATTGTTTGAAGTATCATCTCCAAAGCACAGGAGCACTTATATAATGTCATTGGAAAGTTAAAGGGGCCTACAACACAATCATGAAGTAAAATAGGGAAGGTGCTAAGCAGGGATTAGCAGTACCAACTCATTTCTTGAGGTGTCCATCCATCTTTCCCAACATTTTTATGGTCAAGCAAGGTAAGATTTTAGGACACATAGTGTCAAGGAATGGAATTTCAACAGATGAATATAAAGTCAAAGCCATTGTAGAGTTAGCCAGACCAAAGAACGTTAAGGAAGTGCAAGCTTTCATGGGTCATTGTGGTTATTACGGATGATTTATCAACATGTACGCAATCATTACAAAGGCTTTGTACAACCTTTTAACTAACTTTGAGTGGATAGACAAGTGTGAGAACTCCTTCAATGAACTCAAATGATGATTATGTTCAGCACCAATCTTGACTACACCAGACTGGAGTCAGCATTTCCATGTCCACATGGACGCATCCAATTTTGATATAGGATGTGTGATAGCACAACCTATGAGTGAAGGTAATATTGATCTTCCAATAGCTTACACAAGTAGGAATTTGAATGCGACTAAACGAAATTACACCACTACTCAAAGAGAAGGATTAGGCATGGTGTATGTGATTAAAACTTTAGGCATTATTTGCTTGCAAATAAGTTTAAATTTTTATAGACCATCAAGCATTTGTATCTAGTGAAAAAGCCTTGCAATACTAGTAGATTAGTAAGATGGTTCCTCTTATTGATGGAATATGACTTTGAAGTTGTGGTTACGAAAGGTAACACTCACCTTATGGTGGATCACCTTTCTAAACTAACTTTAGGAGAGTCCCCTCAAGGAGTATCACATGAACTTCTTGATGCTTACTTGTTCAATCTAGAAGTAGTGCCTAATTGGGCCAAAACTATAGTTTTTATTCTCACCTTGGGACCTAAACATCTTGTATTGAGAGCCAAAGATAAAGAAGTAGTGGAGTCTCAAAAATACCATATATTGGTAGGCACTATGTATAAGCACACCAAACAACGCATACTAGCTTTCTATGTAGATGAAGATGAGCATGCAAATTGGTTGCAAATAGCACATGTAGGTGCAGTGCAACAACATCATTCTAAAAACCTAACCTCAAATCCTATGCAAAGATTAGGTGTATACTTTCCAAGAATGGAAGCAGATGTCCATAGGATGTGCAAAGAATGCCCAACCTATAGCCTTAGACCACCAGTGGAATATGCCACTTTGTATCAAGTATCTTTGGTACCGGATTGGAGCCAAGCTTTGATAATTTTCTAAAGGACAAAAACATTCCCTCAGGAAATAACATTGGCCACACACAAGAGCTTAGAATATGAAGCCCTAGACTACTCACTTATTGGAGATAACGTATATAGAATATGAAGAGATGAGTACCTAAGGTTGTGTGTCCATGAGAGTGAATACCTTAAGATCTTAGAATTTGCTCACTAAGGTGTCGCAAAAGGACATTTTGGACTGGATGGGATGACCAAGGCAATTCAATTTGCAGGTCTTTGGTGGACAACATTCCAGATGGATGCACATACCTATGTGATGAGGTGTGACATTTGTCAACAGACTTGGTACCCAATATGTAAGGACAAGATGCCAGTGAGATGCATGATAGGAGGATGTGCATTCTCTAAGTGGGAAATAGACTTCATTGGTCCTATTTTTCCCCCAACTAAGAGTTCACATGGTGAATACATTATTATTTCCACAGATTATCTAACCGCATGGGTAGAAGTGAAAGTCACTAAGAAGAACAATGCACAACCGATTGCCAAGTTTCTCCTTGAGAATGTGCTTACAAGATATGGTTTGCCAATAGAATTGGTCAATGATCCTGGTACACATTTCTTTAATGAGGTCATTGAATACTTGTTACAAGAATTCATGGTCATTCACAAGAATTTGGCCTTGTACCATCCACAGGCCAATAGACAAGTTGAAAGTACAAATACGATTCTATGCGCACTGCTAACAGAGTTGGTGAATAATAAACGTTCTACTTGGGAAAAACATTTACATCATGTTGTTTGGGCATACAAAGTGGCCTATAAAAGGATGCTCCAAGCCACACCCTTTCAAATGGTGTTAGGTCAAAATGTAGTGTTGCCACTAGACTTTTTGATACTCACCTTAAGAGTGGCACAAAAGCATCAATGGATAGGCCATGAGCTCTCATCTAGAATTTTTGACTTAGAACAACTAGGACAAACTAGATTAAGAGCAGTCACTAAGATTTATGTAGCCAAGAACAGACAAAAGATCTACTTTGATGCACATGTGAGAGATAAGGGATTAAAGGAAGGAGACTTAGTCTTGGTTCATACACTAAAACAACATGCCAAGAAATTGGAAAAGTGTGGCTATGGACCCATGATTATTAACAAAATCTCAACTAGTGGAGTTGTTCAATTGGCCACTCTAAAAGGCAATATCCTAAAGAACTACATTAGTGGATGTAGAGTCAAATTATATAAAAAACCCCTCATAGAGGAAATGCTAAGTTGACTTGAAATAGACAAAAAAACTTAAAGAATAAGAAAAATGAGTTAGAGAAGATGCTAGGGCAAAATCCCTAGAATGCATCCAATGTATGAAATTAAGACGGGAAGGTAGAGACAACCTAGACAAAACACTTATGAGGCACCAAGATACCACATGGATATGTGCCAAATCCGAATGGAACCCACCACCAAATCTTAGATAGACACCCTTTTGTGACCCTAGAGATAGGACAAGGCTATAATGCAAAGTCTTTAAGAGCTTTGATCAACTCAAGCACTACCACTAATGTTGTTAAACTTTCTTACTTTCAAAACTTACAAATGAACGTCCATCCTATTGAATCTTATCTCATAGGATTGGGAGGAGTGGAAACCCCTTGCATGGGCAAAGTGGAGCTTCCCATTCCCTTTCATGATGTCCCAATGACAATAGAGGTACTAGTGTTTCAAGATGAGCACCTTATGGAACCTCTGATCTTTGATCAAGAGTGGATATATGACCATTTAGTCAACTTAAACCTAAGAGATGGGTTTCTTTAGGTTTGGGTGAACCAACAAGATCTGGCTAGAATTATCTCAAATACCTATCAAGCCTAGCAAGGATAAGATTTGTAACCCCATAAGGGTTGTTTAGTGATACAAACCTTGTACTAAACCCCTTGATCCAACCATGTAAAAATCCCCTTGCAAGGTATAGATGCACTCTGAGTACATTGCCCATCCAGATATGCATATAGGGAAGTGACTAACCCTTAACAACCACTCACATTCACACCCACCTCATCGAGACTAACTTACTAACCACATTGAATATCATGTTGGTATTGTAAAGGGGGCAATGCATCATCTAGTTTTCGATGTAATGCTAATATGATTTTTTTACTTCTAGTAGATTCAAGAGCAATCATAATCATTAGCACGATGGCAGATACAGCAAGAACAAGTTTGTAGGACTCACAATGGTTCAGTGAGATGTCAGGACCATTAGGAGAAGGTGCATATATGTGGGAAGCTGAGCTGGAATACAATAACACATGGGGAAGTACCACTTCTTTACCAAAGAATTTGAGAAGTTACACAATGTAGCAGATTTAAGGTTGGTGTGGTAGAAGGTAGGATTGGCACAATACTTTGCTACCAAACTATCAAAACTCAATTTTATGAGCTTCTTTTATCTCATCAACTCACTCACTCCTGCCCAAGACCCCAAAGCTTCTACCACCTTTGTAGTTCCATCATTAAAACAAGGAGATGAGTTTAAGAGATTTCGTCTGACCAACAACTTAGTTCGAGAAGCTCTAGACATGAGAAGGATGCACATTCCCACAGAGAAGGAAGATTGATCCCATAGAATATGAAGAATAGGAGCCTGACAAAACTCAAAGATATGGTGGCCATGACATCAAATATTGTAGTGCACTTTAGGATGTGCATGCAGTACTTCGCGTTCCCAAGGCAAGAAAAATTAGTGATGCCCCATAAAAGGTTTTGTTTAGTTTGCATCTTGCTAACACACAAAACATGACCATTAACTTGCCACATTGGATTATTGATCAAATTCATCAAGCATGAAAGAGGTGGTCATGCAAGCCCGTATTACATGGTTGTTGCATTGTTACCCAAATCATCTATTGGTATTTCACCTAATGTTCTGATTCAGAGAGCTCTATCATGGAATAGAGTACAACAATTTAAGAGCAAGAAAGTCTCTGCCCCACCATCTAAGACAATGCAAGAATCTATACCATGTGCACAACCCAAAGGTGCTACCTTGACATTGGATATCTCCCCTACACTACAAAGAGCAATCAAGCCTTTCATCAGACCTAGGATTCCCTAGAGGAGTGCTCTTTGAAGAACTCAGCAATGGATATTTCAAAAGAATCCTTCAAGAAGTGAATAGTGAATCAAGAGACGAACGACAAACTGGCCAATGGCAACAACATGATGAAGGACAACAAGAACCTGTTGGATAAGAAGAAGATGAAATTGATGAGGACGAGTAGCATGATGAACATCAAAGAGAAACCACAGTGGCCCCCACTTATACTATGCAATTATAAAGACTATGATACGATAGAGAGTGTGAAGAAAAGAAATTGACTATCCTTCAGTATAGGTGGTGCATTAATTGAATAAATTCTGAGTGAGGGAGTAGACCCACAATTTATGGAGACACTTCAACTCCTAACTAAATCACTAGCCATCACTAAAGTGGTTTGTACATTACAATGAACTACACTTGTTATGATCAAAGGAGCGTTGACACATGAGAGCACACAAGAAAGAATATAAGGATACCTATGATGGAACCAGAAGCAGTTGTTGACCATGAGACCACATCAAGTGCAACCATTGATTTAGCAGCAGAAACATTTGTACAAACTTCATCCATATCACCTAAGCAACCTCCATCCCCTCTTGCCACAAATGATGTACATACCATTGTTGAAACCATTGCAACCATGGAAGCCAGAGAACTTATTTACCACATCCTACCCCATTCCCCACCACATATTGAACCCCTTGCCTCCACATCATCCTTTAGCTTTTGAGAACCCATTTCCCAAGCAAGCCTATTTTCTTCCAATACTAACCCTCTTTACACCTCCATGGCTGAACCTCCAAAATCTATCATTGGCCATCTCGTGGTAACCAGTGTAGCAGGACACCCATGACCCACCAAAGGCATCATTGGATACCCCCCAAGTCCTCACACATAGGTCCCCTTCACTATCGATCCATATTACTCAACCCTCTAACCCCCTACCATACACCCAAACTAGTTTCCCTTCATCAAAGCCCTCGCTCAACCATATGCATCATTCTCCATGGGTCCAAAACCCTTTGTATCATCACTATTCACACACACCATACCTACCATGCCTACTTTCATGGTAGCATTGATATGCATGACATTGTTTGACACTATGGACATATCACCACCCATAGTACCACCCCCTCCCCCCACACTTCCACAATCTCCTATCCCCCCTCCACCAACATCACCACTCTCAGTCATGGCATTCACAACTCCCATACCCCCTCCCATTCCCCTTGCATCGCCCTTATTACTCTTGCATCCACTTCTGTAAATAATATGTTTAATACTATGATTCAGTGCATCTCTCAGCTTCAACAAGACTATCAAAACTTAGAAGAAAGAAATGTGGCCCTCGTAACCAACTCTTAGTGACTACTGACTAGGGTGACAATATTAGAAGAAGACAACTGTCGATTACAAGCTAAGTACCAGACCCTCCAACATGCGCACGACAAATTAAAGACAAAGATAGAAGGAGTAGACACAAAAGCAGTTCAAAAATTTGGAAGAGATGTTATGTGAACAAAATGCAAGGAATGCAAAATTACAATGGAACTTAGGCATTCTAAGACACCACATGTTAGCAGCACTCGAAGAGAACAAGAGAGTGAAGCAGCAAAATCAAGATAACCTAGAGGCTGTAATGGAAGGAACTCCCAAAGCAAACATCACTCCAAACAAGTTTCAAGCAATTACTTCAGATAGCATTTGCATACTATTGGAAGAGCATACTAACTTTTTGGAGTCCTACACCAAGTTAGAAGAAGCGTGTGCTGATCTAAAGAAGTAGCTAGCAAAGCCCAGCACACAGGTACCAAAAGCCATTCATCTCGTACAAAACATAGATGAATTAGAGAATCTCCAAAAGCAAGTAGATGAACTTCAAGAAAGTACAATCTGAGAGGCCACCTTCACCAATAGTGGAACCTGAACCCGAAGAGATGGTTGAAATCTTGGTAGAAGAAACCTTCGAGGACCCATATGAGCTAGTGTCAGTACCCAGAGGATGGAGGTCCAAGACACATTTCAGATTGAAGTGCCGGAATGGCTAAAAATAATTGAACAAATAGGCCAAAAACATGATGATCGAATAGCTGCTCAAATCCAATCACTGGCTAATCTTGAAGAGAGAGTCCTCAAGTCTACCTATTTTCAAAACCTATCTCATCAAAGACTCGTCACCACATCAAAGTTGCAATATATGCCGTATTTTGTACTTCTTGCACACTACAATGCAGCAATCAAAAAGGTGATGGGCAATGAACCAACTTGCACAACTCAATTTGAGCCCAAAGATCTTCCCGAGTCTACAAAAAAAGGTAGATTTTTCAACCTAATTGGTGTGCAGGGTTACTCTCAACATATCTAGCGTACTTGGTTCAACACACCATTGTATATCAAATATAATCCATGCTACTACCCTATATCACGTTGGTGCCCATGGCCTAAGTTTGCAATAAAAGAAAACACAATGAAAGGGTGCTGAGATGGGATCAAGGATCCTTACTTTGCACCACCAAAAGGACCACCAACCATAGCTTATATGGTCTCAACCATGTGCCATTCGTCGTCGCACTTCAAGAATGTACGTGACATTGTAGCCAAAATGTGCATGAAAATCTTTGAGTTAATGATGCTGGTGTTCAAGACTTTTAGAAATATTAAGGCCTCATACATTTCTACTCATGGCTTTAATGAAGGTAATTTTGACTTGGTATATGATATGAGCAAGACCCCTCTATCAACACGATCTTTGCTTGCCATTGTTGCATCAAATACCTACCTGCTTGTTATAAGAAAATATTTGAGGAGATGTTCTCTACAAAGTTCTAGGAATAACACTCAAAAAAATTCATTCCCAGACCCACCCATTTATTGCAGTTGTTTGCAGCAAAATAGGCCTTACATGCAAAATAGTTATGTATTCCACATTTAGACATACTAGGTCCAATAGATTGCGATGGTCTAATGACAAATCTTGCAAGAGGCCTCCGATTGAAGGAACATAATTTGGCTACTCACATCGTCGAATACTACATTGCACACCCTTCACAACAAAGGTCTGTCAAGGACGACAGACATGAGAGAGGGGGGGTGTTGGCAGTAGCCAAGGAGTTCCAAGTGGCTTGACAAGGAAAGGTAGCATGAGGGAGACCACTCAAAGAGAGTCATGACAGAGTGAAGGCTAAGAAGAACCAAGCACTCAAGGAAATCAAAGAAGATCTGACAACTAGGCATATTAAAA